>OZ020313.1:8772455-10020788 GCA_963971305.1 Arcuatula senhousia
TTTTAAAAATTTTATTAGTAATATAGAATCAAAAGAAAATTTAAGAAGTGTACAATCTTTCAGAAAAACAGAAGAATTTTAAAATTTAGATCGAAAAAGAATTTAAGAAAAATTGTATTCTTCTATGGTGATTTGCAACTATGTTATGGGATCAGAAACTCAGTACATGTATTTAAATATTAAATTTGTAAATTGGTATTTAAAAAGTACTACCATATTTATTTTGTTCAACCTTAAAAGAAAGATTTCTTGAAAGACTGGACTAAAGTTGGATATGTACAGTTTTCTAAAGATTTGTCATGTGCTTAAAGGATTGTAGAAATTTCATGAATGTTTGAAGCCTTGTCTTTTAATAAGAGACATAAGGAAACATAACATGCATAAGAAGTACCAAGAAAGGTGTGATTTCATGGTTTTAATACGACTGTTGATGGAGTCCGTATAAAGAAGATTTTTTTCAAGTTAAGGTAAAGAAGAAGTTTTTTTCAAAAATGTTGAAGGTGAGGTTTGTCGCAAATAATGTGTATAACTCCATATTACTGCGCAATGCAGTATTAACAGAGAGACGTGTGTTCAATTGTTATTTTTATATGTCTGCTTACTCTCGCTTAGACAAATTTTGTCTAATAAAAAAATTGTTTGTGATAATTGAGTATGATGTACAGGAAGAAGTTGAAGCATAAAAAGTATTGTGTTTTGGCCAATTGGTTTTTTTTTGTGAATTTTGTCTATAAAGAAAAATTGAAGTGCATTGGGTATGATGTATAGAAAGAAATTGCAGTATAGAAAGTTATGTGTGTTCAGTCAGCCGCGGGCTGAGTGAATTTCGTCTATGAACAGAATTTGCTGCACCAGAAGGTTTGGCATTATTACATGAATGTAAGTTAACTAGCTTGATCACCCAAAAGAAATTGTAGTTTTAGAAAGTTTGATGGATTTGTTGCTGACTGCATAAGAGTGAAAAGAAAAGTTTGTGTGTGTAGAAATAAATATGGTAGCTATATTATCTTTTTAAATTATAACTTTAAACTTAAGTTTTCTTGCTTTTATGCTGAAATTGTATGTACATGTACTGAGTTTTCAAAAAGGTTTTAATATGCAGTGTAACAACAAAGTATTAAGTGCATGTTTGAGAGGTGTACAATCTTAAAGACATTTTGAAAACATGAATTGAATTGGAAATTTTGTAAAGACATTTTTCAGAAAAATTGTATTCCTCTATAGTGATTTTCAACTATGTGGAAAAACTCTGTACATGTACTTATGAGATTTTTGAAGTTGATATTAAAATGTACTACCATATTTAATTTATACCGAAGTAGGTGAATGCTGTGTTGAAAGAATACTTTAATAGAATGAATTAAGAAAAGTGATGTGTGTGAAATTTTTTGTTTAAAATAACTGACGGTATGAATGCAATTTAGATAAATTGTCTCTTTAAAGAAGGATTGTGTTATGGCAGTCAAGTAAGACTAATTTGAGTAGAAAGAGTTGTGGTTTCCTAGTGTCAGCTGGAATGTAGATTTTTAAATCTTCTCTGTTAGACAGAAGTGATATTTGAAATATGAGAAAAATTCTCTTAGTACAGAAGAAAACGATTTTGTTTATCTGTACAATTAAATGTACTTTGTAGAAGAAGTTGTGAAGGGTTTAAAAGAAGTTAGTTGTACATGGTATGAGAAAATATGCTTTGATTGTAGCTAAAAAGCTGAAGATTTAGAGTAAATAAAATTTATTGAAAAGACATTTTAGAATGGTAAGGTTGAAAACAGTTTGTTGTGGTCTATAGATGAAATTTTAGTCTAAGATAGTTGATTTAAATAAGATATGGTAGACTACTTTATTGAAATAATTTGGTTTCTGGCTTTTATGTTTGAGTTTTTTTACTTTCATGTTCAGAAATAGCATGTACTGAGTTTCTTTTAAAAGTAAAAGTGTTAGATGAACAAAATAATAACAAAGTTAAGTGAATTCTTAAGAGGTGTACAATCTTTCAAGAAATGAAAAAACAGATCCGGTATGTTGTTTAAAAATTTTGAATTCTAGAAAAATTGTATACCTCTATGTGGATTTGTAACTTCACCAAACAAAAAAACCCAGTGCATGCATTAATTCATTTGTAAAATCAAGAATTTTAAAGTACTACCATATCTATTGTAAAATTAAAATTAAATCTGTATATTTAAAGAAACTAACCATGAATTAAAGAAGAGCAATTTAGCGAAAGAATAGCAATTCTATTAGTATTTGATGTTTTGCCAAATCTATTTAATTGTAAGCTTTTTGAAAGATATGTACCATATTAAAAGATGTACAAAGATGATGTCAGTAATATGAAAGTTGTATAAAGATTTTTCTATTTAAAAAGATATTCATGAAATTTTGCCTATTTTTTTCATGTTCAAGACTGTATTTTTAAAGGAAAGTATATATTTGAATAATCTATTTGAGGAGAGAGAGAGGGAGTTGTGATTTCATAGTGGCATCTGGAATGGAGATGATTGTGTAAGGTGGTTTATCTATGTTCATAAAAAAGATTTGAGAAATCAACAGACAATAAAGATTTTGGTTTTTGTACAAACGAATGTACTTATTTGGAAAAATTGATATATAGTTGAGAGTGGGAAAATAAATTATTTTTTTTGAAAGATGAGAGGAGTATAAAGTGCATGTACAAAGAAGTACATTTTTGTACTATCGTAAACTTGGTATGGAATGTTTTGTTGTATTGGTGTATTGTACAGTTGGTTAAAGTAGGGAATATATAGTTGGAAGCCAAGGAGAGAAAATTTTGGATTTTCTACCTAGAAGGTGAAATATGGTATAAGGCATACATGTAGAAGAAAGAGGTATGGCATGTGGTCAATTTGGAAAATGGGGGAAGCGTAAGACAAAAAGTGGATAAGACAGTTTGGGACAGAGATAGGAGTCAATAGTAGATAATAAATAAGAATGGGAAAAAGACAAAGGATATGTACAAAAAAAAAATGAAAAACAAAAAGATAAAATACAGTTAATTCAAAAGATGTAGGTAAAGTTCAGTAAAGAAAATAAGAATATAAAGATGATAAAACAACAATTGTATAGTACATTGTTTATTTCTACATATACACAAAAGTATTTGTATAAACTCATTCAAAACAATATAATGTATGCAAAAATAATTGTATTTAAGCTTTAAAAAAGCACATAAATATTAAAAAAACAAAGAGCTACAAATGCAACAAAAGAAAAATAAAATATTAAAATGAACTAAAAAAGGGTTATAAGCAAATATTTGAATAAGCAAAAAGCAAGAGAAACACAATACAGATACAACAACATCTGTATAAACAAACTTTAAACCTTCACACAAAATCAGCATGTAACAAAAGCTAAAAATCAATAAATTATAAAACAAAAAACTTAAGCTAAATGACAAAAACACCCCCAAAATACAAAACTTTTGATAAAAAGCTCCAAAAAGCAACATTTGAATGAAAAAATCAGTTAAAAAGTACTAAAAGCAAGCATCTGGATAAACAAGATTTCATAAAGCACTAAAAAGCAAAAAAATAAAACATACAAAAGCCAAATAAGCTTACTTTTGAATAAACAAATGAAATACAAAGCTCACAAAAGTACAAAGAAAGCATTCATACAAACATAATGCTTCCAAAAGCTCAAAAAGCAGGGATAAAATTCCAAAAGGAAAGAAAGTCCCAAAAGCATTAAAAAAATGCAACAATAAATAAAAAACAAAAAGCAAACAAATAATTAAGCTGCAAAAGCACAGAGCATTTTATTAAACAAAAACACTATAAAAGTACCATAAGCAAACATTTTAATGTGCAAATCAGCTAACAATGCAAACTAAAAAAAAACACAGCTTAAAAGCAAAAATAACAAAAAGCTACACATGTACAAAAGCACAAAAAAACAACATTTGAATAAACTTACAACCCTTGATAAAACAAAGCTGCTTTAAGTGCACAAAACAAAGCAGAAAAAAAAGGATACAAATGCTCCAAATGTAACATGTGAATTAACAAATAAAATACAGATTAACAACATCAAAAAACACTAACATTTGCATTAACAAGTAAGCTTATAAAGCAGCAGAAAGCAAACATTAAAAAAGCAAATGTGTTATAAAACAAAAAAGCTTCAAAAGAACCCAGAAGCACACATTTGAATAAACAATATAAGTCAGATAAAAGCACTTAAAACAACTGTGCTAAAAAAGCACAGGACAAACCAAAGAATTAAACAAAATTATACAAAACCCCCTAAAAGCTCAAATTTGAATAAACAAAAAAAACTACAAAAAAGCACATTTGCATAAACAAATATGCAATCAGAACACAAGAAAGCAAACAAAAACAAAAGCAACACCAGTGCAATAAGTTATATTTCTTGCTTCAAAAAAATTACAAAAGCACCAAAAAGCAAAACATTTGATATACAAATAGGCAAAAAAAAAGCAGCATAAAGCAAACATTTGATATATAAAATATGCCAAAAAAGGAACAAAAAGCAAACATTTGATATACAAAAGCACCATAAAGCAAACATTTGATAAACAAAAGCACCAAAAAGCAAACATTTGATATACAAAAGCACAAAAAAGCATAACATTTGATATACAAATAGGCCAAAAAAGCACCATAAAACAAGATTTGATATATAAAATAGACCAAAAAAGCAACAAAAAGCAAACATATGATATACAAAAGTATCATAAAGCAAACATTTGATAAACTTTTGATATACAAAAGCACCAAAAAGCAAACATGATATTAAATATAAGCCAAAAATGCTCCAAAAAGCAAACATTCAGTATACAAACAAGCCAAAGAAGCACCAAAAAAGCATCATTTGATATACAAATAAGCCCAAAAAGCTCCAAAAAGCAAACATTTGGTATACAAACAGGCCAAAAAAATGCACCTAAAAGCAACATTTGGTTAAAAAGATGGTACAAAAACACTCAACAAACAAACATAAAATAAACTAAGAAAACACTAAAAACTAAACAGTTTAACTAAATAGCAATATACATGACAAAAGCACATAAAGTAACAAATAATTACCCACAACATTACAGAAGCACCAATAAAGGAAACAAACTTAATTTAACTAAAAAGCCAAAATGCACAAAAAAATAAACATTTGAATAATAAACAAGCTACAAAACCAAAAAAAAAGCAACCAATTATAATGAAGCAAAAATAAAGTGCTTGAAATACCAAACAAATAAATACATGTATGCTGCTTAAACTTGTAAATAACCTCAAAAAAAAGCACAAAGAGTAAACAAAAATTTACAAATTAGCTTCCAGAAGCAATAGAAAGCAAGCAAAATACAACAAAAACACAAAGCTACATTTTATTTAAAAAAAGATAACAACAGCATAAAAAAAAAGCAAGAAGTGGCAGTAAATCTTCTTGGTCTGTAAAAGATTTTTAACACCATTAAAGCTGGTTCCAAAACACGTATTTGCTTTGATGCGGAAAAACGAGGATAAATACTATTCGCGTGTTATATAGACAAACCATATGACTTCCTGTTACGCCATATATTTAAAATCCTCAATAAGTCGCATCATGGTTTTCACGTATACTTGTATCCCAATATAAATAAGGATTCCAGTTTTTAAGATTCAAAATATAAGGAAGCATTTTTTGAATACCTGTACATGTAATGTTTAGGCAATCATAGACTGTCTTCTATTTAGAACCCACAAAAAGTGACGCTACAATTTTGGCGCCATATTGATATTTCCAGTATAAATAGGGATTCCAGTAAATTATATAAAAAAAGTCATGTGACTATCTGTATAAGCAATGTTCAGCATCCATATATAAAGTGTCTATGAACATTATACCACAGTCTAGGTATTTGAAAATTGAGTTTCTATGGGGATTCCAGTAATTGATAACTTCATACGAGTACATTAATTCTCTCTTGGGTCTTTTTGCAATGAAATTAAAGTTGATTAGCCTACAATACATATGGTCAGGCGCAAACTATAGAGCTGTTGTGTAAGCCATGATACAAATGCATACCAAGTTTCATCAAATTTTACATGTAATCAGAAGGAATGGGGCTTTTTCTTAAGCTTTACAAAACATTGATGTTGCTGCCGTCATTAAAGTAATGCTGTATGTCTTGACTTGCTTTGTAAAAATGGTGGGGGGGGGGGGGACAGGAATGGGCAATGAAAATTATTTTTTGTGGAAATATGTTGTAGATGTCATTTTTTTTTCTAAAACTGCTACAAGTTTCCCAATTTGCAATTTCATTTTTCCCCAGATTTGTTTTCGTTTCAGTCAAGTGAGCATGCCATGATTGATCATAAGGTATAAATATTAACCCCCCTTTTTTTCAGCCATCTTGAAAATCTTACAATGTTTTTCTCTTTGGTTTTGTTGAATTTTAATGTTACACGTTTAAATAAAACACAAAAAGTGTGGTGTTAGAATTGTGCTAAAATTGTGCATAAAAAACTCCCAAACCAACACATTCAACAAAACCAAGAAAGAAATAATTTTTTCAACAAACATTTAGAATCTTTATGTTTTTACTTTATCCCTGAATTATTACAATAAAACTATCATTTTAAATGAACTTTGTTTAATAAAATGTCATAAATTAGCCAAAATGCAGATTCATATGACTGAAAAAAGAAAGTGTTCTTTGTTTGAATTCATATTTCAGAAAATATAAAATTAAAAACATATCCATACAAGTTTTGAAATTTATTTTTGTTTGAATTTAGTTGCAGCTCAATTGTGCAGATGAATTTGAAATGAAATTTCTGCCAAATTCAAAAAAAAAATCTTGACTGAGATACCCCCTTCAAATTTGATATCAAAAGCAGATTTAGACAACTTTTGGTAAATTGGGGAAGTTTAAAGTTCTTTTCTATCTTATTTTATCAAAATCATTTGATATAATTAGACAGAAATACACTTAAGGTCACTCATGGCAAAGTTTTACCAATTGTCTTCAAAAAGACATCTTCTTCCCATGGTAGATTCTTCTCTTCTGCCAATTTTAAAAAGTCAGATGACCTCCTTGTCCAATGAAATGCATTTTTTATAAAGATTTTGACCAATAGGAAATGGGCTTCTATCCCCTATTCGGCTAAAACACAAGGCTCACAAAATTGCCCCTAGGTACATTGAAAATTTTCCACTACTGAGCACTTTTTATGGACAGTTAATTTTTACACATTAGAAATAAGGCCAAAAAAACTATTGTTCGTTTAATAACTGGATTATTAAAACTTTAAAGAACAATGAGGCCAAACCAATAAAAAACTTTTTTTGTCTATTTGGATAGGTTCAGATTTAGATTTGTAAACATAATGTAATCTCTTTTTAGAACTTTTAAGTAATCATAATTTCTTCTTTGAAAAATTGAAGATACAAATTAACATCCACTAAAAAGAAAGATGTATGACAGTGTATTGGAAAAGTTGGGGGGGGGGGGGGACGTATGTATAAATGTTTGTAGCAGAATGTTAATGTGTAAATATGCCAATACAATATTTTTTTATTCTTTTGTTTTGTTATTTAAATACACTTGAGTGGGATTTTTTTTAAAAGAATTGCAACAAGAACTTTTATAGCTTATATGTAAACTGTAATGACTGAGAAGAACAATATAGCTTAGCTGCTAAATCAAAAGCCCTGCTCGACACGTTTTTGCTACCCCAAGTCATTAGATTAACTGGAGTTACCCCCCCCCCCCCCATCTTTAATTTTTTCCTTAGAATACAAAACTGAAAACAAATTACCAAAGCCCTTATACTTAACTTTTTCTTTCGAGTGGGTTATGGAATTTTTTGAGTTATCCCCCCTACCATGTCAAATTTGAATTTAATTTCTCCAATTTTTTCTTGTGTCTTAAACAGTTTAGTAGTTATTGAAAACAATTTTACCATTTTTTGGGGAAAAATTTACAAATACAAAATGGTGGACAGGAACAAAAATTATAAAACTTTTTTTCAGCAACACTAATTATCACAGCCTCTTGATAATTGGTATGCAGCATCAGCATGAGGTCCCATATCCTGGGATTTGATTTTAGGACCCTTGCTCATGATCACCTACCTTCTCTATAAGGAACTCAAGCCAATTTTGTCTCTGATCCATCTGGGAGTTTTTCAACTGATTTTTTTTTCTTTTGTAGATGTACCTCCTGCATTAAAGGTAGACAAGAGTCATGTCCAGGAATGTCTATTGGAGATGCTTAGTGATATGTTTGGCTCAAAATCCATCAGTAAACTTATCAGGAATGATAGAATGACAGTTACAGTGGACGATAAAACAGCCATTATCAATGTGGATAGTTTGGTAAAATTTGTTTGGTTAAAATCTTGAACAAAATTCTTACAGAATAACCTTAAATAAAGGTAATAACAAAATTACTGAACTTGGAGGATCAATCTCAATGTCCAAGAGAAATGACAAAACAAGAAAGACATACCGGAGAAATTGAAGATTTTGGTCCTTACATGGTACAGGCATTTCAAATAAAAAGAAATGTTTGGTTAAACCAGGTTTTATGACACACCAAACCTCTCTCTTCCATTACTATCTTATGATCCTGTAGTACCACAAAACACAACACGGTTGAGAAGACATAATAGGGATAATGATATTAATTTCAACTGTTCAGTTGATATCAAGAACTAATGACAATAAAAATTTCAAGTCAATTCAATGCATCCTCTGTGTTGCAATTTGCTCTAAGTATAATGTATTGCTATCGATTAAAGAAGGCAAAAAGATTACGAGCTAAAAACATGCACGCAAAGAAATTGGCGATGCATACATAGCTGTGTTTTTGTTTGTTTATTTTCTTGGAAAGGCAACAAATGTTTTAAGTTTTATATCACATGGTTAGATTTTTGTCTTTTTTCAGGATGTTTCATGTGAAGACGAGACATTACAACAAGTCCTACAGACAGCAGTATCCAAACTTTCTCTTGCTCTAACACCACTGAAGGCTAATACACAGTTCTTATGATAAGGACTTGTTTGGAACAGTTTTTACCTCTGAATTCAAGCGACAACTTCATGAGGCTTAGGACCCTTTTTATGGAAGTGCTCTTGTAAAATAAACTGTTAGAACTGTGTGGAACCAAATCTAAACAAGAAATATTTGCGTGAAAACAAGTGTGAAATGTTATGTCATCCATCATGTATTAATGAAGTTTTTTTTGTCAAAGAAGATTGTTTTAATGTAGAGGTAGTCCATGATGACACGATGAAACAGGAATTTGATGTTGGCAGCTCTGATGATTTTTTTAAAGATTTGTACTGTTGTTATACATGTATATGATATCTTTATATGTAATAAAGATCTGAAGCAATCTGAATATTCCATTTGAATTAATAAAAAAACTGCATGTAAACAAATTTGAATATCAGCATTTTAAACATTTTGGCGACAGCAAATCTATGACTCTTCAATCTAATCACATATACTTTATCCTTTTTCTAGAGTACATAATATATTCTTTAAAAAAGCCAGCTTTCTCCCATATGTTGCTATGGAACAAAGGTTAAACATTACATTATTGATAAGCCTGGGACTTTGCTCTTTGTTTTTTAATCAAATGTGTTGGATGACAAAAATGTTCACCAGTTTTTATACGACCGCAAAATTTTGCGATCGTATAATGTTATGGTGATGTTGTCGTCGTCGTCGTCGTCTTTGTCGTCTGGGAACATTTGGTTTCCGTGCGATAACTTGAGTAATTGTTGACCAATTGTTTTAAAATTTTGATATGATGTTTGTAACCACTAAAGGAAGGTTGGTATTGTATTTGGGGTTTGTAGCCCCTACCGTTTTAGAAAAAAGGGCCAAAAAGGGCTAAAACGGGTGCATTGACAAAACTGTTGTAAAATGTTTGTTATTCATTCGATTTTGAAAATTCTTTTTTTAATGAATTCCTCATTAAATTCTGTCAACTAAATGTGTCAATGATTTTGATATTTATTGCACCGTTACATTGCTACAGAGGTCAAAAAGGGGCCACACCCCAAAAATCGACTTTTTTATTTGTGGTCCGATTTTCAAAATCTTTTTTTCATTGGAATCCTTGTGAAAATCCCTGCCTGCGTTTTTCAATCAGATTTGCAATATCTCTTACTGTTTTTGAGAAATTAGGGGTCAAAAGGGCCAAAAACGCCATTTTTAAAAGTTTGTCAATGCAAATAGTTTTGTAGTGGGCCTGCCAATTGATATGAAGTTTATATATGATGATTATATCCACTAAAGGAATCTTGGTTTTGTATTTGGGGTTTGTGGCCCCTACTGTTTTAGAAAAAAGGGCTAAAACGGGTGTATTGACAAAACTGTTGTAGAATGTTTATTATTCATTAGATTTTGAAAATTCTTTCTTTGTTGAATTCATCATTAAATTCTGTCAACAAAATGTGTCAATGATTTTGATATGTTTTTCACCATTACATTGTTACAGGGGGCTAAAGACAGGCCACGCCCATAAAATCAACTTTTTTATTTGTGGTCCGATTTTCAAAATCTTTTTTTCATCGGATTCCATGTACACAATTTCCTTTTATTTTTTATCGGATTAGCAATATCTTTGACCATTTTTGAGGAATTAGGGGTCAAAGGGCCAAAATTGTAAATTAATACATGTATAGAAATAAGGCGTTGATGTAAATATATTTGTCAAAAATGCATTTCTATAAGTCCACCACAGGATGCATGTGTCAAAAAGCTTTGTAAGTCCACCATGGGCTTCATGTGACCAAAGCAATGGACTATCCATATTGGGCCTCCAACGTACAGGGTTCAACTTGTTGCGGTCGTATCATGCTGCGCTCGGCGTAGCTTTTTATTACCATAAGAAGCAAAAAAGTACCAATAAAGCATTCAAATGTTGTAAGTACATTTGTACGTAAAAACCAAGACAAAATTAATTGACACAAAGGACAACACGAAAAAAATTCACAACACAACAAACTGGACTCAGCAAAGAGAACTCATGTCAAAACAATAGTGAACTCTCATATTTTTAACTTGACAGGTTTGCATTTGTATTAATTTCTTGAGAGTCAGATCTTCGTGAATCTTTGTACATAACATCAATAAAATAAATTTCAAAAAGTTAAGAAGAAGATTTTTTTAAATGTATGCAAGGTAAAATACTGTAGATTCATTTAATTTTGTGGGTACTAATTTTCATGGTTCAATGATAAAAACCCAGTTTGTGGATTCTTTAATTCGTGGTATTGAAGTCTACAGCATACACATCAATGGTTAATTTTTATCGTGGGACGAGGCCATCCACGAAAATTGATACCCAACAAATAATAATGTTTATTATCAAGAAAGCTAGAAGCTCACAATTGATTCACCCAGTCAACTACTTTATCTTTAACTACATTGGAAAAAATTAACGTATAGTCCACTGAGCCATATCAAAGAGCAATGAACATTTCTTCATGAATATTTTAATATGATGTAGTTCCTTTGTATAAAGTTTAATCAAAATCTATCAAGCAATTTTAAAGAAGGAGCTATGATCACAAGTTACAAATGTATGTGGACTAATGGACAAAAGATGGTGGATGTATCCTCACAAACTTTAATTGCAGGGGATGCAAGGTTTTCACTTTTTATTTACATGTTGTAGACATGAACAATTTCAACACATATAAAAGACCAATTCAATAGGAGGTTACTATTAGCAATAGCAAAAGGAAAATATAAACAAGGGGCAGATAATTTGCACATCCACAGGTGCTTGCTTAAACACCTAAAGAAAAAACATTAACTATAAAAATATTCTTTAATATCTCAAATGCATTGTGTATAAAACAAATAAAGCCCAATTGCACAAAACAAAATAAATAATACAATCAAAATGTTATAATAAAAATGTTCAGCTGTTGGAGTTAAAACTTTGATCTGAAAGAACAAAAAACCTGAGTTAACTGATACAGATGAGGGCTGTTCCATTTAAATTGATGTGGGGGAGGGGGACGCACTTTGTTCAAGACCCCCCCCCCCACACACACTAATATAAAAAAAAAATCATGACACATCCACAAAAAATGCATTTTAACCCCCCAAAACCAACAGAAAAATAAAAATATTGCATCCCCCCGTCCCACGTCAATTTAAATAGAATAGCCCTGAGGGAATGAAGACTATAATACTTCATAAAATTAAATCTCAAATCATGGATGATACTAGATGACAAAAGAGGTGTACTGTTAAAGTTTGGTAATTGTGCTGAAGACATTATTGAAGATAAGGGGCATAACTCAAATTAATTTTGATGTAACTTTTCATTGAAATTTTAAGGGCTATTCCAGAAAAAAAATATCTCCTGGGGGCAGAACGCCCATCAAATTTAGGGGCACCACCAAAACATTTAATTTTATGTATTGCAATTCATTGTATTTAGAATTTTGGTATCTGACCCCCCACCAACAGAATTTTAATTCAAGTGCGTTCTGCCCCCGGGATGTATTTTTTTCTGAAATAGCCCTAATGAATTACCCAGATAAATATACTCTTGTTGGATTGGCAAAATTCTGTAAAATTGTTATGTCTTTATTCAGTAATTAGCATCACTCATTATGTTCATCTGTCATCTGCTTACAACTAACTTCATGTAAATATGTTAGTTCATGCATTATTGTTTGTTAAATTTATTGTTCTGGTATACCTCATGCGAGGCGTTTTGTGAAATAAAAAGTTTCTAAGAAAATTTTCTTGAAATTAACTTCTTTTTATATTTTTCAAGAAAAAAACTTCTTAATCTAGAATTAAGAGAGATAGTTTAATCTGCAGTCAATACTTCAAGTTAAATAAAATTTTAAAAAATAATAATAATTTACACCCATTGTTTTCTGGAACCAACATCTTGAGTCTAAAAATTGGCATTCACCAATGTACATAAAATGTTGAAATATCCATAACAATGAACAAACTTAATAAAATTTAGTTTAGAAATTGCAAGATATAATGATAATTATGTTTTTGATCTAAGGGAGATAAACCATACAATTTTTGTCTGGTTGTTATACAATGTAGATATATTTTTCTCGAAATGTAGCAATAAATTTCTGGTTTTAATGTTACAAATGGCAAAATTGTAAATAATTACACAGAAATAGTATGAAATGCTGTTAAAGGTATTAGACAACCATTTAACACACAAAAAAATAATCTCAGTTCTTGTTGTTGGTGAAAAAATATAAGCAAAATACATTGTACATGTACCATGAAAAAAAAAATAATAAGTGGATAATGAAATTTGTTCCCTTGAATATTTTCAAAGTCTCCAATTTCTGTTATAAAAGTATACCTAACTTCTCCTAATTTCAAAATTATGACATTCATGTAGAAAGCAAATTTTCTTAACCATACAGTATCTAATAACATGTATACGTATAAATATTATCTCTTCATCATGACCATGTAAAAGTATTAATATCAGTTTTCAAATTTTTTTTTACAAATTTCAGTATTTTTTTTCTTGTATATCTTATTATTATAGAAAATATTACTATTAATATTTTTGTATGAGAGATATTCTCATATAATCAATGAATCAAAAATTTTGGTCCCCTGAATAGACTTTCAGTATAGACCAATCACGAGTTCATCCATTCCGGATATTAGAATGTCCAAATGTCAAAGGTCAACTGAGGTAAGATCTGACGTCAGAACATTGGGAGCAATGGAAGCAACATGTATACCGATTTATTTTAGGAAAATTTGAAAGAAAATTGAATAAAAAATTTTGTTCATCAATTTGTAATGGTTGAAGAAATATAAAAACAAACATTTCTAAGGGATTGGAGAGAAAAGATAAGGTTTTCCTGTTTTATTTATCACTGAGTAGGTACAAGTTTTCCAGTAAGATCGAGGTAAAATGGCAGCTATTTTGGAACTCCCGATTCGGGTATTGTTGGCAGGCAGAATGTGAATTTTTCTTACTTTCAATACCATGATTATGTAAAACATATTTGATGAAACACATCAAACATAAAATAAATATCTAAAAGTTAATTTTCAATTACTTTTTACGTTTATAAATCTTATTAGCAAAGGCTATAAATATTTCTTTAGGAAGTTCATCACAATTTTTCTCAATGAGATCCATTAAAGTACTGAAACTTTTCTCTTCGTATTCTGTATAAACTGTCTGGAGATCTAAAGTGTTATAAAGGTCTTTAACTCTCTTTATCTTTTCAGGATCGTCAATCCCATAGTTGTTCTACAACAGAAATATATAAATGTTTAAATAATAATTATAAAACTATCAAAATCTCTGAGCCACAACTTACAAATAAAGGATGAGTTGCGATAAGGCCCTATTTTGGCCCATCTATAGGCAAAATCAACTGTTATAAAAGATTACTTTTAAATACTTTTGCACGAATACAGAAAACTGACCTTATTTGAAAGAAAATTTCGTCTTATTTTAAAGAAAATTTTAAGGTAGGGCTTCAATAAATTAAAATTTTGTGCTAACATACTTAAAGCCAGTGTTTACAATTCTATAAAAGGTTCATCATATATATACATCACTTTAAACAACAATTTTGAAATCGAAATGACGTTTATCTCGAGAAAATCGAAGAAAACGGAGATATTTCGCACATTTTTTATCTTCTGATTACAACTTCAAAATTTATAGTCTTTTTAAATTTTCAGTATGCCATGCACGCGGAACCAGCTTGAAACTTTCACAAAAGATGTGTCTTAGTATAATAGGTTTTTGAATAAGTTATGGAGCTGGTTCCGCGTGCAAGGCTATACTTCCGGGAAGGATATATATCTCTTATTAGTGCCACTTTCCCATAGACACAATGTTAAAATCATTTACGGTGGTTCATTTCAAGCACTGTTTATTAAAAGATGAAATAATCTTTTCAACTACAAACATTTGTTTTCAAAAAATAGAAGTATTAACCTTTCCAAAAAGACATTTAGTGATAGAATTTACTTAATTTTAATTTTGACTTTTGTGGTGGGCTGAAAAAGGGTCTTATCGCAACCCATTCTTTCCCTGCACCCAAAAAATCAATCTGATTAAATTTCAAAATAAGAGATGCACATCATCATTATGTTAAAACATTATGTGAAAGTTTCATGAAATTCATAATTTAAGTGGCTTAGGAGAAGTTGTTGATCGGAGATGGTAACCTGAACCTGAATACCTTCATTCACTCTTAACCTTCTAAAAACCTGTTTTTTCAGTAGAACTTCCATTTGAATATTTCTTGTGGTTAAGTAAAGTGCCATAATGTGATCTTGGTTATTTACTGTATCTTATTTTGAAAACATTGAAGTTTTTGAATGGTGATATTTTACATTTTTTTTTTCATACAGATATAAGTTTGACCAAAATGTTCTCAGATAGAAAAAAAGTATACATCAAAATAATACTTATTAATCATGGAATTAAGAAAAAAATAATCAAAACTTTTGATTTTTTATGGATAATTTAGAGAAAGTTTGTAAAATTCTTTATAGTACATGTTTTGCTCTGGAACTTGCTCCTTCAATATAATATCAGTCAAGGGAAGTAACTTGCACATTACCTGTAATTCCAATCTTTGTTCAGGGTTGACCCTCTTTAGAGCTTGTATGACGAGCCAGCTACATTTGTTGTCTTGTATGTCTGTTCCTATTTTACCAATGACCTCTGGGTCACCATAACAGTCTAAATAATCATCCTACAAAATTTCATTTAAATCATTAAAATATGACAACTTTGCAGTGAATGTGTAAACTTAGTCATTCACTTACAGGGAAGGTTAGCCTTAGAATCAAATTCCTTAAGAAAGATTAAGTACTGTTTTTATGTTCTTTGTAGTTTTTGTTAACTTTTTGACTTTTTTATCAAACATATTTCCATGATTATTAATAAACCAGATATGCATTAGCAGAAGCTTTCCATTAGAGCACCTGAATTCTCTCTTGTGTGAATGTAACTTTTCATTGGTTGTTGTTGGCTTATATTTTTCTGGATTATCTTGAATGCTTTTAGATTCGTCTGACTTTGCTTACACTCAAGAATTACATCAAAAAGAAGATTGCAAAGCTTATCAAGCTTCAATCTCAATGTGCTCTACACAAACCAGGTTTTCCTATTAAGACCCTATATACATGTATAGGTAGGTGCCTCATATTGCTCAATAGCACTAAGACAACACATCCATACATTTTTTTCATAATTGAACAGTTTATGTAGGTCCCATGCCTGGGAATCTATTTGTATGATTAAAGGGGCATAACTTTTGACATTTAATGAATCTTAAAACTGTCCAAGGTATTTGTAAAACAAACTTTTTAGTATGAGTCTTTTTTTGAAAATCTGTTGAGAATTGTGGGTATGACAGTGCTTTCAAGAGTGTGAGGCCTAGCATTAAAAGTCTCCTGTCCATGTGGCAGGGGATTTTATAGGTTCTTACATAAGCTCTTGGAAAATATTGGCTGATCTTTCATAAGTGATAGAATTTTCAGTCTTCTTACGAGTGGAGCGCAGCAGATCGAGCCAAAAGACCCTAAAAATTCTATCACGAGTGAAAGGTCATTGCTGGCTTAAACAAGAACTTGTGTGAGTACCTATTTCTTCCGTAAAACTCGAATCATTATATACAGAAACCTTAGGTGACATCATTCTAAAAACCGAAAGTTTTAAATAACATCGCATTTCTTTGTTTGCCATCATCAATCATTATCAGTACCAATGGTTTTTGTTGGTTAATTGACCAGTGTGAGATTGCTGCATATGCTCACATCTCAACCTGGTTATCTCACCCTGAAGAAATACATGTAATTATACAATAATCTCTACTTTACCTGTATCTGGAAGAAGATTCCCATTTCTATTAGAATATCTTTGGCTTTGTTGTACAACTTTTCTGATTTGATACCAGCCTTCAAAATAAAAATGTATACTATGGTAAATAAAGGTAAAATGGAATTAGCACACAATCATTGTCTCTTGATTTTGTGTTTTACTTTGATAAATCTGAAATTCATTTGGAATCATTTGAACTATAGTTTTTATGTACGAACATCAATTAAGGCTGGAGCTATTTTCTACGGTAGACTTGAATTTTAATACTGTTTTATGGATTCCCATATCTCATGATTATTTATGTGTATTAGAATACATGTTTGTACATGTACATGTATAACCACTTTAGAAGTGCAAGCTTTAAAATAATGTCCTGAGACCTTGAGTTTTTTTTTTATACATATAGAGAATGATTTTTGCCAGTGAAAAAAAAATGTTGAACATATGAGGGTTTTGGCAACACAAAGTTTGGACAGAGCTATTTTAATCCAGTGAATATTTTTGTTTGGCTTGTGAAAGTAAATATTTCTGTAAAAGACAAGAAAAGATGCATCTATTCAATAATTGTGTACTTTGTACAAAATGTACCACTGGTACATGTAGTGGAACTTACCATATGCATTGCTAAGGCAACTGGAAGATAAAAGGAATAAAATGCTGTCTTGAACTTTACAATGGCATTATACCTCTCCTCTGTGAAGGAAGAAAAGTCAACAGTGCCATCTACTGGAGCTGTAATCAGATCTAAGCACTGACCTGACTCTGTTTGAAATGTAGTCTGAAACAACAAAGTAAATTTTAAATACAAGTCTAAATTGAGTTACCTCCCTTCTTTTATCTCTTACAAGATTCGGGTGGTGTAGCCCTGTTTCTTTATTTGTGAAATAACTCAAAAGTCTATATGTATCTATGAAATATGCTTGTTTCTGAAGTAGAGTCAGAGTATATCATGTATAAAACAAATACAACAATTGAGCATTATAGCCCCCTATTCTTACCTCATTGAATAGCTCTATAAGATCTACGTAATATGGCTTGTCTCTGAAGTAATGTTTGAGTATAACAAATATACAGGACTGTAGATGAATAGAGTCATTGATTGCAATCAGTCCTACATTTCCCTGAAATGACAAAAAAAGCATTATTACAAATCATGAAAATAGCAATTTCTGAATAAATGGAACTCTTTTAACACAATCAGTTAAATACACAGGAAATATGAATAAACCTATTTATATTCACCTATTTATCTATAACATTGGCTATGACATCGAAAACCATTGTGTCTGCATGAGAAAAAGTCCAAATGAAAGTTTTTTGTAATTCAGCCTTAAGGACGGTCACTCCTGAATTTTTTTTATATCAAATATTTTATAATTTGTGATGGAAATGATAGATAATTGTCCACTTTATCAAATAACAATAAAATCTATAGGTCAGTGTGCTTTTTTCTGAGATACATGGCCTAAAAAATTTGGCGGGAAATCAAATTCCTCTAGATTTTACATTACTTTAACATTGTGTTGTTTTTAATCTTAAAAACTATGAAGTTGTATCAAGAATTTTAAGAAATTTTATAAAGTTGGTTCTTAAGGACTATATAATCAGAAAATGTTATAAAAAGTAGGGGTCAGTGTGCAAAAAATTTCTTCAGTATTCATAGGTTAACGTCTAAAGGAGTTCCGAAATCTGACTGAAATTCCGAAATATGAAGAGTGACCATCCTTAAATGATGCTTTATTATTGTGAATTTATCTATGTAATAAGAACCAGTGGCAGATCCAGAAATTTTCAAACAGGAGGGTGCCCAGTTAAAAAAATCTTCTGGAGCCACTTGCTTCATACAGTTCCTAACCAAATTTTCTTGTCATATGAGAGGGGGCGCCGGTAAGCGGGTTCTAAATCTGCCTTTGAGTACATAAAGTAAAACTAAATAAAGATTCTCATTAGATACTCATAAATTATAACTTGTTCAGTCACTCGTTGAATATTTTGTCATATTTGTCATCATTTATTATACATGTAGTTAGTTTTACAATTATTTTTTTAGTTTAGATTTTAAAATGATACAAAGCATTTTTATGAAGCACTACTGTTTTGTTTTTTTAAGAGTATAAATGTTAATATTTCCAAATTAATTTATGCAATGAAATTACTTTTTATTGTTAAAAACCATTTGCAAGATTCAAAGCAGAGACTGCTGGTTGCTGTTTCATTAAAAGATTCCTAATTAACGTGCGCGTTTTCTCATGCAAAGTAAATGGGCTTACGTGTATGTAAGGCATGATTATATTATGAAACGACTTCCAGGTGTATATGTTTCAATCAAATATTATAGATCTACATTATAAATTTCCATTGTATTGTAGATGTCCTGACTACTAATTCACCACCTCTTTCCTATTTACTTTATTGTTTTATAAGATTGGACAGTGAAAAGAACAAATCTTTCAAATTGATTTTTTTTCTAAAGATGTCTATTTATCTAATGTTGCTTGTAAAACAGGGTTTTAAGAGCTGGTGGTATAGTGGTTAACACTTCAGGCTACTGACACCAAGGTACAATGTATGTGATTCGATTCTTGTCACAGGTGAAAATTTCACAAACCGATTTTCTGACTCTCTCTTGACAACATTTGCAAGGATGGTCTAAAGAAACGATGCTAGTCCTTCGGAAGGGACAAAAAAAATGTTGTCCTGTGTATGGGGAGAGCAATACCCTGTGCACCATAAAGACCCCTTTGAAGAGTTCTTATAAGAGTAGGCTCAATGAGAGCGGTTTATAAAGGCCACACTGAAAAACTGCAAACTGGAGAGGGATTTATAGAAGCATTAAGCTTGTTTCCC
This sequence comes from Arcuatula senhousia, assembly GCA_963971305.1. Classification (NCBI taxonomy): domain Eukaryota; kingdom Metazoa; phylum Mollusca; class Bivalvia; order Mytilida; family Mytilidae; genus Arcuatula; species Arcuatula senhousia. Next base: position 8,792,156 of record OZ020313.1, read on the forward strand.
AATCCAGGCTACTTAAACTTAGATAGGAATTGGGTTTGAATTTGGTCTCACATGGAAAATTTGTCAAGATTGATGGACACTTATGTATAAATGCTTTTGTTGTTGTTGTTGTTGTTGTTGTTTATTTATCATACCTGTTTGTACCAGCATGGCTTTCCTCGTCGTGTAATTGATTTGTCCATGATATCATCAGCAACAAGGAAAAAAGCTTGTAACTGAAAACAGAAACGATACATATTTCTAAGTCATAAATTTTATTCTAATAATCACACAATGGTTTGAAATTATTATACTAAGCTCTGTTCCTTTGCTTTTGTTCATTTCAATTCTGTGGCATATATATATACTGTGAAAGTACTTAAATTCATGGGTATCAATTTTCGTGGATTGGGAGTAAATTGCATTTTCATGGATTCATGAATTCGTGGTTTTAACAAAGCTTTATTAAAGGCAATGTTTAATTCTTTGTTCCTGGGGGATTTTATTTCATGGTTTGCTTGACCCATGAAAAACCACGAAAATTGGTACCAAACGAATATTAGTACTTTCACAGTACTCAATCCAAACTGGTTCCTTAACCTGTGACCAGGAATTGGCACTATAATTTCATTTCATCAGGATATTTCTATTGACACAACAATTTCATTTGATCAAGATATATTTTAAAACAAGAGGCTCCCAGAAGCCTGAATCGCTCACCTGAACTACATAGATACACATATTTTGTAGATATTATTGTGCTTAACCATATGCGATTTAAATTTCTGAAATAACTTGGTTAGTTTTCAAGTTATTGGGCTTAATAAGTGCAAAATTTAGAAAAAAATTGAAAAAAAGGGCAATAACTCCCACATCAGCAGTCAGATCTTTTCAGGACAGGTACTTAATATGCTGATAACTTTGGATTTTTGCACAATTTTGATATCTGAAACCATTTATGAGTTATTAGCAAAAAAAAATGAAATTTACGCCCTATGTTCTATTTTTAGCCACGGCAGCCATGTTTTTTAACGAATCAAAAATATGAACGATATAAGCTATTAAACAAGTGTGCCAAGTTAAGATGCAGTTGGTCTTACAGTGTCAGACAATTTAATCTTTGAAATTCAGGGGAAAAATAATGAAAAATGGTAAATTTTGTTGTTTTAAGGACAATAACTCCTAATAGAAATGGTCCTACAGCTTTGACCTAAATATATGAAATGTAGATCTTGATGTGCTTGATCATATGCAACTTAAATATTTGAAATATCTTGTATAGTTTTTAAGATATATGGCTAAATAAGTGAAAAATTTTGAAAAAATCCAGAAAAAGGGCAATAACTCCTACATCAATTGTTGGATCTTCTTGAAACTTTCAGAGCAGGTAGATCTTCAGATGCTGTTCACTTTTGTCTCCAATCAGAATTTTTATATCTGTAACCATTTTTGAGTTATTAGCAAAAAACTGCAATATCCCCTATGGTCTATTTTTAGCCATGGCGGCCATATTTTTTGACGAATCAAAAATCTGAACCATACACTTGTAGCATTTATGCCATTAAACAACTGTGCCAAGTTTGGTTGAAGTTGGATGTATGGTGTCAGACAAGTTAATCTTTGAAATTCAGGGAAAAAGTAATGAAATATGGTAAATTTTGACACTTTAAGGGCCATAACTCCTAAAAGAAATGGTTCCACAGCTTTGACCTAATACATGAAATGTAGATCTTAATGTGCTTAATCATATGCAATTTGAATTTTTAAAATATCTTGTATAGTTTTTAAGATATAGGGCTAAATAAGTGCAAAATTTTGAAAAAATCCAGAACAAGAGGCTCCCAGGAGCCTGAATCGCTCACCTGACATATGTGCCTGAAGTAAAGGTTATAAGGCAAAATCTATTTAACGTTGAAAGGGTCATAAGATTAATAAGGGGGTCATCTGACAATATGGTGGATCTAAAGGTGCTGGTCACTTTTGTTCTCAATCAAAATCTAAAAATCTGTCACCCTTTTTGAGTTATTTGCAAAAAAATGCAGTTTAACCTAATGTTCTATTTTTAGCCACAGCGGCCATGTTTTACAACCAATCAAAAATCCCCACAACAGTTCTATACACCTAATAATAATAAACAATAATACCAAGTTTGGTTCCATTTGGACTTAAAGTGTCAGAGGAGTTAACATTTTCAATATAAGGAAATGCAGTTAAAATGCTAAATTTTAACATTCCAAGGGCAATAACTCCTCAAAGGAAAGGTCCTACAACGTTGACCCTGTTACAAATTTTGTAGATCTTGATGCGCTTGACAATATGCAATTTAAATTTCTCAAATATCTTGTATAGTTTTCAAGATATTGAGCTAAACAGGTGCAAAATTTGCAAAAAATCCACAAAAAGGGCAATAACTCCTACATGGGTTGTTGAATTTTCTTCAAAATTTCAGAGCTGGTAGATCTTGAGGTGCTGATCACTTCTGTTCCCAATCAAAATTTTGAAATCTGTCACCGTTTTAGAGTTATTTGCAAAAAACTGCCATTTACCCCTATGTTCTATTTTTAGCCAAAGCGGCCATGTTTTACGACCAATCAAAAATCCCCACATCAGTTCTATACACCTAATGCTAATAAACAACTATACCAAGTTTGGTTCCATTTGGACTTAAAGTGTCATAGGAGTTAACGTTTTCAATGTAATGAGGAAATGCTATTTAAATGCTAAATTTTGACGTTCTAAGGGCAATAACTCCTAAAAGGAAAGGTCCTACAACGTTGACCCTATTACATATTTTGTAGACCTTGATGTGCTTAACAATATGCAATTTAAATTTCTCAAATATCTAGTATAGTTTTCAAGATATTGAGCTAAACAGGTGCAATATTTGCAAAAAATCCACAAAAAGGGCAATAACTCCTACATGGGTTGTTGGATTTTCTTCAAAATTTCAGAGCTGGTAGATCTTGATGTACTGATCACTTTTGTTCCAATCAAAATTTTGAAATCTGTCACCGTTTTAGAGTTATTTGCAAAAAACTGCTATTTCACTCTATGTCCTATTTTTAGCCACAGCGGCCATGTTTTACGACCAATCAAAAATCCCCACATCAGTTCTATACATCTAATGCTAATAGACAACTATACCAAGTTTGGTTCCATTTGGACTTAAAGTGTCAGAGGAGTTAACGTTTTCAATGTAATGAGGAAATGCTGTTAAAATGCTAAATTTTGACGTTCTAAGGGCAATAACTCCTAAAAGGAAAGGTCCTACAACGTTGACCCTGTTACATATTTTGTAGATCTTGATGCGCTTAACAATATGCAATTTAAATTTCTCAAATATCTAGTATAGTTTTCAAGATATTGAGCTAAACAGGTGCAAAATTTGCAAAAAATCCACAAAAAGGGCAATAACTCCTACATGGGTAGTTTGATTTTCTTCAAAATTTCAGGGTAGGTAGATCTTGAGGTGCTGATCACTTTTACCCATGCCAGAATTTTGATATCTGTAGCCGTTTTTGAGTTATTTGCAAAAAACTGCATTTTACCCCTATGTTCTATTTTTAGCCATGGCGGCCATTTTTACGACGAATCAAAAATCCCCACATCAGTTCTAAGCACCAAATGCTAATGAACAACCATACCAAGTTTGGTTGCAATTGGACTTATGGTGTCAGAGGAGTTAACGTTTTAAAAAGTTTACGGACGACGAACGGACGACAGACGCCAAGTGATGACAATAGCACACATGACCCTTCGGGTCAGGTGAGCTAAAAAGGGCAATAACTCCTGCACCGGTTGTTGGATCTTCTATAAAATTTCAGGGCAGGTAGATCTTGAGGTGCTGATCACTTTTACCCTATGCCAGAATTTTGATATCTGTCACCATTTTTGAGTTATTTGCAAAAAACTGTATTTGACCCCCCTGTTCTATTTTTAGTAACAGCGGCCATGTTTTTTGACGTATCGAAAATCCCAACGCAAACTTTTTGCACAATACCCTAAGGAACAACCATATCAAGTTTGGCTGCATTTGGCCAAGCAGTTTCAGAGAAGAAGATGTTTGAAAAAAGCTAATGGACGACGGACGGACGAAGGACGCAAAGTGATGGCAATAGCTCACATGACCCTTCGGGTCACGTGAGCTAAAAAAAGAAGAAAAAAAATCCTTTACTGTGAATTCATTTATTTTCATGAGTACTAATTTTTCATGGTTGGATGAAAAGGGATCAGTTCATGGATTCTTAAATTCCTGGTTTGGAAGTATGCAGCATACAGAAGAATGACTTAACTAACTTTTAATTAACTTTTTGTGGGGTATCAAATTTTGTGGGTCAATGCCACCAACGAAAACAACGAAAATTGATACCCTATATGTCTGTGTGGCAGCGAACTGGTAGTGGACACAAATGTCCTTTTGGCAGCGAGACGGTAGAGGACACATATGTCCATGTATAGCAGCAAGAGGGTTAAACATTGTTCCCTTTACATTTTTTGCAATTATTATTTACCATACACCCCATTACTTACCCACTCAATACACCAGCCTAATACTCTTGCTAGTTTTTCATTCTCTGGTGTGGAATCTTTCACTAAGAGTTTATAGGTCGTAACCACGGAGATGCCTCTGTTTTTCTTCCCAAAGGGGACGTTGTACTCTGACACCTTGATGAAAATAGAATAGAGAAAAATGTTTTACAGCTTAAATTTGATATTTCAACCATAAGAACAATGATATAGTCATGATAGTACTAAAAAGGGACATGTCTATGAGATTTAGGTGTCCCTTCATTGAACAGGAGAAGGAATTTATCACAAGTCTGAAAATTTCTTAAATGATAGTTTGTTATTAAAAACCATCCTGCCATATCTTTCAGATTTTTAAGAAAATTGAAAACTGAAACTTTTTACAGATAGTTATGAGTAAAGCTTTATGCTTCCTGAAGTTGTCAGGGGGACATTAAAACTTTACAAAAAACATTTGCATAGTACGGAACACACTCATGCTTTTCATATACCAGTACATATTTAACATTCTAAAAAACATGCAAACTAGCTTCAACTAAATTATACTGTTGTTAACTGTTAACCAAATTTGACCTAAATAATGTTTGATTATTGGCAACATCTATATAATGAGTGTGTTATACATGTTATTACAAACAGGAACTGTCTACCCTTCCGAAACACCTTAGTTCTCTCTTGTTTCAACTTGCTTTTATATAGCTTATTTCTGTTGGGTCATTTGCTATGTTTTGCCACAAGCACTTGTTTCTATCAACATGATCAATAAGTGAGTTGATATTCCATATATATTTTATCCATATTTATTTTATATGAATAGTTGATATGCTCTTCAATAAAAACAATTGGATGTGTGTTGTGCATTTTGTTTTCCATTTGTTTTATCATATTTATCTTTGATGTTTAATGATTTTGTCTTGCCCTTTTTCAAATTTATGATATTAGAATGCCCATTTAGTACTCCTAATGTTTCTTTCAACATGAAAAAGTGTATAAACTGAAAGAAAAAACAAATAAATTTGAATATATTTTACCTCCTTAAACCAAGCTAAAGCGTCCTTTATTTCTAGATGATGTGACCAAGTATCTTGTATGACATTTACAAGTTCTGGGAATATATTGTCAAACTGTTCCAGTTCCGTAGGCTCTGTTTTACGTACTTTCCGTGGAATATCATTACAAGCCATTTCTTGGTACCCTCTGAAGCTTACTTCATGCTACAATAGACATGATAGGGCCACATTTAAAAAATTGTTGGTTTGCCATAGCCCGAGTGGCATAAAAAAATTTGGGTCGGTCGGTAGGTAATTTTTTTTTTTTTTTTTTTAAAGACCTTGAATCTTCATTACAGTTTTAGAAATGCCTTTCCAGTCAGGACCTAAAAGTTACAATACTCATGTTTAGGTTTATCATCATCACCATTGTCATCCTTTATCATGTACATGTATGTTTTTGACACTGAAAATACCGTTCAACTCCATCATGCCCATTTTTTTGGCTATTTTATGAAGCACCTTTTAATAAAAGGTAACACATTTCAGATTAAAAACAGGCTTTTCATTATCATTATGACAAAACAAACTGAATTGAATGTAATTTGAAACAGTAAATGTCCTTCCACCCCCTTGAATGTATTAATTAAACACAATGCAATTAATTAAAACTCAAGACAGTTTGAATACAATCCATTAATTTTAAACAATAGCAAATAAATAGCATAAATCAGAATGACAGAAAAGATAGTTGATTGGTTTCCTTCTTTACAACAAGTCTCAACATGCTCAAGATCAGCATCACTATGACAAGATGTACATGTAATTCCATCTTTTTTGAACAGTCAAATGCTGGCAGGGCTAGGGAAAGTACAATTGATATGTTGTTAACTGTTACTTGTAAATGCTGATTTTACTAACTTAAGTAACCATGGTCAGGAACAGCCATTGAAGTTAAATAAATTTGAATAGGAAAACTTTATGTCAATTCAGCACATACAAAACAGTACAACATAACATAACCTCTGACTGGTTAGCTTTTACTGAATAAAGTTTTATTTTATTACTGAATAATGTCGAAGTGTCAGATCATTTAATACTATTAAGAAATTTCCCTGCTTTAATATGTATTTCTTTTAGGATGATTACAATCTGCATAATTTGTCGGTCAACAATGAATTTAACATATATCAATTTCTTCAATGTCAAGTAATTTTCACTGTTTCTAAAGTACATGTATCTGGCACAAATTTTTCTGACAATATTTGACAGTTCAACCTCAGAGTTCAACAAGGACTTCATCGTAATATTTTGTGTTTTCATTTTCAGGTGTTGTTTTAATTAATCTCCTGAGTGTCAGACGTGTCATGTTGGTACAAACGAACACTGATGCAAAATTATTTGTCCTGTTTTATTTAAATACTTAGGCAAAGGGCGGGTGTAAAGTCAGACATTATATAATTCATGAAGCGATTTTGTTTTTTGACAATCGGAGATGGTGTCGACTGATACTTTTTCATAAATCAGCAAAATGAACCAGATTCCACTAAACTAATCTTGCGAGCGCTTTAAATTACGCAATTACGTAAAGCATTTCAGAGATCCAAAATGATTGAAGTAAAAGAAAATCGGACACGGAAAAAAATTCGGATATCAATAAAAAAAAAAAACAAGGAGAATTTTGTCAATAAAAACTTTTCAGTTGGGGGGTTAAAATCGGGTAGGTCGGGCTATGGCAAACAAACATATTTTTAATTATGGCCCAGAGGTTAATTTTCTCAACATCAAAATTAATTTTATTTTTATCAAAATACACGATTACTGTGAATGTATCAATATTTGTGGGGTACCATGTTTGTGTGTTTTTTTTTTGTGGATCTGGCAAATCACAAAAATGAATTCCCATTGAAGAAAACATTTTGCAACAATTTTCATTGAGAATTGATAAGACCTGGGAATTCATTAAGCTATGAATATATACAATTTACGGTACTCCCAATCCACGATATTTGATACCAATGAGTTTAAGTTCTGTCACAGTAACTTCTCTAGACTAATGGTTTGGGGTCTACTTTTTTCAGTACATACATGTAGATATATGTTCAGATTATACAGGTATAAAAATCATGAATTTTATATTGAAGGGCCCAACAAATACTGGGGTGTTATGGAAAAGAAATATTTACAAGGAAAAATAAAACTATCTAAAAACAAATATAAAAATATAAAATTGGGTTTAAGGATCCATGATCACTGGTCAATTTTTGATATTTCCATAGACCTGTATATTAGAATATTTAAGATTTTTAGAATCCTCTTGATTTTACCACTAACCCCCTAATTTCTTTTTACAACAGGGTTTGTTAGGTCATAAAGAGCTAATTTACAAGGTTTTGTTTTTTTTTGTTTTTTTTTCCATAGGCTTGTACACTAAAACAAGCCTAATTTAACACTTATTATCATGAAACCAAATTTGGCAACCAATGAATTTTTTTAAGCTGATGTTGTACCTTTAACTATGGCCTATTCATCAAATATATTAGCTTAGACACCTTGTTCAAACTGACCACCCAAAAAGTGTGCTTAAATGTAATTTGCATATAAAAAAGTATTAAATTTTTTCCTGTGTTTGTTTATTGTTCAACCTGCATATCCGGCTTCTTTGCCGAACTACATGTACATGTATGTATCGAAGATATTTTTAGTCCTGACTTTTTAACTTGCATCCGTTTCAGATGAAACACAGCATTCATGTTAAGAATTTTATCAAATGTACAAGAAATTGGAATTTTGCGTAAGCAGGTATATCAGTTTTTCGGGTTTAAAACCATGTGACAAATTTACCCTCTCCTTCAGCAAAATGAAAGTAAAGAAACATTGGGAAAACGAAAGTAGAGGATTTCCGGTAAAGAGATATTTTCGGCCCGTAAAATTTCGTCCCAAATATTTCTTTTTGGGAAAGAATAAACATCTCTTTCTTTTTTGTGCATTTACAAGAATTATCAGGTTTAAATACCCCAAAATATCAAATTGGCATTCAGATCTTTAAACATCAACTCCATGGACTAAAAAGGTAGAATTTGAAGAAAAAACGAAAAAAAAAACCAAGAATTTTTCTCAGTCGTTCTTTTTTATAACTAAACTATTAACTTGCAGCTGAAAGGATAAATGAAGAAGTATACAGACTGAGCTTTTTTATAAAAAGAAAAGATTGAATTAACTTCAATGAATATCTACTTTAAAGTTTAGCTAAAGGAAAACAAGGGGTTGCACTTAGTCGTGCTAAGAATACCCCCACTCGACCACTCAGAAACAGGAAGTAGATGTGCAACTGACCTGGAAAGGGGAGGCACGATATAACTGATGATCATGCTTAAGCTGTATACCAAATTTGAGATTAATCCCTTCAGTAGAAGCCGAGAAATCTGTTACGAAAAATTGTCTATTTTTTACCCTTAAAAAAGACTAAGTCGGCTCAGAAAACAGGAAGTAGATGTGCGACTGACCTGGAAAGGGGAGGCACGATACAACTCATCATGCTAAAGTTGATGAGCAAATTTGAGATTAATCCCTTCAGTAGAAGCTGAGAAATCTGTTACGAAAAATTGTCTATTTTTTACCCTTTAAAAGGCTAAGTCGGATCAGAAAACAGGAAATAGATGTGCGACTGACCTGAAAAGGGGAGGCACAATACAACTCATCATGCTCAAGCTGTATACCAAATTTGAGATTAATTCCTTCAGTAAAAGCTGAGAAATCTGTTACGAAAAATTGTCTATTTTTTACCCCTAAAAAAGACTAAGTCGGCTCAGAAAACAGGAAGTAGATGTGCGACTGATCTGGAAAGGGGATGCACGATACAAATCATCATGCTTAAGCTGTATACCAAATTTGAGATTAATCCCTCCAGTAGAAGCTGAGAAATCTGTTACGAAAAATTGTCTATTTTTTACCCTTAAAAAAGACTAAGGCGGCTCAGAAAACAGGAAGTAGATGTGCGACTGATCTGGAAAGGGGATGCACGATACAAATAATCATGCTTAAGCTGTATACCAAATTTGAGATTAATCCATCCAGTAGAAGCTGAGAAATCCGTTACGAAAAATTGTCAATTTTTTACCCTTAAAAAAGACTAAGGCGGCTCAGAAAACAGGAAGTAGATGCGGAACTGACCTAGAAAGGGGAGGCACGATATAACTCATCATGCTAAAGATGTATACCAAATTTGAAATCAAACCCTTCAGTAGAAGCCGAGAAATCTGTTACGAAAGTTTGTTACGGACGGACAAGGTGATTGCAATATAGCCCACTCTGTTACGAGTGGGGATATAAAAAATCATCAGCATTCATTATTATAATTGACCAGGAACAAAATGTACACAATCAACAATTACTGAGGGTGTGGATGGGGTTTACGGAATAGAGAATAATGGCAAAAAAAGTAAACAGATAAAGAATAATGACCGTTACAGAATAAAGAATAATGTGAAAAATGGCAAAAACCTTCAGTAAAGAATAGAGCATAAAGGGCAAAAAAATTACAGAATATAGAATTGAGGACACCCCCATCCACACCCTCATTACTAAGTCCTGGTAACACATGATTGCCCTAAATTCGTGACATTTATTATAATATATCCCCCACAGACGTTTGGGTCCAGGATTTTATTTTATTATAAATAACGTGTATATAACAATTTTCATCTCGTCTATATACTATTTCCACGTGGAAATAGTATATAGACGAGATGAAAATTTTTATATACACGTTATTTATAATAAAATTAAATCCTGGACCCAAACGCCTGTGATATCCCCGGGTTGTATATCACTGTCCTTAACGGGATCGGTTGAGAAATTTTTAGACTAAGACTATGGTTAAGTATGACCAAGATGGAGGACGAAATTCGAAGCGAATGTAAGTTTCTTTACTTACATTGTTTTTGCTTACTTTTTACATTGTAAATGTATAAATGTTTGCATATTTTTCTCCAGTACACTTTTCAACCCACTGACTTTGATCTAATTGGCCTACAATTAAGTATCTAGGTAGGCAAATTTGTAAACAAATGCGTGAGATCGATCACGTTCACCTGTACTTATATATATTTTATCTATATTGGTATACGGCTGAGCTTACAACAAGTAAACGGTTAAGATTAAAAGAATGCATACGGATACGATTTTATACATAAATCCAATTATTGCTTCTCATCTTTTCCTCCATTCAAACTTTGTTTCAGATTGTATATGATTTTCTTTTCAATAACTTTACTTCTTTGTAAAATGAAGATATTATGTTAATATAGTAACTTTTTACTGTTCTTCACCCTAAAGTCATTTTAATTCTTTCACGCCAGACAGTCGAGGAAAAAGTCTGTTGATTTACCTGTATATGCAGTTAAATGGGAAATGAGTCTGTTGATGGAGTCGATTGGAGTCTGTTGATATGGAAGTATCGAGAAAAACATCGTAAGGTTAGAAAATAACACATATTTTCACTAATATGGTAAATCAATTAGCAAAACCATTTATGTCTAACAGAATGAAAAAGAATACTTTAATTAAAAATGTTAAAAGTTTGTATTAACACCAATTTAATCAGCTATAAAATGAAAAGGCGTTTTACTCAGTATATATTTCATTAACATTTTAGCATTAAAAAATGTAAACAAAACCATGCAAAATCCTAATAAACATCAAAATAACGTTTTTCTTGTTGCACCAGCAGATGCATTACATCGGATGTGTTCTATTTTATTTATATATGCAAAACCATTGTGCTCAATTTTAAGTTTTTCTTGCTATAAATCATGTTTTAGTTAAAACACAGTCTGTTGATGAGTCGGTTAATGAAAACTCAATCTGTTGATCGGTCTGTTGAGAGTAAATATATTAATCAATTAGTCAGCATTCGCTATATGGTGTGGTCAAAAACATTATAAAGGAGAATATTCATCAAAAGAATATATAAATACAAGTTATTTTTAATATATTTCGATAAGTCGTAATTTTTTAAAATAATTTTATGTTTGTTATCTTTTCTTTAGAAGGTCTTATGAAAGACAGGATCGGCTCATAGTGTGATTTCATTCTCTCAGATAAGTGCATTGTTTGTCATAGGGTCATTTCGTACTCCTATACTGGATTTTACACGCTGAATTGTAACTAGCATTGAGACTTGTACTTTGCAACAGGGATAAACAACTTACTCTTCCCGGTCAGCTCTCGTTTTGACCTGAATTCAAGTTGTCAGTTGCTGTTCAGTTTTTCGTGTGTTTTGTATTTCCGGTTTGTTCGTGCTATTGTGTGTGTTTGTTGGTTATGCATTTATTATTATTTTTTTTTTAGAATTTTACAGTATTTGAATCATGGAAGGTCCAATTCCAAAAAAACAATCATTAATTACAAAACTTCAATTTTTGCGCATGAAGTAATCTTTACGTCATCGCCCACAGCTTTCAAATTGCAAGATTTCAAGCTAAATTTGTTGGAACATAATTAAGACACACTTAGTCACACCACACCACAGTGTTTAAAACAAAAATTACAACAAAGTACTAAGCATTAAATTTTGCTACGCCTGACGCACGCTTCGTCTATTCAAGACTCATCACAGGCGCTCTACAAAAACTATTACAAAAGTCAAACACTATACAAATATGAAGAGCATAGAATAATCAATCCAAAAGGCTTCCAAAGTAGAACACCAATTAGGCCTAATATCAACATATGTCTGAATTTAAAATTTAAACAGACAATTTCAAAGCTTTGATGCGTTCGTCAACAAAAAAGTGATCGATAAATTTCATTCATTGCAGAATGAAGAGAAAAAACAAAAACTACAACAAAAGAAAAGAAAAGAAAATGGTCTGCCTCCAAATATTTGATATAACTAGCTATTATATTATATATATATAAAAAAAGCAAAGAGACACCAATGGCGTATTCTGAAGCCAAACGTCCAAAAGAGCGAATGCAAAACCGGTCAACACAAAAGTCGCAGGCGAAACAAAAAAATTAGCTTCCCCAAATCGTTTTAAAGATAATAGGAATTATAAATTTTGCAGGAAAAGTTTTTTCTGATTTATAAATAGGTTAGCATTACACTTTATTTAAGAGTAAAAACCTGTGGAAAAGCAAGATAGGTAAAATGTTGTAAATTAGCTCGTAATGACCAATTCAACTTTATCTAAAATAATAGCGGGTTCATTGGCAAAAATATCACTATTTAAAAGGTACATTCCCCTTAACTAACAAAATGGTGGACAGTTTCAAAGAAGATACAACAACGATATGACGAAGACATGATGATTAGATGTTTCGTTAGCAAGTTGCTCAGTACAAATTACCTCCACAAAACGGGATAAAAAATTATTGTATGCACGTCAACAGGATAAATGTATACTACTCACAAATTATTTCTAAATTATGCTTAAAAGTTACAGATCAGTTGCTTCCATGAACCTTGTTATAAACTGACATACGGACACAAAGTGAAATCGAGAATGAAACAATTCGCAGACTTTCCTGTCATTTTCAGATGATTCTACTCATTTCTTCCTTTTTAACACCCAATTGAAAATATGATTTGACTTCTTTGCCTTATAAAGACATTAGACGTATCTAAAGTTTGAAGTATCGTCATTTCATCACCTTCTTAACGCTCAGTATACCATTATATTACCGTTTTATACTGGTTAATTGACGCATCAACTGACAAAAAAGACATTAACCAACTCATCAACAGACTTTAACCGTCAAATTTTTAATAAAAGGACGATTAGCCATATCTAAAATATTTATATGTTAAAATTTTAATAACCAATAATTTAGCTAATAACTAACCGCACATTTTGATACCAAATCTGTGATTTTTTTCTAAGAGACTAATCGATTTTTGGTGAAAACATGTTTTTTTACTGCTGCTACTGTCTCTGCGCCTATTCGTTTTGTTACAAACTGTGATGGCTTTCTGCCTGTGGAATAATTGGAAATTATGCTGAAATGAATATCATTTTGTCCTACACTTTTTGTTTTTTTGATTTGATACTTATTTCATGTAAAAAAAATAGACGTTTTCCAGTGAATTAGTGAATTAAATTTCAATTTTACTCTCAACAGACCTATTACCGACTCCATCAACAGACTCATTTCCCATTTAACTGCATATACAGGTAAATCAACAGACTTTTTCCTCGATTAACCGACTGTCTGGCGTGTCTTTACCGTAAACTATTTTTAGGTTAATCAATACCAGTACAGGTGGACTCGACACTGTCTTTACCGAAGTTTGTTTACATTTCACCAATTGTCAAATAGCTCTTATTCCTTTAAATGGGCTAGAAAATATCATTTACACAAAATAACACATTTCACTACTATTTTATTCCAATGACACATGTGTAAAAAGCAGAAATAGGGTGCTTACCTTCGCTTAGAATTTATGTCCACCATTTTACCCGTACTCAACCGAAGTACCGTTTTTATAGTAATAAATACCTTACCATCACAAATTTAGATAACAGGTACTAGCAGCTTCATTGAACCGGAAACCAGACAAAAAACTGATGACCTCTAGCTGACCGGAAGTAACCCGACACTGACCTCTCAACTTCATCTTTTTTCCGGTTTCCGTTCTTGCAGCACGTGAACCACGAAGAGAAAAAATATTTTCGAAACTTTAGACAAATTTGAAATATATCCATAAGTATTTGAAGTTATATTAAGTGTATTATATACAGGTAATATAATTAGACTATTTGTAACATGGAAAGTCAATTGTTAGAAGAGACTTTTGAAGACCAAGGTTTAAATGGTGAGTTGTTGGGTGAACTCCCTTGTACTACAAACTTAGATTTGGTATGGGGCCCAAGTAATACCCCTAGTCTGAGTTTAGGGGCCTTTACAAGTCAGGAGTCTCACATAGGTGTTACTCCTGTGTCTAGCCAGTCTTTTTCTGCACCTAGATTGCCCACTCACCAGAGTATTAGACCCCGCATTACTTATGCATTGGGTAGACCAGTTGAAACCACCGCGGTTTCATCTTGTACTGGAGTAAGAAGTTCTTCATTTGTCAGATCTAGGTGGCCATCACCTTACCCCTATCAAGACCCTTACTCCATGCCTCCTTTTTGGCCTAGTATGATGCCTCCTCCTAGTCAACCTATTCCTTTGGATAAGTCTTTAGCTGACTCCATTAAGCAGCTCACCACCAGTGTCTCAACCTTTCAAGCTACCATGAGGTCTGAGATGAAGAGGGTCAACGATCGACTTCAGTTAGTCGAGGATCGTGCTGTGTCCAGTACAGGTAGGTTGACAGAGGTTCAAGCTAGTTTATCTGATACTCATAGGAGCGGGGAGGTAGATGAAGATCTATTTTCCTTAGCTCCTAGGAGTCAGGAAGGTAATTTTTCTGAGGATGATCATATGGAACCCACTTCTCCCTGTGCTTCTCCAGGTCGTTCAGGGCCCCATTCTTCCAATTCGTCCTTTGTTCCACCTGGTAATGAGTCAGAAAGGGGAGAGGATGTAGATCCTTCTCCTTCTTTGTCTGACATGCACCACTTGAGGTCTAGAGTTTATGCTTTGAGACGTGAAGTGTCTGGCACTGCTCTTGCTTCTCCTCCTCGTCGTACTCAGGCTCCGTCTGAGTTTATGGCTTGTTCAGGTTTAGTGAAGGATTGCCCGAAGGGGTATAAATCCTTTCCTGAGTCAGGTCACACTAAGGCAGCTATAGATAAGGTAAATGAGAAAATAGTTAGTTTTCATTCTACCCAGTCTCCATCTGCCAAGTTTATTGGTTTTGGTCCTGGTTCTTTGTGCCCTTCTTCTTCCTTTAAATTCAAGGATTTTGAAATCCATGATTCTTCTCTGGGTAAAGGCTATCCTACTTGTGACAAGTCGTATGCCTCAGTGATGGGTACTAAGTTTACCGAGGGTCTTAATTTGAACCAGTCCATGTGGTCTAAGTCTGAAGCTAACTTGAGGTATTCTAGCGATGCTTTGGGTACAGCTGAGCACTTTTTGGCTGCTGCTGGTGTTCTGTTGAAAGATAAAGGGGAAGAATTCGATGAACTGAAATCTTTTTTACTCCAAGTGGACAAGAATTTAGGTCTTGTCCAGAGTTTGGTTCATGGCACCTTGGCTAATTTTACTTTATCCAAGCGACAAGAGATGTTGGATAAGACCGCTTTATCAGAGCCTGTCAAGGAGTCTCTTTTGTTCTCTCCCCTGGCTAAGGAAAGGCTCTTTAGTTACTCTCTACCTAAACTTCAAGAGGAAGTTAACAAGGCACCTCAGAATGTTAAGGTCAACGTAGTTGTTTCAGGTGATCAGAGGAAAGTTTCTACTACCCCTTCCTCTTCTTCTACTACCCAGCCTTCTTCTTCTGGTCCTAAGAGAGGTTCCTTTTCTGGCCAGAAGCGCCGTTCAGGTGGTTTCAGACAGAATGCTCCTTCTTCCTTCAAAAAATCTAAGGTGGAGAAGGGCTTCAAGTCTAGTAAGTGATGTGTTGCTCCCCCTGTCAGTACCTCAATCCCTAGGCTCAGAGGAGGAGTTCTTAGCACCTCTTCCTCAAGTGCCAGTAGGGGGAAGGTTGTCCCATTTCATCGATCAGTGGAAGTTGATCACTTCAGACAAATGGGTTCTCTCAGTACTACAGGGGGGTCTAGAGTTACAGTTTCAGGAGGTACCTCCTCTGTCTTCTGTTCCTCTCAATCTCTCAATGACCAGGGATCAACACAAGAATCTTCTTTTGGAGGAGGAAATCCTTCTACTCTTCCAAAAGGGGGCCATAGAGGAAGTGAGTCTTCCTTGTTCTCCAGGTTTCTACTCTCGTCTCTTCCTCGTTCCGAAGCGGAACGGAAAGATGAGACCTGTCATAGCCCTGTCTGTACTAAACAGACATCTGGTTGTTCCCCATTTCAAGATGGAAACAAACAGATCTATCAGGCAGACCATTCTTCCAGGGATGTGGTCGACATCCTTGGATCTGACCGATGCCTACTTCCATATTCCAATTGCTCCACCATTCAGAAAATACCTTCGATTTTTCTGGAAAGGGAAGGTGTATGCCTTCAAAGCAATGCCCTTTGGTCTGTCAACAGCGCCTCTAGTTTTTACCAGGGTTTTCCAAGCTGTTGTCTCTCATCTTCACAGTCAGTCTATTCTGATCCATTCTTATCTGGACGATTCTCTTCTGAAGAACAGCTCGTCTTGTCATCTGGAAGTCCACACTCGGTCCACTATTCTCTTGATCCTCAAGCTGGGGTTTCTCATCTCTTGGAAGAAATCGGAGATTATCCCCAGTCAGAGTTTCATCTTTTTGGGGGAGCATTACAGGACAGATTTGGGTTTAGTTTTTCCTCCAGAGGAGAAAGTACAGTCTCTTCTGGATCGGATCAACACTTTCTATCTAGTCCCCTCTGTTCCAGCTCGTCAATTCCTTCAGTTGATAGGATTCTTGATCTCCCTAATGGATGTGGTACCTTTAGGTCGACTTCATCTTCGTCCTTTCCAATGGTATCTCAAGGAATTTTGGCATCCAGCCTCTCAACTCTGGGATGCTCCTATTCCAGTTCTTCCAAGACTATTCCCTCACTTTCTTTGGTGGTCTCAGAGGTCCAACCTGTTGAGAGGTCAACCTCTGGTCTTACCAAGTCCCTCTCTAACTCTGTACACAGATGCTTCTATGACAGGGTGGGGAGGCTTTCTAGAGGGAAAGACAGTGTCGGGTCAGTGGAGTGCCTCAAATCTCCAGGATCATATCAATGTCTTGGAGATGAAAGCAGTTCTCTTGTCCGTGAGTCATTTTCTAGATTTGATTCAAGGGCAAAGTCTCCTGATTGCTTCGGACAACACTACAGTAGTGGCGTACCTCCAGAATCAGGGGGGATCTCACTCCCATTCTCTGTATCTTCTGGCCAAAGAGATCCTTCTTCTTTGCGACAGTCAGAACATTCTAGTTTCAGTGAGACATGTCCCAGGGGATCAGAATATTCTTGCAGATGCACTCTCTCGCCACCTTTCACCAGTAAACACGGAGTGGGAGTTGCATCCAACTGTGTTTCAATCTTTAGTTCTGTTGTGGGATCGCCCTCATGTGGACTTGTTTGCCACCAGTCTAAATCACAAACTGGAGACTTATGTTTCTCCAGTTCCAGATCAGAGGGCCTGGGCAGTAGATGCTTTGAGCATTTCTTGGAAGGGAATGTTCAATTACATCTTCCCCCCATTTCGTCTCATATCTCAGATTCTTCAGAAAATTCGTCTAGATTGTTGCAAGACCATTCTTATAGCTCCGGCTTGGCCGAGACAGTCTTGGTTTCCAGAACTCCTTCTTCTGTCATGTGCCAATCCTCTCTGTCTTCCTCTGAGAAGAGATCTTCTGTCTCAATTCAAGGGAAGAAAAGTGCATCAGGGAATAGAGAAGCTCCATCTGCACGCATGGCTGCTATCAGGAGATCCATTAGTAAGAAGGGATTTTCTGATCAAGCAACCACTCGCATCTCTAAGTCAGTCAGACAATCTACAGGACTTGTCTATGATTCCAAGTGGTCAATCTTCTCTTCTTGGTGTGTGTCAAAACAGATTGATCCACTCCAAGTTTCTGCACAACAATTAGCTGATTTCTTTGTTTTTCTCTTTGAGGAGAAAGGGTACTCCCCCTCCACCATTAGGGGGTATAGGTCAGCTATAGCTCGCACTATACATCTTGCAGGAGGGTCAGATTTTGGTCAAGATGAGTTTCTTTCTCTGCTTCTTCGGAATTTCTCTATTGAACGTCCAAAGCAGAGGCGTCTTGTTCCTTCATGGGATTTAGGTCTAGTTCTAAAAGCCTTACAACTTACTCCTTATATCCCTTCTGAGAGTATTTCTTTGAAATTTCTCACTTACAAGTGTTGTTTTCTTCTAGCTTTAGCTTCAGGTCGTAGAAGAAGTGAGCTTCATGCTCTCTCTTTTTCAGACGCTTGTATCCGATTTTCAGCAGATAGATCCTCTGTAACTCTTTTGACTGATCCTGCTTTTCTCGCTAAGAACCAGCTTTGTGATAAAGGCTCTGGTCTTATTGTTGTGCCAGCTCTTCCAGATCAGTTCTCTCACAGTCTGTGTCCTGTCCGTATTCTGGAGGCCTATTTAAGGAGGACTTCCAGCTTAAGACCACAAGGCTCTTCTCGCTTGTTTGTTCCAATTAAGAAGGGCCAGAAAGACATTTCTGCTAAATCCATTTCTAATTGGATTTGTAATACTGTTGTTCAAGCCTATAAATCAGTTGGGGTTTCTTTACCCAAAGATTCTGTTAAGGCTCATGAAGTTAGGGCTATTGCCTCTTCCTGGAGCATTTTCAATTCTGCCTCACTCTCAGAGATTCTGTCAGCAGGTTTCTGGAGGTCTGAAAATGCTTTCTTTTATCATTACCTGCGTTCCATGGATCATCATTCTGATAACCTCTATGCCTTGGGACCTCTAGTTTCTGCTCAAAAGGTTATTTTTCCTCCTGTGGTTTCTCATTAGACTATAGGGGGATTCCGCGCTTCGTCGCATTCTGTTATCTAAATTTGTGATGGTAAGGTATTTATTACTATAAAAATATAAATTTTAGAATTAAATTTAAGTTTTGTTATATAAATACTTACCATCACAAATCTGAGGTCCCTCCCCCCTCCCCTTCATCCCCCTTTTAGTCTGGCCTGTGCTGGATTGGAAAAGATGAAGTTGAGAGGTCAGTGTCGGGTTACTTCCGGTCAGCTAGAGGTCATCAGTTTTTTGTCTGGTTTCCGGTTCAATGAAGCTGCTAGTACCTGTTATCTAAATTTGTGATGGTAAGTATTTATATAACAAAACTTAAATTTAATTCTAAAATTTATATTTTCTTAACCGATCCCGTTAAGGACAGTGTATATACTTCCATCGACAATTCGGAGCACAGAAAGAACACGGCTGATGAATGGCTTGGAAATTGGATTCAGACAGAGTTCACTCATTGTCAGAGCTAAATCTTTATGCAAAATTTATTACCAATCTCTAGTCAGCAGAAGCAGAAATTTGGTACCAAAATTTCCCCCTTTTGATTCATATAATAGAGTCCGGACGGGTTCAGAAAACAGGAAGAAGAAGATGGCTGACTGATCATGACCTGAAAAAAGGAGCTATACGTTTCAACTTAAATGCTAAAATGCTTAAAGTAGCATATACCAAATTGTAAACTAATTCCGTCATGTGAAGCAGAGAAATCTGAAGCGAAAGTTAATCTTTTATTCATTAAGAATAATACAAGCCGATTCGAAAAACGGGAAAACGAAAAACTGGAAAAGGGAGGCATGGTTCAATTCAATTCGTCATTCCAAAGAAGTGTATCAAGTTATAAATCAATCCGGATCCTATTGGCAGATCGAAGACGAGAAATCTATTGTTACATTTTCAAGTCCTTCATGCAGTTTGACTCTTCTAAAAGTCCAAGTCAGATCAGAAATTAAAGCAGTAAGTAGATGACAAACAAATATAAGGTAAAACAACGGTACCAATTGTGCCAGCCAGGATTTGATAAGGGCAGGGTGCCAAATTGAAAAAAAGGCACTTTATCGCGTACATCAGCTTTAGAAAAGGGCACAGTCTTTTAAGCAATTTGAAAAAGGGTATATAAAACACAAATATAAAACACAAATATAAACAGCAATACAAAATGAAATCAGACATATTCAGGGATTGGGAAGGAATTTTTAGCAAAGGGCCATTCACCACTTTTTTCATGGAAATTACAAATTTCAAGGGGCCATTTCTTAATATTCTATATAGATTTTTTAGATGAAAGGGGGCCATTTTCATTTTTGATCGAAGTGTCAATGGCCTATGGCCCCCTGGCCTCCCAATCCCTGCATATTAAGATCAAATAAAAACTTAAATTTATTTTATCGTTTTTTTTTATATTATATGTTGAAAGACCAATAGGAAGTGTTAAATCTGACTCTTTTGTTTGATGGGGGTCAAAAATGGAGAGAGAAAAAATTCGCAACAGATCATTTCTTCGCTATTGCTATTCGTAGGCTTTTGATATTTTGTATGCAGATTAAGGTAAGGGTCCCATATGGTGAGATGCGTTTTCAGGTCTGTCACTTATCTACTTCCTGTTAAGCGGGTTGACTTAGAATTTTTATCGCACTCGGCGGGGGACCCATGAATTCTGTTCTTGTTCCCATAGAAAATTTTGTCTGGCAACACTTACTTCAATTGCTGTAATATTCTATTGGAGAAATAAAATTCCATTTACATGATTTTCATTGTGACAGTGTATCACAGGACAAGTAGAAAATAATGAGATCCTTGTAGACAAATATGGGATTTCTATCTCTCAAATGAGTGCAGATGTTGGTTTGTCGTAGACATATGTTTTGTCTTCCTTTACCGGATTTTACACACTGAATTGGAAACTAGCAACACGACGGCTGTGCTATAGCAGGAAGGAACCGCTTACTCTTCCGGAGCACCTGAGTTCACTCTTGTCACGACTTGAGTTCGCTTTGTTGATTTCCGTTCGGTTGATTTTGTGGTCTTTGTTTCTTCGTGTTTACCGGAAAAACAAAACCGGTTTTCGTCGTTGCCCTTTCGGACTTAATTCTGACACTTGAATATCCCATTGGTTCCTCTTTGTTTCTTTCGAATAAGTGTACGTGACACAACTCACATAACAAGGGGACGGGGGTCAACAAGCGGTAATTTAGAAAAACAACAATGGACAACCGCCAGACCAAAAACTAATGTGTACAGTCGTCTGACATTATCAAAGTTTCTAACATTCATCGCCCAACTCACCAAAATCGTCATTTTTTGCCTAAAGTGCTTTTTTCAACAGGCACAGGATACGGTTACGGCAAATTTGGACAAAACCGTAACAAAAAGAAATTCTTATTGTTACGGCAAAGACGAAAATCGGGAACGGATGACGGGACGAAGACCGAATCATTTATGACAGTAATGAATAAGAAGTACGGCAAATCGATATTGTGACGATGTGAAAACATAATACAAGCGTGCGAAGGCGAAAAATTCTAACAATCTAAATCTAACTCAAAGTAATTTTGATAACTTGTGGCACATGCGACACAACCAATATGTGGTTTTCGGGTTTTATTTTACTCCGGGTGAAACCATTCAAGGCATTCATCTCAGACTATGGATGACAAAGTGTGGACATGTGTGCAACAAACTGTGCAGTGGTTCAATTCTGCTTTTTTTCTTAGATCAACACGCATTTTGAGTTCCTTCCATCATTCGGGGTAAAACCGCTTTACTCGACTTATGTAAAATGTTTTTGTCATTTGTCAAAGATTTTTGTTGGCAAGTCACTTGCCTCAGTTTGAGTTATGTTTTCGGTAACGATTTTGCCATCAATAAGAAAAAGCGATACTTCTACACTATTTGGTTATAAGTATCCTTTTGAGCATAAAATGTTAAAAAGTCGCGAAAGAAGTTGATTATAAAATATTTTATGTTTGGCAAATCTCCAACGCGAGATCTGCCGTAATAATAAGAAAATTCTTATTGTTACGGTCGTAAATGATTAGGCTGGTACCCCGCTGTTATCTGAAGCCTTATCTGAACAGTAGGGAGCCGGTTGCCAGCTTAGTAAATGATTCGGTCTCTGTCCCGTCATCCGTTCCCGGTTTTCGTCTTTGCCGTAACAATACGAATTTCTAATTGTTACGGTTTTGCTGTAATCGTATCCTGTGCCTTTTCAAAAATCTTCTCTGAAACTACTGAAAAGAATTTAATGCAACTTGGTATGATTGATCTTTAGCGTGTTCTGCACAAAAATTGTGAACTCATCAGAGGCCGAAAGAATGAAAATACTAAAGACAATAGGAGAGCATTGAACAATCGACAGATTTTCAGATAAAGAAAATGTTCACAAAAAACGTAAATTTACGACAAATTAAACAAATAGATAACGAATCACGGGAAATTAAAAATCCATGATCACAGAGAACGAAATAAACCAATCGGATCCCTAAAAAAAACTTGAAATACGTATAGCAATTGCAAACATAATTTGCATACAAGATGTCATTTTTTTTAGTTTATCTACAAGGGGTCATCTCACAACTTTTACCCAATGGAGACTTTTGTAGCTCTTTTGATGCTGAAAATGGAAGGTAGCATTAGATTTTCTCTATCGATCCCTAAAAAAACAGAAATACGTGATTTAGTAATGAGCCGGGACGTTTTCAAAAAATGTCCACTTTTAAACATGACTTATTAAAAAATACAATGTTGATAAAATAACCTGTTAATTTGAACAACATTTTCTTAAACATTTATATTGACAGAATACCAAATATGCTACCTTAAATCAAAGTGTATTATGGATAAAAATTATACAACTTGGAACATGGGTTAGAAAAAAGTCCACTTCGCAACAACATTTTAAGACTTAAATTTTTTAAACCTATTACATCTTTAATATTTTTTTTACATTATATGTAAAATTCAGCACAATTAATATCATACGACTATTACACTTATAAAATTTAGTGCAAAAATAAACAAAAACAACTATTCAAAGATGTGATTTCTGAAACGTTAAGAAAAACGTACATTTAGACTTAACACAATTCTAGGCATATGGTTTTAATAAAAATCGATTATAGTTCAATTATTCTCCAAATCAAACTTTAAAGCACCAGTGAAAAATATTTGCTTTTAAATCATTTTAATCCTGATAATTTGAAAATTGAGGCATTTTGCATAGTGGACATTTGCATAATGCATAGTGGACATTATTGTACAACTTTCTGGTTTTTTTTTTTAGACGCGCGATTAATTGTTGGACTCTTTTAAACGATTTTAATATTGTTTAGAATAGGTTGTGAAATACATTATTATTTGTTGTTAATGATCTTTTTATGTGAAATTAAGTTTTCGCATAAATTGTCCACTTTGCAACATGACAAGACCACGTAAGTTTGTTTAACTTGTGTCCGATCCCCGTTGTTCTTTGAGCAAATAAAAATTGTTATAAACTAAACTAAACTTCCCCTATGCAACGAAATGTGTCCGATATGCAACGATATTTGTCCACTTCGAAACGAAATGTTTCACAGTGGACCGTTGCAAAGTGGACATATTTACACATAAGTCGACTTTTTGTTTTATTTCAATGTCTTTCAATTATATTTGTTCTTAATTTGGTCAGATCTTTTGTTTTACTTTATAAAAATCAAAATATTTAGTGCCTTTTTGCTCAAATTCTTCAAAAAATACACGTTGCTTAGTGGACAATAACAAAAATATTATAGTGAAAGGTCATACCAACTGCCTTCATGCATGCACAAAACAGCATCCTCAACTATGTTTTTGTCGCCATATAAACTTCAGTGGTGTGAGGTATAATATACAAGGAAGGACATTAAAATCAAGATATAGCATCAATTATTGTTGCTGGTGCGAAGTGGACATGTCTTTCATGGACACATAATAGCAAAGTCTTTGTAGAGAATAGCTAAAAGTTAAGACATTTGTTTTTAACTATGAATGTAAGTCAGCAAATAGTCAACGTTAAATACTTTAAAAAAATTATCTAAATTGGTTGGAATGGTAAAGAAATGAATAAAAAAGGAGTAGAGCCACGAAGGCCCCAAATTGGCCCAAAAATTCAACTTTGATATACTTCCTTGTAATTGCTCCCTTGATGTTCATTAGACTTCATATTTTATAAATTGCAATATCTTTTGGTTTGATTGTTTACCAACAAGGAAGACAGTGAGCTAAAAATCAGTCTATTTTGTACAAAATCTCATTTTTTGATATTTTTCATTGATTTTCATGTATAAATCGGTGAAAACAAAAAAGGCCACACGCGACGACCAAAATTATTTTGTGATAGAAATGTGTATTTAATATATTATAAAATGATAATCAAAAAATTACGATGATCGACGAATGTGGCCAATACTATTTTTGACAAAATACGACGAGAAAACCGTGAAAATAGGCGAAAAACTAAGAATTTTATAATTTATGACGTGTTTGAAATGCCAAGGCTAGACCTGTGATGTAGATATTTTGTTATATCTTACATATATGAAAAGTTCAGTCATGTCTTAACTCATTTTGGGTAAATTTACAAAGATTTGAAGTAGTTTAAAAATTAGTAAAAATAGAGGGCCGATTTGAGGCATTCGTGGCTCTACTCCTTTAATATTGACACTATATTAGAGGATATTTTGTGTCCTTTTGCTTTAATTTTTGAGATTTTCTGAATACATATTGATTTTTATATTATTGCTTTCGCAATTTAAAAGTACAAAAATGGGTCAAAGACAGAAATGGCCGGATTTCGTTTAACAAGAAGTAGGTGAGCGACAGACCTGAAATCACATCCCACATTATGGGAGCCCATGTTGATGCTGCATACCAAATATCAAGAGGCTGTGATTAGTAGTTTCTAAGAAAACTGTTACGATGGACATTATTGTCAAAAAATAACTAAGTCGGTAAACAGAAAGTAGATGAGCGACAGACCTGAAATCGCATCCCACGTTATGGGACCTCACCCTGAAACTGTATACTAAATATCAAGTGGCTATGATAAATAGTTGCTGAGAAAACTGTTACGAAAATTTTGTACTATTGGACATTATTGTCAAAAATTAACTAAGTCGGTAAACAGGAAGTAGGTGAGTGACAGACATGAAATCGCATCCCACGTTATGGGACCCCACCCTGATGCTGTATACCAAATATCAAGTGGCTGTGATAAGTAGTTGCTGAGAAAACTGTTACGAAATTTCTTCACCTGACAACTTCAACTCAGAGGGGATTTCTGTAAAGCTTAATGAGTTGAAGATTAAGTAAGCAACAACTTTTCATTATTCCTCAATATAATGGTTTAATTCTATATGGTGAAAATGCAATTTTTACCTTTAAAGTACTATTATCACTTTAAAGGGGTCAAAACTTTTTAAAGCTTTAAGAGAGCTTCATGAGCTAAAGGTTTACTCAAGGACAGCATCTCTCCATCTACATTTAAGCTACAAATTTCATTTTAAGATTATTTTAAGTAAGCCAAACTTGCAAAAAACTACAATGTTCACCTCATTCGATACCAGGATTGCCATGAATGTTGACTAATAAAATATCAATACTATTGTGCAGAATACCATTAAAACCAATTAAAGCAAGTTTCATTAAATTCTGTTCAGTATTTTTTTAAAGAAACAAGATTGAAAATTGGCCAAGTGAGGTAATAAGCAATCTATAAATGTTCATCAAAAATAATTTTATTTGTTAATCTATTCAAATCAAATATTGCAGCATGCCTCAAAACAACATATATGAGTCCAACAACTAAAATCAAGATACTACTGGCTTGTCTGAACAAATACTTATAGGAAGCTTAATCCTCTTCCTGTTATTGTAAATGAAATTGTATAATTCCCTATTACCAAATTGTGTGATTTGTTTATGAAGATTATTGCAAAAAGTGAAAAATGACACATTAAATGCATCAAAATTTGATGGTTTAAGGCACCAAAAAAAACCATATTAATAACACAAAATCAATTTAATTACATGATAGTCAGTGTATGAAATCAGTCATAACAATGGCATTCAAATTGCTGTCAAGGTTATAAAATTAACAATCTTACTTCTGTCAACACCATAACAGTAACAGTCATACTCCCATCAAGGTCATAACAGTAACAGTCTTACTTCTGTCAAGGTCATAACAGTAACAGTCTTCTTTCTGTCAAGGTCATAACATTAACAGTCTTACTCCTGTCAAGGTCATAACATAAACAGTCATATTTTTGTCAAGGTCATAACATTAACAGTCATACTTCTGTTAAGGTCATAACAGTAACAGTCATACTTCTATCAAAGTCATAACATTAACAGTCATACTCTAACAAGGTCATAAAAGTAACAGTCATACGTCTGTCAAAGTCATAACATTAACAGTCTTACTTTTGTCAAGGTCATAACAGTAACAGTCATACTCCTGTCAAGGTCATAACATAAACAGTCATATTTTTGTCAAGGTCATAACATAAACAGTCATATTTTTGTCAAGGTCATAACATAAACAGTCATACTTCTGTCAAGGTCATAACAGTAACAGTCATACTTCTGTCAAAGTCATAACATTAACAGTCTTACTTCTGTCAAAGTCATAACATTAACAGTCATACTCCTTTCAATGTCATAACAGTAACAGTCATAATCCTTTCAATGTCATAATATTAACAATTATACTTTTGTCAAGTAATACCATTTACATTCATATTCAATGCATACCAGTGTCAAAGTTAAAACATTAAAACCAATGTCAATAAATAATGCATTAACAATAAATCAAATGCCCTAATTTTAGGTTAACATGATACTGATTTCATTTTCAACATGATTTTGATTTGATTTGCAAGAGCTGTCTTTCTAAAATACAACTCATATTTTATTTGTATATCTTATATTTTCAACATGAAATATTCAATATATATTGCAGCATTCCTCATAAAACAACATATACATGTAAGTCAACAAACAAAATTCAAATTATTAAAAGTTACTAATACCCTTATACCTGAAGAATTTTTAAAAAATACTTTAGAAAAAATATTATTCTTTTATTTACAAATTCATCAAAAGCATAATTAATAAAAAAAAATTAAAAATATATAAATCACAATGATTATGTAACAATAATTAATTTAAAATAATATTCATCTTCTAAATCAATCATATGTGGATTTCTTTCCAAGTTTTTGATTTTTATTCCCATAATTCAG
The DNA here is from genome assembly GCA_963971305.1 of Arcuatula senhousia. NCBI lineage: Eukaryota > Metazoa > Mollusca > Bivalvia > Mytilida > Mytilidae > Arcuatula > Arcuatula senhousia. The sequence goes on from OZ020313.1 coordinate 8,819,436, forward strand.
TTCTGCACCACCTGACAGATTAATATCTATACCAGTACAGAAGGTGGCATCAGCGGCTAAATAAAGGAATGTAAGGCCACTCTCTTCTAATGTTCCATATCGGCCCATTAACTGAAAAAATAATTAAACAATATGTTAAGATTTGTTTGGACTGAACTTTGACTCATGTCTGTCCATTGGAACAAATTTCCGTCAAGCTTTTCTCAAAAACCGTATATGAGAATGATTTGAAACTTGGTAGGGTCACCATAGACAGGTTCAGTAAAACAAATTGTACGTTCTTAGCGCTGGTGAACATCTAATTCCTGTTTGGGACATAGGCTGATGTGAACATGATTATGATAAATGATAATTTCCCTCAAGCTTTTTTCAGAATAATTTGATGCTTGGTAGGATGGTTCTGTATGACAAACTGTATGTCCTAACTCACTCAGTCCTTTCCTTTGGGAATTTCGAGAACTAGCCCGAATTATTGAACAATGTACGACAGTGAACTAGCCCGAACAATGGAAAGTTCAGTAGAAGTCACTAGCCCGAATGAATTTTTAGTAACCCCGGGCTTCGGTCTACCAGTTAAAGGCGAGCACTGGCCTAAGTGACTTGTATACCTGTTGGACTTCTACTGCCTGTTTGGTGCCAGTGGTATCCTTAAAAAACTTGTCTATCTAAATATGGCAGTCAGAACCCAGGGAATCACGGGTACAATCAAACTTGTACACCCATCTTTCAGAAATATTTAAAATTTCTAGGGACTTTTTAGGGAAAAAAATTCAAATATCCATGTGGAAATCACATTCCCTTTCTTGTCAAGTATCTGGCTACATGCCATATATCTCTTAATAAGTTACCTGTGCATTAGCCCCTGCTTCTTTAGCAGCTGTTGGGTCACTGAAGGAGTTAGCACCTGCCTCCCACATGGGTGTCCAAACATTACCTGGAGATACCCTGAAGATATAAATAGAATAAAAGAGTTAGCACCAAATTCCAAGATGGGTGTCCATACACTACCTGGGGATTCTCTGTAGATATAAATAGAACCAAAAGGTTAAAAATAAATATAGGTGTCCTTACAATACCTGTAAATATAATAGAATGTTTATAGCTGTAGTAGAAAGAATTGATGTCCAAACATTGCTAGGGGATATCCTGAAGATATAAAATATAAAAGAACATTATCCAACAAAATATAGTTTGTTGATTGATTGTAATTTGTAAATAGATATCCAATCTGCAATAATTTAGTCATAATCAAACAAGGACTACTGTGAGAGATATACCCCATTTCATATTGGACACTATACATGTATTGATAAAAAAAATAAAGTTCAATTATCTCCCCTGAATGAGATTTGATATTAATGAAAATTCTTCATGCACATTTCCAATGGTGTACTTTCTTCATGTAAAGTTTAAAAATCCATCGAGCGGTTTAGGGGGAGTATTTAAAACATCATGTACTCTATTTTATTACTGGAGCTCTGCAAACTATTATATTTGAAAGTGACGTTTTGGAATAGACAATATCAAACTTACGAGTTTACTCTCACATTGTACTTGGCTTCATCTATTGCTAAGGCTTTGGTCATTGATGTTATTGCGCCCTGAAAATAGTAAAATCCTCATATTACTTCAGATTCAACAGAATCCTTGTAGCTGTTTATAGAGTAACGGCCTACAGTGTGTAATTCTAATTACAGTTAAATGAAATGACATCAAATTTAAGTTTACAAGAGAATTGTTGCATCATTAGTGGCATAGCAAAATTTTCTTTAATAAAATTGTAAATTTACTATTCATTTAGCACAACAATGTCCTCGTGATCAATGCTTGGTTAAATTGAGTTTCATGTTTAAGATACTTAGTGCAGTAGTAGCCCACGGTTTATTTGGTATACATGTATGATTAGTGTATAGTAGATATTAATTAACATTGCAGCAACATTGCCCTATGGCTATCCACTTTAACAAGCCCATCTAAATGTCAGAATGCAGTTTTTAGTGTTTTAAAGTGTCATTGACATCTATTTTCTTAATTAATACATGTATCTGGTATGCTTGTTTAAGCTGTTTTACAATGAAAAGTATATTCAATTTGTATCCACATGTAATGTTTGAGGTGATAAATGATTATTTAGTTAATCTATCCCTATATCAAACAAATATAAAGAATGCAGTATCCCTTCATGTTTAGATTCTAGATTTCACAATAAACTTTACATGTGATCTAAAATGCTATTTTTTGTGGTATTAAATGACAAATTTATTCATCAAAGTTTCTCTAAAAGAAAACTGACCTTAGAAGCTACATAAGTTACTGCCCCTTGTTGTCCTATTTGGCCCACTAGACTAGAATCATTGATGATGTTACCCTCTGTCTTTCTAAGGTAAGGCAAGGCATACTGAAAAAGGTTAAATTGATGTATCATTTATAAGATTTAGATGATGAATTATATGTGTTACATTAACATACGTTGTGATCCCAGATTCCCCTCACATGTTCTAGAAATATTTATTAAGTAATGCAAAAATCATGCAAAATTGAATAAAAGTTGATCATCTATAAAAGGGCTACAGTGGTTTATTTTTAACGAAAGATAGTTCAAAGTATATAAAATAAGAAATAAATAACTATTTGCTCATCACTGCCTGGTTCTGGGAGAAATCTTGCCGTTTCTATTGAAATTATTGACAATATTAAGAGTTATCTCCCTTTCTTACATTTTTCCACTGCAGTCTATATATTTTTTCTCAGGACCAGGGCTAGTTTGGAAAAAAAGAGCACAAAAGATCAAAGCAAGTTGCTAGTAAGAGTAACATATCAAAAATAAATTGGTGTATGCTTTCCACCCATGAATCGCTCTTTGCATGATTCTTATATAACATGTATAAAGTGGTACTTAAGATTTAAAACCTCATTTTTCTTCAGTATTTTCTTTGTAGGTTTTCATGACACTGGCTATCATAATTTGAAAGGCTTTGTGTTGAATTCAGTTTAAAATGTTGAAATTGTTAATTGTTTGATTTTGTTTATTCCCTTAAAATTGTTGAAAGAATTACACTAGCGCCAATAACATATCATTCGATGTACAGTCAAAAGTGATAATGAGACTTAAATGATATACCTTTGAAAACAGGAAATAACTAACTACATTTATGTTGAGTAAATTTCTGAAATCATCAGCACTAAAGTCATCTATTGGTTTATGTGGTGGATCTGTTGGAATGATAAGAAATAAAGAATTTTGTTTGTATTAAAGGGGCTATACATGTACCTGTAGCAAGGGGACTATATCAAGTTTGGCTGAAAACCAGTCATAAGAAAAATGACATATAAACGTAAAAATCCACTTTAAATTGGCTAAGAACTATTAGACTCTGTCAATTTTTATCAAATAGAACGTCTCTTGAACCCAACATATACAATTTTCTGGCTATGAGTGTGATATTGAATGCTCTATTTTCTCTTATTTATACATAAATTTCTACAGAGAAGCTTTAGCAACTAGATTCTCAAAAAAAAAAAACGTTCATGTAAACCAGCAAAATCTTAGGAATGTCAACATAACTTTTTTGATTGCTGATTTTTACTAATTTATACACAAAATCAATCGATTTTTATTATACCATTTTTTCACCAGTTTGTAATAATCCCAAAGGTCTATAAATGTTACATAATCAAAGTTTTACTCTTTCAGAGCACCTAGATGTAATTATTTTGCTGACATGAGTTTCATTGCTGATTGCAGATTGGTGTTTGGTGTTTTTTTTGTGTTGTCTTTTTTGTCAGCTGTTCTTGTTTTGCCTATCAAAATTCCAACTTTCAAATAACCCATTGGTACTTCTTTGCCTGTATTTGTTACAGGATAAAAATATCCAAATGGTAAAAAAAAAGTGTTGCACTAGGTCGTGCTTAGGATAACCTTACTTGGCCATTTGGAAAACAGGAAGTGGATGCTCATATGACCTGGAAAGGGGAGGCAGGTACTAAAGCTGTGTACCAAATTTGTTATCAATCCCATAAGTAGAAACCAAGAAATCTGTTACGAGTGGGGGTATAAGTACTACTGTCAGCCAAGTGAACAAATTAAAACTGGTTATAGATACCTACGCTGACCAGCATTATTTATAAGACAGTCTATTCTACCATACTTCTTTACAGCTTCATCTATAACATTCTGAAAAAAAATTGTATCAAAATAAATTGAAGAAATAATCCACCTTAAATTTAATTTCATGTAGAAAATCTGAAGTGAAACATAGGATAAATAATATTGATCATCATGACTATTGTACAAACTTGCGTCAGTGAATGAAAACAATTCATCCTTTCTTAGTTCTGAAATACTACTAAAGTTAAACTTGATAAACCAAATATTGGTGTTACATTTCAAAAATTCACTTTAATGATCACAAATTAGATAAACTTATGCTGCACTTAAGTCGATTATGATGCATTCTAAGGTGCTTGTGATAATCTAATTTTATTTTCCATATAAATTGTGTTGGGAAGAAGAGCTCTGCAAATTAAACAGGTCTAACTGTATTTTTATAATGTTTAATTATATTCTCTTGTAACATATCATACTTTAAACAAAATTACTATCCCCCTTTATGTTTTTTGTGGCCCTTAGGTTTAAAAACATGAATACCAATACCTTTATTTCTGTTTCTTGAGTGACATCACACTTTACAAAGAATGCTTCACCAGGTCCTAATGCATTCATCTCACTCTCAACTTCTTTACCTTCTTTCTCTAAAAGTATAAATGAAGTCAAACATTTATAACATTTAAGTAACTGTTATCATAAATAAACACAAACTAGGAAGCTACTTTACTCATTGGATTATATGCAAAAGTGATATACTCTAAGAATAATGATCCCTCCTTTTACTGATTGTAAGATTTTGAATTGCCATTGCTTTGAAGAGGTTGTGTCATGTACACTTATTAAATGTTTCATTATCATCATTAATATCTTAAGTATAGATATAATTTAAAATTAGTAACAAAGCCATTTTTACATCTTTACCCAGGCCATAAAGTTGAGGATTGTCCATAAGATGCAAAGAAAGGAAGGCTATATGTTATGTAAAGCAAATTTTTATCAATTAATGGTTTCTAATGTGTTCTATACTTCATTGCTTTTACTTTGAATAGACCCTACTTTTATACATGATACTCATTAATATTTTGGTTCATATCTCATTTATTTGATACACACCTCCTCTTGAACAAAATACAACCTTGGCACCATGTTTTACTGAAAAAGATGATATTAATAACCATGATAACACACACAATTTACAACAATCTCATTGAGAACAGAAGTTAGTTCTGGTTATAATTTTTAGGATTGGCCTCCTCTAATATTTTAATGAGATTAGATTTACAAAATCAAATTAGTAAGTAAACTTAAGTAAGTAAAGTAGTAAGTAAACTTTATTTAAAGTCGGAAATAATAGATACAAAATAGCATGAAACATAAGCTCTGAAGTCAAGACTCTGTTCTTTGACCAACTGACATTATACAAACAGATAACAACAAGACATAAAAAATAACATAAGCATGCATACAAAATGAAACTGACAATTAGACTCATTCACAAAGACATCATGCAGATACAGTTAAAACAACATAAAGCATGACATTAAAGGCATATTGTCTACGAAAAAATATTTTTTGTAAAACCAATAAATTGTCGTCAGACTATTCGTTTTGTTTATTTAGAAAGATACAAACTTTCAAAATACCACTAGGGTTCTTTATTACTTCAAAAATTGAAAAATAAATAATATTTGTAAAGCTTTACAAAAATTCATATTCATGAGATGTAGATGAGCTGTAAGCATGTGCACTATACTTTCTTTGATTGAAAACTTCAATAGTTCTTGCACGTGGTGCATAATCTGTTTCTCGAAGTTTTAGCTCGGAAGAAAATTTAAACTGCTACCGAATATTAGAGCTACTTAATGAATAAAACTGACAATTATTGCCTGTATTAATTTTTGAATGTTATTTAAAAGGTAAACACGAAAAATATCGGTATTTTTTCAACATATCAATGTATTCGGGGACAAAACTTGAGATTCCGCTTAGTGTCTGTGTAACACTGTTAAAACTACTCAGTCTAAATCTGTGTCAATGTGACGTAGTGCAGGTTAATAAAATATCAATCAATATTGTCGAGCTATTTTGATCAAAATAAACTACTTTTGAGGCAAAATTTGTAGCAAATTTGTTTTTCAATATTCATTTTATTGCATTTCGGTCTAATTGACACCAAAAAATTGAGGGGTAAAAAAATGAGTTTGCCGTAGACAATATATGCCTTTAATGACATTATGTTAAAACTAAAAAAATAACATTACATTAATAAAAAAAAATACATTAACATGTATATGGATAACTAATATGTGTTCAATGTATTTCATGGTAAATGCACATTTAACTTTGAAATTAGATGTGTACATGTACTGATTTTGAATTTGAATTGCATTTGTGTGCACTGCATCTTGGTCAAATTTAAACCTTAATTTTGCAGTGATTAAATGATGACAGTCGTTTTCATCTATAGAAAATAATGCATCGATTGTTCTTCAATAAATTTTTACCAAATACTTCTACACATCCCTTTCCAATTCCCTTAGAACCTCCAGTTATTATTGTCACTTTATCTTTGTAACGTTGGGCGTCTGCCATTTTGAAAGTCACATGATCAAGAAAAAATTGGAAATAACTAATAACCACAAAGAAATGTGTGAAGAAATAAGAAAGGAAGGACTTTCAACAATTTTAATATCGAGGTCTTATCTTGAACTCAATTCATTAAATGTCAATCTAAAATGTACGAATAAAAGATTTTCTTAATACTTAGCATGAATTCCTTGTAATTTTTAGCCTATCCAAAAACATTTTAAATTCTAAAAATGATCTTTTTTCATGGAGCAGCTTGATTGTTTAAAATGCTTTTTTTATTTCTAGTTAAAAAAAAAAACAACTAAAAACACTTCCTTTTATTTTCTAACACTTCAAAGACCATAATTATAATCGATTTTGATCGATTTCTCCGACCACTAGTCTACAATGAATTTGAAAACCAATACTTTGAACAGCTTTGAGCTTTTTAATGAAAATTTAAAACGCAATTGACACATTATGTCGTTTTTAATATTAAACTGATTGATAACCTTTTTTAAAACGATTAGAACCCAAAGCAATGTCTTAAAAGAAATGATAAAATACGTTTTCGGCTTGCTTCAATACCTCATTTTTGAACATTTCTTAGCTTTTTGCGTCTGCGAAACACATTTTTTTTAAAGAAATACTTTTCGATTTAGTGCCTACTGCAAATAAGCATCTAACAATAAATGAATTGCTGGTTTAGATTTCAGTTTGATATTAATTTAACAGAGTCTGTCTTAGCTTTCTTCAATCAATTTTAAAGCCGCGCGCTTTCTTCAAACAACCTTCACACAACGTAATGCTTGACGTTTTAGCAATGTTTGGTCGTTATATTGAATTATTTTTTTTTTATTTATCTTACTTCACCAAATATATTTTTTGCAAGAATCCAGTTCCTTAACTTTATATTATAACTTATTTCATATTTATGAGGTTTTTAAATCTAGAATAAATCCCTGTGGCGGATCCAGAAATTTTCAAACGGGGGGGGGGGGGACAAAAACTTCTGGGACCTCTTGTTTCATACAGTTCCTAACCAAATTTTCTGACAAACGAGGGGGTGGGGGCGGTACGCCGGTCCTAGATCCGCCTATGAAATCAAAGGAGGATATTGTTTTCAAAGACAAAAGTGATTGAAATTAAAAAGAGTTTACAATTCATGAGTACCGGTATATGATTTGATTCAAATATCTATAATCTTCTATGGCAGATTTCTTTATGACATTCTAAATTGATAATAAATCCAACGACCGAAGTAATTTTGCATGATATACCGGCTTGTCTGAGAGGTCATATGAAAAATTAACATCTCTGACATGTTGAAACGTTTTCCCGACAACTCGCGATGGTTAGCGCGTTAAATAGTTTACCGAGTTATAGTTAGCTGGTATATATGACCTGTAGGATCCCCATGCATGCGGCTAAATTTTCTGATCCTATACCCATTCCTCCTTTTCCAGGGACAGTCTTAACTCTCCTCCCCGAATGGCCTTGTGTCTCCATTTCCTACAGTGCTACACTTCATCATCAACTCATATTCATCTTTACTTACCAACCTTTCATGTTCTATCCCTGATATCTATAGCCGCATTTGTGTTAGTCAAGTCAAGTTTAACTATAAACTCTTCTGTGTGGACATTCAATGAGTGCCGAGCCTTTTTATATATGAAATATATGATCGTGTTCAACTTTCTCATTTTGATAGTTTTATTAATTTTGAACTTGTTCAATAATTCGATCAGACCCGAGCCTAAAACTTTGTTGGATTTTTTTTACATACAATAATTATTTTTTATCTTTATAAAAAAATATCGATCCTTACAAATGAAAAAACCTATTTGACTCGAAAGAGCTTCCATAGTTTTCCGCTTGACTGTAATCAGGCCAAAGGTAATGCTATTTAATTTAATTTATATTTAAATTTATTCAAGTTACCAAAGGATAACGCAAATGAATAATTAAATTCAATTCATTTGAAACAAATATGTTTTATTATTAATAATTATCGTATGCTTTGTGCATGTAATATGCATGCATTTTCTTCAGGCAATATATCTTGATTGCGCCTTATACGAGCTTGTACGGCTATTTCAATTTTTATCAAGTATGGAAAGCTACAGCAGGCATGTATTTATGAGCGCTTGTGATATACGTTTTTTTTATGGATATTAGAAAACAGAAACAGACAAACACTCGCACACACCCTACATTGCACCATACGACAAAATCATAATTTACAAACTCTAAAGGCAAATGTTGAAAAACAATTAAAATACTGTTGTATAATACAAATTAATATTTTTGTTTTATGGGGGATTTAAATAGTGTCACCACAATGCCTATGTTATATATCCACACGAACCTTAAGAATGAAGACATTCCTGAAAAATTTGAGGAAAAATTAGCAAAGAAGATATCCACCGTGATGGACGTTCCAACCGAGGTAAGATAAAATACAAATACCAAAACGGGTAATTTGATGCATATTTCAAGGTACGTTATAACCTCTCTTCAGCAGTATTTGGGTCGAAACATTGGAAGGTCTAAAACCAAAAGTATTGAACGAAACGTATTCAAAACCAAAAAAAGTTCAAACAGGAAACCCAAATTATCCACCATGTGCAGTACTAGGATAGAAACCTGGTGTTTTCAACAATTTCGAATCCTACAATCGGAAATTTCTACGACAAAAAGTATTACAATTTATTGGTATTAATTCGTATCAGACAAGACTTACGCTTCTTTTCTATAAGAAGTATAGAAAATATATTCGTCAGCGGAAGGACAATTTCCTTAAAAGGGGGACCAGTTCTACTCCTGCAACGTGACATTGGAGGTTGGACGGCATGCTATTCCTGGACTTGTTGCCATCTAAGTCGGAATATGAAACCTTATTAAAGAAGTAGGCCAGGACCTCCTAAAACCTGACTGTATGTGATCTCCTATATATAAGCTTTTTTGCAGTTGTTTAAAAAATCGCATCACAGTTCAAATACATGTTGTTTTCTCCCTTATATGCCCTATACTCACCATTTGCACCTTAATATAAGATCCCCCGTGCGGGTTCCGGGTGGCGAATAGGCTACGCTTATCGGTAAAAGCCCACTCCAGATCGCACAGAAACCTGACATCGGGCCAGTCCGCTTCAAGCCAACAAAGCGACTGGAATTTGAACCCTAGGTGGTTGAATGGGACAGCCCTGTCATAATGAATGCCGGGGTCGTCAGGCTATAATGCGGAGAACTTGCCCGCAAACTATATTGGACCAATGCAACGTGCTCCATGCACGTAAAAGATCCCTTTGTGAACCTCCAAACAGTGCGCCATATTGGATAAATTCCGCCCCTACCTATATTTCTCTCCTTTTCAAGTGGTCTTCAAAATTGACTGTTACTTTGTTTCCCACCGCACCAACAACCCCTTACATTTTCCGTCTCCTTAAATAAAAGGATTGTTTTTGTGAAACTGGGTAAGGGTTGGGTATATCCCATTCAGGTAACATGTAAGTGTATTAAAGGGATCTTCACTGTCAGTCACGATAGGCAAGGGTTCCAGATTGTGCGAAATATTTGCCGAGGGTTTCGTGACTCTCTGGTCCATTGGCCTATGGTACGTTGAGTGTACATTGGCCTGTTTTGTGAGTTGGGTTAATTTTTCTTTCTGGTTTGTGGTCGTACATTTGCCCTTTCCGCATGACAAACATGGGTCTGTGTTATGAGTGCTGTGTACCGGGTAACTTACTGGGTTGATATACACAATTCAATTCGTTGTTTCAATTTGTTTGTCCTGATTATGACTAAAATACCGTCGATTGAACATTAAACAAACAACAATCAAACAATCAATGAATCAATTAATTTAGGTAGAGCATGAAAAGTAATGTATCACATTGTTGTTTTATTTCAGCTTTTTCGTATCTTAACCCGACAGAGCTTTTTAATACACGAAATTATGTAACACTTAAAATTGGCTTACAACCTACCTCCCACCTGTTTGATTTTTTTTTCTCTTTACAGGTGGTGTATATTTCTATGACATGCGGTGATAGGATGTACCACAATGGCAGCCGAGATCCAATGATGTTTCTTGACATGGATACCGTCGGAAAATTCAACGAGATAAACAACCCAGGGTACACCAAGGAGCTGATGGAATTTCTTGTGGAAACAACAAACATACCAAAGAATAGGTAATGTTAAACGCATTTTTTTTGTTTAAAAAAGGATAATTCTTACTTTCTCTAATTTTCACCCAATTTATTAATCTCTCAACCAGTTGTGGAAATACAGGTTTCACAACTATAAGTGATGAGATACGGATTTTTATCACATCCAGTTAGATATTTGTCAAATTAGGAAACGAGCATTTATGAGTTTCCTTTGACAAATATCTAACGAGTGTGATGAAAATCTGTATATCATCACTTATAGTTGTGAAACCTGTAAAGTAAAATACGGCTTCACAACTTAATTCTCGATGATTATGGAATTTTAACATCTCGGGAAATAAATTTGATATTTTAATCGCTCGGCAAGCCTCGCCATTAAATTAATCAAATTAATTTCCCTTGATGTTAGATTGAAATCCCACAATCAACTCAATATCGCTGTAGGATCTATAATTGTATTTTTCATCTAGTGTCAACGAAAGACATTGACCAGCCGAGGTCGCTTGTCGCATTGAATGCTGATGGCTGTTTTTCATCGAGGATGCTTTATGTAGGGGGTGTCATGTACTCTTATTCCTTATCATTTTTTTCTAATGAAGCAAACCTCAATGAAATATTTCATAAGACTGTTAATATTTTTTTCTTTATATGCTTTACTAGTATCTGTATTCCAATGCTTTTATAATAACAATTTTTGCAATATGTCTAACCATGCCTAGGGTGGTAAAAAGCATTGTGGGGTAAATGCTAAAAGCAGTTGACATTTAAGTGCCAAATAAGGGGAACGACGAAATTTTGTTTAATAATTTGTCTCCAATACCTACGAACAACAGACAAATTGAAAATAAGGCAATTACATACTAGATAAACTTTGTACAAGGTTAACATTTCAAAAGAACTGGGTGTAACCAGAGTCTTACATGTAACTTATATATAAATAATTCCTTGTTTTTTAATTTTAGGATAGTTATCCATTACCATGACGCGTCAGGACACGAATATGGATTCTGGAGAAGAGCACCAGACTATAAATTCTCACAGTACTACTCATCATGAGAACATCTATAGAAATATTTTTTAATGAATGGCAGCGCCGCGGTTTAACAAGCAATTTTATTTTTAAGAAGACATTCTAATTTCGCAAAACCTTTAGTTATTCATTTTTAATAAACCATTCTGATTTGTAAACTTTGATTTTTAGTTAATTCATGTAGGATAATATAGCTGGATCTTGAATGTTTTTTTTTTATTTCTTTAGTTATCTTTCCAAAAGCATCGTGCAGGTAGCATTACTCATCAACGGGGCTTGTTTAATGGTTATTAAGGTTTTAATATAAAATAGAAGATAATGAGATGTGGAATAAGTGTACACGACACAACCTACAATATTTACGACAACTTAAAAAAAATCCACAATGGAAAACAGCCAGCAGCCTTCAATGCGACCAGTAGTCGCTGCTAGCTGTTTTTTTCAATTGGCCCTGGATTGAAATAAACTACATATGATTAAAGCCCAATCATTAATGGCAATGAAAGACCCTCTTCTTGACAAAAACAATTAACATAAATTCGACGAAATACAAACATAAGCTTTGATAAAGATTCCTGGCTTAGGACAGGCACATTTAAAATGTGGTGGGGTTAAACTAGTTTTTGGCACCAACCTTTGGTCCAGGTAAACTATTGCCATCACGTGGCGTCCGTCGATGTAGGGATTTTTGATTGATTCGTCGAAAAACATGGCCGTAATGACTTAAAATAGAACATTGGGGGTAAATTGCAGTTTTTTTGTTACAAATAACTCAAAAACGGCTAAAGAAAGCAAAATTCTGGCAGGGTAAAAGTGATCAGCAACTCAAGATCTACCTACTCTAAAATTTGTAAGAAGATCCGACGACCCATGTAGGGGTGATCGACAAAATTTAGGAGTTATTCCTCTTAGAACGTCTAAATTTACCATACCACATTTAACAGCATTTCCTCATTACAATTAAAACATCAACTTCTCTGACACCATAAGTCCAATTGGAACCAAACTTGAACAAATGTTTATAAGCATTAGATGTATAGAACTGAATTTGGGGATTTTTGATTGATAATAATCAGATTGCAAAACATGGTCGCCATAGCTAAAAATGAGCATAGAGGTTAATCACAGTTTTTTTGCAAATAACTCAAAAACGGTAACAGATTTTAAAATTCTGATTGAAAAAAAAGTAATTAGCACCTCAAGTTCTACCTGCCCTGAAATTTTGGAGAAGATCCAACAACCCATGTAGGAGTTACTGGACCTTTTCTGGAGAATTATGCACTTATTAACCTTAATATCTTGAAAACTATTTGAGATATTTAGGAAATTAAAATTGCATATTGCTTAGCACATCATTATCTACTTTATATAATAAGGTCAACATTGCAGTGCCGTTCATTTTAGGAGTTATTCCACTCAGAAAATGTCAATATCAAGTAGTATTTGGCTATGGTACACAAGTGAGGTGAGCGATTGAGGCTTTTGGGAGCCTCTTGTTGTTATATCAGTGAAATGAACATGAAAGGAGTGATGAAATGGATATGGAATGATGGTTGCTTGGAGGAATTAGGAACACAAAGTCAGGCGGGGAAACGAGTTTTAATTACCCCTGAAAAAGGGGGGATGGGTAAGATACCTGCAGGAAATCCTCTTATCAAGAACTGCAGCGGGATTTTTTAACGTGTGTTGAACGTACATAACATTTTCCCTACACGATGCACCGATATCACATGACTACCCAGGTATGCATACACTTGTGTCACACAAGCTATTCGTTCTTTGTGCAAATGCAGTACACTTTTATATTTTGTCAATTTTAAAAATAAAACATGCATATTTTCTGAAAATAGTTTTTTCAATACGTGTTAATATGCACAAAAATGCACCTTTTTATCAAAGTTTAAATGATAACATTTGTTTGAAGTTAAGTTACACAATGTGCAGGCATTCTAATTAGGTGCAACCATCACAGATCTTTCTAAATACGCAGACTGGTTTAAAACTTGCTTATTTTCCAAAGATGGTGCAAATCATTTTCGTATTCGCCTGTCTCATCTCTACAAGTCTAGGTTTTTTATTGGACGCACAAACTGGAAATGGTGGAACCGCTTCCGGACAATTTATAACAGCGTCAACGTTTTTCGAAGAAAAGAAGCTCCAACAACAAGATCTCCTGCGACAGCGACAGGAAACGGGCCGCCTACGACATGACACCGAACAAAATTTTGCGTTGCTTACGTCACAACTAACCGAAAAGTTACATGAAATGGAGCAAAAGCTTATTAATAGTGAAAAACTAAATGAAACGCAGGTTGAAGTCGTGAAGATTCAACATAGATTTGCTGAATTAGAACAAAAATACAACACTTTAGAACAGAAATATCAGGTTTTGGAATTTAAGAATAATGAATCGGAAAGACAGTTAAGTATTATGAGTAATTTAAGTCTTGGGCTTTCTTTACTAGTGAATAAAACGGACAATTTGGAACTAAAAGGAGAAAATAACGAACAATACAAGATTATGACGAACTCCCATTTTTTCAATATAACGTCAGAACTTTTGGCAATGAAAATGGAAACGACTGATATTCACCGTGAAATGGCCATTTTGTTGAAACTGCCTAATATCAAACCGTTGCACCAGATCGAGGATTTACAACAAACGGTAAACACTATAAAATCAAAGTTCAATACACTTACTCTCAAAGAAAACGCGCGCGATCAAGATTTTATTGCGCTGGTGCAAATGACTTCGAAAACCGAGAGCAGTCTTCAGGATCTTAAAGAACAAATGCTCAATCTTGATCAAAACCAAACGGACGCCTATAGTCTTTTGAAACAAAATGTCGAAAAGCAAGTGTTGGCTTTAAAAGCTATACTTTCTGAATCTGAAACGCGTACAAATGCAACAATTTCTGCTCTTAGAAATCGAAATACTCCCGACAGAGGTAAATATAAATTTAGATATATGAAAATAATAGGTTTTAAAAATGATGCATTGTATGATAAATGATATGTTAACTAATATTACATAAGCAAACATTTTGTACTTCGTTTTTCGGGTACGTAATATAGGGAGAAGATGCCTTCAGGTCTAGCATTATCCCTCTGTTCAAACCCATCACAAAATAAGATTCGATAAAAGTTTGAGATTCTCTTATTTGAAATGTTAAACGTGAATAGAAATGTAAACCCTACTTTAATGACACGAACTTTAACGAGATAACGTTTTATTTTGTTCCTGTCTTTCTATTTCAGTTGCTATGACAGCATATCCACCGAACGACCATGGATATCACCCTGGCAATGTAATTCAGTTTACTAATGTGGGATTTAGCGTCGGAATAAACATCTTCGAGACTACAGATACACCGGAAAATTTACTTGTGAAAAGGCAGGATTATATCTCATAACGGTTACAATGCAGACAGATTTAGACAACAGCAAGTTTTACATCTATATAAACGGAAACATGGCCAGCAGAAACTATAAACAGCTACAATCGAACGCGTGGCAAACATCAACCGCAGTTGTAGTGTTTAACCTTAATGCGCATGACAGAGTTTGGGTGCAGTCTGGCCTGAACTCATTTAATGTTCGTGGAAGTTATAATTCTAGATTTGCAATTGTCAAGATAAATTAAGAACATATTTTTTTTTTGGTTAAACAAAGAAACAAGCCATTCACTGTTCAATGTGCATGCATCGTTGTTCTCTGATTCAGATTGTCTGTAATTTGTATATAAAATATCATTGGTTTATATATTATATGTGCCTGTCCTAAGCCAGGAATCTGTGACAAAGCTTTCGTTTGATGTTTTCTGTTCCTTGTTTTAGAAGGGGGTCTATCTATGACTATTTCAGGACTGGATTTGAATTATATGCATTTTATTTTTGCAGAACCGCGAGCAGTGCCAAATGGCCTCGTTGAAGGCTGTTGGCGGTTGTCCATTGTGGTTTTTCTGAATTGCCGCTTGATTGTGGGCTGTGTCGCGTACACTCATTATTATCTAGTTGCATTAACTAGCAGAAGTTTTATGATTTGTGCAAACAAACGATTGAATAACAATTTACTTAACTTTGAAATGGTTGGAACTTATTTCAAAACAATCTGCTTCCAAGATCAAATTGCTAAAACACAGTTAAAACATCTTAGACGTTGCCTAAAAATCTTTTTTAACACAAAAGTATTTGTTTATAAAATTTGTTTATACTGGAATTAGAAACAAGATAATATAAACTTACAAAAGTCTTTCTCCAGTTTGCAGTTTCACCTTTGTAGTGGCCCCCATTTAGAAAACTCTTAATACTCTTAACCCTATCTTGCCCTACAATGGGGTCATTAACGTGCATTTGATATTTGCTGTTCCCATACACGGGACACGAATTTATCGTTTCTTTCGAAAGAATAGCATCGTTTAGTTAAATCATCACAAATTGTCAAACTCCTTCGCTGTACGCTAATCCTCCCCGAAAAAAAATAGGACCGGTATTGGTATTGGAATTGGAACTGTGAGGAATTTGACAAATGGTGTTCAGAGGGGCTCCGAAAATTAATCCATGAAGTTTTTACATCTGGCGAGGATCCAACCACAAACCTTAGACTTGGTAGCCCGATGCGTACCACTAAACCAAAGGCTCTTTATATCAGCTTAAATATAAAATGCATCAGATCGAATTAAAAACATAAATACAACAAACTTCCAAGATTAAATTAGTCGAAAGTGCGTTTCGAATATCAGAGACTCACCAGATACGCTCGAGCAAAAACTGTGAAGACCAAAGTAACGTAAATTGGCTAAAGAACAGTATAAAACTACTTTATTATAGATCACGTGTTCGAATAGAGCGAGAGTCACGAAAGAATAAAACAAACAAGAATATTTCCAAAAATAACACCACACCTAGAAACATAAAAAATAACTACAAACATGATTTGGAACGGCGGACGGACCGATAGATAGCAGGGTACGAACCTAAATACTACATGCCCCTTTATTTTCGTAGGTGGAGCAAAAAAAAAAACATACATAAAAGTGAAATATTTATTGATGAAAATATTCCGGATGTTTATATTCTGGTGGCGCTCTGTATACACCATAGTCATGAACCTTTGCATCGTGGTAATGTAGAACCAATCTATAACAAAACAAATACATGCTTACAAAGATTAACTGCATACACCACAGGCGAACACCCTAGCATCATAAAACTTACAATGGAATCAATTTACAACGAAACGGATGATAATGGGTATATATAGTATGCATTAGTTTTTTTTTGTCAAGAGGATAACAGTACATTTGTTTCCACGAGGTACTTTCTATTTCTCGATGCGCGCACTGAGCTTGTCGGTACAAGTCCACTAATGAGCGCCCAGAAACCTGACATTTGGTCAGGCCGCTTTGCCCCCACAAACACTGGAATGTATGCCCAAGTTAATTGAATCGGGAAGCACTGCCATAATCCATGCCGGTTCGTCAGGTCATAATGCAGGAAACCTGACCGCAAACAATAATGGTGCACCGTGTTGGGGAGAATTGCCAGTTCCCCGAACGATAAAGAACACTGCTGCAGGTCTCGATAAGAGTAGAATACTCATACAGGAGGCTAAATTGGTCGTCCTTTTTTTAGCTCACCTTGCCGAAGGCAACGTGAGCTTTTGCCATCACTTGGCGTCCGTCGTCCGTCGTTCAACTTTTCAAAAATCTTCTTCTCTGAAACTGCTTCGTCAAATGTAATGAAACTCGATAGGGTTGTTCTGTAGTATATCTTCTACAAAACTATCGTTCAAAATTTTGATTCGACAAAAAACATGGCCGCCATGGCTTAAAATAGAACATAAGGGTAAGTTGCATTTTTTGCAAATTACTAAAAAACCGTAACAGATATCAAATTCTGTAAAAGTGGATCTCCCGCAGGGTACCCCCCTCAGGTCGCAAGGTCGCTTTTAAAAGGGGCCTGAGGTCGCAAGGTCGCTTTTAAAAGGCATATTTTGGCGGAGGTGGCAGATTGTTTTTTTGGCATAGGTCGATTTTATGAAGTGTAGGTCGGAAGTCGCCCTTAAAAAGCCCTCAGGTCGCAGGTCGTTTTTAACCCTGTGGGAGCCACAAAAGTGATCAACACATTAAGATCTACCTGTCCCAAAATATTGAAGAAGATCTGACAATTGATGTAGGAGTTATTGCCCTTTTTATTATTTTTTTCCAAATTTTGCACTAAGTCTTTATTAGACCAATATTTTGAAAACTATACAAGATATTTGAAAAATTTAAATTGCATATATAAGCACATCAACATCTACAAAAGTTGTAACAGAGTCAAAGTTGTAGGGCTGTTCCTTTAGGATTTATACCCCTTGGATCGTAAAAATTGACCATTTTCACAGCTTTTTGTTCAACCTTTAAAAAATCTTCTTCTCTGAAACCGCTTGGCCAAAAGTAATGAAACTTGGTAGGGTTATCCTGTAGTATGTCGTCTACAAAACTGTCGTTCGAAATTTTGATTCAATTAAAAACATGGCCGCCATGGCTAAAAATAGAACATAAGGGTCAATTGCATTTTTTTTGCAAATTGCTCAAAAGTGGAAAACAGATATTAAAATTCTGTTTGGGTAATAGTGATCAGCACATCAAGATGTATACCTGCTCCAAAGTTTTGAAGAAGATCTGACAATGGTTGTAGGAGTAATTGCCCTTTTATTGTTTTTTTCTTAAATTATGCTCTTTTTAGACTTGAGAACTATCTAGATATTTGAAAAATTTAAATTGCATATGATTAAGCACATAAAGAAATAAAAAATATGCACCTTGATTTTGGAATGTTCAATGCCTTGGTGAAGAACTCTTGGAACTTTTCTGTATATGACGGATTAATGTCTTGGTTGAACTTATTTGCTGTATCAATATCTACGAAGGCCATTGGATCCCTACTTCCGTTATGCAGCATCCTATCGTTGGTTGATACACACACATAAATTATCTACAAATTGTATAATATTGTTCATAGATTGATATAAAAAATCATAACCGTTGTAACAAAACGAGTTAAGAGGCATACAGCACAACAGCCAGAAAAGTAGTTTCACGTCAAACTTTGTGACAAGATTGAACGCTGGTGCTTCGAAAGAAGTGAGACATGAAAAATTCAAAATTAATAAAAGAAATATTTCATTGGACACAAGCCCTGGTCTTCAGTCAACGAGCAAATCCAAGTTTCACACAATTTTTCTTTAGTATAGGGTGATCGTTGACATTGTAGCTGAAGCTCTTCACAGTTGCTACTAATTAAGTCGCCCAAAACAAAGTTTGGGAGACTTATTGTTTTTGCACCGTTTCTTATTATTATTAAGTCGCCCAAAACGAAGTTTGGGAGACTTATTGTTTTTGCACCGTTTCTTATTATTATTATTATTATTATGTCCCCGAACACGAAGTGTCGGGGACATATTGTTTTTGCTCGGTTTCTTATTATTAAGTCGCCCAAAACATAGTTTTGGGGACTTATTGTTTTTGCACCGTTTCTTATTAAGTCGCCCAAAACATAGTTTTGGGGACTTATTGTTTTTGCACCGTTTCTTATTATTATTATTATTATTCTTCTGATTCTTAATCGTAAAGCTGTCCTCCCTAATACAAGAAAACGGTTCAAGGAAATTGAATAACACTTGTTGGATTGGATAGTGGGTCACCTAAAGGCGTGCAATCAAGTTTTGAAATTTTCAAGATGGCCGCCGTTTCAAAATGGCGGCCGTCCGAAAAAGTGGGCGGAAATTTTTTTTTTGTCGGATCCTCTTGAAAATTGGTCATCTGGGTAAAGAGGGTATGCTGAGTTCAAATCTGCGACCGGATTTGAAATCCGACTTCCGGTTTTAAAATGGCGGCCATTTTACTACACCCGCCCCCCTTAAAAATGTGAACTTTGTCCGATTTCAATGAAATTTGATTTCTATACATATTTTATTGTACTGAATGAGAAGAAATAGTATCCAAGTCGATTTTGGGCGACTTGTGTGTTGGCATCCCAACACAAATTATAGCTAGTTAAGTCGCCCAAAACAAAGTTTGGGAGACTTATTGTTTTTGCACCGTTTCTTATTATTATTATGTCGACCGAAACGCAGTTATTCGGTAGACATATTGTTATTGTCGCGTTTATTTTTATACGACCGCAAAAAATTTGCGGACGTATAATGGTATGATGCTGTCGTCGTCGTCGTCGTCGTCGTCGTTGTCGTCGTCGTCTGTTAACTTTAGTGTATACACGATAACTTTAGTTCTAGTTATCCAAATGCAATGAAATTTGACAATGATATTTCTTACCATTAAAGGATGGATGGGATTGATTTTGGGAGTCCCCCCTTTTTTCGTTTGGAAATTAAGGGCCAAAAGGGGCCAAAATTGTAACTTTTATGTTTGTTCTTACAATAACTTTTTCAAAATCTTCTCCTCTGAAACTACTGAACAGAATTCAATGAAACTTGGTATGATTGATCATTAGGGTGTCCTGCACTATAGTAATGTTTCAATTTTTGATTCGTCAAAAAACATGGCCGCCGTGGCTAAAAATAGACCAGGGGGGTCAGACTACTGTTTTTGGCTTGTAATTCAAAAAGTATAAGGGATAGATGAAATCTGATGCCACCCTACTGCTTCAGGATCAAAAGTTCTACAAAAGTCTCCATTTGGTCGAAGTTGTCAGAAGACCCCTTATAGGGGTTACGGCCCCTTAAAGGTGAAAAATAGCATTTTTTCATGTTTTTGCCCAATAGTATGAAAATTATTGCAGATAGCAAAAAGCTGTTGCTTGCTTAATTGTTCAGCTCATTTAGCTCTACAAAAAACTCCATATGGTCGAAGTTGTCAGACGACCCCTTATAGGGGCTACAGCCCCTAAAATAATGTTTTTTCATGTTTTTGGCCTATGAAATGAAAACTATAGCAGGTAGAGAGAAGCTGTTGCTTGCTTAAATGTTCAGCTCATTTACACAATTAAGAATTAATTATTGCGACCCCCCCTCCTTTTTCCCCTATTACGTAATTAGGGACCAAATGGGGCCAAAATCAAAACTTTTTTATTTGTGGTCCGATTTAAAAAAATTTTTTTGCAAGTTTATTCTTGTCAGGTAGTGAATCCAAATTTGAGAATTAATTTTTGTGACCATCCCCTTTTTCACTTGTTTTGTAATTAGGGGCCAAAAGGGGCGGTAATCAAAACTTTTTTATTTCTGGTTTGTTTTTGAAATTGTTTTTTGCAAGTTTATTTTTGTCAAGTAGTGAATCCAAATTTGAGAAATTATTTTTGCAACCCCACCCCTTTTTCACCTGTTACATAATAAGGGGCCAAAAGGGGCCGAAATTGATTTTTTTTAATTCTTGTCCGATTTTGACAATTTTTTTGCAAGAGTAGAATACAAAATTGAAAATTTATATTTTTACCCCCTGGGTCGAAAGTCCACCAGAGCAGCATGTGTCAAAAACCTTTGTCAGTCCACCATGGGCTGCATGTGTACAGAGCAATAGACTATCCATATTGGGCCTAAAATGTACAGGGTTCAACATGTTGCGGTCGTATCATGCTGCGCTCGGCGAAGCTTTTTATTTTTCATTATTATTATTCTTATTCTTATTATTCTTATTCTTATTATTCTTATTGTCGCCAATTATTGTCCACATCATAACTAAAGAACCGTTTTATATTGCGGTTCCAAACTTGGTATGATGATACGTGATCATGATATCTGTTGCGGTAGAAATTTTCGCAAACAAGATGGCTGCCATTTCAAAGATGGCCGCCATTTTACGTAAAAAAAGTCGCGTTTTCTGATTGAAACTAAAATTTATTTTACACCATATTATAGGATGGCGAGTTGAGGCGTGACCAAAAAAATATCGAAAAATTCAAAATGGCCGCCATTTCCCGTAAAAATTGAACATTCTCCAATTTTCACGAAACTTTATATTTAAGGTATATGAATGATGGCGAGTTCATAGGCAGAGTAAGAAATGTCGAAAAATTCAAAATGGCCGCCACTTCCTGTAAAATTGAAAAATTTTCCGATTTCAACGAAAAATTATAGTTAGGTGTTTCAAAGGATGGCGAGTTCAAAAAGTTCAAAAAATTCAAAATGGCCGCCACTTCCAAAATTTATTTTTTTTCAAAATTTTAACAAAATTTTATTTTTAAGAGTTTTGAAGGATGACCGATTCAAAAATTTCAAAAAATTCAAAATGGCCACCATTTCCCGTAAAAATTGAAGATTCTCCGATTTTAACGAAACTTAATATTTAAGGAATATGAATGATGGCGAGTTCATACACGGAGTAAGAAATGTCGAAAAATTCAAAATGGCCGCCATTTTCCGTAAAAAGTTAACATTCTCAGATTTTAACGAAACTTTATATTTAGGAGTTTCAAATGATGGCGAGTTCAAAAATTCCAAAAAATCAAAATGGCCGCCACTTCCGTAATTATTGAAAATTCTCAGATTTTAACAAAACTTGATATTTTAGGTGTTTGAAGGATGGCGAGTGGGAATATGGAGTCAAATATTAAAAAATCATTAAAATGGCTGCCGACAGTGTCAAATATGTCGTAAAAGATAAGGCAACGGTCGACATCTGCTATTGCTGGCAATGGCAATTCTAGTTATTATTATTATTCTTATTATTATTATTCTTCTGATTCTTTATCGAGAATTTGTCCTCCCTAATACAAGAAAACAGTCCAAGGAAATTGAATAACACTTGTGAGATTGGATAGTGGGTCATTCAAAGTTGTGTAATGCACTTTTAAAATTTTCAAGATGGCCGCCGTTTCAAAATGGCGGCCATCGGAAAAAGTGGGCGGAAATTTTTTTTTCTTCGGATCGTCTTGAAAATTGGTCATCTGGGTAAAGCGGGTATGCTGAGCTCAAATCTGCGACCGGATTTGGAATCCGACTTACGGTTTCAAAATGGCGGCCATTTTACTACACCCGCCCCCCTAAAAACGTCAACTTTGTCCGATTTCAACGAAATTTGATTTCTAGACTTACTTTGATGCACTGATTTGAATGGAACTCTATCCAAGGCGATTTTGGGCGACTTGTGTGTTGGCATCCCAACACAATTATACCTAGTTATTATTATTATTATTCTTCTGATTCTTAATCATGAAGCTGTCCTCCCTAATACAAGAAAATTGTTCAAGGAAATTGAATAACACTTTTTGGATTAGATAGTGGGTCACTCAAAGTAGTGTAATCAAGTTTTGAAATTTTCAAGATGGCCGCCGTTTCAAAATGGCGGCCGTCGGAAAAAGTGGGCGGAAATTTTTTTTTCGTCGGATCGTCTTGAAAATTTGTCATCTGGGTAAAGCGGGTATGCTGAGTTCAAATCTGCGACCAGATTTAAAATCCGACTTCCGGTTTCAAAATGGCGCCCATTTTACTACACCCGCCCCCCTTAGAAATGTGAACTTTGTCCGATTTCAATGAAATTTGATTTCTATACATATTTTATTGTACTGAATGGGAATAAATAAAATCCAAGGCGATTTTGGGCGACTTGTGTGTTGGCATCCCAACACAAATTATAGCTAGTTATTATTATGTCCCCGACCACGAAGTGTCGTCGGGGACATATTGTTTTTACTCCGTTTCTTATTTTTCTTATTATTATTATTATTATTATTATTATTATTATTATACTTTTTTCTTTTTCTTCCGTCAACCTGATGCACGAACTTGTCCGACTATCTCCTCGGACAAAGGTGGACCGATCGATTTGAAACTTGGAGGGGTGATAGGTCCCAAGGTCCTACAGTGTTTTTTGCGATTTATAATTTCAAAATGGCCGCCATTTCCAAGATGGCCGCCAAAAATGGCGAAAAATGTAAACATTGTCCGATTTCAACGAAACTTGGTATACAGGGTATAACGGTGATGGCGACTGATGGCGCATTGTCGGAATTTCTGAAATGGCCGCCATTTTCAAGATGGCCGCCGAAAATCGCGAAAAATGTAAACATTGTCCGATTTCAACGAAACTTGGTATACAGGGTATAAGGGTGATGGCGACTGACGGCGCATTGTCGGAATTTCTGTAATGGCCGCCATTTTCAAGATGGCCGCCGAAAATCATGAAAAATGTAAACATTGTCCGATTTCAACGAAACTTGGTATACAGGATATATGGGTGATGGCGACTGATGGCGCATTGTCGGAATTTCTGTAATGGCCGCCATTTTCAAGATGGCCGCCGAAAATCGTGAAAAATGTAAACATTGTCCGATTTCAATGAAACTTGGTATACAGGGTATAAGGGTGATGGCGACTGACGGCGCATTGTCGGAATTTCTGTAATGGCCGCCATTTTCAAGATGGCCGCCGAAAATCGTGAAAAATGTAAACATTGTCCGATTTCAACGAAACTTGGTATACAGGATATATGGGTGATGGCGACTGACGGCGCATTGTCGGAATTTCTGTAATGGCCGCCATTTTCAAGATGGCCGCCGAAAATCGTGAAAAATGTAAACATTGTCCGATTTCAACGAAACTTGGTATACAGGATATATGGGTGATGGCGACCCACAGGGCATTGTCGGAATTTCTGTAATGGCCGCCATTTTCAAGATGGCCGCCGAAAATCGCGAAAAATGTAATCATCGTCCGATTTCAACGAAACTTGGTATACAGGGTATATGGGTGATGGCGACTCACGGCACATTGTCGGAATTTCTGTTGAAGAGGACATACATTAAATGAGAACGGGAGGGGACACCCCACGTTTCGGGAAACGTAAATTTTAATTATTATTATTTTTCTCGGTATTCTGGACCGTGAACTTGTCCACCTCATTTTTTCAACATCTTTTAAGGTAGGAAGCTGAAACTTCATAAATCAAGAGTATGGAATGGGAAATTGTGCTTTTTGTATTTTTCGCCGAAATCGAATGACCCCTTATAGGTCAAAAAAGGGCCTCAAAATGGCTCCTCGAAACCGAAGTTGATTTTTACCTGGCATTTCTGATCCGGCAGGGGTAGGAAAAATTCATTTAAAGGGTAAGTGTAGACTTTTAATAGCTTTCATTTAAAAAAAGAATTTTGAAAATCGGACTTACGGTTCTCAAAATTTTGCAAAAAATCGAAATTTAATTTTTTTTGTCAAATTGAGTTATCTTTCTTGTTACAATATATTTTGTAATAGTAAAGTAAAAATTCTCAACTTTGTTATTTCTTAATGAAAATTGGTTTACAAGGTAATAGTGGTATGCCGAGTTCATTTTTGGTATCGAAAAAAAATTTTGGCGGCCATTTTCAAAATGGCGGCTAAAATGGCCGCCGTTTTCCCGCCAAAACTTAAACTTGCTCCAATTTTTATGAAAATTGGTATATAAGGTAATAGTGGTATGGCGAGTTGATTTTTGACATTAAAAATTATTTTTCGTCAGCCATTTTCAAAATGGCCGCCATTTCCCGCCAAAATTTAAAGTTACTCCGATTTTGATGAAAATTTGTATAAAAGGTAATAGTGGTATGGCGAGTTGATTTTTGACATGAAAAATTTTTCATCGTCGGCCATTTTCAAAATGGCCGCCGTTTCCCGCCAAAATTAAAGTTACTCAGATTTTGATGAAAATTGGTATTCAAAGTAATATTGGTATGGCGAGTTGATTTTTGACATCAGAATTTTTTTATCGTCGACCATTTTCAAAATGGCTGCCGTTTCCCGCCAAAATTTAAAGTTACTCCGAATTTGATGAAAATTCTTACATAAGGTTATAGTGGTATGGCGAGTTGATTTTTGACATTAAAAATTTTTCATCGTCGGCCATTTCCAAAATGGCCGCCGTTTCCCGCAAAAATTAAAGTTACTCAGATTTTGATGAAAATTGGTATTCAAGGTAAAAGTGGTATGGCGAGTTGATTTTTGACATCAAAATTTTTTTATCGTCGACCATTTTCAAAATGGCTGCCGTTTCCCGCCAAAAATTTAAAGTTACTCCGAATTTGATGAAAATTCTTACATAAGGTTATAGTGGTATGGCGAGTTGATTTTTGACATTAAAATTTTTCATCGTCGGCCATTTCCAAAATGGCCGCCGTTTCCCGCCAAAATTAAAGTTACTCAGATTTTGATGAAAATTGGTATTCAAGGTAAAAGTGGTATGGCGAGTTGATTTTTGACATTAAAAAATTTTCATTGTCGGCCATTTCCCGCCAAAATTAAAGTAACTCAGATTTTGATGAAAATTGGTATTCAAAGTAATAGTGGTATGGCGAGTTGATTTTTAACATTGAAATTTATTTGTAGTCGGCCATTTTGAAAATGGCCGCCGTTTCCCGCCAAAATTAAACTTACTCCTATTTTGATGAATATTGGTAATATTAAGTGATCTCAAATGCCAAGAGACATATTGACAAAGAGGGGTACGTGAGGGGACATATATGTGACTCGCTTGCGATCACAATTAGAACTAGTTATTATTATTTTTCTCGGTATTCTGGACCGTGAACTTGTCCACCTCATTTTTTCGACATCTTTTAAGGTAGGAAGCTGAATCTTCATATATCAAGAGTATGGAATGGGATATTGTGCTTTTTGTATTTTTCGTCGAAATCGAACGACCCTTTATAGGTCAAAAAAGGGCCTCAAAATGGCTCCTCGAAACCGAAGTTGAATTTTTTCTGGCATTTCTGATCCGGCAGGGGTAGGACAAATTCCTTTATGGGGTAAGTGTAGACTTTCAATACCTTTCATTTAAAAAAAAAATTTTGAAAATCGGACTTACAGTTTTCAAAATTTTGCAAAAAATCGAAATTTCATTTTTTTGTCATATTGAGTTATCTTTCTTTGTACAATATATTTTGTAATAGTAATGTTAAAATTCTCAACTTTGTTATTTCTTAATGAAAATTGGTTTGCAAGGTAATAGTGGTATGCCGAGTTCATTTTTGGTATCGAAAATTTTTTTTGGCGGCCATTTTCAATATGGCGGCTAAAATGGCCGCCATTTTCCCGCCAAAATTTAAACTTGCTCCGATTTTGATGAAAATTGGTATATAAGGTAATAATGGAATGGCAAGTTGATTTTTGACATCAATTTTTTTTTTCGTCGGCCATTTTCAAAATGGCCGCCATTTTCCCGCCAAAATTTAAACTTGCTCCGATTTTGATAAAAATTGGTAAATAAGGTAATAATGGAATGGCAAGTTGATTTTTGACATCAAAATTTTTTTTCGTCGGCCATTTTCAAAATTGCCGCCATTTCCCGCCAAAATTAAAGTTACTCAGATTTTTATGAAAATTGGTATTTAAGGTAATAGTGGTATGGCGAGATGATTTTTGACATCGAATTTTTTTTATTGTCGGCCATTTTCAAAATGGCCACCGTTTCCCGCCAAAATTAAACTTACTCCAATTTAAATAAAAAATTGTGTATTAGGTAATTGTGGTATGGCGAGTTTATTTTTGATATCGAAATTTTTTTTTGGTTGGCTATTTTCAAAATGGCCGCCCTTTCCCGCCAAAATCAAACTTAATCCGATTTTTATGAAAATTTGTATATTAGGTAATCTCAAATGACCAAACACATATTGACAAAGAGGGGTACGTGAGGGGACATATATGTGACTCGCTTGCGATCACAATTAGAACTAGTTATTATTCTTCTTCTTCTTTTTTTTCTTCTTCCGGACATGAACGTGTCCGAGTGGTTTCTAAAAAACTACTCAATGGTTCTTTATGAAATTTTGTGAGGTGATAGAGTGGGTCCCAAAGGTGTGCATGCAATTTTCAAAGATTTCAAAATGGCCGCCGTTTCCATGGAAACAGGTAAAGGTCATAATATAGGACATTGCGATATCTCGGTTACCTAGGTGTGTAGGGTTCTGAATTTTTGTAGGTGAGTAAAGCAAAAGGAGCTCTTTAATACTACGAAAAAAAATTTCGGAGCGATATTTACGGTTTTCGAGTTATTCACGAAAATGCAATTTTTCGAGCCCAAAAATGGGAAAATTGTCAAAATGCTACAATTTCGACAAAATTTGGTATCTAGGGGTTTGAAATGATGGCGAGTTAGGATGCGGTGTCAAAATTTATGCTAGAGTGACAATATGCGAACGTTTGGGAGATATTTTTGTGTTGGGCATCCCCAACACAGTCAGCACTAGTTATTATTATTCTGATTCTTTATCGTAAAGTTGTCCTCCCTAATACAAGAAAACGGTCCAAGGAAATTGAATAACACTTGTGAGATTGGATAGTGGGTCATTCAAAGTTGTGTAATGCACTTTTAAAATTTTCAACATGGCCGCCGTTTCAAAATGGCGGCCATCGGAAAAAGTGGGCGGAAATTTTTTTTTCATCGGATCGTCTTGAAAATTGGTCATCTGGGTGAAGCGGGTATGCTGAACTCAAATCTGCGACCGGATTTGGAATCCGACTTACGGTTTCAAAATGGCGGCCATTTTACTACACCCGCCCCCCTAAAAACGTCAACTTTGTCCGATTTCAACGAAATTTGATTTCTAGACTTATTTTGATGCACTGATTTGAATGGAACTCTATCCAAAGCGATTTTGGGCGACTTGTGTGTTGGCATCCCAACACAATTATACCTAGTTATTATTATTATTATGTCCCCGAACACGAAGTGTCGGGGACATATTGTTTTTGCTCGGTTTCTTATTATTATTATTATTATTATTATTATTATTTTTCTTAGTATTCTATAGTGTGAACTTGTCCCACCAATTTAAAGAACATCTTTGAAGTTAGGAAGCTGAAACTTCATATATCAAGAGTATGGAGTGTGAAATTGTGTAATCAGTTTTTTTTGCCAAAATCAAACGACCCCTTATAGGGTAAATAGGGGCCTGAAAATGGCTCCTCGAAATCAAAGTTTTATTTTAAGCGGCATTTGTAAACCGGCAGGAATATTAAAAATCTGTATATATATAAAATAGGTACTTACAAGAGGTATCATTCAAAAAAAGAATTTTGAAAATCGGACTTACGGTTTTCAAAATTTTGCAAAAAAACGAAAAAAGAAATTTATAAGGGAGATAATCCTAATTGGATTTTGGGAAATTTTTTTAAGTTTATTATTTTGAAATGAAAATTTGTATTTAAGGTAATTGGGGTATGCCGAGTTCATTTCTGGTATCAGAATTTTTTTTCGGCCGACATTATCAAAATGGCCGCCACTTTAATGGATTATGGGAAAATATTTAAACTTTATTATTTTTAAATGCAAATTTGTATTTAAGGTAATTGGGGTATGCCGAGTTCATTTCTTATATGAAAAAAATATTATCGGCCGCAATTTTCAAAATGGCCGCCACTTCCGGTAAAAATTCAACTTGCTCCGATTTTAACGAAAATTGATATCTAGGGGTTTTAAAGGATGGCGAATTGAGGTGTGAAGTCGAAAATGTCGAAAAATTCAAAATGGCCGCCACTTCCGGTAAAAATTCAACTTGCTCCGATTTTAACGAAAATTGATATCTAGGGGTTCTAAAGGATGGCGAATTGAGGCGTGAAGTCGAAAATGTCAAAAAATTCAAAATGGCCGCCACTTCCGGTAAAATTTCAACTTGCTCCGATTTTAACGAAAATTGATATCTAGAGGTTTTCAAGGATGGTGAATTGAGGCGTGAAGTCGAAAATGTCGAAAAATTTAAAATGGCCGCCACTTCCGGTAAAAATTCAACTTGCTCCGATTTTTACAAAAATTGATATCTAGAGGTTTTAAAGGATGGTGAATTGAGGCGTGAAGTCGAAAATGTCGAATAATTCAAAATGGCCGCCACTTCCGGTAAAAATTGAACTTGGTCCGATTTTGACGAAAATTGATATCTAAGCTTTATAATGGATGGCGAACAAAAAAATATTCTTGAATCAGCCGGATATTAACAAAGAGGGGTACGTGAGGGGACATTTGTGACTCGCTTGCGATCACAATTATACCTAGTTATTATTATTATTTTTCTCGGTATTCTGGATCGTGAACTTGTCCACCTCATTTTTTCGACATCTTTTAAGGTAGGAAGCTGAAAATTCATAAATCAAGAGTATGGAATGGGAGATTGTGCTTTTTGTATTTTTCGCCGAAATCGAACGACCCCATATAGGTAAAAAAAGGGCCTCAAAATGGCTCCTCAAAACCGAAGTTGAATTTTTTTTGGCATTTCTGATCCGGCAGGGGTAGGAAAAATTCCCTTATAGGTTAAGTGCGTATATACAATACCTTTCATTTAAAAAAAAAATTTTGAAAATCGGACTTACAGTTTTCAAAATTTTGCAAAAAATCGAAAATTAATTTTTTTGTAAGATTGAGTTATCTTTCTTTGTACCATATATTTTGTGATATTAATGAAAAAAATTCTCAACTTTGTTATTTCTTAATGAAATTTGGTTTACAAGGTAATAGTGGTATGCCGAGTTCAATTTTGGAATCGAAATTTTTTTTTGGGCGGCCATTTTAAAAATGGCCGCCATTTCCCGCCAAAATTAAAATTACTCCGATTTTAATGAAAATTGGTATAGAAGGTAATTGTGGTATGGCGAGTTGATTTTTGACATCAAATTTTTTTTATCGTCAACCATTTTCAAAATGGCCGCCGTTTCCCGCCAAAATTAAAGTTATTCTGATTTTGATGAAAATTGGTTTACAAAGTAATAGTGGTATGCCGAGTTCAATTTTGGAATCGAAATTTTTTTTTGGGCCGCCATTTTCAAAATGGCCGCAATTTCCCGCCAAAATTAAAATTACTCCGATTTTAATGAAAATTGGTATATAAGGTAATAGTGGTATGGCAAGTTGATTTATGACATCAAAATTTTTTTTATCGTCGGCCATTTTCAAAATGGCCGCCGTTTCCCGGCAAAATTAAATTTACTCAAATTTTAACGAAAATTGGTATATAAGGTAATATATGTATGGTGAGTTGATTTTTGACATCGAAATATTTTTATTGTCGGCCATTTTAAAAATGGCCGCCGTTTCCCGCCAGAATTAAACTTACTCCTATTTTGATGAAAATTGGATAAATTAAGTTATCTCAAATGCCAAGAGACATTGACAAAGAGGGGTACGTGAGGGGACATTTTTGTGACTCGCTTGCGATCACAATTAGAACTAGTTATTCTTATTATTATTCTTCTGATTCTTTATCGAGAATTTGTCCTCCCTAATACAAGAAAACGGTTCAAGGAAATTGAATAACACTTTTTGGATTGGATAGTGGGTCACTCAAAGTTGTGTAATGCACTTTTAAAATTTTCAAGATGGCCGCCGTTTCAAAATGGCGGCCGTCGGAAAAAGTGGGCGGAAAATTTTTTTTCATCGGATCGTCTTGAAAATTGGTCATCTGGGTAAAGCGGGTATGCTGAGCTCAAATCTGCGACCGGATTTGAAATCCGACTTACAGTTTCAAAATGGCGGCCATTTTACTACACCCGCCCCCCTGAAAATGTCAACTTAGTCCGATTTCAACGAAATTTGATTTCTAGACTTATTTTGACGCACTGATTTGAATGGAACTCTATCCAAGGCGATTTTGGGCGACTTGTGTGTTGGCATCCCAACACAATTATACCTAGTTATTATTCTTCTGATTCTTTATCGTAAAGTTGTCCTCCCTAATACAAGAAAGGGGTTCAAGGAAATTGAATAACACTTGTTGGATTGGATAGTGGGTCACTAAAAGGCGTGCATCCAAGTTTTGAAATTTTCAAGATGGCCGCCGTTTCAAAATGGCGGCCATCGGAAAAAGTGGGCGGAAAATTTTTTTTCATCGGATCGTCTTGAAAATTGGTCATCTGGGTAAAGCGGGTATGCTGAATTCAAATCTGCGACCGGATTTGAAATCCGACTTCCGGTTTCAAAATGGCGGCCGTTTTACTACACCCGCCCCCCAAAAACGTCAACTTTTTCCGATTTCAACGAAATTTGATTTCCAGACTTATTTTGATGTACTGATTTGAATGGAATACTATCCAAGGCGATTTTGGGCGACTTATGTGTTGGCATCCCAACACAATCAGCACTAGTTATAAATATTTTGCAATCAAAAATGATCTTACAGGTTCTGTACTATGGAGGAGTCTGTACTTCTGTTTCTAAACATTTCGGCTTAATTGCCATACCTGTCCGCAATCTTTGTACAGCTTACGCTTCAAGAAAGTCTAATAATTGACTGGCCATCTGAACCACATAAACAGTACAAACCTACCTCGGTAGGATATCCGACGAGTTCTGAAACTTTTTCTGTGACTTTCTCCTCAAAATCCGACGGGATATTTTCATCCTTCAGATTCGTATGAATTATTACTTTTGGCATGTTTCCTGTTCTTCTTGTTAGTCTTAATTATCTAGAATATTAAAATATTGAGTTATTAAATATTGGATGTCCTTTAATTGTTTATTTACATAAAAGTTGACGATAACAAATGAATTATCACAACTTAATGGAGTAAAGGAAGATTAAATTGAGTTCAAATCAAGTCATGACCATGATAACCTTCTACATGTTCTAGGGTGGACCCAGAAATTCTAAGAAGGGGTGGGACAGATCCACCCCTATGCTGATGAAAAAGTAAGGGGTGACAAGACCAATTGCGCTAGAAGTCTACACGAAACAAAATTTTATGAAACTAGAATGCAAATGAAAGTACTTACAACAACTTTGTCTTATCTAGACTAATTGTAGGGTCAATAATTACTAGCAGGGTCGAATCAAGAAAGGGGGGACATTAGGATACACCAATAGGACCTCTATGATTTTTAGTCAATGAATCTATGATTGGAGACTAGGTGAGACACGAAAAAATGCCTGGTTGTAATCAACAACAGATAGAAATTTGTAAAGATATTTCTGCGGTTCCGATTTTTAAAATTCTTGATTGTATTGTCACCTGAATTAGAATATTTAATTGCATCGGGTTCGTTGTGATACATCTTGTACATGTACAAGGCCCAATCTATTTTATGAAGCTTGTGTTTCTGATCTAATAACAAGAAAGTCATTTATTATGGCCCATAATAAATGACTTTCTTGTTATTAGATCAGAAACACAAGCTTCATAAAATAGTAACTTAAAACTTATCCGACAGGTGACTGAATGCTTATTGTGCCTGTGCATGTGTCACACCTAGTTTATAATGCTTTGCAAATACTACATGCACTCAGATTTGAAAGTTCAATAATATGTTTGTGACATGTATCTGCCATATTTAGTTAACCTGGTTGTAAATACAAATGCAAACAAGATAATTGATCAGATCTTAATGATATAAATTAAATTCTACATACCTTTATTTATTTTTGTGTGTCTATTCTTAGCGTAAAATATCCGTTCCGGTTCAAATGTTCCGAGTGCGGGATATTTTGAATAGTTACTTTATAAAGCGTTATCAAAAAAAGCAACTTAAGATGCTAAGCATTCGAAAGAGACCAAGACTAAGTCAGTAGACGTATATAACTGGAGAAACGCGCACCATAACCCCCAAAATAAAATAAAAATAAAAATATTAGCCTCAACATACCAACTCCCTCCCCCCCCCAAAAAAAAAGAAATTAAAATAAATTAACCTCAAGCTATTTACCTCTACTGATATCACATTCAAACTGCTGCTGACAGATGTTTGTACCGCAGCAAAAATGTGAATAAATGTACAGAAACTTAGATAAAATTAGTGTAAGATTGTAAAAAGCGTACCTAACTCTACTACTCAGTGTCTGTCGAATTTGTCTTGAGTTTGTAAATGTCGGAGATAGTGGAGTGATTTGGATAAAGAGCATAATGCACTAGACTGGTCAAACAGAAAAAAAACCAGAGATATAAAAGTAATTATAATCTCATATATTTTAGGAAAAGAAACTTTAAGTTTCAAATATGTGGTCATTTTCATTGCAAGCTAATCATTTAAAGTCTATCTATGTTTTAAAGGAGATAGTCGAGATAGTCTCCTGATTTTTGAGATCGTCATGTTTCGCCAAATGCATCTTTATATACTTGAATTGTTTTGCCCTTAAGCCCCCTTTTCGTTTTTGTTATTCAAAAATATGTCCATTAAACACGAATAACAATTAATAAATATGTATGAAATTTCATTCATACAATTAAGTGCGTGTCTCAGAGAAAACCATGCAGTTTTGTCCAGAAGCAATATTTTCATGGCTATGAAAGCAATGGTGTAATTTAAAGCCCTTTATGGAAGGCTTCTTTTGGCAAAATATTTTTTTTGAAAAATTCAAAATGACCGACCTTCGGGCCTTAACCAATATAACTGTATTTCTTTGCCAAATCAGCCTTATTGAAAGCAAAACTTCAACTTTACTAAGGTTTATTTTGTCCTAATGTCTTCTGATTATGAAAATTTGAACATGAAATCCTTTAAGGGTCATGCCTTGGCTTTCAATTGCAAATTAAAAATCTAATAACATAATTTCCATTACCAAGCACCCTTGGGGTGTAATATTGGCAATTTGCCAAATTTTTCAAAATCATCAAAATGCTGATTTTTAACGTTTAATTTTGTCCAAGGCAGGCCTTTTGAATGAGATTCTTTCAGATATTCAAACATTTAATGCTTTCAAGGTGAACATGTTAAACCTGAAACCATGGATCGTGTATTCTACTTTCGGTACAAGTCTGTGAAATGGGTTGGTTTCGATTTTGGTTGCAAAACTCCAATTTTTTGACAACGTTTGTAAAAACATGAAAGTGTTTAATTTCAAACAAAATGCATTTTTAATTAGTGACATCATAGTTTGTATGAATAACATTAGCTGTACATGTCTTGACTTTGCGCAAAATGTTCAAATCGGGGCTCAATATATGAAATGTTAAAGAATTAATGGAAAAATAAAGAAATTGTTAGTTTTAGGTGATCACAGCAGAACCATTAAAAGTCAGGTGAAATGTGGTGATTATGTATTTAAAAGAACCCTTTTTGGTCTTCAGGAAATGATGTTTACAAATTTCCTTGTTGCCTTTTTTGTCATGATACAGGCATTCAAAAAGTGATCTTGGGCCATTTCTGTATAGTACCAAAATGAGCTCTGGGGCCCTTTTTGTATTAATATTATGCAATAGATCTTCAATGCTGAAAAAGTCTATTTATTTATTTCTGAAGTATGTTTAAGTTTGCATGTAGACAAACAATATCAAAAGAATAAGTCTAGAGGTGACTTGAATTAAATTAGTCAAATGTGACAAAAAACATCATATGACCAGACTTGCCATATGCAATCTACCCCTAAAAAAACTAAGTCGGATCAAAATTTTGAAAAAAAATATGTACCAGGCAAAGCAGTTTTTTGTACTTTCCTTGTCCTCATATTTACAATAAAACATTGTCTCAAATGCATTCCAGAAATCATTATTTTTTTTTCAACTTAGTATTTTTAGGGGTAGAGGGTTTTTTTGGTCAAATGATGCTTTTCCCCATTTTTGACCAAATTTTTATTGAAGATCTCCTGACAGATTCTTTTGATTTTTTGTGCCTAATGGCAAACCTATACATACTACAGAAATAAATAAAAAGACTGTTTCTGCATTGAAGAAATATTGCATAAAATTAATACAAAAAGGGCTCTAGAGCTCATTTTGGAACTAAACGGAAATGGCCCAAGATCACTTTTTGAATGCCTATATTATGACAAAACAGACAACAAGGACATTTGTAAACATCATTTCCTGAAGACCAAAAAGGGTTCTTTTAGATTCATAATCACCACATTTTACATGACCTCCAATGGATCTGATTTGATCATTTAAAACTAACAATTTCTTCATTTTTCCATTAATTCCTAAAATTTCCACATTTTGAGTTCCGACTTGAACAATTTGTGTAAAGTCAAGACACGAAGGGCTATTCTTATTCTAATAAACTATCATGTCACTTGCTAAAAATGCATTTTGTTAGAAATTAAACACTTTCATGCTTTTACAAAAGTTGTCAAAAAGTTGGGAGTTTTTCTACCAAAATCAAAACCAACCCACTTCACAGACTTGTACCGAAGTTATAATACAGGATCCATGGTTGCAGGTTTAACATGTTCACCTTGTAAGCATAAATTATTTGAATATAAAAGAGGATTTCATTTCAGAGGCCTGCCTTGGACAAAATTAAAAGTTAAAAACCAAGGATTTTGATGATTTTGAACAATTTGGCAAATTGCCAATATTACCCCCAAGGGTGCTTGGTAATGGAAATTATGATTTTCAAAATTTCTTTTGCAATTGAAAGCCAAGGCATTACCCTTACAGGATTTCATGTTGAATTTTTGATCATCAGAAGACATTGGGACAAAATAAATCATAAATTAGTTGAAGTTTTTTTTTCAATAAAGCTGATTTTAGCAAAGATATGCATTTATACTGGTTAAGGCCCGTAGGTCGGCCATCTTGAATTTTTCAAAAAAAATATTTTGCCAAAAGAAGTCATCGATGAAGGGCTTTAAGTTACACCATTGGTTTTATAGCTGTGAAAATATTGCTTCTGGACAAAATTTAGGATTTTGCATGGTTTTCTCTGAGACATGCACTTAAGAGAGTTAAGGTGTCAAAGCTAAAGTAGAAAAAAAACCGCCAAAATTATGAACGCTTACATAAAAGCAAGCACCTCACTTCATTTTCACCAGCATTTTTTATCTTTTGTCCATATTTTCTAAAAATAAATGCAACTTAATCAATCTATGATATTTGAGATAGCGGATTAACGATTAACCTTAAGGTTAATCGAAGCAATCCTACTAATTAAACTAAAGGATACATGGAATAGCGAATGAACCTCACTTTTTTTAAACTGACGAAAATTTGTCTTATACATGTTATATGAGTTTATTGGTTGTGCACAACAAGATCTACGTTTAATGTGTTAACCTATCACGTCCTGGTATTGTACAATGTTGTACGCTAGATAAGTTTACTATAACTATTATGGCATGATTAATGCTTGAAGCATAAAGAGACAAATTTGATACATGTAAGTAAATATACTATACAATACAAGAAACTGATACAAGTATTTATATACTATTGTATCAAATTGCATCTCGAATTCATATATTTGGCCCTCTTACAAACGTAAAAGGATACCTTCCAAAATAAACAAAAGTATTCGATCAAAATATTTTGGAACGGTTTTATTTTATATTTCGTCGATCAAAATGATGGCAATTCGAGAATTTTGAGTACAAAATATGCTCTCTGCAGCCCAATTGCGATGTTCGAGTTTTAAAAAATTGAAATGTGTAACGAGTTTTGCGAATGTGTTGAATGTGCGATCCCAGCATGTCATTGGTGACAGAGCAGAAGTTGGAAATGGTCATTCTGCAAACTTTGGTGAAGATACCATCAACTTTGACAACAAAATGATATTTGAGCATAAAGATCTGTCGGAAGTTGTCAGAGCGATGCTGGTGTTGAAGATGTGTTCTTTTGACAGCATCGTCAACAACGGGGAAAAGGTAAGTATACATGTACATGTATCATTCAAAAATGAAATAGAAAGCTATATACAAAAAATGAAATTCTGGGAACATATGATCTATATGAAAATCAAGTTCCTTGTCATTCTATGTTTACTGTTTTATGTCAAGAATTGAGTCTTTCGTTGATGATTTAGGGATTGGTTTTGATACTTTTGTATTGTATTATAAGTCTTGGGCCAATGCAAGACGGTAAGCAGTGACCTATGGTCATGTTGAAGACTGCTTGCTGTTTTCCGTTGTGATTTTTTGAATTGCTGTTTGTTTATGTTTGTTGTGTCGCGTACACTTATTCCACATCTCAATATCGTATATTGGAAGCCTCCGTACATTGTTTTATTTCAACTAATGATTTCCGTTCGGTTGATTTTGTGTTTTGTGTTTCTTTGCGCTATTTTTGTTCGTGTTTACCGATTTCGTCGTTGCCCTTTCGGACTTTTGACACTTGAATGCCCCATTGGTGCCTCTTTGCTTCTTTGAAGCAGCTTTTATAAATAATTTTAAAATTTGACAGAAACCATATACATTATTGTATGTCGCTTTGGTCCTAATGGACGTAATTATGCTAATAAAAGATTATTATTCTTTAGGACACTAGAAAGGCAGACTATGAAAAAGACTTTTGTAATAACAAAAAACAAAAAAGACTTTAACGGTTTCTATGCACAACTTTATTTTAGTTGATGGCACTGTCTAAAAGTCTCCTTGGAAACAGATTGTATGCAGCTTTACAGAAAAGAACCTTCTATGGACAGTTCATAGCCGGGAATACCCCAGGGGAACTTCTGCAGATGGTCCACAAGCTACGAGCCGCTGGTATTGGGCCGTTGTTGGCCGTCCCCATGGAAGACGATGCTGGATCACACACTGACATAATGTAAAATAATATGCCCCAAAAAGAATATAATCGATTTTAATTCATGTAAACATGTGTCATATGAATTTCCATTAAGAATCCGAACCTTAAGCCTTTATATGATTTGAAAATTAAGATTAAGATTAAGGAATTTGAAGAAGTATTAAAAAGATAGATGTAAACGATTCCGGGTAATAAAACTGCCAATTAACAACGCGGCGGACATGATGTATAGACACTGTTTATACTCTCTGAACACTTTCGAATTTGTCATGCGTTCCGTCGTTTCGCTGGTTGTTTGTCTTTCGGTTATTTACTCCTAGCTCCTTGTTTAATCTGCTTATATTCCTACTTCCAGATTTAATGCCTAATTGCTGTCTCTTTGCTATATTGAGTAATTTTCTGGACAAAAATATAGAATACATGACCCTGACACATGCAAAGTCTATGAGTATATGTAGCACATTTTTGAAATGAAGATAGATTATATGACATTACACACAATGCTCCAATTTCATGTGCGATTCTACGTAATGCGCAGTGTCACGAAATGAAGGTAAAAACAAAACTACCAAACTTCTCAGTTAGTTAGTATAGTTAGTAAGTTTTTGCTTTACTCCCAAGCAGCGCGATTTTGGCTATATCCGGGAGATAAACATAAAAGAAGTGATTCAATGAACATGAAATGATGATGAAATGGAGGAAAGGAGGACACAAGGCCTTTTTAACTGCCGCAGGAAAAAGAAGTGCAGGATGGAAACGGGCAATCAAGCCTCTACATGGGGATCCTACGGGTCATACCCTTACCGAGACTTGCAGCAGGGTTCTTTAATGAGCGAGGAACATGACGATTTTCCCAACACAGTGCACCACTATGGTTTGTGGTCAGGTTTTCTGCATTATAGCCTGACGACCCCGGCTTTCATTATGACAGGGCTGCCCAATTCAACCATCTTGAGCACAAATTACAGTCGCCTTTTCGGGCAAAGCAGCCGAAACCGATGTCAGGTTTCTGAGCGCTCTTTAATTAACCTTTACCGACAAGCTTACATGAAGCGCTGCTACGGGCCTATTTGCCACCCGGAACCCGCACGGGTTTAAGTCTCAATTGTTCAAGAGAATACAAAACAAGGAAAACATCCGGAAAACTTGAAGTTCACAATGGTCTTGACACAGTAATTTCAAAAGTTATAGGCATACCGATTACGTACCTGATTCATTTAAGTGCATGACATACACTGAAAAAATACTAAATTAAAGACTTATGCAAGGCTTGTCAATTTGTTTGAGCATTGGAATATATGATGATACCTTACGAATTGGTATTTTCAGGAGCCTGGAAGAACAGTTCGACAAAAATCTGAACAAGACTTTAGAATGTCTTGACATAGTAGCTGGACTGGATGATAAGATTCCGATGATGCAGATTAAGTTGACAGCGCTAATGTCTGGTGACATCTGTGTAGGTATAAGTTCAGATCAATCGCCTCATTAGTGTCTGGTGACATTTGTGCAGGGACATGTTCAGAAAAAGCTGACAGCGCTGATGTTTGGTGACATCTGAGTAGGTATATGTTCAGATCAAGCTGACAACGCTAATGTCTTGTGACATTTGTGAAGGTACATGCTAGATCAAACCGAAAGCGCTTATTCCTGGTGACATTTTGTAGGTACATTGTGTACATGTTCAGATAAAACTGACAGCGCTAGTGTCTGGTGAAATTTGTGTAGGTACATTTAAGATGAAGCTAACAGCCCTGATTTCAGGTGACATTTGTAGGTACTTTTTTGATCAAGGCTGACAACGCTGATGTCTGGTGGCATATGTGTAGGTACATTTTAGATCAAGCTAACAGCGCTGATGTTTGGTGACATATGTGTAGGTACATCTTAGATCAAGCTAACAGCGCTGATGTTTGGTGACATATGTGTAGGTACATCTTAGATCAAGCTAATAGCGCTGATGTCTGGTGACATTTGTGTAGGTACATCTTAGATCAAGCTGACAGTGCTAATGTCTGGTGACATTTGTGCAGGTGAAACTTAGATCAAGCTGACACTGTTGATGTCTGGTGACATATGTGTAGGTACATCTGAGATCAAGCTGACAGAGCTAATTTATTGTGACTGCTTACGTTGTATGTACGGATGTTGATTCCGTTATCTATATGTTATCATAAAATGTATCCCTGATTTATTGTTTTGCAGACTAAACTCTCATCGCTTTACCCAAATCCTAGTGGAGGAAGTCCAAAGGCTATTGAGGAATTTGCTTCGTTTTTCAGTGCGAACAAATTGGTAATTGCAATCAACTACTGGTACAATATTGGAAAGAAGTAGAAAAAAAATAAAATAAAAAATCGAACATAGCCGTAGTCAATTCACAATACGGAACAAAGTTGTAAAACTGTACGTGCAAAAATAAATGTGTTTGTTTGTCTTTGCCTTAAATTATAAGTCATAGAGATAATATGAGACAGGTTTAAAATGTGACGCTCTCGAAGTTTCAACGTATTTTTTATGCTTATAAATCTTAAAATGTTTATAATGCTGTGAATCGAACCCATTTTTATTCGAAAATAAAACCTTACTAGCTTTTCTTCTGCCAGTTTCGGGTCCTGCGAGTGCTTAATGACGTTCAAAATTTTCAAAAAAATAAGCGTTAAAAAGACTCAGAAAGTTCGGGAAAACAAGCGTGAACGTTGAAGGAAAATTCAACTCATAGTACAACTAAGTTGTTGACACTTCTACCATTATCGCTCCCGAATTCTGTTTGTTTCATACCCATGTATATATAAGGGTTCTACCAATGCTAGTTAAAGTATTTTTTTAAAACCAAGAAAATTCCTCATGCTACGTTCAAAACTTGATACAAATTATAAACCGATAGGACTAGATATTTGTAGTTTCAGTAGAATGAAACAAAGAACAACGTTGGTCGTGATGAATCAAGAATCACGATTGCATCTCAACCGAATACTTGGATCAGAACCATGTCTGACTTTTTTAATATGATGCAGGTTATACCTGTGACGCTCCCGAATTAAGTTTGAACGTATCCTTAAATATTTTACAATTTAACATAAGTTGTTTTCAAATGTTTTTGGGCAATTAATTGAAACACATTCTTATTCGAAAATAAAAACAAAGTAGCTTTTCTTGTGGGTCCTGTGTGCGCTTAATGACGTCATGAATTTTCAAAGAAAAAAGCGTTTAAAAGACGCAGAAAGTTCGGGAAACCGCGCGTGGTTTACCGGACGTTGAAGGGAAATTGAGCCCATAGTACAACTAGAATATTGACATTTTTACCATTATCGCTCCCTTCGGGAGCGTATTAACTATGACTTTTCAGCCGATGATTTCAGACATAAGTTTAGCAGAATATTCACAGATTGAGTCGGGACTCCACAGGCTTAGGACAGTCTTGCAGGTAAGCAATTAACCGGCGTCTAGATGTTTTACATAACCACTACAAATAATCTTGCAATTAGACAAAGCGAGTGAGTAAGTGATTGAGCGAGTTGGTGTTTAACCCCTGTTTTACGATCTCGCAACACTGTTTGGGTAAAATTAGACAGGAAGAATAATTGTGATTTTTAATGGTATCTGTTTCTTCGGTTTGTTATTGTTCGATCTCGATTGACTCAAGAAAATTCCTTGTCGATTCAACCGCTCCATTGTTACTTCATTGACTCCATGTAATTATTTCTAGTAAA
Source organism: Arcuatula senhousia (assembly GCA_963971305.1). Taxonomy (NCBI): domain Eukaryota; kingdom Metazoa; phylum Mollusca; class Bivalvia; order Mytilida; family Mytilidae; genus Arcuatula; species Arcuatula senhousia. The sequence goes on from OZ020313.1 coordinate 8,861,372, forward strand.
ATAAAAAATGTTTACCATAACCATAAAAAATGTAGCAAATTAACATGTAGAATCTTACTTTTCGTGACGCATGAAAACTTTGATATTTTTAGAGAGCATCAGAGCTTAATATCTGGATTTTGGTGGATGCTGAGTACACATACATGAACCCTACTCTCAATTTGCTCACTCTTGCCATGATGTTATCCTACAACGCAAACAGTATGACGGTCGGCTATACATACCAAAACTACCTCAAGGTATCTCAAAACAATTGACAATGGCCATTTATGACAAAGGTGTCTGCATGGTACGTGAAAGCGCTTTTCGATTTTCAAAGAGAAAGCGAGTAGCATTAATTTGATACCTCATTTTTATGAATACCTATTGGCTGATGAAATTGATTCATCAAAACTGTATGTGATTTCGTTCTTTCGACATCAGCACCATGCTATCAAAAACAAACAATGCTTAACAAACTTTTTTGAAATTCTATTCGCCGCTTTATGAGATGCATTACAAAAATTAAAAGGTATGGAAGAATGTTGTGTTTGATATTTTACAAATAAAAGACATTCACAGATTATTTTAAGATATAATATTTTTTAAAAAACTATCTTTATTGCAAAATTACATCCATTAGGGTCAAGCAATACAATAAAAAAACTAAATGAATATACAAACAATGTCAATAAAACACAATAACATCACATAAAAAGAAAAAAAAAGTCAAGTAGAATTAAGCATTAGCTGACATGGACAAAAAAAAAACGTGATGGACCTGTTTCTCAATTCTAATGACTGTTGAATAAAGTCACACAGATCAGCCAATAACTCATTTTTTCGGGACTTATAAAAAAATTAATGTTTTCAATAGGACTGAAGTTGGGGAATTGGTTGTTATGTATTTTTTTATATTATCGAAAAACAGATTTCGCAAATTATCATTATATGTACAAGTAAGAAAAAAATGAAATTCATCTTCAAGGTTGTTGCAACGTTAATATTTGCAGTCTTACTTCCCACCTAATTTGTACCTTTTTCTGATACAAAGATTTGATGTTTTTAGGACACTACAAATCTTTTGAAGAGAGATATAGGTTTCATCCAATCGCAAGGTATAGGATTCTCGGCAAAACTGGTGCGAGGGGCATATCTAGAGAAGGAACGCATGCTAGCAAAGAAACTAGGTTACCCGTGCCCTGTGAATGACACATACGAGGACACAACAAGAACGTATCAAAACTCTTTTGATGTTTTCCTCGATACTATTGTGAGAAAAGGTACCCCATGCAGAATGATGGTGGCATCGCATAATGAAGATACTGTCAAATATGCCGAGAAAAGGTAATGAAGTTTTTTCAAAATAAGGACGAACAATAAATTATAGAACAAAATCTACGAATTAAAAAAAAACTAGGAAAAACTGTTTAAGCGCACTAAAACGGATGTCTACCCTTCCTAAATTTGACAAAATAACATAATTCCAGGATATTTTCACTTGAGGTCAGAAGTCAAAGTCACAATGACATACATTGTACAAAAAATGCTTAACTATATTCTAAAGTCCTATGTCAAAGGATAAATAAGTAATGGTCTGGAAGGTTTTGCATGTAAAATTAGCATGTATTTGACCTTGAAGTCACAGGTCGAGGCCATTAAGGTTGGCGACACATTGTTCATATGATTATGTTAATAAAATAGTAAATTAGCATTTATTTGATCTTGAGGTCAAAAGTCAAGCTTATATGAAGGCCATTCTGGTCCGCAACACATCGTCTCATGGTGATACATCCACATGTCAAATATTAAAGCCCTATGTCAAAGAACAAATAAGTTATGAACCTGACTTACTTTGCATGTAAAATTCGCATTAATTTGACCTTGAGGTGAAAGGTAAGGTCATATATGAAGGTCATTCTGGTATAAAAAACATCTTCTTATGATGATACATCTACATGTCAAATATCAAAGCCCAATGTCAAATAACAAAAAAAAATATGGTCCTGACATACCTTGGATATAAAATTAGGTCAAAGGTCAATGTCATTTTGTTACAGGACACATTGTCTCATGGTGATTCATCCACATGTCAAATATTAAAGTCCTATGTCAAAAAACAAAAATGTAATGACCCTGACTAACTTTGCATGTAAAATAAACATTAATTTGACCTTGAAGTCAAAGGTCAAGGTCATATGAAGGTCATTCTGGTACGTGACACATTGTGACATGCTGATACATCCATATGCCAAATATCAAAGCCCTATATCAAAGGATAACAAAGTTATGACCCGGACACACTTTGCATGTAATATTAGCATTAATTTGACCTTGAGGTCAAAGGTCAAGGTCATATGAAAGTCGTTCTGGTATGCAACACATCATCTCATGGTGATACATATACATGCCAAATATGAAAGCCCTATTTCCAAGGATAAAAAAGCTTTGTATGAGAAGAAGAAGAGGAAGAACTGACACAAAAACAATAGTTCCGATAGCGTTGAGTCGAATACGGGACAAATATGTATCAATTAAAGCACTTTTTAAAGGTAAAAAAATAAAATGCATATGATTCAAAATTTTAGCTTTGATAAAAGTTTCTGCCTAAGGGACTGGTCCATATTTATTGGAGTGATAGGACCAGTGCAAATGGTAGTAGGACACATACTTTTTTCTTTGAAAATCTTGATAGGGCCAAAACTTTTTTTCCACCAGCACTGATAGGACAGCAACTTTTTTTTGGCGAAAAAAAATTATGTTAGTGCTTACCAAAAAGCAAAAGTAACTAGCAAATAGAATATTCAGAAAATTTTGGAGGTGCAAAATTTAGATAATTGTTTTCACTTTGATATAGCAAAATATAGCAAAATATAACAAAAAATAATTCTATCCAACAAAGTTTATTTGTATGAGGAGTATATAGAAATTAGTTTAAAAATTGATAGGACATTAACTTTTTTCATTACAACGCATATAGGACATTTATTTTTTTTGCTTTTTTCATATGTAGGACAAAAACTTTTTTCGCTTTTGAAATTTTAAATGCACCGGTCCCAACTCCCTAATAGATATTGACCGGTCCCTAAGGACAGACATACGTTATATGTGTTTTTTTTTGGGGGGGGAGGGGCGTAATCCTGCTGATTTAATTTAACAAAGTAAAAAATAAAACACAGAAGAAAATCCTTTAAATATCAAGTCAACACAAGAAAACGTGAGACAAAAGACAACAAGAACACATTTACCATTTTGTATGAATTTATTAATCTGCTTTTCTGTCACAATTTTATCTTTTTCTTTTTGTTTCTTGTTCAGAATTAAGGAGACTGGAATAAACAAAACAGATGGTTCAGTTTTATTTGGACAAGTACAAGGAATGAGTGACCACGTTTCGTATGCTCTAGGTATAAATTATACCCTCACTGGTTAGAAAGGAAGCTACCGGTATAGTGAAGCCACTCTGTCGGTCTGTCCGTCCGTCCGTCCGTCAGTTCACAGTTGTCGTATAGAAAGTTATAGATAGTATACACCCATTCGTAAAGGCGGGGTCCCGTGCAGGGCCCGGATGACGAATAGGTTCTCAGTAGATCCTAGCTTGTTGTAAGAGGCGACATAGGGTCTTGGGATTCTGACGTTTGGTCAAAGCCAAGCCCACTGAGCGACCGAGTGAGTACCCTAGGTGGCTGAAAAGGGTGGACCTCGTCCGCTGGGGTTTTCAGGTCTTTAATACGGAAACCCTGACCCCTGACCACAGTTGGCCAACGTGTGTGGAGAGTGCCATGCTTCATGCACGTAAAAGACCCCTTCGTGGACCGCCAAGTATTGCATAGGCTAAATTTTCTGCCCCTACCCACCTCCCCCATTTACCTGTGGTCTTCAAAATGTACTGTTCACTTTTTTCCCACCCCAGTCCCATATAATTTCATTTATCATCATCATTTCTTGTTCATTTTATCATCCTTTTCATCATCGCCATTAAATAACCTATATATAGATATAGCGTTGAAAGGGTGTAAAACACCAACTCACTCACTCGTAAGAGAGGGAGTTTTATTGCAATTACCCTGTACGTCCATCCGTCAGTTCAAATTTTTTGGCTTCTAATATGAAAGCATTGATTTTAAATTTGGTACACAGCTTTATGGTATGTGTTGAACAATGCCTCCCCTTTCCAGACCAATTTGTCATCTATCTCCCGCTTTCAGAATAGTCGAGTGTAGGTATGCTTAGCGCAACTTAGTGAAACCCCTTTTTCTGTTGAAAATAAAAAGTAATCAAGGAAAACGGCGTTAAGGGGCCGTTGAAATCAGAAATATAAAAAAAGACCACCGATCGAAATACGTAGGTAGACTCATAAAACATGACCTGCAAGTTTAAGTGTTTATGACAAGATACTAGGGTTGTGTATCATAATAAGAAAATGCATAAATGCAGCACTATAATTATCAAATAAAATGAAAATGAGGTTATGGGAAGATGTGTACTCAATTCTGTATTCCTTTAATGTTATGCTTCCTGTTCTCTATTCTTTATTTTTTCTAAATATAATAAAGGTTAATATTCTTTATTCTTCTTTTTAAGGGCCAATATTTCTTTTATTTCTAACTACTCTTCCGTACCCTCTGCTATTGCTACTTGTTTTATTACAGGTCAGGCTGGGTATCTGGTGTACAAATCATTGCCTTACGGGAGTATAGATGAAACCCTGCCATACATGCTCAGAAGACTGCTAGAAAACAGGTCGATTCTCAACGGGATAAGACGAGAACAAGATATTCTCAAGTCATCGTGTAAACATAAAGTCAGACAGAAATGTCGGCCATTTTGAAAATTTTAAATTATTTGTATATCTTTGTATTGATTTGATAAACAAAATTAAAAAATGGCAGATTAATAGAATATATAACTTTTATTATCTTGATTTTATTTAACAAATGAACATTATTTTTTTAGATATTTATTATAAATTGAATGTATCTACATGTATTTGTCTATGTAAAAATATATTTACTGTTGAATGTAGTTTTGTTATTCATTTTTAAAGTAATTAGAAATATTTTGTTTCGAATGTCAAAATCGAATTAACTGATGAAACATATCCGCGTTGCTCTCAGTTTGTAACAGGCAGTGTAAGTTTTTTTTTCAATCGTTTCCTTAAAAAATCAAAATATATTTTGTTTAGAACAATATTAGATACAAGGAAATACTTCCGCTATAGTTATGCATTTGACAATTTTGTACATAAATTGAACAATCCAAATGCATTTTCCTATAGTTAGGTTTAATTCCATAACTTTTTTTCTATTTGAGATTATTTTTACATTTAAGCAACCACGGTATGTATATTAAGCCATTTTTTCCTTTTTTTGGTATGGTTTAGGGTTTTAATAGCTTGCAGTATTTCTTCAGTTCGAATTCGTTGATTAAATTCACAGTTTTCGTCATTTTTTATATCACATCTTAATTTTTCTTGTTTCACAATGATGTTTTTATGAAAGTTTGTTTCATTAACCTTAGAATAACCAGAGTTTAGGTTTTTAAAAAATTTTAGAAATTCAGATTCATTGACTATCTCGTTAGAGTTTTCCGGGGATTTGGTGAGCTTATTTAGGAGGTCCCAAAATAATTTTTGATTATTATCCATATTCGTGATTATTATATCTTTATATCTTTTTTCTTCTTGTTTGCATTTTCGTCTCAGTTTTGAGCGGAAAGAGTAATATTGTTTTCTGTAATTCCCATTGTTTGGATATTTTTCATCATCATTTCATGGTCAATGATGGTTATATTATCATCCTTTTCATGTTATAATAACCTATATAGTGTTGCAAGGATGTAAAACACCAACTTACTAACTTATTATGGTTAATAATCTTGGGATTTGTTTGAATCTTATGTATTGTATTTTTAGTCTTAGGCCAATGCAATACAGCAAGCAGTGACCTCTGGTCATGTTGAAGACTGCTGGCTGTTTTCCATTGTGATTTTTTATATTGCCGTTTCTTTAATGTTGGTTGTGTCGCTTACACTTATTCCACATCTCTTTATCGTCTAATATCCATTTTGTTTCTAATTGAACATTTCATTCATAAACAAAACAGACAGAAATTATAGCAACAAGAGTTCGACTATCAGGAAGATGAACATAGAAGTGATGACAAAATGAACATGAAATGATGATGATGAGTGGATGATATTTGAAGCACAAGATGAGTCCGGGATGAACGGATGTAATCATGCCTCCTGTATAGGACCCTTAAGGTCATACTCTTATCAAGACCTGGAGTACATTTCTTCAACATGTGAGAAACATGACATATTTCTTTACAAGATGCTGTACTATGGTTTTGGATAACGTTTTCCCCATAATAGTTTGAAGACCCCGGACTTCATTATGTTAGGGCCATCCAATATCTACCGCGTTGGTCACGTCCGAGTTGCTCTTTGAACCAAGCGGCCTGGCCCGACATCAGGTTCTGATTACTTTATAATAGACTTTTATTGATGAACTTAGCACCTCTGTGCATTATTAGGGATGTTCATCACCAGTTTTAAAAAACTAAAGGGTTTCAGAAAGCTTACTATGAAAATATATTTAGCATTGTAACAAAAGGCATGTAAAATCTAATAAAGCCTTTAATAAATGTTAAGCATAAACAAAATTTGATGTTTAAAACATTATATTGAAGTTAGAAACTACATATGGTGTCACAAACTTTACCAGTAAATACGTGTAAATGTGGAAGAAAAATCAGTAAATACACGTATTTACTGGTCAACTCAGAAAATACATGCACAATGTATTTACTAAATCACCCAGTAAATATACGAAATTACTGACAGTGTTAGGATATTCATGTATTTACTGATTACACGAATTTACTGTAACATATACAAGATTCTTTTCAATCTCAATTGAATCCACTCTAAAAGCACGACGTTTCGTTGGTCACTCCTATGTTTTGATAACTGGTTCTTTAAAATCATTGATCTGATTGGTCGAAAATAAATACACTGTTCTTCAATTGAGTATGTTCTATAGTTCTATGGTTCACTGAAATTAACATAAACAAGTTGAAAAAACATTTAGACGTCTTCTTCGAATAAAATTAAACGATGATTTTTATTTTTGTTTATAAATCCAACATGTTTTCACAAAATGTAAGTTGAATGTCCTATATTAACATAACAATTTATCATTTCGTAAAGTACATTAAACAGGTTAAGAAAGTATTCCGAACAAAATATAAGTATAAATGATATTGTCTAAGACGAAAATGTATTGATAATCGTTTGGTGTTAAGACTAACGATTGAACAGTATACGCCCCCACGTTTGTCATAGAGAATTTGTATGTGTGTCAATTCAAGAATAATATTTTTGTTAATATTTGAAATTAAATTGCAAATCGATTTTTTGTCTTTATGCACGATTTTAACACATACATGTTTATATACTGTACCAAACTACCCTTTTTGTGGCCATTGTGTGTGGAGTGTGCAAGACTTTACTACATGAAATATCTCTTTGTAGATTGCAAACTGGTGTATTGCGAAGGCAAAAGTTCCCGATCCTAGCCTCCTCTCTCCCTTTTCCAGTTGTCTAAAAAATTAACTGTTCCCATCCCAATTGTTGTCATGATAATTTTTTTGTTCATTTTGTCATTTCTAATTGATAAACACCCTTATAATAGCTGTATAGTTGTTAGTGCGTAAAACAAAATTATATACATGTTTCAGAGTGATAGTGCAAGTAACTAACCATACCAACATGACCAACACAATGGAGATAAAAATAGCAACAAACTGTACAAAAATACAAATGCCAAATACCAAGTAAATTTTGTTATGTTATATGCTCATCAGCAGCATTTGAATCAAATCATTGGAAGATTAATAGCCACTAGTATTGAACGTAGAGTACTCAAAACCATAAATGTTCGAACTGGAAAGCCAAATCCAGCACCGAGGATATCTTAATGGAAAGAAACCTTGTGTTTTTAACAATTTTGAATTGAACAGTTTTTTTATTTTTCAACGGAGGCGCTTTAACCATTAATTTATTCATAAGTCTATTGGATACATTACATTTTACCAGCTGCTTTCATTTTCAGGGTATTACAAAGGCCTATTACCCGGTATAGTACTCCGAAAGAAGATACATGTCGCTATTCGATATACAACTAACTTTGTTTTATCTTACGACACTTTATAGAGGTAAGATTTTTACTAGGAAAAACAATGCAGCGGTGAACAACAGTCTACAGTCATGATAGTACACGTCAATGTAAAGAAAAATCACTATGCATAACGATGAGACCAAAACATTCCACTGATGTCAAGGAATATGAAAATATTTTTTACAAATACAATTACCCAAATAAAAAAAAGATGAAAAAAATGTACATGTAAGTTTCAGAGCATATATATAGACTCCATATCCATTCATTTTTAGATTTGATTCTCTCGTGCTTCAATGAGATGTAAAAAGTTTCCACGTGCTTGAGGTGTATAATGTTTTTTACAGTTGTCATGGTTACAAAGCTATGGCGCGTTTACCTGTATGTAACATATTAACTACCCCGCACTTTGAACTTCAATACACAGGTGTCGCGTTATCAATATTTAGCAAACCGTCCTAGGTGCCGACCTTAACTTGCAGAGACGTATGAATATGAGTTCTTGTTGAATTGAACTTTTGTCGACTGAGTTTTACAGTGTGTTTTATAATGTAGCTTTGTGCAAGCTTATCAATAGGGGGAAGGCTGGATCCAAAACACTAGTTTAACCCCGCCACATTTTATATGTGCTTGTCCTAAGCCAGGAAACTTTGCCAAAGCCTTTGTTTGTCCTTGTCATTCTGTGTTAACTGTTTTATGTCAAGAATTTGGTCTTTCGTTGATGATTTAGGGATTGGTTTTGATACTTTTGTATTGTATTATAAGTCTTGGGCCAATGCAAGACGGTAAGCAGTGACCTATGGTCATGTTGAAGACTGCTTGCTGTTTTCCGTTGTGATTTTTAGCTCACCTGACCCGAAGGGTCATGTGAGCTATTGTCATCGTTAGGCGTCCGTCGTCCGTCGTCCGTCGTCTGTCGTCCGTCGTCCGTCGTCCGTCGTCTGTCGTCCGTCGTCCGTCGTTAACTTTTCTTCAAAGATCTTCTTCTCTAAAACCGCTGAAGGGATTGCATTGAAACTTGGTATACTTGATCTTTAGGATGTCCTCTACCAAGTTTGTGAATTATATACACGTCGACCAACCAACATGGCCGCCGTTGCTAAAAATAGAACAGGGGGGTCAGACCATTGTTTTTGGCTTATAACTCGAAAAGTATAAGAGATAGAGAAAATCCGAAGCAACCTCCCTTGTTCAGCATCATAAGCTCTACAAATCTCTCCATTGAGTCGAAGTTGTGAAACAACTCCTTATAGGAGTTATTGCCCTTTAATCATCAAAATTGACCTTTTTTGCAGTTTTTGGACAATATCTTGAAAATCGTAAGAGCTAGAGGAAATGTTAGCATTGCAGAATTGTTAAGCTCATTGAGATCTACAAAAATGATTCAGGGTCAAAATTGTCAGATCAGCCGTTTAAGAGTTATTCCCCTTTAACTGTTTTTTCCATTAATTTTAACTGATTTCCAAAAATCTTCTTCTCTGAAACTATTGAAGGGATTGCATTGATACTTGGTATACTTGATCTTTAGGATGTCCTCCACCAAGTTTGTGAATTATATACACGTCCACCAACCAACATGGCCGCCGTTGCTAAAAATAGAACAGGGGGGGTCAGACCATTGTTTTTGGCTTATAACTCGAAAAGTATAAGAGATAGAGAAAATCCAAAGCAACCTCCCTTGCTCAGCATCAAAAGCTCTACAAATCTCTCCATTGAGTCGAAGTTGTGAAACGACTCCTTATAAGAGTTATTGCCCTTTAATCATCAAAATTGACCATTTTCACAGTTTTTGGACTTTATCTTGAAAACCGTTAGAGTTAGAGGAACAGTTAGCATTGCAGAATTGTTAAGCTCATTGATATCTACAAAAATGATTTCAGGGTCAAAATTGTCAGATCAGCCGTTTAAGAGTTATTCCCCTTTAACTGTTTTTTTCTATCAATTTTAACTGATTTTTAAAAATCTTCTACTCTGAAACCATTGAAGGGATTGCTTTCAAACTTTGTACAATTCATTTTTATGATGTCCTCTATCAAGTTTGTGAAATGTATGCATGCCGACCAACCAACATGGCCGCCATTTCTAAAAATAGAACAGGGGGTCAGACCATAGTTTTTGGCTTATAGCTCAAAAAGTATAAGAGATAGAGAAAATCCGAAGCAACCTTCCCTCTTCACTATCAACAGCTCCACAAATATCTTCATTGAGTCGAAGTTGTGGGGCGACTCCTTGTTGGAGTTATTTCCCCTTTATCATCAAAAGACAATTTCGCAGTTTTTCAACTTTATCTTAAAAACCGTAAGAGCTAGAGGAAAAGTTATCATTGCAAAAATGTTCAGCTAATTGACATCTACAAAAATGATTTCAGGGTCAATATTGACAGATAAACGTTTTAAGAGTTATCCCCCTTTTAACTTGTTTGGTTATTTTTCAAATGGAAAGCTTTGTAACCTTAAGAGAATTTTCTATCGAAACATGTTTTTTAAATGTTACTTACCAAGTACTTGTAGACCATGTTGCATACTATGTAAGAGGCTTGAGCATAACAGATCAGGTGAGCGATTAAGGCTCCTGGGAGCCTCTTGTTTGAATTGCTGTTTGTTTATGTTTGTTGTGTCGCATACACTTATTCCACATCTCCATATCGTCTATGAGATATACGTTCAAGACCTCTCTTTGAACTGCAATAAAAGCGCTATTCATTTGCTTTATTTCATTTTAATATTTTAATATGATTTTGTCCCTTATCCCTTCATTTTTAGAACGTAATGATATTTTCATACCTTTTTATATACTTAACAAATGTGCTTATATTGATAAAGCTTATTTTGTTTCATACATGAATTTGTTGTTGTTATAAAATAGATGCAGTCCCTTGCAATGCCAATATGTGTCTCAGTTGGCATTTTAACCCAAGGAAATTAACGATAACTTGCCAAGTCCGCAAGGCTGATTTTCGTGTGTCACTACGAGACCCGCATGGAAATAATGTTGGTGGTTGCAATCCATCTGGTTGCGAAGTCTACGTTGAAAACGGTACAATGTCCGGAACAACGGACTTATACATTTTTGAATGGAAAAATGTAAAGGAAGAACTGGTCGAGGGTATATGGACGTGCGTCAATGGGAGGAATCGAGGAATTGTTACATCGTTTGTTTCAAGTAAGACGACTTCAGGTTTGTATTATGTATCTTGACATAATTACAAATCCACTGAAGGGAGAAAAGAAGTTCCAATTGGGCATTCAAATGTCAGAAGTCCCTAAAAAATAAATCAATGTATGGAAAGAGTGAAAGGGAAAAACGGTTGATTTCTGTGCCCTGGTGTAGTTTACACATGTGTTTCTCCAGTATTGTGGGTAAAACAGACGATTGCAAACTTCCGGAAGACAAAAATTTGTCTTTATGGTAAGAAAATCATATAGATTAGCAAAGTTAAGCTTTGATTTGTCACTGATTTACTAGTTTACATGTCACTTTATTGTTTCCTAATCAGATTTAAATATATAATGAATAATTTTAGCAATATTGTAATGAAATAACACAGAAGTGTAAATGTTTAAATCCGCAGTGTTTTGTGAAGCCATTTAAAATTTGTATTGATGTAAGCATACTCTATAACACTTTGAAAATAAGTTTACTGTCGGTAATTATTAATCTTGGACTCTTTCATGGCATGGCTGCGTTTGACATCCACATCGACAGTTTATTAAGTGCTGTGCTGCTGTTAATTTCTGTTTACGCTGTATTTTATTTGAGAGCGAATGTTGCTTCATGTGTTTTTATGAAATTTGTTGGAATTAAGTAAAAGCTTTTATTTACAGAAAAAACTCATGTTTAAGTCAAACTTTTTGTCATAAATTATCAATTGAAGAAATAACCTAAAATTATGTGATTAGTGACTAATTTGAGGTTTCTTAAAAAATAAGATATAAGTCATTTGGAAATGCATCTGCTTATTTCTGTGCACACGAATGTTGATTTATGTGCAATGGAAATTGTTAAATGTTATTTCTGTGCATTGATTGTCAACAAGACCAATCTTAAAAAAAACCCGATTTGACTTAAAACCAGAAAAAAATGGATGTAACCTTCATTGACTGCACTCTAGTGAGCAAATTCAGAAAAAGTCCATTGTAGAACTTAGTTTCAAAAAATTCTTAAATAATGCTTTCGACCGAGTGTTCTTTGTGGTTATATGTATACATATCATTAAATAAAGTACTGTGCAAAATATACTATCATATCATATGATTATATATGTAATATAATAAATACGAATGTCTAGTATATAATCAAACAATGTTACTGTAATTGTAACCCTGAAAATCGTCTGACAAACAGATTTTGATTTTTTGAGTGCCCTCAGCGAGGATCGAACTTACAGCATTTGGGACATCTTCGGCGTATGCGCTTAGCTAACAGAACAGAGGTTGTAACCACTACACCATCCTAGGCTCCTCTAAAGAAGAGCTTTCGTTTGGGTAGTGTTACTTTTCCCTGCGAAGTACAATTACAACTTATTCTGCTAACACAATGTATGAAGCGTCGCAAGGTTTTTAATTACAGAGCTATTAATTTGAAAGCATACAGTCACACGGATTTATCAGAATTTTGATAAATTCTATAGCCTTGTGATATTTATGCATGGTCTATTTATAGCTATCTCTAACGCGTAATATAATAAATACAATTTATATCTTGTTATATTGCATTATTGTATTAATATAATATAATATAATATAATATAATATAAATATAATATAATATGATAAACTATTTAATTCTATATAAGAAAAAAATTATAATGTATCAAATACAATTTAATTAAATATGACATACTATAATGTCTAATATCAAATAAGAAAAAATATTTTTTTAATGGAATGTTATATAATGAAACATTATGAAATATAATATTTAAAAAAAAATAATATATATCATTGTATTATATTATATTATACTATATTATATGATATGATATTCTATTATATAGTATTCTTTATTTTATCGTATAGTTATTATATTATATATAATAGATGATATAATATGACATGATTTAACAAAATATATTATCAATAATATCATCAAATTTATAATATAATATAAAATATCACACTATGTAATATATCATATCATAAACAATATATAATTAAAATCCATATAAGAGAGATATAAAATGTACTACATATATTCAATTAAATAATATATATTATAATGTCTAATATCATATCATATAATAATATTATATTATATTTTTAATCACATAGAATTTAGAACAGCACGTTACTAAAAATAGATTTTAAAAAATCCAGAAATTCAATCACATGACAATAAAAATTATTCTTTCAATAGTTTTTCTTTTCAACAAAAACAAATAATTATTGGAGTGATGGAAAAATATTTTAAGTCAAAATATTATAAAGAAAATAGTTTTGTTGCATTTTGATAGTTATAATTATGTGGACATGGTGGAATAAATTTGTCATACACAAATCCAGTTAATGAAATATCTATAATCATAACATAAAATCTGTAATATATGGTACATGTATGCATGAAACATTTGAAATTTTAAATTAACAACAATTTATAATTAATAAAATAACAATTATAGCTTTAGTATGAGGTCGATACAAGAATATATCGACCAAACAGATCCATATTAACTGAGAACGCAGTTATTATATATACTGCATTACAAAATTATATAAGCACTAAACATATTTATGTATTTTATTGTAATTTATTATGTAGATCTTTCAGTACGAATACCAATTATAGGATATGATCAAATATGATATGATACAATATATTTCATAGCATATTATATTGTGTCTCTAGTGTATCAGTAACTCATTTCACTTCGGATTTAATTTTAATTTCGACCTTTTAATTTGATTTCCTTGGGTTTAAACCTCAACAGCTCAAAACGAATCATTCGCATACACACAAAAAAACTTGCGCGGACTCAGAAATGTATATTTGGATGCAGTAAATTACCACAGAAATAAACCGTCGCCATGTTAATTTAAGCACCTACTTTTATTCCTCGGTTCTAGCGTTAACCTGTGCATCATTAAACTTTATTATTAGATGTTTGAACGTGATATATATTTAAAAACATTATGCAAGTAATTATGTAAAACATTTTTTTTGGTTGGCTGTGTTTTGTTTATGTTACTTGTCAAAAATTGTGTGCTTTCATTTGAATTTTTTACTTTAATTATTAAAGAAATGAATTATTATATTGATATCAAGGTAGAACTTAAAGAAACTGAATCTTTCCTATCTTATATTGAAGCATCAAAGATTCTAGATTCGCAATGGTTAAAAATTTAGTAAAAATGCAAAAAAAAAAAAAAAAAAAAAAAAAAAAAACCACAAAAAAAACAGACGACAATTTGTTGTGCACAGCAATAAACTACATCTGGCACAGAAATCAACGGGTTTTCCCTCTCTCTCTTTCCATACAATGTTCAAAACTAATACTTATAAACCCATAAAAATAACAAACTGATTTTACCAACGTGATCTTATTTCGGAACGAGAGTAACTTCGGTTCCTGCACTAAATATAATTGTCATGGACAACTAGCTTAGTAATTTAAAATAAGTTAAAAGTATCAAATGAATGTTTTAACAAAATGTTTTTTAGTCTAAGTTGTTGACATATTGATAATTTACTACCATCCTCTTTAAATCTACATTTTAATATACATGCTACAATTAACTCGAATATACATGTTAAAGTTTTTAATCTATCTCGCTAGAAGACTACATTTTGGATAGCAAGTTCATTGATTTATTTTACTATCTTTTAAAATGTTTCGTTTATAGCTTCAAATGATAATACTGGCAAAATTTCAACTGTTGAAACTGAGCATGTGAGCATTGGTGATAAAACATATGGTTAGTATGGTTAAGGAAAAATAGAATTCTGAACGCATTATTGATCAAAACTAATAAAAAAAGTGAAAAAAATAACATAAAATAAAAAATCAAAGGAAAAAACAATAAAGTTACCGCTCATCGGCTCATTTGAAAAGCCATTGGAAGCTTGATAAGAAAAACCACCCAAAATTATCTAGAAATGTCATCCATATGCCATTGCAACTGCACATAAATCTTGAACCAGTCACACAAAGACGTTATGCTATAAATATTGACAATATTCTGTTCATTTATGAGATGGTTAATAAAATAATTGAACGAGAGATAAACTGTACCGTAGAAGTTCGAAATGAACAAACGAGTAGTTATAGGGGTTGAAACGGTTATATTGGTGGATTAGGGGCTTCTGCGCATGTAGAAGTCATCATATTCTTTTCCAGTCGGCATTTTTTGATATGGGCGATCATATTGGATCTCGTCGTCCATTCTGTTTCTGGTGAATTAAGGGGAGGTAATTCCAGGCGGTAAAAGGCTTCTAAGTTATTCCTTGATCGATTTCTTTTGGGTTTGTTGCATTGTATTTAGTAAGCCAATGTGTCTTTGTTGAATATCTTTGTGGTCGTCAGTGCTCATTATGGGCTGGACAATTAGGTGACCATTTCTTATTTCTTATCAAAGGTGGATTTGTTGGAAAGGTTGCAAGCTGTAGATGTCATTTCTGAGATGTTTCAGTCGGTAGTACTCAGTGGTCACTCAGGGCTTGTCCCTAAGGTATTCCCTTTTTTTTCCCTTTTATGTCACCTGTATAAAAAGGATCAAAACAGTTTTTAAACCCCTACCCCACAAAGCCAGAAATTCCTTATAAAATGCTATCGAACACGACTTAAAACACAGTAGCAACCACGAGTTACTCCCCTTAGATTGATACAAAAGAAAGAATTAAAAACTAGACCTCACAAGCCTTACAATGACATATTACACGTTTAGTAAACAACAAGAAGAAAAAAAGGACCACCTTATGGCCAGGCCCTGACCACTGAGCACTACCGACTTAAACATCCCAGAAATGACATCTTCACCTTGCAACCTTTCCAACGACATACAACAACCCCACTTTGGATAAGAAATAAGAAATGGTCACCTAATGGTCCAGCCCATAATGGCCACTAATGATTTCAAAGAAATTCAACAAAGAGAAATTGTCTTACTAAAGACAATGCACAAACCCGAAAGAAATCGGTCAAGGAATAATTTAGAAGCCTTTTACCGTAAAGAATTACCTCCCTTAATTGACCGGAAGCATAATGGCCGACGAAATCCATGTGGCCGACCGGAAAAGGATATGACGACATAGACATGTATGGCACGCGATAATAACAAAAACCTGATAAACCCGATTATCGACCGTAAACTATAGTTTGCTGTTGATAAACTTTGTTTATCGCACGCTAACTATAGTTTGCGTTCGTGAAACCTAGTTTATCAGCGGTAACTTTGGTTTGCGCGGCGCAAATGCTACTTTATCAACGCAAAACAGCATTTATCGACCGATAAACTAAAGTTTGCCGTTGAAAACCCAGTTTATCGCCGATAAACTCAGTTTATGATCGAAAACCCTAATTAGCATTTGAAAACCCCATTATCGACCGCTAATGATAAATTTCAAACAACTTTAAAATCATTAGCATCAGCAAACTACAGTTAGCGAGTGATAAACCCAGTTTATCGACCGCTTACTATAGTCAACAGTCGATAAACTCAGTTAATGGGGTTTTTGTGACTGTCGCGTGCCATAGACATGCACAGAAGATTCAAGATGGTGGACCGGAAGCGGACATGACGTCACAGACATGCACATATTACTCATACGTTACGATATTTTAAATTTGCAGCCTCATTTAACCAAGAGGTTACATTTTATAACAGTTTGAATACAGGTCTGTATGAGCTAAGATAAATTTACTTGGACATAAGTTAAGGACCACCTGAAAATTGAAGATTTTTTTTCTACTGCAATTTTTGTATAATAAACCCATTAAATATAATAAATTGAGGAATAAAAATGATTACCAACAAGTAAACAATGAACATGACAAGAAAAAGCCAAAATAATTATATTAAAAGAGTGGAAATTTGAAATGATTTTAACTTGGTGAAAAAATGCGGGTGTTTGATATTTTAATGTGTAAAACCGTGAAGGACTGAGAATTTAAAAAAAAATATTGTTAGAAAAGGGTATTTTTTTTACTTTTAGTTCCTTTATATGCATTCGGAGTAAGATATTCTTTATCATTTTGTAAACATGAAAAAAGGCAATCATCGGCAACAAAAGAAGTGGTTTCATATTGCCAAATTTGTTAAACTTATGTAATTAAACACGTTATTCTTTTATTACCATGCAGATTTTCTGAAATAAAATAGCTACTTCCATACATAAATCCAAAAATTCTTTCGTTTTTAACAAAACTGTGATAAATTTAAGGTTCATGGTTACATTTCGAATAAAATGGAAGATATTTGATCTATTTACTCGTCTATGAAATTATCTTGCACGTGGAGGCTAAATGACAGGGAATTGTTGATATTTGGCAATATATGGGTTAAATTAAAAACGTAAAAAAAGCCCCGCAAAACAGATCAAGTGTTCACGTAAAAATACTAAAAAATTATACAAAACATAGTAATGTAGATGCTGCTATGTTTATTAAACAATGAAAGGTGTAGTTTATGCTCCATGTAGATTGAAAAAAGACATAAATTTTAGTCATTTTTTTCTCCCAAAAGTGACACGTTAAGATGATCCTTAAACAATAAGTGGTCCTTAACTTTTGTTCAACTGTATTTCTTTGATTGATTGATTGATTGTTGTCTGCTTCATGTCCCGTCGGCGATATTGCAGCCATCATCGGGACAAAAACAGGTTATTATCAACTGTATTTCTATATTTACGGTTCTTGTCACTCTAGTAAAAGTGATTGTACTTAATGACATGGAGGAATCGTACACGTTGTAAAAAAAGAACAAAATATGACATTACAAAACAAAATGAAACAATAACATAAAATGCATGCGTAAAAAATAAAAAGAAACCCATTAGTTTTAGTCTATTAAAGACTCAATTGAAACAATTTAGAATGCGTAAAATCCGCTAGATATAGAATTTTTCATTTTTTCAGGTACGAAGAATATCATCCGTTATAATGAACCCACATCAACGATATCAGTAGAAGAAAATGTAATCGGGAATAGTAATATCATAGGTAATATCAGTTCTTGATAATGTTAATTGTAATTCCAGACTATCTTGCAATTTGATCGGCTATTATATATGTTAAGGCAGGACAGTTTTGGGTTCTTTTCGAATTACATCTAAATATGAATCTTTATCATCCAAAACTGCAAACTTGCCAACAACAAAAACACCCAATAAATATTGGGAATTTCTTTGCAAGACTAGGCTTGAGGCATTAAATGGCGAAATGCATAAGTTGATATTTGTTATGTACACTAAGTTTACCTTGCTACATGTATGATTTGTTTGAAAAAAATGTCCGACACCTATGTATACTCAGCAACACAAATAATTCACCACTTCTTTCTTTCCATGATTTAAAAAAAAATAGAAAATTTATGTTATGCTAAATGATATATCAAAGCAAATTCAAAAAAAAAACAAACAAAAAAACAAACAAAAAACCAACAACAACAAAAAAAAACAAGACATTATTTTTAAAATTGGCACCAGTGTGTTAACGTTTTGAAGTTTTGATAAAGAAGTCGAAAAAATGCGTGTTTCTCAAAAGTTTGCCAGTTTTTGTGAAAATTAAGCTTTATCCCCCATTTTCTGGTAACGCTTTTGGATAAGCATCAAATTTTCTTAAAATTGGTGAATTTCTCATTTTTGGGTTAAAAAACTCTTTTTTTTTAGAAATTTTAAAACGAGAATTTAGAATTTTCCGAAATTTGCAGAGATTGATGTTAAAGACCTTACACATGTGTGCCGAAATCCCAAATCATTCCGAAGATTTTTTAAAGAGATATTTGCTATTAAACTTTTAAGTCAAAGGAAATGAATGGATGTGGTGCGTTTTTTATGTCGTTTAGTATATTTAGAACACTACAAGAGATAGTGTAATCGTAGTATTTTTTTTAAATTCTAGATATCCTTTTAAACAAAAACTACATACCACTTTGGATCAGTATAGTTTTGTTCCTGATATCATTCGTGAGTTGTAATGTAATGATAAGTAGAAAATGTCGTTCGTGCAACTCTACAAAGATTGAAAACGCAACGACCGTTTCGACTAACCAACAGACGTTTAGAAACTTAAGGAATGCTGAGGAGGGATTTTCCGACTATACATCTATTGATGAAAATCAAATGTTATCACAAGCAGACCTTCAACAACAAATGTCAGCGAGAAGGAGACATGGGGATAATGCGTCCTACTGTTCGATAATATCATCACCGACTTTATCATCGGTCTCAGCTAAATCGAATGGGTATTTGGATGTTATTGCTGACGTTTATGAAAGTCCCGTAGCCTCACAATGCGATGAGCATAAATATAACACAACTTCCAATGATGTCGTCCATGTATACCAAAACGATGCATTCGTTCAATAAGACATGAAGTCAGAAAATTACTCAAAAAATAAATGCCTCTCTTCCACCATGCAATTGATATTTTCATTTGATGATTTGTTTTAAATTGTTTTGAATGTTAAATTATGCATGCTATATATAATGTTCTTTTTTAATTTAGAATTGGTTTTTAAAGTTATTTAATCTTAATTGCCTAACATAATAAGGTGTTGATACATCCCACTTAGATGTTCTGGAATGATAAAGGTAACAACACAACTACTAAACTGGGATTATAAATCACAAATTTAAAAACAGAAAAGACAAATAACAGCAGTTTCAAGGTCAATGCATGTTGTTTTATATAACATTGCAAAAGACATTATTTTGATATTGATTGTTATCATCATTATGATTATGTTTCAGGTTTTATTTTATGTACACTGTTGTAAGAATTTACAGTTCACAGTTTTTTCGTAATGGTAGTGTCTCAGTTGTGGTAATCGTGTCATCTGATTGCGTCTTCTTGTAATCTTATTTCATAATTTATATTAATATACGTTTATATTGATTGGAAATTAGATCCCCGTCTTTTCTCTGGGATTTCCACTTTGCACTTCCTAAGACATCGCTTCTCCAATTTTGGAATGATTTTACTTTTCCCGTTTTTTCCTGATAACTATCCTTTTCTCCATCGACCACCGTTACCTAAACCTCAGTTCCCTGTTATCGCCTTCCGCCCCTTTAAACTACGCTATAAATCCTTTTAGCTCCGTATCATTGTCTCCTACTCTCACAGTTTGTGGTAAAATTAATTTATTACACAGACTGTCCTTTACATTTTTTGCTAAAAACAATTAGCAAAAATTCAAGAAGTTTTCAACGTCAAATGTCCCTTTCTATTCTCTCTAACATCATTAGTCCTAACTAAGCTTTACATCTACTTCCATGAACTCTAGCTAAAGCCTCGTTTCCCGTGATTCTTTGTAATTCTGAATTCAGAGTAAGGACCCTGTAAATTAAGACATGTATAATGTTTAGCATTAATCTCAGGCATGTTCATGAATACAAATCCATAATACAAAACACATTGTTGTTGGCATATTTTTATGTTTATATTAAAATCTTTCTATTAGGACTTAACACAACTTTCTCCTCTTTGTATGCAATTTAATTCAACTCTCAAAAGAAATACTTGTGTTCAATATATGACCACCTTACCACCCCTAAAAATCTACAATGTAGATAATAAGATGGCGTGTTCACTATAGTTCTACCAAAGCTGTTGAGTATTCAAGGCAAAACAGTGTGTACTTCATGCATATTACAAACATGTAAAAGTTTTACCAGACATACTGTTTACACTTTCGCTTTGTTTACTCCCAAATACGCATTGCCAATTACACTTTTACTATTTTATACCTAGATTTTGTGCTTTGTTATGTTGTGTTTTTTCTATATATTGTACTGTATATGTAACAATTCACTAGAACTAGAAATGAAACCAAGAAATAACTAACCTGAGGCTTGATTAACTATTTGGTTTGTTTGCTCAAACTGAAGTTTCATCTAAAAATAATAATGCATTAGAGCTTAAAAACAAAAATCTATACTATCCTAGTGATGGATTTTCCTCTATGTTAATATCTCTATGTTATCGTTTTGGTAAAATCTATTATTATTTTTAGTATTTTAGTATAAACCATGGACAAATCATCTAGCCGATGAGAAAAGATTGTTAAATAAACGTTTGATAAGTTAAACCATTGAAAACCATGCTCTCATATTTTTCATCTACAGGAACATAATTTCTATATAAACATAAATAGGATGACTTATAAAACTATTATAAACAGCTGAATAAAGATATGCGCTGTTATGAGAGCACTAATACATAAAGCTTATTTATAATATAAAGAAAAATATATCCACATACATGTATTAATTTTCCTACTCTTAAATTAACAAACAAGGGTTATACCTTGAAATGTGTTCCAAAATTTTATTTTTGTATTTTATGTCATTATACACTTAACATCATGATGGTAACTTGTATGGCGAAGATAAATAGCGTTAATGCCTGCTGTCAAATCTTATCCATTATAAACAAAAAATGTTTTAACAGTAAAAGATATCTTTTAACGGATATTCTATTTGCTGTCCTAAAAGAAGAATATTATAGACTGTGTTTTTTTTAAGTTGTAGTATATATATGTAGTTTGTGTCGCCGTACACTTGGTCGACCCCTTATTATTACCTACCCTACATATTTTTTTCTAGAATGTTGATAAAAAATTTCCCGAGTGATGGTAGGATTTTGCTTTACTAACTCCTTGGAGTGGATTCTTCAATTTTAAGGGTTTTCATTGTATGCATCTTATTAAAAGCATGTATCTTCCTGCCTCAAATTTGTTTCTTCTCGATGAGTTAAAGGTGTAAACTTTTATGCCATTCCTAATCAAAAATCGATCTGAAAGTTAACTTTAGGAGCTTAAAATCTACATTTTACATACACTAGCGTCAACGCTTTATGTGTAAGTTTTGTGTTACTCACCATACTCACCATCCTGTTTAAGTAATCCCACATCATGCACATGCTCATCTACGAAAACAAAGTAATAGCTTACTTTTTAAGGCACTGGTCAAACAAAGTTTTAAACGATTTATCAAGTTCGTTAATGCACATGTATTAAAAAGAATTAAAAAAAGATCACTTTAACTTCACATATGTCTAAACCAATATTAAGCAGCAAACCTGAAATAATTAATTTCATCAAATTATAAAAAAATAGTTGCATATTTACTCACCAGGCTCATTGAATAATTCCAAAGGCTCTGAATCTACAATTAAAAATCAACAATTTGAAGGGTCATGATATCATCATAGAAATTTTTTTAACCACAGCTACGCATTTTAACTCTTGCACAGGTGGATTGACGTGTATAAAAGTAGTAGGAATATTTCAAAATGCAAAAAAGTCTTTAACCTCACAGGTGTCTGACAAATTTTTTAGACAGAAAAATTGGAAAAAAATATGTTACTTTGAATAAAATAGCACGGCTTTTTTAACTTCAATTTACCTATACATACCTATTTTAATGATTTTAGTCAGGCAGAGTGCACTCAACACAATTCCTGTCAAAATCCCAATTGTTGTTAGAACCCATTTTTGTGAAACTAAACAAATATAAATAAAAAATATTATTAATAGATACATGTAGTAAAAAAACTGAAATTTCAATGATATTTATGCGAACAATTCTTATTTTTGCGGAATGTGATAACCTTACATACACGTATAAAAATGCAAAAAATAACACTTAGATATTGTCTAGATATACTATTGGCGCCTCTTTGCTTTTTTCAATTAATATACGTTCTCACAAAATTCAGCACGTTTTACAACGTGTCAAAATAATCTTCGTTAACATTTCTTTAGAGGTACTGATCTAATAATCTAAATATGCTTCCTAGTTGACATTTTCGCTATAACCTAAAATTATCTGAAACACTTCGACAATATATTGGTTAATACTTACATTGGCAAATTCCATTTATAAACGACGCTGCACACCAACAAAGTGCAAAGTAGAGACAGGAAAAAAATATAAAAGCTATTATCCTGCATACTAAAATGAAAAAAGAATTCTTATAATTCAAAAATTCAAACTTGGTACACACATTGTTTCTGAATGCTCATATCACTGCAGGTAAAAATGCTTGAACCTAAGTATATAAATCTTATATAACAACTGCACTGTGTTGAGATTTCAACTTTGTTTTGCACCGTATACGTAATACAGTGTTTAACGCCAAGGTCTTGGCGAATGTTTCAATTTTAAGTTTACTTTAATATACAATTATTTTTTGAGGAAAAAAACTGAGTGATTTTGCTGTTAATTAGTAAATACATGCATCTTACAACTCATAACATATAATCAAGGATTTATCGTTGATTTATTTAGAAAAGAAGCAAAGGTGTACAAAAGGACAATCAAATATCGATAATCCGAAATCGATTAAAATATAACACCACAACAAAAACCACAAAACAAAGGAAAACAAACATACAACCCAACCACAAGCAGCAACGCGAACTCCTGTCGAAACGTGATTGAACTCAAGTGCCCCAGAAGAATAAGCAGTTCCTGCTTGCTAGAGCACATCCGTCACGTTGCCTTTGATTGATTGGTGTGGACCAAATCCGGGTAAGGACGACAATATTAAGGCTCTATGTCAAACCAACATCTGCGATTATCTGAGAGATAGAAATCCCGTATTTGTCCACAAGCACATGGTGTCTTCCGTAATTTTTTTTGAGTGACGACAAAAACCGGGGAGCAATGTAATCTGGTGTAAACAATTTGCTCGTCAGACGTGACGCTCTATCAAGAAAGTCACTATTCATCCCACGTAAGCCAAGAGGCGGATGGAATGTTGCTACACCAAAACAAGCATTCTGAGAGTATTGCAAAACAATACTAAGTCCCCTACCGGCCTCATATTTCAGTCACTGGTAACAATTTGTCAAACGAATGAATACCTAAACTTGATCAGTTTATTATCTACAAGGAACAATAAAAAAGTTGAGAAAAGAAAATTGCAATAGATTTTCAAACTTCAAAGGGCCATATCTCCCATAACAATTTGTGGACCGGCACGAAACTTAAACTTGATCTGTAACTCATCAAGGTAAACTCACAGACAAAAAATCAGTTCATTATCTATAAGCGTTTAGAAAAAAAAAATGTGGAAAAAAACTGATTTTTTAGTGAATTTCAAAGTTCAAAGGACCATAACTCCCATAAAAATTTGTAGATCAGCCGGAAACTCAAACTTGATCTGTAACTCATTAACGTAGACTCACATACCAAAAATTAGTTCATTATCTATAAGTGTTAAGAAAAAAAGTGCGGAAAACTGAAATTTACGTGAATTTTCAAAATTCAAAGGGCCATAACTCTCATAAAAAAATATGGACCGGCACGAAACTCAAACTTGGTCTGTAACTTATCAAGGTAAACTCACATACCAAAAATCAGTTCATTATCTAAAAGCGTTTAGAAAAAAAAGTGCGGAAAACTGGTATTTTAGTGAATTTTCAAAGTTCAAAGGGCCATAACTCCCATAAAAATTGTGGACCGACACGAAACTCAAACTTGATCTGTAACTCATCAAGGTAAACTCACATACCAAAAATCAGTTCATTATCTATAAGTGTTTAGAAAAAAAGTGCGGAAAACTGAGGCGTGACAGACAGACGGACAGACGGACAGACAGACGGACGGACAGAGCGCAAACCTATAGTCCCCTTCGGCTTTCGCCGGTAGGAGACTAAAAAGGAAAACTGTCTTTTGAAAATACAAATTTCAACAAAGCTCCAGACAATATATTTTGCTACGCCTGACGCGCTTTTCGTCCATTCAAGACTAATCAGAAGCGCATTACAAAATATTTGAAAAGCCAATCATTATAAACATTACAAACTCTCTTGTTGAATTGAACTTCTATCGATTTGATTTTTACTGTGTGTTAGTTTGTGCTTTGTTATTGATTATCATTAGGAGGAAGGTTGGCGCCAAAAAACTAGTTTAACCCCGCCACATTTTAATGTGCCTGTCCTAAACCAGGAATCTTTATCAAAGCTTATGTTTGTATTTAGTCGAATTTATGTTAATTGTTTTTGTCAAGAAGAGGGTCTTTCAATGCACTTTGGGATTGGTCTTGAATCATATGTATTTTATTTTCAATCCAGGGGCCAATTGAAAAACAGCGAGCAGCGACCGCTGGTCACATTGAAGGCTGCTGGCTGTTTTCTATTGTGGATATTTAAAATATACGTTTATAATGTAGGTTGTGTCGCGTACACTTATTCCACATCTCATTTTCTTCTATCCAGATTATGAAGAGCATTTAATAACTAAAATAGCAGTCTTCCATGGAAGACGTATCTCGCCTGCGTCCTCAAACATTCGATTAACAGAATTTAGCAATGTTTCGGGCATAAAACTGCTAAATATCAAGAAGCTGTTGCATGTCATTGCCCAGAAAACTGCAATGAAAATTTTGCATATAATCATGTATGGTCATAATGCATAAAAACTTTAGCATTCGGTAAACGGGAAGTAGCAATTTTCCGGCATAAAATCGCTTTTCACTTTATAGTACTATGGAATGAAGCTACATGCCAAATATCACGAAGCTGTGGCATGCAGTTACCCAGAACACTGTGACAAAAAAAATGCATATATATGTAATACATAAAAAACTTAAGTATTCGGTAAACGGGAAGTAGCAAATGTTTGGGCATAAAATCACTTTACACCATATAGTACTGTGGGATGAAGCTACATACCAAATATAAAGAAGCTGTGGCATGGAGTTGCCCTGAAAACTGTGATTGAAAATTTTGTGACGCCACAAGACAACGATGACGCAGAACGACGACGAGGCAAGACAACGGATGGTGCTAAAGTATCCCTATATATTGCTTCTGCAAGACGTAACAGCAACATAACAAACTACAACAACCGACCAAGAAAACCAAATTATGAATAAGATCAACCTATGTCTTCAGTAGGCATCAAGTTTGGCATAGAGCTTTTTACAAAGCCTTCCTAGTGTGTCAATTTGGAGATATAAATCATAATATAAAGCCAACTTCCTAGAATCTGTAGTGTCTTTTATCTCAAGTTATTTGGGGAAATACGCGATGCAAATAGTTACCGAATAGAATATTGTTTATTGGAAGGACATCATCAATATAGAAGGTCAAGATAAAAATAATAAAGCAGGTATAACCGTGGCTAATTTTATTATGATTTATATACACATTTCAAGGAGTAACCTTCAATCAGTAAATTTTAAATCAAAACATAAGAAGTCAAAACTCAAAAGCTTTAAAAGCAAAATAGGTGTACAGGGAAGCAAACAAGCGTAAAATAGGAAAACAGTACACCAAATCAAAGACTGAAAACATCGACCATGTGCAACAGAAAATAATGTACCTTATGTTTAACAGAGTATTGATTTACATTATCGGAAATTTCCGTTAAAATGCATTGATTGTATTTATGTCAGATAAGTCTAACAACCAGGTTTATGTTGAAACCTCTGTTATTGGTTTCAAAATATAAAATACCAATGCGTGTATACAATGTAACAACTGTATTTTGGTTATGCTGCAAATGCATATTTCAAGACGAAACCTCATTTGGACCAAAACAATAGCAATTCGAAAAGAAAAGTATTGACAAATCAGTGTCCAAAAATTGCTGATAAGGACAAAAAATTCAGCATCAAGGATCTCGACAACGAGAATTACAAGGAAAGAGATCTGGTGTTTAAACAAAAAGGTGAATTTACGCAATCGGAAGATTCCGAAATTTCCGATTGTTGAATTCAAATTCTTTTAAAACACCAGTTTTTTTTTGCTGCTGATGAGAGGTTACTCCTTGAAGTATCGATATACAACATTTTCAAATAAACCGTTTTTATACCCGTTTTAGTACTTGTATTTTTTTCAGTTATAAAATATATTTGTAAATTCACATCTGAAGAACAGGCGTGTATTTACCCAAAGGGAACTCTGATCACATAGAAGTGATTAATGTCAAAAACATGTTAAGAGCAAAAAAATTAAATTTTCTTCGTATTGGTATGATACTCCATTTCAACTAAAACACTTACTTGTGACTGCTTTTGACCCAAATACTTTGCATCTTTTGAAGTAGAAACGTTTATTTTCTGAAAAAAAACAAACAAACAAGATTATGTCCAAAAGATATTTTACCCCACCTCGTAACCTATTACATGCTTTGCAACCGCCAACCCATGAAGATGATACAATTGGTACAAACAGCAAGGAACTATTGAATCAATCACCAATAATTTCATCGATATAATTTTAAAGTTTGATATCATTGGGTGATATCAGAATTGAACCTTTTAATAGACGTAATTTCCTAACAAATTTGTCTAAAACAACGGAGACAACGATGTCTGGTAAAAATCCAATTAAAAAAATTGTTCAAGCACTGGCTTTTCGAATAAGTTGTGAATATACATCACGTATGCCGGTGATGCTAATATATCGCATTCCGAGTTAGAAAAAAAAATAAGATCGTCTCTTTCGACGTATACTTCTTTTGTACTGAGGTGACCATCCGACAAAAAAAAATCCCTGAAAGATGTAAAGCAAGTATATTCAATGATTTCTTTAATCTCTAACTCTGAAGGATAACTAAAAGGAATCCATCTATCAAACTGAAAAGCGTTGTTGACAGAGAGCATCATATATATTGAAAAGTAGCAAAGGTGTACCAAAGGGGTAATCAACATCATAAAACCGAAAAGACGAGGACAAAATCGATAGACAAAAACAAATCAGCATAAAGAAACAAAGGACACAACAACAAAACTCTCACATATAGCAAAATAACCGAGAGTAAGATTAAATGGTCCAGTTTCCATCATCTTAATCTTTGTGAGGTCATGACAAAACTCGTAAGAATATAAAAACAAGACGGCGAGGTTTTGGGCACACTTTGTGGTCATTTCGACGTCGACTTTTGTGAAAAATCTTTCCTACAGATGTGACAAGTACATGATGTATATGTATGTTGTTTATAAGGAAACCAAGCATATCCATGTTATAGGCTACCATTTATCTTTATTTAGATGTTTTAAAAATATGTACCATCGTACAATCTTACTCTTCTGGATCACCTGAGTTTACTCTTGTCACGACTTGAGTTCGCGTTGTTGATTTCCGTTCGGTTGGTTTTGTGTTTCTTCTTGCTGTTTTTGTTCGTGTTTGCCGATTTTATCGTTGCCCTGTCGGACTTTGACACTTGAATGCTCCATTGGTGCCTCTTTGCTTCTTTCATGTATACAGAATATTTCGGGCCTTTTGAAATAGATGTTTAAGCCGGTATTTTAATGTCTCTCGTGTTGTAAGATGGTGTATATACATGTAGTTCTAAACATACAAAAATGATGATTTTAATGATAAATAATAATGATAATTTTGGTTATTGTACTGAGATTATCACCCCAATATCCCGTGTTGTGTTTTGTGTGACCACCTCAGATCGCAATGAGAGAGTGAGGTTTGGCGACGAAAAATCTGGTTTAACCCACGTTCTTTTGAAATGCCTGTACCAAGGACAATTGCGATCTTTGATTGATTCCGGTATGTCAGCCTTGTTATTTGACATTTGAGATTGACTCTCCAAGAAATGTATTTTTGCAATACTTTTATTTACAAAGCCGAAATGAAATAATATTAGCTTTTAGTTATTACTTTTTTTTTCTTGAGAGTTAATGGAATTCTTGTTCGTTTTCCATTTATGAATGATACAATATTTGGTTTTAAAATGTACGTCTGACATGAACCTTGTCAATTAATAGATCCAAGTATATGTTAGATGCAACAGGTTAAACTCCTACACAATAAAATACAACAAATTTGGTAGTGTTATCCTAAAATGGATTTGGCATTAAACTTAATGCTAATGATTTACATGATGTCTAATATTTGATTTGTTTATAAATCTTAATTGCTTAAATTAGACTAAATGTCTAAATGACGAACCTTTCTTGCATAACTGGTCACGGTAAACACAAAATGGAATCAACATTATAACAACAAGCATATATCCTCCAAATGAGAATAACAAAATATCTCTTTGACAAACAGTTTCTAAATTAAAAGAAAAGATATAAAATTGGTTGATAAATGTAACAAAAGCAACATGATTATAAAAAACGTTTAGTTCACGTTACAAACAACACATTTTTCCCTTAAAAAACTAATCATGAACAGTTCAAAGGTTAACAAGAAATTAAATGAGTCATGCTGTACGATATTTTGTCATGACACTATTTTAAGGTTCATATCCAAATCTACGTTATCAATATCAGCAAATACGAAAACTGTTTTTGGAGCGATCCGGATCTAACCAGTCCAAAGTTGATAATCTAAAAATACAGATATAAGATAAATCTTTTGTCGTAAAACTATTGATTTATTATCCTACCCTATCGAAATTGCATTGTGAATTTACTTTATTCATTTATTACATATACGTTTGGGATAACTTTACCAATCGTCGTACAACGGGGAGATACTTTTGTTAAAATGTGATGATGAGAAGAAGAAAAGTTTTTTTTAATAAATCTAAATTTACCAAAGTAAACAGTGAATAACAGGAAAGAATTATTAAACACTACTTACCAAATAAAGTTTCATTATTTTTAGCTAAGATGTTGTTATAATTGCAGTAATGCAAACATCCATCTAAAATATAAATTAAAATATATGAGCCAATTCATTAGTTTTGTGCAAGTTTCAGGGTTACACTTCATATATAATGGTTGATATATGACCTAGTTTTCTTAGTTGATGTACAGCTTAAACTACTGTACACAAAGGAATTTAAAATATTGTAATATAAAATTCGCAGATTACTGCTGTCATGCTACGTTGTTTTTTCTGTTCAATTTTCTTGCCTTAATAAAGCATGATTTACACCTAAAAAACCTTGAATATAACCATTGTAAGTGAATTAAATAACAACAAAATTATCTTGCTCATGGATGCCAAATGAAAAGGCATTGTTGATAGTTGACTTTGTATGTGTTAACTGAAAAATAGATAGAAAATGCCTCTACCAAGTTGGATAAGTTGTACATATGAGAATTACTAAAACTTTATATAAACATTACATATCTAAATGGTTCTTTGACTTATACAGTAATTGAGATTGTAATTTAGGCTGCACATAGACTTGAAAGAAAACCTAACGTAAATATCAGCCATTTTATTCGGAGTGTAAAGATGAGCCTTAACATATATGATCAATTAAGACAGAGCAACAAGCTTTTATAAGCTTTTATCTATTCTCTGCATAAATGGTTACATACAAATATACATAATAAAATACATGCCTATGAAAGAGAAAATGCATTAAAATGGTTATAACAATATAAGGCATTAAAATCAATACTAAGATTATATATTTATAGCCTAAGGTTGCTGTTGGTGGAGTTTTAATTCCCCGAGGTTAGCCCGCTACGGCATCAACACTTTTGTGTTGACGAACACATCAAAACTTTAAATTATCCGTTTAAATTTTAAAATTGTCAAAACCATGTGTTTCTGCCTACCCCAGACATAGGTTGGTCTTAGTCAAAATTTGGTTTTTAGTTTGGGTATAATTGTTCTATGCTCTTCATATTCATATAGTGTTTGGCATTTAAAAATTTGGTAGTCTCTGATGAGTCTTGAATAGACGAAACGCGCGTCAGGCGTAGCAAAATTTATTTGTCTGGAACTTTGTTGTAAATTAAATTTTTAATAATAAAAAAAGAAGAAAAAATATCAATCTTACAGCAAAATTCTCCAATACGTTTATTTAATATTAACAAAACTAGACATTTCTTGAGAAAAAAGATTTACTTTTATATTTGTCATTTTTGGTGCTTTACACTTTTAGTACTTTTGAAGATTAACTACAATTATAAAGACGTTGAGAAAAACATATTTTAGGGGAAAGGAGTAGAGCCACGAAGGCCCAAAAGCGGCCCAAAAATTCAACTTATTATAATTCAACTTGATATAGTTCCTTGTAGTTCATTAGACTTCATATTTTATAAATTGCAATATCTTTTTTTTAATTGTTTATCAACAAGGAGAACAGTGAGCTACAAATCAGTCTATTTTGAACAAAATCGTTTTTTTTAACATCTTTCATTGATTTTCATGTATAAATCGGTGAAAACGAAAATGGTCACACCCGTCGACCAAAATTATTTTGTAATAGAAATGTGTATAGTTGAAGTTTTTTTAAAAATTAGTAAAAATACCAGGCCGATTTGAGGCATTCGTGGCTCGTCTCCTTTTAATGCTAGATATTTAGACTTAATTTGCATTATATCACTCTCAATGTAAATCTTACCTTCGGGTTTAGAGATGTTAACGTTGCAACGAGCTAGTTGATGTCCTGTCCCATGTGCACAAGTCCACATTCCATTAATACTCGTGTCAATGTTTCCTCTCACTTGAAACATAGCTATATTAGTTGTATAACTAAGAGAAAAAGTTGCGTTCTTGAAATGAGATTCACATATGGGATATGGATGAAGAGGCAGACAGTCTCCTTGTGCGTTTCCTCTTGGGTCTCTTATTAATATTCTATAATTAGGATTTTCTACTTTACAAGAAAGTGTCAGTTGGTCACGGGAATTTGAAACTTTCCAATCAAAACATAAATCTCCAGAACACAGACTAGAGGAAAAGCCGAGTCCTATAAAATACACACGTAAAACAATAAAATATATATAAGAATTGAATCGGAAAAAAATAATGAAGAAAAGGGAACAAAAAAAAACTGCCGATTTTTGCTTACTTACTGTATGTGTCTTAAAACAACTTGTTTTCTTTAATTCCTGTAAAGTACGCAATGTCCAAGAAGAAAAGACAAACTAAGGCAAACCATACCGACGAAATTAAAGACTGCAGTGATCCTGACAAAAGAAATGGAGAATTAAACCAGGTGTTATGACGCCAAACGTGCCTCCCTTGAAACAAACCCTTGGAGAATGGTGTTTAAACCGTTTTCACTTCAAATCTTATCGACAATAATAGTAAAACGGTTATCTTATGCGTTTAAAGGTATATGAACAATAAAAATATAGTTGGAATACCCTATTAATCGAAACATAGAAAAAACAATCATTATTACATGCATTACTTTTTGAACAGCTTTACACAAATTTCATATTCATGATCGCTAACCCCCCTATAAGCATGCATATTGTAGCTATTTTTATTTGAAACACAACTGGTTCATACGTGCGGCTAATTATCAGTTCTGTTTTTGCTTTTGGAGAAATCTAGATGACAACAAAAATATTTAGGCAGCTAAAAGAAGAAAATGACAATAATGGCTCGTATTCAAGCAGTGAAGATGATTAGGATAGTAGTTTATCTTGAAATTGTTTATTTTTTTTTACAATATCAAAGTCTTTGGGATTACAACATTCGAGATTGTACTAAAATTAGTATTATAGATTCACAGTCGAGAAGGTAAATGACTAACCAAGCAATATGGTCGTGTATTTTATGCGAATTGGTAATAGAGGCGCATTCTAATTTTACTTTTACTACATTTTTGTCTGAATATCATCACAAATTTGGGGAGGAAAAATGTGATTTGAAAAGAATAGTCAATATAACTTTAAAAGAAAAAAAAACAATATATATACAATTTTGGGTATCTAGGCAATATAAAAGTATAAAGTGTCTTTTGAGTAAATAATAACTCATATTAAATGCAATGAATATGCATAACAAATGAAAAAAGCAAACTCATTTATGATGAATATGCTTTTGTGAAGTAAAAGTAGTATAACAGGGGTGTATTTTGATATATCAAAACATCTATAGGTAGATATGTTAAATTAAAAAATAGAATTACTCGACTTCCACTCTGAATATCGACCACGTAAATACACCCCTCTAAAAGGAAAAAATGCAGATAAAAAAAATAATTAGAGTGTGAAAAGTTAAAAAAGCCTTTTTATTAATAAGCTTTAAATAATCTTCTTGTCAAGGACGAAAATGAAAATAAAATAAAATGGGAGAGAGATAAAACCACTTTCAAAAGTAAAAACGAATAAAAAAAAAACATCAAGGTTTAATATTATTAAAGTATAACACATTTTAGCGTCGTTTTTAGTTAACATGATAATAATTACCCTAGTATGTGAAATGTGGTTCACTAGTGTTGACCAGTTAATACATGTTATAAGAAAAACAAACTTGCTTTCTAAGAACTAAGTAAAATTAGTCCAGACTCATTAAAGTCACTGGTTGCCTACCTTGAAGAAAAAGAAGAACTGATGTTATTGATGGGCGAATCATTGATGCGTATGATTTCATCTTCCTTGTTTTGCAAACTGAAAAAAAAACACAACAAAAACTCAGTGAAAAACGTTGTTAAGGATGCTGTGAGGGTTCAAAAATGGAGCAAATTTTCAGTCATCTTGCAAATTTTTAGCCCTCTATTTCAGTTTTAAAGACTTCTTACAGCATAAATGATGTAAAATTCATTTCTTTATTATATTTCACTAAGAAAAAAATTACAAGATAAACAGTTCAAAAGATATCAAGCTTATTCTAAAAAAATCTGATTTAGTGGAGATAATTGGCGGGAAAATGTATGACTAATTTTTACAAAAAAATACCACAATACAAATGACAACAAAGTTCTAGACAATAAATTTTGCTACGCCTGACGCGCGTTTCGTCTATTCAAGACTCATCAGAGGCGCTCTACCAAAAATATTGAAAATGCCAAACACTGTATGAATATGAAGAGCATAGAACAGTATAACCAAAAATAACAAACTGGGGAACCAAATTATTACTAAGATATTCAACCTATGTCTTGGGTAGGAAGAACCTTAGGGTTTAGACAATTTCGAAATTTAGACGGATAATTTAAAGCTTTGATGTATTCTTCAACTCAAAAGTGTTGGTGCCGGAGCGGGTTAACCTCGGGGAATTTAAACTCCACCAGCAGTGCTAACCTTCACGTGTGTTCGAAATACAAATGACAACAAAGTTCTAGACAATAAATTTTGCTACGCCTGACGCGCATTTCGTCTATTTAAGACTCATCAGAGGCGCTCTACCAAAAATATTGAAAATGCCAAACACTGTATGAATATGAAGAGCATAGAACAGTATAACCAAAAATACCAAACTGGGGAACCAAATTATTACTAAGATATTCAACCTATGTCTTGGGTAGGAAGAACCTTAGGGTTTAGACAATTTTGAAATTTAGACGGATAATTTAAAGCTTTGATGTATTCTCCAACGCAAAAGTGTTGGTGCCGGAGCGGTCTAACCTCGGGGAATTTAAACTCCACCAGCAGTGCTAACCTTCACGTGTGTTCGAAATACAAATGACAACAAAGTTCCAGACAATAAATTTTGCTACGCCTGACGCGCGTTTAGTCTATTCAAGACTCATCAGAGGCGCTCTACCAAAAATATTGAAAATGCCAAACACTGTATGAATATGAAGAGCATAGAACAGTATAACCAAAAATACCAAACTCTGGAACCAAATTATTACTAAGTCAAATCTTTCATAAAATTCGAACATAAATATGATATCCCGTTTGAAAAAAAAAGTATTTTTGATTGTTAAGGGAACATCTTATGCTGAGTTTTATGGAAATGTTGTTTATTAAGCACGAAAATTCAAAAAAATCCTCCTGAGATGGTTAATTGGGTTGAAAACTTATTAAAGAAAGAATAACAGTATACGTTTTTGTAAAATTTGGCGCTATTGGTAGACATTTTGATAACTTCATAGTAACTTTAAAACGTTAATTTATTACTTTTGACCATTGTATCTTTCTTAGCAATACAGCGATCAAATATGTCGGAACGACATTTGTTTGAAGCGTTGTGTCGGATTTTAAATTGATATGTTTGATTTTTTTTTACATCAGTCGATAAATTCTTCTTAGCTAGCTTTCAGTAACTATGACTGTTTTCTGAAAAAATTCTCTACGTCTCGTTGTTTTCTTATAATGTTTTTGTCTTATAAAGTTTGAGAATATGAGGCTGTTCAGAGAATGTCCCCTTAGTTTCTGTAAGTATTGTTAACAGTTTCAATATATTGTGGTGTTTTTGTTGTAATTTGGCCATAAATTGTTTTGTAACAATATAAAATAGATCATCTATAAGTAGAGCACAATTGGTTCCCTTGGGAATATCAATGTCTTTGGGAAAATATGTGTTTTGCAAAACGTATGTAAATGTTATCGTTAAGAAAGTTAACTGCAATAATCATTTCCACATATGTCCAGTTAACACAGCCTTTATGGGTTTCGTTATGTAAAAAAGATTTACGAAATGCTTTTCAAACATTAGACCAGATGTAGTCACTTTTCGTTTTATATTTACGAAATGCTTTTCAAACATTAGAACAGATGTAGTCATTTATCGATTTAAATTCAAATTTCTTTTCAATAAGATTATGAGGTAGGTAACGTCAGTACAAATAGCGACCCTGAATGTTTTATTTTGTTATGAAACTCTATATATGACTTCTGACTTTATTCTTCATACTTCCTATTAATAAAATAACAGAAGATTCGATTGTATACTACATATGGGAGACTTTAACTTCAAAGAAATAAACTGGGAACTCCAAACCACAAACACAAGACAGGAACATATATCCAATAAATTTCTCGAAACTGTACTAGATTCCTACCTAACTCAACATGTCACAAAAACAACCAGATATAGGAATGACAATAATCCAAGCCTACTCGACCTAATTTTTACAAATGAAGAGGGTATGATAGACTCAATACACCACAATGCACCCCTGGGAAACAGCGACCACGAAGTACTAAGCTTCCAGCTTAACTACAAAACTGTCCATGATGATGTACAAATATTTAATAGACTGAAATACTTCAAGGGAGATTATACAGCAATAGAGAGAGACCTATCGACAGTCAATTGGGAATCCCTTCTAAACAATGGCGATATCAACGAACTAATGTTTATGGCTAAGGTTTACCGATAAAACATCAAATACTTGTAAGGATAACATACCAGTGTGTAAATCTAGACCTAGAAAGTATGATACCCCATGGATGGATAAGGATACCCTCGCGGCGGTCAGAGATAAAAGAAAGAAATGGAACAAATATAAGAACTGTAGAAGCCCTCAAAATAAAGAACTGTATGACTCAGCCAAATCCATATCAGCCAATAAAGTAAGAGAAGCCCACCTGAATTACGAAAAAGAAGTAGCTTTAAAATGCAAAGATGATAATAAACTCTTTTGGAAATATGTACAATCGAAGACCAAAGTGAAGGAAAATATCAAATGTATTATCGATAATGAAGGCCAAGTCCATGTAGACAACAACAAAAAAGCAGAACTCTTAAATAACTTTTTCCAGAGCGTCTTCACAGTCGAACCAGAAAATGAAACTGTGCCAACTTTCAACCCACAAACAGAAAAGCAACTAGAAAACATAGTCTTTGATGAAAATACAGTAATGAAACATCTTAAATCTGTTAAAGAATCAAAATCCCAAGGTGCCGACGGTATACATCCAAAATTCATTAAAAAACATCAAAATACATTGCAAAACCAGTGACACTACTTTTCAACAAATCAATGGAACAGGGGAAACTACCTGACGACTGGAAAATTGCAAACGTTACACCAATGCACAATAAAGGGGCAAGAAATGATGTTGCAAAATACAGACTCATAAGTCTTACATCCATTAAATGTAAAACCATGGAGAGAATTATTAGAGATAACCTCATGAGCTACATGGAGAGTAATAATCTATTTACTAAACATCAGCATGGTTTCAGAAAAGGTCTCTCATGTGTTACACAGCTCATAGAAGTACTAGACAAATGGCCTGAAGATCTTGACAACCACAACCAAATGGTGTAATATACCTAGACTTCCAAAAGGCCTTAGACACAATGCCACACAAAAGACTACTCCAAAAACTTGAAGGTTATGGCATAACGGGCAAACTACTGAAATGGATAAAAGATTTCCTGAGCAACAGAAAACAAAGGGTAACATTAAATGGTGCCGATTCAAACTGGTCTCTAGTCACAAGTGGAATACCACAAGGAAGCGTTCTTGGTCCTATCTTATTCACAATTTACATCAACGACCTTCCAGAAGCAATTGAAAATATGACCAAGCTATTTGCAGATGACACCAAACTATACGCTGTCACAAACAACGAAGAGAACAAAAAAGTCTTCAAGACGATTTGAAAAAACTCGAAAACTTGTCAGATAAATGGCTCCTAAAATTCAACAAGGCTAAATGTAAACATATACACTTAGGAACAGAATCTTAGACTCAATATAGCATAGCCGAACATCAAATTGAAACAACCACCAGCGAAAGAGATTTAGGAATCATTATAGATGATAAACTAAACTTCCAAGAACACATAAATACACAAGTCAAAAAGGCCAACCAAAAACTTGGGATTATTAGTCGGACTTTCAAATACCTAGATAAAGAGATGTTCGTTTCCTTAAATAAAGGCTTAGTCAGGCCACATCTAGAATATGGTAGCTGCGTATGGTAAGCAATCGCAATTGAAAATGTTCAACGTAGAGCTACAAAACTGGTAAAAGAAATCAATCATCATAGCTATGCAGATAGACTAAAAAAGCCTTGGACTACCATCATTACAATACAGGAGGGCCAGAGCAGACATGGTTGAAACCTTCAAAATAATAAAAGAAATAGACAAAGTAGAAGCAAAAGACAAAATGTTCCCCCTCAAAGATACATCAACTAGAGGCCACAAATACAAGATCTACAAAAAGCACTGAAGAACAAACATACGCAAATTTAGTTTTTCACAAAGAATAGTCGACACCTGGAACTCTCTCTCCCCAAATGTCGTAGAAGTAGACAATATAAATAGTTTTAAGAGTGCACTAAATAAATCTTGGAAAAACTTTCCAATAAAATTCGTACCAGATTTCTATGGACCGGAAGCTGGTGCAACAAACATTATTGAAATGGATCAGAGAGGCATTATGCCTAATTGACGATCTCACAGACAAGGTAAACAAGGTAAAGGTAAACTATTATAATACCTTATACTTTAGAGTCCACGTGTTCGAATTCTTCGTGGTCAGAGTCCTTGAAATTATATAAAATTCACATTTTCTTACCAATCAAAAACAGTCTCAGTCTAAGTGAAAATTTGTTATAATTTTGAAAAATAAAACAGGGTAAGTTATAACTATGAGATAAAATTTAAAGTTCTTAGTTCACTATTTTTTTGAAATTCTTCAGCAAAAATAAAACATCACTGAGTTTTTGAATGTTTTGTGCAAACTAGTGATAAAAATGACACAGATTTTTATTATAATTTCAGCTTTTTTTAAAATATTGTTCTGTAATTATTTAAATCTCAATGTTTCATGATCTTTTTAAGTGTGACAAATGATATGTTTACACATTAAAAACATAGAACATATCAATTTCGCAATTTTTAAAAAACTAAATGAAATACGAACATATGACAAATAAACCCTCTGAAACTTACATTTACCGAAAATGGAATAGGGAGGTTTAACGCGCCATAACACCTTGTTCAACCACTATTTCTTTTGAAATGCTTGTACAAAGACAGTACCTTTGTGATCTTCAATTTCTCTGGTATGTCTTGGCCTTGTTTTGTCTTTTCTTCTTGTATATATTGATCATCCCAGTTCGCTAGTGTTACTGTTATTTATCGGCATAAAAAGTAAGATTTTTGCAGGATAATACAAAATAATCGTCATTAATACTTCACGTTAAAAGTTTGTTGTCCACATGAATAATACTTCTTGGGGTCAACCTTTATTCACAACAGATTTCAGTAATATGTACAAACTCATATCGGCAACATAATTGACAACACGTTGAGTGAAATGATTACAACCCCGGTAAGATGAGTTCTTGTAATAATGCAAAACCTGTTGTTTGGAGTTCAATTGCTTATTTAGTAAATCAGTGCGTTATCTAAACTTATAAATATGAAAATGAACAATTCTGGAGTTCTTAATAAAAATTATAAATATATTTTGATGACAGAAAGCAATATTACGATAACATGATATCCAGGTATTCTTTCAGAGATTTAATGGTCAAGTACAAAATGCCTGATCGAGGTAACATCGTGCAAAGTACCGATGTTTACATTTTATAACTAGTTTGTCCTGTTTTTTAACCGTGCAGTTATCCTTTGAAAATAATACTTTCCGGTTAGGTTTTAAATTTCAGCAGATTCTGCAGAGGACACTTATTTCTTCATATAGTGTGAGTTGCATTATAATTTTGTTGTTGTTAAAAAAAATAGAAATGAGCAAATTGGATCTTCACAAAATATTTGTATTTCCCATATGTAATTGAAATGATTTATATATAAATAAAAAGTTTGAAGTCTGAATAAAAAACTCTTAATGTTTAAAGGTATGTTTCTATCTTTTACATGCCTAAAACCACATAAAAACTATGCAATGAGCATCTTAGTTTATATGATTGTTGATTATCATAACTTTCATAGTATTCTATATCGATGTGTTAAAGGAGCAAAAAAAAAGTTTCATAAAACAAATAACTGCAACTTAACGTTGATTTCTTAACTATATGAAATTCACAAAATGGCAATATACGAAAGCCCAGAGAGATCATACGAGATTCGAGATACGAAATTCCAAAATTTGACTTTATTCCGAGTTCTATCATAACTAAAGCAGGTTCGATTTCGCAAATGTGAGCAGTTTCTAGTTCAAAATGGCCGACTTTTAATCGAAAATGTTCAAAAGGAATTAAAAATCAGCGGGAAAGATAAGATGGGTTAACTATTGGAGAAAAGTTTTAATTTATGTATCATTTGTAATCAAGAATAAAAGGATGTGATCGAAAATCAGCAATTTTTAGAACTAAACAAAAAAAAAAACCTCTAAATATTACGTAAAACACAGTTTATGTATAAAACACTTTAAATGCGAGCATAAAGCGATATAAATATATATTTATTCATGATATTTTATACGTTAATACAATCAGAATAATTTAAATACCCTCACTGAACACTCATCGATCAGATCATTGTTAGCTGTATGGTTAATGACGTGGACTGTGGAGAGGAAAAATACCGATTTAAATCTCATTCTGGGCATGGAAAACATGTTTTGAATTGTATACTTCCTGCATTTTTCTTTATCTTAAAACTACGGAAAGCGAAAAGTACAATTATCTTCATAGTTCGAACTTCAAACTTCGGAGTTTTGACTTCAATCTCTATGATTTCTAGTGTACTATTGCATACTTCAGAGTTCACAAATTACATTGCTAGGAGATTCTAAGTTCGGAATTTTACATGTGGTCTGTTTGTGTTTACTGGTTTGTCTCTGCTCTTTCGGACTTTTGACATTCAGATTTCCAATTGGTTCCTCTGCTTCTTTCAAACTTCATTTTTCAAAATTATATAAACCCCTCGGATTCTTCTTGTGATTTTATATGTGGGGATGAGAGCAGTTGGTATACAAAAACTATGCAACAGATTTTCCATGACCTATGTGCTTATGTGTAAACATGGCATTTGTATGCCATTTGAAAACAGGGAAGGCGGCATTATAAACCAATAGAAATAAACCAATATCAATTTTATCCCTACATTACACTTAGTACCTGCATATTATAATAGCCAGTTTGAAGAAATTAACTTAGTTAATGCTTTTGTTTGCACAAGACTTTTAATCAGATTGAATTGTATTACAACGCAGGAACATAATTTTGACTCAAAAGTAGAACTTCCACTTCTTGTTTATAAGAAACTTTTCTTAAAACTGGCTAATTTTTAACAACTTTACAGTGTTTCTTTTTCTAGAAACTAATTGTTTTCACTAAGCATATTTGTGGCATTTTCTTTAATGGTGCGAAATGCAAGTTTATATACTAACATGAACTCTCAAGTCAGACACTGCATGGACCCTTTCAAGTAAATCTGGAAAGTAGAAACCTTTAACTTTCAAGCAAGAAGTGCAAACTCTGAAGTATGCAGTATTTCATTAGGAAGTATGAAGAATGAAGTCAGAAGTTCGAACTTGGGAGGTACTTGTCGCTTTCCGAAATGTTTAAGTATAAACTACTCTTACTGACCGTCCAATAATATATATATTGCGTAAAATGCAAGCCAATATTCAGATAACATATTCGATAAAATAAGGAACTGCTTTAACACTAGCATGAGGTCACACCTGTGATTTAAAGCCAATTGCGCTGCACATAAAAGTGAATACGTTGACAAAATTGAATAAGCTATACATTGCAATCGACCGAGCTTGCAAGCTCGCAGAACGGACACAGAACCACCAGGAGCACAATGTATTCTACTATTTTATTCAAAACAGAAAAAGAGAAAAGAAAAATATCTAACCTGACACGAAGTTGATGCATTTCACCTTCTCCTAATATTGTGGGTAAATGTGTAGATTTACGACTTTAAAATGTGGTGGTTTCCTGTTACCTGTAACATTTAAATACATAAAACACCATGTAAAACTCCATTTTGTATTACGAATGCATTCAACCTATTTAAACGATTTTTTAGTGAATGATTTCTCATATTTAAATCTTTCATTAACCCAATAAATTTTAGCGTCTTTTGTTATCAATAATAAAAGGTATGCTTTTTGTAAAATTATTATAGACATACATACCTTTATGCTTACATGTATCACGTGAATTTAAAATGGTGACTTTGTTGAATGCGAAGTTCAAATAACTACTGATTTGTTATCTAACACGCACGGATCGGATGTCTGTTGTCATCGGTCTTATTTAAAAGTTTGATACAAACTTTTAAACACTTAGAATATTTGACTATTTTTGAATGGATTTTTATTTTTCTTCTAATGCCTAACTTGTTGACCAGCGCTTCTTTTGAGTTAGGAGGTTATAAAACCAATTAAAATGGTAAGTGCAAAATGAATAATGAACGAACACGATTAGTAATAAACTCGTTTCGTTTGTATCACACGTATCTTTCTTGTTCATTTCTTGTTAAACCTACTTTCGTTTTACTTTTTTGAAATTCATTAATTTGTGCAAATTATTGTTATGATTTTTTTCAGAAACTAAGCGAGTACTTTTAAAAGGTAAAGATAACACGCCTGAAAACCCACCTAGTGAACCACAGAACGAATACATTTACCAAAAGGTAGTATTATCTATAAAAAGTTCTAATAGTGAGATTGCTTGTAATATAAAATTGAATCATTTTTTCAAGAATTTTCAAAAGGAAATTAAAGGGTAACTTCCCTGCTATGTTGTTTGAGGGAAACAACTATAATGTTCATGTGTAAATGCTACCATCCATTAAATTTGTTCCTTTTTAA
Source organism: Arcuatula senhousia (assembly GCA_963971305.1). Taxonomy (NCBI): domain Eukaryota; kingdom Metazoa; phylum Mollusca; class Bivalvia; order Mytilida; family Mytilidae; genus Arcuatula; species Arcuatula senhousia. The sequence continues at coordinate 8,904,005 of OZ020313.1, forward strand.
TGGAAAATGTAATGGAATGTTCTTATAAGCTCTCGGATTTTTTTCTCTATTAGAGAGAGCCTTGTAAAAACAGCTTTTCTCCTCGGAATTTCAATTCGGTATGTTTTTCTTTTATTGTCAACCGGGTCTGTATATTAAGACCATTAAAAGAAAGTTTTTCAATATAATTTGGAATAACTGGTGGATCATTCAATTTACTTAATGTGCATGTTTAAAATACATGCGGACATCATAAAACTTTTAGTCAAGACCGGACATAGTTGATAAAAGGGAACGTATCTAACAAACTTTGATCAAAGTTATTTTCATTTTCCCTGTTGACAAAAAAAAGCTATACAACCGAGACACTTCACTTCAAGTAAAATGACTTACAGAGTAAATAAAGCTAATTTTATAAATGGTTTTAATTTAAACGGTCTTTGTTTACCATTTGTGTTGTCATCATAAAGTGCATTTTTCAAACTTTACTCGTTCGAACTAGGTTTACCTGAAATAAAGACCCTTTGATAAAACCTTTTTCCAAGCCTGGTCGTCTGACTTGTCTGACAAGATTTACCATAAAATTTTTAATATATTTGTCGCTAAAATATCCGATTTTTAAATTCAAAATTGTTTAAAACATCCGGTTTCTTTCCTTGTAATGCACATGGTTGATATCCTCGGTGTTGGATTTTGCTTCCTTGTCCAAACGTTTTGGTTTTGATTACTTTTCGTTTTTCAAAAGTTTTGAAATTTGATCTTCCAATTATTTTATTCAAATGCTACTGATGAGAGGTTACTCATTACAATATCGAAATATAGCATATCTAAATTAACCGTTTATACCCGCGTTTTGGTATTAGCACATATAATTAAGTCTTTGGCGATTTAAAAAAAAGACACCTAAGGTCACCATACCTGTTTACAAACCCAAACAGTTAAGCGAAAATTCTTTTTGAAAGATTAAAACAATGTATTGTTCACTGCTTAGACCGGGTCCTTAAAAGATTTAGTATGACGGATGTGCCATAGCAAGCAGGAACTGCTTATTCTTCCGGAGCACCTGAGTTCACTCTCGTCCCGTCTCGACTTAAGCTTGAGTTCACGTTGCTGAATGCGGTTTTGTTGTTGCGCGTGTGTGTGTGTGTTTTGTTGTTGTTGTTATATGGTTTGTTTCGTTATGATATTTTTTGTCTACCGATTTTATGATGTTGATTACCCTTTTGGTATACATGTACCTTTACTTTTTCGAAACCGCTGGGCGATAACCGCTGCTGATGGACCAGAGGTCCCCGAGGGTAATCACAAACCTGGTCGTCAGACTTTTCTGACACGATTTTGGATACTTTTCGTTTTCAACAATTTTGGAATTTTACCTTCCAAGCTTTTAATTCTAATGCTACTGATGAGAGGCTACTCCTTGAAATATCGATATATAGCATATCCAAATTAACCATTTATACCCGCGTTTTTGTATTTGTAATTATCAAACATAGAACAAAGTAAAAGATTAACAACAATGTACCTGTGATATTTCATTCAGAAGATTGGAACATTAAAAACACACACAAAAAAACACATGTAAGGTAGAAACGAAAATTAAAAACAAAACTGGTACTTTACCAATAGTACTGTAAAGCCAAATCCACAGCGTCATATAAAACTTTGGGAAAATTAATTACAAGGAAACAAATCACCGGTTAAGTATTTGACAATTTAATAAAAAAGACACAATTACATTTCTTAGGTCACTAATACCTGGTTACAAAGCCCAACAGTTAAGCGGAAATTCTTTTTAAAAGATTTAAAGAATGTATTGTTCACTACTTAGACCGGGTCCTTAAAAAGATTAAAAAATATTTATGAGCGTCAAAAATTCTTGACATTTTTTACATTTACATGCATTTTAAATACTTTTCAAACTGTTGACGGCAAACCTTATTCTACATTCCTCCGATTGTATTCTAAGATTAATTGGATAGATTATTTTGGTTCTATTGGGGCATATTTTGGTTAAATCTTAGTATTCATAAAGTCTTTGACATTTTGAGTTTTTGGTAGAACGCCTGTGATATGTTTTAATTGGACAAAAAAAAAGCATCAGTATTGTACAATGCATTGCCTGGAACTTTGTTATATTTTTGATTTCCAACCTATGTGTTGGTGAGTACTGCTGATTGACTGTTGATTCCCTGGTGTCAACCCGCTCTTGTATCAGCACTTTTGTGATGACGGACACATGGGAGCTATAAAATCATCCATGTTAATAAAGGTAATAACAAAACTACCGAACTTGCATGATCAATCTCATAGTCCAGAGAAAAAAAATGACAAAAACGAATCAGTCATACCGGAGAACTGGTGGATCGCAATGGTCCTGACTTGGTACAGGCATTTCAAACGAAATGGTGGGTTAAACCAGGTTTTATGGCGCCAAACCTCCCTCTTCCATTGCGATCTTAGGATCCGGTAATGACCATAGAACACAACATAGTTGTGAGACACAATAGGGATATTGAGGTGATCATCTCAGTACAGCAGACCAGTCAAACACTAATTAAAACAATTAACTATCATATCTTTTAACTCAATTTTGAACTTTTCTACTAGTGGCTGATAACGAAGAAAGAATTTTTTTAGAGATCGTATGAGACGTATTTTCTTATAGCCCTGCTTCAAAAGTCGGTCACGAAGAAACCGGTGTCTGATAAAAAAATCTGTGAAATGTGTGCAAGCTCTGGCATATCGAATAAGTTGAGAAAAATAAACACAGTATGCAGGAGAAGTAGGTATATCAGTCAGGGGACCAACTTGTAGAAGTCAGAATAGATCTTACTTGTACCAGTAAGATTCCATTTATGGTTTCTTACTCTGTAGAGTCAGATCCAATTCTGACTTCTATGGGTCAGAATGAATCTGACTTGTTAGAGTAAGAATTGTTTCTATTAAATTTGCTCCAATATTCAATGTTTTTGAAATAACATTTCTCAAAACCAATAAATCTTATTCAAATTATTTCACAAGGTCAACAATGACATCCTGCATTTAGGATGAAAGAATCATGAGCAAATAGGAAACAGATTGACTGTAAAGTTTCAATTATCATCAAAGAATGTCATAGCTAATTATCTAAGACTGTCATTTATATCCACGGTTTTGAACACCAATGTGGTTTATACTAGATAAATAATTGTTATTTAATGATTTAAGCATAATTAAAGACCATGGTGTTCACGACCGCCAAAGTAGAGAAATTTACTGCCAAAAGAGGGCAGTAAAATTTTGATTCTGACTTGTACAAGTAAGAATGATATAAAAACAAAAAATCTAAATTACAAACCCATGACTATTTTGTAAGATTTATAAATAGATCTCAGTATATAGAAAAGGAATTTAACCATAGAGAATATCTCTGGATAAGAGACTTTGATAAAAAGACATTCTAGTATATTCTACTCATAGAAGTCAGATTGAAATTTCTAAAAATAAGGAGAAGATAACTCTAGTTTGTTTAATCTGACTTGTACAAGTAAGATTGAATCTGATCATTCTGACTTGTACAAGTTGGTCCCCTGACTGTATATTGCTCTGTTAAACTTGTTAAAATTCCAAGGTTCCTAACATTTATTTTGCTTTGCTTTCGCGTTTACTTTCGACAGTTGTTGATTTCTATTTTTGATAATATAATAAGTGAAATAAATAATTTATATCAATAAGCTGCAAGTATGTTTTTTACTTCATGATCATCACCACTTCATTTTCAGGTTTATCAAGGTCGGCATGAATCTCTGAACTTTCTAAGATTAATGTGATTCAATGATGTAGGCCCTCCAAAGTGCTTGAAATTACCACGTGGACATATTCCCTTAGTGTTAACATCTTATCGCCAGGCTGCTTTGTAATTGTTCTAGGTATTGTTGTATGAATTTGTTAATTCACTTTGCATCTTTTAGACCGTGTTTGGATTTCAAAGGTTTAGTAAGATATTTTTTGTTTCTTTGGGCTCTTATGAAATAATGAAATAGATATAAAACAATGTCCTCAGATATCAAGGCTCTGTCAGTCATTTTCTTTTCCTCTTGACATAAAGATACAAGAACCTAATGATATTGATATGGTGTGCAATACAAATGACAACAAAGTTCCAGACAATAAATTTTGCTACGCCTGACGCGCGTTTCGTCTATTCAAGACTCAACAGAGGCGCTCTACCAAAAATATTGAAAATGCAAACATAATATGAATATGAAGAGCATAGAACAATAAAACCGAAAATACCAAACTGGGGAACCAAATTATTACTAAGATAATCAACATATGTATGAGGTAGGAAGAACCTTAGGGTTTAGACAATTTTGAAATTAAGACGGATAATTTAAAGCTTGGATGTTTTCTTCAACTCAAAAGTGTTGGTGCCGGAGCGGGCTAACCTCGGGGAATTAAAACTCCACCAGCAGTGCTAACCTTCACGTGTGTTCGAAATACAAATGACAACAAAGTTCCAGACAATAAATTTTGCTACGCCTGACAGGCGGTCTATTCAAGACTCATCAGAGGCGCTCTACCAAAAATATTAAAAATGCCAAAAAATTATATGAATATGAAGAGCATAGAACAATAAAACCGAAAATACCAAACTGGGGAACCAAATTATTACTAAGATAATCAACCTATGTCTGGGGTAGGAAGAACCTTAGGGTTTAGACAATTTTGAAATTAAGACGGACAATTTAAAGCTTTGATGTTTTCTCCAACTCAAAAGTGAACGCATCTTTTGTTAGAACGTCTATAATTCAAATAATGAACCTCATGATACCCCAGGTATCTTGGCGTTTAGTATCAGCTATCTAAGAGAATTCCAAATACCAACAGATATGCAGTGGTTCATATTTCAATTCATTGATAGCTGAGCATTTAATAAATTGTATTTTTAAACTAAACATTTTAGTGTACAAAAGAAAACACTATGAATAAGAAATACTAGCATATTTTGTTAAAGTTGAAATCTCATATACAGTATTTAATTTGAATTATAGACGTTCTAACAAAAGATGCGTCGAATATAGCTCACAAAAAAGATTAAGATGACCTAGAGATGGGCATATCTCGGTTCAAATTTTGACTTTGGATGTGTCTTTAGAGGAATTTTAGGATACTTTTGATACCCTCCCTGATTACATGCATGAAAATATTTGTCCTAGGGTTTTGTTTTGCAATCTCTCATAGTATAAAGACTTATCGTAAGACCATCAAAAGACCCGTCTTAGTTTAAAGTGATGTTCGTGAAGATATTAACCATTTTTCTGCTTTATCACATGTGTAGCATAAACAATTAGACACCTAATGACCATCCTATCTTTATTTTTACGTGTCTTATACACTATATTTTAACTAAAGGACAAGGTACGCTAATGCCCGTATTTGGTCCCCTCTTAGACTGAAAAAGAGAGAACTGATCTAGAGAAAAGTCATTTTGTTATTTATTCAGTTCATATTTAGATCTACATCTAGAAATTGACTCACAAGGAAGACTTTCAACAAGGCTCTATGACAAACGTGATGACTTCAACTTTCCAATCGTCAACTTTCCCTTCTTGTGTAGCAACATTCCGTCCGCTCCAGCTTATGGAGTTTACGTATCTCAATTAATTCGTTACTCCAGAGCGTGCGGGACTTACATCGATTTCCTTAGCAGAGCGACACGTCTGACGCAAAAATTGCTTACACAGGGTTATGTTGCTCCTCGGTTGCTGTCTTCACTCAAGAAATTTTACGGAAGACATCATGCACTTATAGACAAATATGGGATTTCGATCTCTCAGATGAGTGCAGATGTTAGTTTGTCATAGGGTGTTGTTTTGTCTTCCTTTACCGGATTTGACACGCTGAATGGACTATTGTCAACGCGACGGGTGTGCTATAGCAAGCAGGAACTGCTTACTCTTCCGGAGCACCTGAGTTCACTCTTGTTTCGACTGGAGTTCGCGTTGTTGATTGATATTCAGTTATTTTGTGTTTCCATGTTTTACATGTCTGCTTTTGTCCCGTTCTTGTTGGTGTTTACTGGTTTTGTCTCTGCCCTTTCGGACTTTTGATATTCGAATACCCCATTGGTACCTCTGCTTCTTTCGAATGAATGAAGAAGATAAAACAACTAAATTTATAAGATTTTTTTTTACCTTATATATTTGAAATTGCTTGTAAAACATGATGAATAAGTATTATTTCTTTCAAATTCCCAGAAAATGGACAATATTTGGGTAACATTTTCAATTTTCAGATGCCAGCGACAACTTATACCTCAGTTATTATTTATGAACTTTAATATGCACTATAAAATGATTTTAAATCAGTCGAGAAATCCATGGTCTACGTTGTCGCTCATCATTAAAAATAACAAAGTACGCATAAAAACAGCATTTTCCGACGATTTTGTTACTTTTGCACTACTTTAGTCCTCTATACAATTTAAATTAAAGTAGATGATGGAAAATGTATACCATTGTCAAAACGTTTAATCATCTAACTTGAAACCTTAATGATATTTAAATAATTTACTTAGGAATTGTTTTTCTTTATATCAGGGGGCCAAATATGGCCCTTACTGTACCTTGACCTTTCATATATTTTTTTACCTAATGAAATTATCCATTGTTAACTGGTATCAAATGTAATCATGAATTGTTTGATTTAAACTTTCAAGAGCTAATCGTTACGTACTGCGATGAAAATTTATGTTGTTCTAATTATTTCATAACGAGATAGTTACTTTTTTAAATTGTAAACTATCAGAGCTTATAAAACGAAGACTTTTTAAAAAATCTTTTAGCTATTTTTTAAAATTAAAATGTAAAATGTAAAAATTACAATAATTCATCTATATTAAGAGGTCCTAATGACATATGCGTCTTAGATAACTTCATATTTTAAAGAAACATAATATGATGGTCTAGAGATGGTAAAATATCGATCTCAAAATTAGACTTTTTACCCGTTTTTAGACGAATTGTATGATTCTTTCGTGAACATCACCCTTGGTATTGATCGGATATCTCATTTAACTTATGGCTTGTTTTAATATGATTAAAGCCCTGCCTTCTTAGCGAGCATCAAAAATTTCATTTATTAAGATACATCCATTTGCTCGACTAAGAGGGATTTTTAAAAAGGAATAAAATTGAAGCAAAGTCTGACCCTCCCCCCCAAAATCATTTGCACTTTGAGAAAAATGTTGTTAAGATATCTTGAAACAATAACTATCTATCAAGAATCAATGATTTGTAAAAATAGTAAATCCTAGTAACATTCTGAAAAATGACAAAAAATCTATAAAATATCAAGGTCAATAATATTTGGTGGGGACTGCATTATCCATTAATGGAATCCGTGACGTCATTTCCATAACACATAATTTCGAGCTTCTTCGGGTGACCAAAAACATACTTAATGCAAACATTTAGATCCTGTTAGGTTCTGGGAGATTTTCCGATTATCAGTGTTTATTTTGTAGTATTCGTATCAGAAGGTACACTTAGAAACCTGGCGGAAATAACAGTTTAGTAAAAATAACATGCAGGATTGGGGAAACCCCACAGGATATGACTTAAAGTATTTTCCTTCATTTCAGTTAGGACCCTTTTATTTATTTATTATAGGGTATAAATAGGTCGTTGTCAGTGCAAGGTTGTAAGATGATTTTATAAGTTAATTCGTGTATTTCATAATCTTACTTAGAATTTAAAAAAAGCTTGGTCAGTACAGAACAAGATATTGTGGCGACATATCAACGGGACGATTTTAACTAATAGTCCAGAGCTAACTTGTTAATTTCCGGAAAATTATTTTTTAGCTAAAAAGGCCGAGTGATGTTTGAATAGAAATGTTTGTGTAAAAATAAGCACTTGGATTAAAGAGGCTTTTATCATTCGTTTTGGATATATATATTTTTTTAATTTTTGCCGAAGAGGTTGTGATTCCATTTTATAGGCCAGAAGGTTGATTGTTTTACTTGCTCTGTGCCTTTTATTATTTGCTTCGTAACAACAAAATCACCGAACTGGGATGGTCAATCTTTGATATCCAAGAATAAAAGAAAAAAAAACAAGGCAAAGACATACAAGAGAAATAGAAAATCGCAATGGTCCTGACTTGGTTCAGGTATTTATAAAAATGGTGGGTTGAACAAAGTTTATGGCGCAAAACCTCCCTCGTCATTGTAGACATGTTCCCAATGTGGGATTGTTTAGTGAAAAAATGTCATCTAAATATCTGTATGTATAAATAAAAGTTTCAATGAGATGTTTTCTGTTGGGGTCTTTTGGAAGTTTCGCCATAAATTGGGATTCATAACAATACAAGAAAAGGTCAGCAATAAGTGGAGCATTTACAATTAACGCTCGTAGTTCATTAGGAGCTTTTTTTTATTTATGAGACGACAGAAACCAATAGTGGCCTATAAAACTATCCATACCTGTTGATATTGAGAGTTTCTTGTCTAGCATAACAGCAGATGACTACCGGTAAACCCTAAGAAAGAGACAGTTTTGGCACCATAAAACTGGCTTATTCTCCCATTACTTTTGAAATGCCTGTACTAAGTCAAGACTATTGTGATCTTCAAGTTCTTCGGTACTGTTTAGTGTGAGGTTTTTTAGTGGGTGTAAAATTTGGCGTCTTGCAGTTGAAAATGTATGCCAAAAAATTTTATTTTGGCGGAATTGCAAAACCATATAAAACAATTGACAGTCTAGCAATCTCTGTTTGTGTTTTATTTTTAGTAACCGTTAGTATTATTTACAGATATTTAAGTATAATTGATAATTTCAATTTGAATACATGTACAATTACATTGCATACCAATTTCTGACAGATTTATTTATTGTGTGGATTGTTTATTGTATTAATCCGCGTGTTTATTTAAATGTTTAAATGACAGTTTAACGAGTTGTCAATTTGACAATAAGTCCACAATCATGTCTTTGATCCAAAAAACAACACCGGTAAAGCAGCTGAATAAATAAGTGAAAATAAGTTAGGCTAATTTTAAGTTTTACTTGTATTTAAAAAAACTTTGAACTGTTTTATCTTTATCTAGAATCATTAATTTTGAGCGGTTTTTATTTTTGCTAAAATATGCCAACGTTTACACCCCGCTTAAATAACCAACTATACGGTTTTTCGTTCATGTTTTATCTTTCTCTTGACATTTGATATTGATCCTCCATATTTAGTAGCTTTGTTGTTTCCTTTATTAATTTAGTCAACCCTCTAAGAATTGAGGGTGTCACAGTCCTTTTGGTACGCGGTATTCCGTGCTTTTTAAAGGGTATTCGGTACGCCAAGGTGTGGTACGCGGTACGCGATGTTCCGAATTTTTAAGCTTTTGGTACGCGTACGCCGTGATCTTTAGAGTATTCGGTATTCCAGTCTTTTTAACGATATTCTGTCCTTTTTAATGATATTCGATATTCCGGGAGCGGGGGCGGTGACACCACCAGAATTAATAGATACATGTATTTAATTCTGATATAAGTTTAACAAAACATTTATTAAGACAAGACTCATCTATCAATGAATCAAATTATTACATCTTGCACAAAGAATAATATAAAGAGTTTAAGCATATTTATGAGAGGTGTCAACATCATATTTATGGAAAATATACCAGGGTTTTGCTGGAAAATATTGCATGCCATAAATTGTGCAATTGTTCAAAGCATGACTGCGTAAATAGTACAAACTTGAATGTTTATGTTAACTGTCGTTTTTTAAAAAAGATTACATAATACCAAACAGAATATATTTATATATCGGTTTGGGAAAATTACCAAAGATTGGATGATTCATGTTTTATAAATGTAAAATAAATGTGCATGTAATAAATCAAGCGATTAAAAATCTTATCGAGTGTAAGTTAACATAATGTATACAAGTTTGTACATAATTCAATACAAAATTAAATTGATATTATGTGATTTGCTAAATATCAGTCTTGGCGTGTTTTTCAGCAAACATTATGGTTTTCAATGGGCACCAATAGAGCACCTTTGCTTGCTGATGTTATTGGTTTATTCATATGAAACAGACTTCTAACAATCGCTTCTAAAAAAGATGGCAGACTAGCTCTCTCTTTTAACCTCGCGTTCCGTTATATTGATGATGTCCTTTCACTGAACAATTCTCGATTTGGTGACTTCCTCCATTTCATACATGTATATCCTTCGGAACTTGAGATAAAGGACACCACATATTCTAGGAAGTCATCTTCATATTCATATCCACATCTCGAAATGACTCTCAAAGAAGACTTTAAACAAAGCTCTAGGAAAAACGTGATGAATTCAACTTTCCAATCGTCAATTTTTCCTTCTTGTGAAGCAAAATTCCGTTCACTCCAACTTATGAAGTTTACGTATCACAACTGATTCGTTGATCCAGAGATTGTGGTGTTACATAAATTTCCTTGGCAGAGCGTGATGCGTACATTTGACACAGACATTGCTACCACAGGGTTATGTTGCTCCTCGGTTGCTTTTTCCACAAAAGAAATTCTACGGTAGACACCATGCACTCGTAGAAAAATATGGGATGTCTATCTCTCAGATGAGAGCACATGTTGGTTTGTTTTCTTTACCGGATTTGAAACACCGAATTGGAAATGGGCGACGGGTGTGCTAGAGCAGGCAGGATTTACTTACTCTCCCGGAGCGCCCGATAGACGATAAAGAGTTGTGAAATAAGTGTACGCAACAGAACCATTACTAAAGAAACGGCAATTAAAAAAAATCACAATGGAAAACAGCCAGCAGTCTTCAACATAAAGAGTTCATTTTTGTTGCGACTTGAGTTCGCGTTGTTGATTTATATTCGGTTGATTTTGTGTTTTGTGTTTCCTCATGCTGTTCTTGTTTATGTTTACCGGTTTTATCGTTGCCCTTTCGAACTTTTGACACTCGAATGCCACATTGGTGCCTCTTTGCTTTATTAATATGTTACATTTAAATAGTTCTATGAGAAATAAGTTGGATATATTTCTATTTTTCATGGACTAAGCGCAACATTCCTAAGATGTTTCTATTTTTATTTATTGGGACCTTGTTTGCTTTTTCAAGATGATTAACCTTAAAATGACTTAATTTTAGATCGATTAATCAGTATGTGTACAACAAAGACGGCATATTAAATTTTTAAAAATAAACCATAGCAAGACCTAGATATTATAAATTCTTTTTTATTTTTTATAGTACTTCTATGGTTAATTCTGTTATTTTTGAGATCTGCCTCTTCTGTTTTTGATCACAGCTGATTAAAGGTTAATATCACTTACACCCTTTCACGTTGCAACAAATCCCATGCGACATTTAATTATAATTTGACTCAAAGATTTTATCGACATAACAGCCGTGAGGTACAATAGGGCTATTTTTTCCTTATTCAAAATGTATTTGGAACGGAAAAAATGTACTGAAAGAAACTACCTTAAACTTAACAATTGGTTCAATATAATAAACTGTTCATATCTAGGCCCTTCTATGCTTTATTTTTCTCGATTATATGTCGTTTGTGCTCTACATATACTTAGATTTTCTTTTAAAAAGTTCAATCTGTCCTAATGAGCCTTAAACGCTCGAAAGACTGTTGCGCAAAAAGCTCAATTGTTTTCAAAAAGCGTGTATTGTACTTTAAAACATTTGAACCTTAACACCCCATAATACTCATTTACATGTTAGAATCTCTGAGATAAGATGTCACTAGTGTAATATGAATTACCAAGGTAAGCAAAATGATATGATATATGTGTATTAAAATTTATTAAAATTTATACCATCAATATAGATGTTTCAGTATGGGTTCAAATCCGGCTGAGGGAGTGACCAAAAATTTGCAGGAGCAAACATGACATTGCAGTTCAGACATTGTTGGAAAGATCTTTACACGTCTAAAAATACTTCCCTGCTATCTTATTGCAAATCTTGGATTAGGAGAAAAAGGGCACATTCAAAATCTCTACACTAATTCAATAATAAATGTATGACAATTGTTCAACTTAGAATAAGTCAATTTCAAAATTCATTTGTAGATTTTAGACCTAATACTCACCTAAATAAAATAAAGTTTAGAAAATCCGTTTATTGGTTGGCGATATGTGTTTGTTCCCGCCGACAAAGCTGCCAATTATGTCGTTGTGGTATGACAAATGTTTTACCTTGAGGTTTTAATGCACAAAATAATAGTTAGAACACGTTCGTTCCCGTACAATCAACTGAATTGGGTATTATTGACGATCATATCATAGAGACCACAGCACTTCGAGTTGACCCGACTAACTTTAAGTTACGTACTATGTACTGGATACTTGAATTACACAAAAATCCGTATAAATCCCGTTTGATTTCAGCGTCAAGTAAGTGCTCTTTAACCTATATTTCTAATGTTCTCACTCTTACTATAACTACCACGAAGGAATTTATCACTTAATATTTTGAAAAGCTTTTTGATAACAGCGGAATAAATTATTTTTGGACAAGCTACGTACATTTGAAAATACTTTCCATACCGTTGATAATTACGATTCTTCTACTTTATAAACTAACTTACCGTATTATCTTATAAAGAAGCAATTTAAATATTTGATTAAACGGTGTTTTGATAAATCTAAAAAATCAACAAACTGGTATGTTTTAGAGTTTTAAACTCATTTAGAAAATCATTTTTGAGGAGACTCATAAAAGTTACATTAACTGGACTGAAAAACTGTAACTGCACTAAATTATTTGTTAGATTATATTTACTAACATTTGTATTTACTAACATTTTGGTAAACAAATTTATAGCCAAATCATTGGTATTCAGATGGGAACAAATTGTGCCCAACTTATTGCTGACCTTTTCCTTTTCCTATATTGTTTTGAATCACAATTTATGGCTAAACTACAAAAAGACCCCAGCAAACAGAACTTCATCGAAACTTTTATTATACTTTTAGAAGTTAATGCGACATTCTTGCACTAAATAAACTCATTATTTTCTATAAATCAACTTTGCGCCACTTAAAAACGATGAAATCCAATAGACAGGTAAAGTGTATGTTTTTTTTTTCATCAGTCGATTATTAATTCTCAGCTTGCTGTCAGTAATAGCGAGTGTTCTATAGAGAGTTCCTCTACCGTTTGTTTATTCGCAGGTTGGTTAATGCACTTTTCCGGAAAATCGTCCGTTTTCCGACCCTTTCAAACATAAAAAATTGAAAATCAATTATAAGGTTATTTTATATCGAAATGAACAAGAATTTGATATGTATTTAGAAAATACGTTAATGCGTTAAAATACTGCTGATATAGTACCATAAATAAGTATCCATGACAACCATTTAGTCTGCAACGTGGCTTTTCTCGGATTTGCTCCCGATAAGCACCATCGAATTGATTGAAAATCATTTATTTGGGTTCGTTTTTTATCGATTTATTTGGATTTAGATTTTAATTTTTGGACAAAAAGGGTAAATCATAATAAGAAAAACCTGCGTTTTTCATCTTGATTTCAATTTGTGTTATAATTTTCAAAAATACAAAAAATTAGCAGCAATTCTCAAATTCCATATGTTATGATCTATTGTGTGGTGAAATTCTAAAACAATCAATGTCGATCTGCGGGGTGCTAAAACCGATTTAAGAAATGAGGTATCAAATTTTGTCTGATTCGCCAAATAACGTAAAAGGGGCAGGACTTTATTTTCAATAGAACATTTTTTTTCTATTCGGGTTTTTAAAACTATGGAGTAATATTTATAAAATATAATGGTTCGGATAACTGTATATAATTATGTCAGACTACATAAGATATTAAAATTACAAATATTTTATCGAATCTATATGGTGAAGGCATTTTATTTTTCCTTGTATTCGTCGCAATAAGGGAGACAACTCTTGGATACTTTTTTTTAACTTTTGGCGGGAATAACGACATTAACATCGCTGCGTCCTTCTTGTACTTTGTATATGGTTCTGAACTTGAACTGAAAAGAACTAAACGTTGATTGATTAAATTTTCATTGTGTGTTTATTTTTGTTTTATTGTCTGGAACTTTGGTGTCATTCTTATTTTGAACACCCGTGAAGGTTAGCACTGCTGGTGGAGTTTAAATTCCCCGAGGTTAGCCCGCTCCGGCACCAACACTTTTGTGTTGGAGAACACATCAAAGCTTTAAATTATCCGTTTAAATTTCAAAATTGTCTAAACGCTAAGGTGCTTCCTACCCCAGGCATAGGTTGATAATCTTAGTAATAATTTGGTTCCCCATTTTTTGTAATTCTGGTTTTATTGTTCTATGCTTTTCATAATCATATAGTGTTTGGCATTTTCAATATTTTTGGTAGAGCGCCTCTGATGAGTCTTGAATAGACGAAACGCGCGTCAGGCTTATCAAAATTAATTGTCTGGAACTTTGTTGTCGTTTATATTTTGTGCTTTGTCTTGGATTATGAAGGGGGAAGGTTTGGCCAAAACACTAGTTAAACCCCGTCACATTTTAAATGTGCCTGACCTAAGCCAGGAATCTTTGGCAAAGCTTTTTTATGTCCTTGTCTTTTTGATGTTTTGTGTTCCTTGTTTAAGAAAGGAGTCTATCGTTGACTCTTTGAGGACTTGATTTGAATTATGTGCATTTTATTCGAACTTGGGCCGAGTGCAGAACTGCGAGCAGCCCCTACTGGCCTTGTTGAAGGCTGCTCGCAGATTTGATTTGTTTTTTTTCTAAATTACTGCTGTTATGTGAGCTGTGTCGCGTACTCTTATTTCAAATCTCATTATTTTCTATTTGTCAACTTCGCACCACGTCAAAAGTGATACGATCCAGTAGACAGGTGTAGTGAAAAGAGTTGTCACATCGTAAATAATTGCTTAGCGTGACTGTATTCCTAGCGAAATGCAATCGAATCCTTTGAACTACGCCACGTTGCTGAGCTTCTCCAAACATACAGCATGTACTATGTTACACACTCTACATAAAACCTACGAGTAGGTATCACTCTGCGAAAACAATATTTTATTTGGCCGAATGGTCTAGGGCGCTCTATATAGTGCAGGCGGTGTTGACATAGATGTTCCAGTATGGGGTCGACTCCGAGGGAACGCCTAAAATTTTGCAAATGCAAATTTGAAGCTCGGACATCGATGGGAAGATATAATTTAAACATGATGTTAAAACAACTGTAAAATAATGTTCTGTTAGGTTTTACTTAAATCTGTTGAAACTATTTGTTCAAATATTGTATCAGTATATAATATGCAAATATGGACCGCAACTGAGGGAAACATCCCGAATTGTAATCACGAGGGAATAGGGCTTGCCCGAGGGAAAACAACAAACCCGAGTGATTTCAATTTGGATGTTTCCGTCTAGAAAGGAACATAAGTGTTTTATTATATTTTGGTTCATTGTTTACCTGGTGACATCACATTTTTGATTTTTCAAGAGTGGTACAATAGTTTTGTTAAGTTCAAAAGTCATTTGCCATGTAACAATAGGGTTGTTCCCCGCTAGACGTAAACAAGAGAGGGTAACAGTACCCTGATAGTATTGTTTTATTTGGAGAACACATCCGAATTATTTTTAGTGACATGACTGTAAAAGCCAATCAATAAAGAATATAGGACTTTTTTAATTTGAGATCGATGTTATCGCTTGTTTTGGTGAACCCGAAGGGTGAACCAAAAAAACAAGTGATAAAGTCGATCTCAAAATCAAAAAGTCATATATTCTCTTTATCGGTAATTAATTTTGACGTAACGTACTGACCCGATAATTTCGATGATACACACCTGTTCGTGAGACAGACTTTATCAGCCAGTACACATCAAAGGAAAAACGTACAAATTACCGATAAAATGATTAATAGTAAGACAAAACAATAATAGTATTTATACGCTTTTTATACAATATTTTGTAGGTTGTATACCTTCAGTATATTATGTTTACGTATAAGGAAAAGACTGAAGAATCAGAGTATCAATGTCACAAAGTATGAAGGCATCTTCACTATTACAGATATTCTGTATGGTAACCGTTTTCGTGTTGCACTTTGGTCTTGGAGCAAAAAAATTCAATGGTAAATTATTGCATAGTTATTAAATAATGAAATATAATTGAATTAAAATAACGTTTTTAAACCTTACATGTATTAATAAAATTATTTTATCTTTTAGTACTGAATTTATTTATAAAAAATTCTTTTTTTAATAGAAAAAACATTTAAAGACATGTTCATCTCTATATTTGTTTGTGAAATACAAACATTACTCATTATGCATTCTACATGTTGAACAAAACAAATATATTTCGAAACGAAAAAGTTTTTGTATTGCTCTTGAGAAAAAAATTGTTAAGCCTGATACTCTTACCTGAAACCCCTACAAAGTATTTATTTTCTAGTTAAGTTACGTGATGAAATGTTTTAATTAGCCCTCACTTTTCAATGATCGTAGTTTATAATGTACAAATGTTGTGTTGTCACAGGGTGTTCGTATTTTCATTTTTCATGATTTACAGTAACCGTTAGTTTAAACAAATTTGTTTTTCCTTGATTTTGATACAAGTTTTGTGCTGATGTGAATCCCTTTATATGGCTAAAATTTCATGTTTGGCCTTTGTTGTGGCCCCCATTGAGCCCTACTCTTTTCGAACTCCACAAAGGGTCTTTAATTTGCATGAAATATTGATCTTGTCGTACACGGGACAACATTTTTTCGCCACTTACAAAAACAAAACATCATTTCCTGAAACCATCCTCGCAAATGGTGTGAAAAGAGAGTCGGAGAACTGATTCAACTCCGACGAGGATCGAACCACGAACCTTGTTGTAAGCGTAAGGCAAAATAATGTCCTATGAAATTGTGTCCACCCTGCTATGCTTAACACTGAAAAGTCCAGATGACCAAATTTCATATCTCTTAGCGTTTTATTCCGTCCTTGGACTTTTTCATAGGAATGAATACCACTCTGGACAATATTTCAAAGTGGACACTATTTATGTTACATAAGTAGCTCGACGCGTTAACCACTATACTTCCGGGTCTCATACATGTATAACAATACATGTTTGTTATAACAGGCAAGAACTGCTTACCCTTCTGGAATACCTGAACTCACTATGGTTGCTGATTGTAGAGTAAAAGTTTTGTGCATTTTTGTTTATGTAACATGAATACTTTTCCTTCTTTTTAAATATCTTGTTATATATATTTGGTAGTCATGTTTTTGCCCTTTAAGAATTATAAAATTTGAATGGGTCTTTGGTAATCTTTTTCTTCTTTTTGCTCCATTTGATTTTTTGTAGTTGGAGATTTGGCATACAACAAATGTTTTACCTGGGATGACAATGAAACAACACTAAAACTGACGTGCAGATTACAGAGATTGTCTTCAAATGTAATTTTTTATCATGAGAAAAATAATACTTACGTGACCTGTCATATGAGGAACGACAGTCTCGTTTGTGATCCAGAAAATAAAAATATATACCAATTTCGAGAAGGAAACCAAATCACCCTAATGTTAACTGTGTCGAAGCTTCGAAAAGACTTAAGTGGTGATTGGTTTTGCCAGACGGGGGAAGGAGACATACTAAAAACAGAGGTCGATCTTCTTAAAGGTATCAATAAAGAGTCTGCAAAGGTGTATATATCCATGAGTTGCAACCAAAACAATGAGCTGCATTTTACTTATTTTTCAAATAAAATAACAAGAGGCATTATATATATATATATAGCTAAATGTTTGGATATTTTTCTCGTCCCGCTAGTTTATTATTTTAACTTTTTGTTTACCCTTGCAAATAGTTGTATCTAAAAATGATTTTTGGTCAAGCTTATTTTGTTTTAGGCATTGTCGATGATTTATGGGTTAAAATAAGAGGCACAGTCATAGGGAAAAGAACAACAGTTATTGAATGCAGTTCTTGCAGAGAACCCAATGGGAAATTTACAGAAATATGGATTGACGGAAAATCCAATAACAGTATTTGGCTTAATGCAACTGGCGAATGTTTGTTAGGAAAAGAATCGCTCTGTCACCCAAAAGAATGCAATTGCTCTAAATCAGGGAATATGTTTCAAAAATCTTACATTGGTCTAGAGATCGGAACTAATATAACATGCTCAATGTACTTTTCGGATTCTTATCGAGAAGGAGTGTATCATGTTGCTGCTAGCGCAAATTACAACAATACAGGTAAAATTATATCTTTCAGGAGGTACAAAGATTATTAAATTGTACTGGAATAAAAATATATATATTTTTAGGAAAGAGGCATTTAAATATATTTGTTATCTTATTATATATTAAAATAAATCAGTTTTTAACAACATATAAAGGAAAATGATTTCATTTAATTTTCAAAAGTTTACAAGATTGTTTTTTAAAACGGTGTTTCAGATCTTTAATTTTAAATTGAAGCACAGCCCCATAAACAAGCGGCAACTCAAAAATCGAAAAACAATCAGTTGCCATCAACGAGACCAGTAGGCGCTGTGTGATGTTTTGCGATTGGTCGAGGTTCAAAATAGTTTCTTTAAAAAAATAGTGAAAATTGGACAACCGTTTATTTTTACAAGCGAATCTAAAAAAACAATTTCCCTATATATTTGTCATTGGTTTCATATAGAAACTTTTTACAATGTAATATAAACATTACAGTTATATCATACGCTAATAAACCTTCGTTCTACGTTTAAATATATAGCTTGCATGCTTGCAGTTGTTTAAAATTAGTAACATGCAAACCGATCTACACAGTTACATTGTATAAACAACTTATTTTTAGCTTTATTTCTAAATAAAAAAGAAGGCAATACAAAATATACAGTTTAAGCAAACATACACCTAGATAAAAAAGGGCAGCTGAATACCTAAATTCAATTAACAAACAGTCTAGGATGTAATATCATAATTTGAAGCAAAATCAGTATTACCAATTAAATGCAGATTATGGTTATTGAAATTATGCAATTAAACAGGAACTCAAAATCTATTGAGATTTAACGACAATAATCTTTTTCCTATGACCATAGAACATACAACATACAACATACATGTTGATGTTTCTCTCAGAATATATTGTAGTATTTGTTACATTGGAAAAAGACAGTGGTTTAATACTCTACAAGTGGCCGTTCAACATTTTAATCCCATGAAATTATTTTTTGAACATACCTCTGCGCATATTGCCACAAGTTGCTGGTATTGTGACCACAGTTATAAGAACAAGTTATTGTTTAGAAATTGACATCTATATATTTCCTGTTTCAGATATTCTTAATAATAGGTTGCTGATATCCATTTTCTGTTTGTTAACATTGGCACACAGTTTGTTTTTCTAAAACAAACGGCTCTTATGTTACATGTATGATTTATGATAAAGATCAAAGCGTGCAACTTGTTAATTTGTTTAACTGTGTTTATATAATTTGATGTTTTCATAAATTCCAGACTTTAATGTAACTGCTACACAACTATTGGAGACAATCAGACAACCAGAATATAAAACAACGCTTGAACCACAACATAAAGGTAATTTAGGTTCATATATACGTTTACCTCAAAATAGCTTAATTTTAGATCGATTTTTTCACAATATGTACAGCAAAGACTACATATAACATTAAAAATAAACCGTAGCAGGAACTAGATATATTAAATTCTTATTAATTTTTATTAATATTTTCATGACTAATTATATTTATTTTAAGTTTTTGAACACAGTCGATTTTAGGAAAATATCACTAACACCCTTGCAGGTTGCCTCAAATCTCATGCGACATTTAAATAAATTTAAACTAAAAGTATTCACCACAATGTTAGTTGAGGGGAAAATTCGGATAGTTTTTTTTTCTTATTCAAAGTGCATTCTGAAAGCAAAAAAAATCATACCGCAAAAACCCTTTTATCTTCAACTAAATACATGCGTCAATGTAATAACGTGTGTCCTACTATACTTTATTTGTCCTGGTATTAAGCCGTATGAGCTGTACATATACTAAAACTTTCTCCAAAAGAGTTCAAACTGTCCTGATGAACTTTAATCTATCAGAACTAAATCATGTTGTATCAAGTAGGGGAATAAATTTACATGTAACAGTTAGCCGATAAATCAGTTCGATTTTGACAAAAAAATTGTTATTTCGTTCTTGAACAGACAAGGCTCGTAAATAGTAAAACTAGTTTACACAAATTAACCAAAATGAACTAATCAATCTGAAATATCCAAGAAGATAACATTAAACAGACATAGCGGTGAAATCAAAGGCTGCAATGGTCCATACTTAGTACAGATATTTCAAAATTGAACTTTAGTTTAAGTGTTTCAGGTCAAATGCTGTTTAAAAAGTTCTCTGAACAAATGTGAGGTCTTTTCTTGACTTTTGTAAGTGTAAAGAATGTGCTGCTAAGGAATTTTATGCATGTTGCAAGGGGATAACAAGACTTCCAGTTGATAAATGACATAAAACTTTATTTTGAATCTGAAAATATACTGTTGCTAGGGAGTTCCTATACAGTTATTCTTGTGCTATTTTGTGACCTTGACCTTGAGACTGAAGCCCTTTCCATACGGATGAAAAAAGTATATATGTTTCATTTATGGTCTGTAACGGTTTAATAGTTAAAGGCATTCTCAACCGAACCATATACTGTTTTGGGTTAAATTGTGGGTTTGTTTGATTGTCTTATATGTGTTACAGTTATAAAGTCAAAATACGAATCAAGGACAATAACTCCAAAATGGCACTTTTTACGCTTTCGCACCTGAGGCATTTTTTGTAGTTTTCGTCCCAACAAACATGTTTCACATGTATTGACCGATTTAATTTTTTAAGGCATACGTGTTTTTCTTTGAAAACTGTTACAGTGTCGGCCATTTTAAAAATGCCTGCCCGTAGTCGACTTTAGTCTTAACTCAAAATGCTTGTTATGACGGTCGCAAAAAACGCATTTGTGTTCTAAATTATCTCTGAAGGTTTAAAAGTATGCCTCTATCTTTTATTTTTCATAAAAGAAGCAAAGAGGCGCCAATTGGGCATTCGAGTGTCAAAAGTCCGAAAGGGTAACGACAAAATTGGTAAACATGAACAAGAACAGCACAGGAAAACACACAAAAAAATCAACCAAACAGAAATCAACAACGCGAACTTAAGTCGTAACAAGAGTGAACTCGGATGATCCGGAAGAGAAAGCGGTTCCTGCCTGCTTTAGCACACCCGTCGTGCTGCCAATTTCCAATTCAGTGTGTGAAATCCGGTACAGGAAGACAACACAAAACCCTATGACAAACCAACATCTGCACTCATCTGAGAGAGACAAATTCCATATTTATCTACGAGTGTATGGTGTCTACCGTAGAATTTCTTGAGTGAAGACAGCAACCGAGTGGCAACATAACCCTGTGTCAAACGTGTTGCTCTGCCAAGGAAATCGATGTTATTTCCACAAGCTTTTGAGTAACGAATGAGTGTGATACGTAAACTCCATAAGCTTGGGCGGACGGAATGTTGCTGCACAAGAAGGGAAAGTTGACGATTGGAAAGTTGAAGTCATCACGTTGTCAAAGAGCTTTATTGATAGT
The DNA here is from genome assembly GCA_963971305.1 of Arcuatula senhousia. Classification (NCBI taxonomy): domain Eukaryota; kingdom Metazoa; phylum Mollusca; class Bivalvia; order Mytilida; family Mytilidae; genus Arcuatula; species Arcuatula senhousia. Next base: position 8,925,598 of record OZ020313.1, read on the forward strand.
TTTTCTTGAGAGTTTATTTCGAAATGTAGATCTAAATATGAAGGAGACTTTCTACAATGTGTTGTGTCCTTTATCTTAAGTTCAGGAAGATATATGAGATGGAGGAAGTGACCAAATCGATAAGTGTTCACTGACAAAACATCATCACTATAACGGAACGTGAGGTTCAAAAAAGAGCTAGTCAACAATCTGTTTTGTCTAGAAGGCAAAAGTGCACAATTGGTGCCCATGACAAATCCTTTTGTTTGCTGGAAAAAAAATCTCTGAGATATACTACACACAAGGTGCAACACGTCCTCTGACTTTGACATTTTGTGATGAAACATATTCATCTAGAACGATTGGTGAAGGTCCGAAGTCCCTACGACTAATCGTTTTGAAGAAAAAAACATGACGAGTGGCGACATATTTTAAGTCAAAACCTCGTAACTAGGAAGTAAATATGAATTTGGTTTTGCATGACAAATCATGGCAATGAGTCAGACAAGATTTTCCCACTTTAGATTTGGGATCTCTATCTTGGTTTTTGACTTTATCTGAACACAAGGGTTTCGGTGTTTGGGCAGATAATTCCGTTTCTTAAAATAGTTTGGTTTCGCAGGTCAGCCAAAGCGAATCAGAGTATGACCGAATAATGGTATCAAGTTTGGAAAAGATATGACGCGACACTTGTTTGCCATCTACGGCAGAAAATAAAATCATAGATAAACAATAAGGTCTTCGCTCTGGGAAGGAAAAAAAACTTAATTATCTTTGAATTATTTAGAAATAATGATATTGTGATATCTTCAAAGACATTGTCCTAAATATACTGATAGAAACACGTGTATCGATAAAAAAGAGTTGAATATTTTAACTATTCTGATATACAACAATCACAGTGAGTCCAACAGTTTACATTGTACCTATAACGTAAAATATTTCTCATTTTCCAATGATCTAGCAGTTTTCAGCTTAACTATTAAAAAGAAAAAAAAAAACAAAATATTTTACTCGATACGCGTCACCCTATCGAGTAAAAAGAAACTACATTTCGAAAGTAAATAGTATCTACATGAATACAATGTACATATATTTTAAAAGTGTGTTATCACAATTTGCACACTGGATCCGGGTATTGTCGTCACTCAAAACATGTAAGGAGGACATCATGTGCTTGTAGACAAATACAGGATTGCTATTTGCGAGGACAGATATTGGTTTGACATAAAGGTTAAGTGCTGTCGTCTTTACCCGATTTATGTCTACCGATTTTGTCTTTGTCTTTTCGGATTAAGACATTTGATTGCACCATTAATGCAGGTTTGTGTCTTTCTCATAGTGAATCTGAAGGTATTTTGTATTATTTCTGACATTTAATAGTATTTCTATTTCAAATTGATAGATGACGATGTCAATGCAACAGCAGAACAGACAACAACTTATTATAACAGCACAAATCAAGGTACGGATTATTTTCATCAAGTATGATGTTACTAAATTTTCTGTCGTTTAAACATTTACATTGAACTAGTGTGCTGGTTGCTTGACTTAATATAATTTATTATTGATGAATTTAATTTTGCGTACATGGTATGTTTAAACTGTGCATGCATGTACTGGGTTTTCTTATTTGCCTGATTCGGCCTCTTTACTCAAAATGAATATCCATTTTTCTCGATGTTAGTGTATTTCTGTAATATGAGGTTTCTTTGGATATAACATCAAAACATTCTGGTGAATGATTATATGCACTCTTTTAAAATTTGTTGATAACGTTTAATCTTTAAACCGTTTGGGAATTACAAGAAATCTCCAATTTTAACATTTAAAAAATAATTTTTTTCTATGCTATTAGATTTTTGAATAACAAAAAAAAATGAAAGCTTGTATCTAAAGGGGTTAGTTATAGTAAGACATATGTTAAATGGGTCGTTACTAGATGTATCCCCATTTACGAATGGTAAAAATTTCGACTCTTTCAAAACAAGGATGTGTAACAGCGGTTCGCACCGGTCTGTTATACAAAAGTTCGGGGGAAAACTAGCTCACTTTTTCAATGTAATAAAACACAAATTAAAGTTCCAAATGCTAATTATTCATTAAATACATATGGAAAATCCACATAAAACAATACAATAAAGACGGCTTCCCGTAATAAAGTATAAATTACAATTCACTTGAAAAACGTACGACGTCCGTACAATTATAATGCTGGATTCCAACTGCCCTAAAACATTCTTAATCCGCGATATAACAATTACATAACACAAACAGAATATAAAAAATGGCATGTCAAAACATATATTAAAGAATTGAGCTTAACTAATGAATACAGGAAATCGATTTCGGACAATTTAGAAAGAGTTATTTATCAAATGGATTATCATACAATACTTATCAGCTTGTGTGTAAAGTTGTCAACTAATTATGCAATGAGAATAAAAGATTCTTATTAAAACATATATGAAATGTAGTAAAATTAGAAATTAAAACTTAAATGACAAATACAATAGCCTCAAAGCATGAAAATATTAAAGCGTATTTTTCCACTGTCACATTTTCCTCCCGGTACAAACGAGACTCTGTCCCCAGAGTCGCAACAAATAAAGGAATATCTTAATGTCTTCTTTGTCTCCCGCGATTGACATTGCATCGACCCATTGAATTAAAAGATTGTTGAGGTTGGTTCCATTGCTGTATGTTTTGGGGATGGTTCCACTGTAGTACGTGTTGGGGATGGTTCCATTGTTGTACGTGTTGGGAAAGGTTCCACTGTTGTACGTGTTGAGGATGGTTCCACTGTTTTGTTTCTTGTTCTCGTTGAGATCGGCCCGATTGCTGTTCTTGTTGATGTTGAATTTGTTGTTGTTCTTGTTGATGCTGGTTCCGTTGTTGTTGTAGTTGATCTAATTTTGCTTTTAATTCGTCGATTTCTTTGATGAATTCACAAGGAGTTGTTATCTTTATTGTCTCTAATTCTTTACATCTAGCTTTATATATCTGCAAATCATCCTTGTATTCTGCTTCACTTTTCCTTAATCCACCTATTGTTCGCTTTAGATTATTGATAATCTCAAAATTTTGGGTATACTCTCTATGACAAACATCAACTTCTTGTTTTGCTGCCTTATGTTTGCCGACGGTCTTTTGAAGTTTTGTTTTTAAATGTTTATTTTCACTTTTCAAATTTAAAACTTGCTGGTTTGATATTCCTCGTTTTTCTTTAAATTCCTCTTTGATTTCATCTATAACGTTTTCCAGTTTTACATTTTCTTTGGCGATTTTGTCGTTTGTCTCGGTTAATAGGTTAATTTGACATTGTAAATTTTTTGCCTTCTCAATCTCGAACTTTGCGCTTGATGTTAACTTGCATGTCTTTCTGAATTCTTTGTCACTGAGAACCGCAAACGGAAAATTTTCACATACTTTCTTCGATATAAATCCTGCCATTCTTACATTGTCCCTGAGTATCTTTTTCTGGGATTTCGGTTTCTTGGTCTCTCGGCACTGCTTCAATAAATGTCCAAATTTTCCACAACGAAAACATCTAGTTGGTGAATTAACTTTTGATGTTACATTAAAAACTTGGGGAAACATTGTTTGATTTCGAAACTCAGGTGGGCACCACCAGTTGAATCTGACGAAACGGTAATCCATTGTACACGGCGATCTTGCACCAATTCGGCTTACAAGTTCCACTTGGCGAATTGTCACGGGTTCTAGCACCAAAATGTAACAGCGGTTCGCACCGGTCTGTTATACAAAAGTTCGGGGGAAAACTAGCTCACTTTTTCAATGTAATAAAACACAAATTAAAGTTCCAAATGCTAATTATTCATTAAATACATATGGAAAATCCACATAAAACAATACAATAAAGACGGCTTCCCGTAATAAAGTATAAATTACAATTCACTTGAAAAACGTACGACGTCCGTACAATTATAATGCTGGATTCCAACTGCCCTAAAACATTCTTAATCCGCGATATAACAATTACATAACACAAACAGAATATAAAAAATGGCATGTCAAAACATATATTAAAGAATTGAGCTTAACTAATGAATACAGGAAATCGATTTCGGACAATTTAGAAAGAGTTATTTATCAAATGGATTATCATACAATACTTATCAGCTTGTGTGTAAAGTTGTCAACTAATTATGCAATGAGAATAAAAGATTCTTATTAAAACATATATGAAATGTAGTAAAATTAGAAATTAAAACTTAAATGACAAATACAATAGCCTCAAAGCATGAAAATATTAAAGCGTATTTTTCCACTGTCACAGATGTCTAAAAAGTGTTTTGGTAGAGACAATAAACGTCGTCGCGTGTAAAAGTACAGCACTTTTCTTTGCACATCAAAAATGTCCATGTAGAGCTCCTTTGTTTAGGTCTACGGGGCTATAAAAACGCAAAACTCCCAAACTGAAAGCTGGAGACAAATAAATAGAAGCATAAAGCTTGTTCCTCAATCCAAATTAAATAATAAAAAACTTTCAAAAATGTTTAAACTACGCGTATTCACTTAACATGCTTTTTGCATGAAATCAAATTTGGTGTAGAAATTTTGTACGTATCTTTAAATTTTCAAAATTTGATTTGAGAAGGGAAATATTTATTATGGACAATTAAATCTAACATGTTTATATTAAAAATAAACGTATTAATCTATCCTGGATTGAGAAACAAGCTTGACGCTTATGTGAATCCCCCTCCAGCTAACAGTTCTTTACATTTGATTCCTTGTATTATTATGTGAGGTTCAACGTGGTCATATCATTATTCCGACATTACCAGTATTCCGACAGTCCATTTCCCCGACATTCCCCCGGCTCCAAAAGTAGGTCACGAAGCAATCAATGTCTGATAAAAAAAATTGTGAAATGTGTGCAAGCTCTGGCATATCGAAATAAAAACCCCGTATGCAGGGGAAGTAGCTGTAGATTAGGAAAATTAAAATAATTTGAAAAAAAAATCGTCTCATTTATCGTAAATTTTTGTACTGAGATGACCACTTGGGTCAAATTCGAGGTGGTAATCCAAGAAAGACGTGAAGTAATTTGATTCGGTGGTCTCTTTAATCTCCAATTCTGGAGGACATGAATATATTAATTATATTTAGCCCGCTCCGCAACCAACACTTTTGTGTTGGAGAACACATCAAAGTTTTTCAAAATTGTCCAATCCCTAAGGCTCTTCTTACCCCAGACATAGGTTGAGCATCTTAGTAATACTTAAGTTCCCCAGTTTGGTATTTTTGGTTCAATTTGCTATCCTCTTCATAATCATATAGTGTTTGGCCTTTTTCAATATTTTTGGTAGAGCGCCTCGGATGAGTCTTGAATAGACGAAACGCGCGTCAGGCGTAGCAAAAGTTTTTGTCTGAAACTTTGTTGTCATTTGTAATTCGTACACACGTGAAGGTTAGCACTGCTGGTGGAGTTTTAATTCCCCGAGGTTAGCCCGCTCCGGTACCAACACTTTTGTCTTGGAGAACACCAAGCTCCAAAAACACATCAAAGCTTTAAATTACCCGTTTAAATCTCAAAATTGTCCAAACCCTAAGGCTCTTCTAACCCCAGACATAGGTTGAGCATCTTAGTAATAATTTGGTTCCCAAGTTTGGTATTTTTGGTTTGTGTTTTATGCTCTTCATAATCATATAGTGTTTGGCCTTTTTCAATATTTTGGTAAAGCGCCTCTGATGAGTCTTGAATAGACGATACGCGCGTCAGGCGTAGCAAATTTTATTGTCTGGAACTTTGTTGTCATTTGTATTTCAACTATGTTTATGAAGAAAAATAGTTTGCACAGATGTTGGTTTTTCATAGATTTTGGTAATGTCATCCTTTCCGGATTTACCAACACTTAATTGATCTTTGGCAACGTGACGGGTGTGTTATAGCAAGCAGGTACTGCTTACTCTTCCGGAGCACCTGTGTTCACTCTCGTTTCGACTTGAGTTCACGTTGCTGAAGCTTATTTGTTGTTTTGCGCGTGTGTTTTTTGTTGTTGTTGCAGTTGTTGTTGTGTGGTTTGTATCTTTATGATGATTTTTTTGTCTACCGATTTTGTCTTCGCTTTTTGGTGTTGATTACCCCTTTGATACACCTTCACTTCTTTGAATTCCCGGAAACATGTTCATAAGGCGATACCTGTGTGAAAGAAACCCAAACAGAACAACAACCATGACGTCATATAGTTAATTCTAAGAGTTATTGAACTGCTCATACGACTTCCCAAGTTACAACAAAGGGAACATAGCAAAATTGCTGTGTTATATGGTCTAATTCTCCATAAAATGCTTCTGTTTTGCAAATAAATCTTCTTTCTTTTCAAAGCATATTCTAAGGAAGAAGTATTGGCATACTATTTGACTGAATTCTTGTCGAGTCCTTGTTAAACTCCTTTTCAACTAAAATAATCCGTTATTAGCTTCATATTCGGACACAAGAAAGGTCAGACTTCATACTTTTCTTTATCAATAATTTGTTAAGTCAATGTGCAACACGAAACACAAGTTAGCATGTCGGCAAACATCAAATGATAAATACATTGTTAATTATATTTCATTATTTTATATAATTAAGTAAGATTATAAGCAATCAAGGGGGAATACACCTGAAGTTCATAATATTCTTAAAACTACCACTGAAAGCTGTCAGCGTCTTTAGACTGGAGATCCGAAAGCACACAAAATGCATGTTAGGATGGAACAAAAATGATTTTATTCCATTTTATTCTGTTATAACTTGTACTGCTCATGGTCAACATCTTTGGTGCTTGGTTTGGTTTCTTGTTCAAATGTTTTCGAACTTGCGTGTTCTAGATGGCGAACATGCGCGCTGTAATGCTAAGCTTGTCGGTAAAAATCCACTAAAGAGTAATTAGAAACTCGGCATCGTTTCAGGTCACTTTGCAGCTTATGCTTTATACTCCCAATCAAAACTATATCGGCTATATCAGGGCGATGAACATGGAAATGGTGATTAAATGAACACGAAGAGGGCAATAAAATGAACATGGAATGATGAAGTGGGTGAATGGGGATGCAAAGCCAATCGGGGATGCTGGCCACTGAAAAAAAGACGGATGCGTGTAATTGGACAATTTGTGCACCTGCATGGGGATCCTACTGGTCGACCTGCAGCAGGGTTCTTTAACGTGAGAAGAACGTGACGTTTTTTTCCGACACAGTGCACCACTATTGTTTGTGATCAGGATTTCACAACATTGACAACATATTTGTTCAGTTTGGTGGACGTGTTTTTCAGCAAACAATAGGGATTCCAATGGGCACTAATTGTGCACCTTTGCTTGCTGATTTGTTTCTTCACTCATATGAAGCAGACTTCTTACAATCTCTTCTAGACAAAAAAAGACCGTATACTGGCTCTCTCTTTCAACCTCACGTTCCGTTATATTGATGATGTCCTTTCACTTAACAATTCTCAATTTGGTGACTTTCTTCATCTCATATATCCCCAGGAGCTTGAAATAAAGGACACAACGGATTCTAGGAAGTCTGCTTCATATTTAGATCTACATCTTGAAATTGACTCTCAAGGAAGACTTTCAACAAGGCTCTATGACAAACGTGATGACTTCAACTTTCCCTTCTTGTGTAGCAACATTCCGTCCGCTCCAGCTTATGGAGTTTACGTATCTCAATTGATTCGTTACTCCAGAGCCTGCGGGACTTCAATCGATTTCCTTAGCAAAGCGACACGTCTATCGCAAAAAATGCTCACACAGGATTATGTTGCTCCTCGGTTGCTGTCTTCACTCAAGAAATTTTACGGAAGACATCATGCACTTATAGACAAATATGGGATTTCGGTCTCTCAGATGAGTGCAGATGATGGTTTGTCATAGGGTGTTGTTTTGTCTTCCTTTACCGGATTTGACACGCTGAATGGACTATTGGCAACGCGACGGGTGTGCTATAGCAAGCAAGAACTGCTTACTCTTCCGGAGCACCTGAGTTCACTGTTGTTTTGACTGGAGTTCGCGTTGTTGATTAATATTCAGGTATTTTGTGTTTCCATGTTTTACATGTTGTCTGTTTTTGTCCCATTCTTGTTCGTGCTTACTGGTACTGGTTTTGTGTCTGCCCTTTCGGACCTTTGACATTCGGATACCCCATTGGTACATCTGCTTTTTCAGCATTAAGGCCTACCGACCCCGTCATTCATTATTACAGCACTTCCCCATTCAACCATCTGGGGCACACATCTCAGTCTTTTTTAGGGCACAGGCAACCGGATCAAATGTCGATATTTGAGCGCTTTTTCGGAAGTGACCATTTGATTGTTATTGGTGGGGGCTATGGTGACATTTGGAATAAAAGGCAGGATGCAAACAAATAAATGGCAGGACAGTACTTTAAACTAAAAAAGGCAGGATATTTTTATAAGCTTAACAATTTATAGTTAAATGACAAAAAAAATGTTACTCTAGAGCGGGCTAAACAACTAAGCTCCGATTATTGTCTCGTCTGCAACGAAAATTCGCAAAAGGCTGCGACGGCGACGGTGGCGTAAACTTTTTTATGAGACGTTTTTGAAAAATTAACTGTATGAAAATAATAATAATACCTAGGGAACTGATATTTGGTATTTAAAAGACAATTGGGTTTGTGGTCTAAGTAGACACATACCCCGTTTCACGCTCCAACGACTTTGTGAATTTAGGTTTGTTTGGGTTGTAAACTTCTTTGTAAGATTTCTGTGGAAAATGAATTACTTGAAAAGTATTTTACATAGGCATCTGATATCAAGTATGGAGACACTTGGGGTTGTTGTGTAGTAAAGGCGCCAAGATTAATTCAGAATAAGTTTCACAGTGGTGCTGACAGGCGATACATAATTTTAGTTACCACACTTGTTCTGAAAATAAAAAAAACAGGACGAAGAAAATACCCTTAGCCCACCTCCCCATAAATATCAAATGGTCACTTCCTCAGGAGACTATTACCGACAAGGGTAGCACTGATGCCGGCCTATTTGCCTTTCGGAACACTATTACTGCTTTAGAGTCGAGAAAAGAGACTATTCCCATCAGTGTGGAACATGGACTAATGAAAAAAATACTCATTCTCGGTGACAATCAACCCAAGGTTAAATTTCTATTGTAAATAAAGTTAACCGAAGAAAACAAAAATTTACAATACTGAATTTCCCCCTTTTTCAGAATAATGGGTCTTAGGAATAATTGGCTGTCGGAACAATGAGTCGTCGGAGAAATGGGTTGTCGGAATAATGGGTTGTCGGAGGAATGCTACGCACCGTCGTTGTCAAGATGCATTAAAAATTCTTTGCCATGTTATTTATAAAGTGCTTCTCTATTGCTAGCTTCTTGATTAGGATTTGTTTCATTATAACTAAATATTCATATAACATTATATGTTTTGCTGACTTTTATAGTTTTTTAATTGAAAATGTTATGGTAAAAGGGTAGTAATACATTTGTTAAGTTTCACATCATTATGAAAAGTCTAGAATCAGTTGAAAACAAAACAATATGACATAAACATTCAGTATAAAAACAGGGGCAGGGTTAATGATAATTCGAATAATTAGAGCCATTTCCGTCTTCGTATACTACGGCGGACACCGTTATTTAATTACCGTTGGAAGTAATACATTTAAGCAAATGAAAAAACGTCTGAAAAGTAAAGAAGGTTTTTTTACGTTTAAAAATGATTTATAGATATAAAATGTATGTAAATTTTTGTTTCATTTTTGATTTTTAAAGTATAAACTAATATATTGCAGTATCATTAAAATGCACTATTAATTTATATTTGTTTACACGTTGGACTTATGACTAATAACCAAATGCAAATCCCTTACTTTGGGAAGCAAATATCCACGAGCACCATTGATTTCAAATTGTGAAAAGTCTACATACATTAGATTATCCAATATAATCTATTATATAAAATATTTTAAATACTTAGCATAATTGTGAGATTTTTTTGTACTTGTCTGAAAACAGGGGAATACAAATGACCACAAAGTTCCAGACAATAAATCTTTCTACGCCTGACGCGCGTTTCGTCTATTCAAGACTCATCAGAGGCGCTCTACCAAAAATATTGAAAATGCCAAACACTGTATGAAAATGAAGAGCATAGAACAATATAACCAAAAATACCAAACTGGGGAACCAAATTATTACTAAGATATTCAACCTATGTCTGGGGTAGGAAGAACCTTAGGGTTTAGAAAATTTTGAAAATTAGATGGATAATTTAAAGCTTTGATGTATTCTCCAACTCAAAAGTGTTGGTGCCGGAGCGGGCTAACCTCGGGGAATTTAAACTCCACCTGGTCCAGCAGTGCTTACCTTCACGTGTGTTCGAAATACAAATGACAACAAAGTTCCAGACAATAAATTTTGCTACGCCTGATGCGCGTTTCGTCTATTTAAGAATCATCAGAAGCGCTCTACCAAAATATTGAAAATGCCAAACACTGTATGAATAGGAAGAGCATAGAACAGCATAACCAAAAATGCCAAACTTGGGAACCAAATTATTACTAAGATATTCAACCTATGTCTGGGGTAGGAAGAACCTTAGGGTTTAGAAAATTTTGAAAATTAGATGGATAATTTAAAGCTTTGATGTATTCTCCAACTCAAAAGTTTTGGTGCCGGAGCGGGCTAACCTCGGGGAATTTAAACTCCACCAGCAGTGCTTACCTTCACGTGTGTTCGAAATACAAATGACAACAAAGTTCCAGACAATAAATTTTGCTACGACTGACGCGCGTTTCGTCTATTAAAGACTCATCAGAAGAGCTCTACCAAAAATATTGAAAAAGCCCAACACTGTATGAATATGAAGAGCATAGAACAGTATAACCAAAAAATACCAAATTGGGGAACCAAATTATTACTAAGATCTTCAACCTATGTCTGGGGTAGGAAGAACCTTAGTGTGTAGACAATTTTGAAATTTAGACGGATAATTTAAGGCGTTGATGTATTCTCCAACTCAAAAGTGTTTGTGCCGGAGCGGGCTAACCTCGGGGAATTTAAACTCCACCAGCAGTGCTAATCTTCGCGTGTGTTCGAAATACACATGACAACAAATAATTTCAAACATTGTAAAAAAGGCGGGCGGACAAAATATCAAAACCTGCACTGAAGATATTTTACCTCTACACGCACTTCTAGTTTTTTAGTATTTTTTAGGCAAATATATAGATTGAATAAATAATTTTGTAACAATTTATGACCCATTACTTTTTCATTTACAGGTAAGAATAAACTTTTTAGTCTCGGGCGCTAAATACCCACCCGGTCGCTTCCTATCGCTTTTTAGTAAAACTTGATCTTACGTGTAATTTCGGAACGATGACGGCTATAGCATTACCGGATCAATTAATTAGGTTAATTGGCAAATTACAGACATAATTGCATAAGTGCTAATGAAATTTTCAAAGGGCACAACCATCCCCTATTTTTGATATATGAAGCTTAGTTGTAGCATTTGTTGTTTCGGCTGCAACCCGGCTAAAAAAAACCGCTTCGTTATTTTAGTAGTATAGATAAGGTTAAAAATAGGTAAATATTTCATCAATGAAAAAAAAATATTTGCAATATTTAGAAAGTAAAATATCAAAGCATACAACCCTAATTCAAGAAGATAAAACAAATTTCAGACATTTTGTGAAGTTGAAAGGCATTAAGATGGTCATAGGAAAACAATTTTCACATCCTAAATTTAGGACTAAAATTGGAATATGTCCTTAGGATGCCTTCGATAACACGACTTTGGACTAAAACATGTCCAAAGACCATCTTTAGACAACTCCTAATCCTAAAACACCTTCTTTAACGCTACCCAGGAATTCAGTTATTAGTTATATGAAAAACAATCACATAATACACAGTCTATCATAGGATGTGTTTAGTTGTCAATATAAAACTAATAATTTGAATTTGTATCTATAGAATTGAAGGTCCCGCGGAAGGGAGAAAAACAAATACTGTAAAAGAGTTTTTTTCGAGATTATTTAAGTAATTAAAACTCGGCTTGCAAAAAGAAAAACGCGATTTTCCACAGGCGAAAAAGAAATCCTTTTTAGCAAAACTTATTGTCTGGAACTTTGTTGTCATTTGTATTATACATGTAACATCATGTTTTGACTTTCTGATTTGTCTTGTCTTTTGTTTTTTAGATGTTCAATAAATTCCTCAAGAGAAAAAGAATACCATTCTCATATGATTATTTGTATTTTTTAGGTGAAGAAGAAAGCGATACGGCAGTCACTGGTTATATAATACTTTCAATAGGTGTTATATGCATTGCTCCTGCTTTTATGATTTGCAAACTTTGTAAAAGAAAACAAAGTAAGTAGTTGCACGGTTTCTCAATTTCTGAAATTTAGTTGATGCCTAATTAGATTCGAATCTAGCAATGCAAAATAGCAACAAGAGTTGTCAACAAATTGTATTTTTTTTTGTAAATTGTTTCCAAAGTCTGTTTTCGAAAAATCGTTTCATAGTTTAATTCAGTTTATCTTAGTTAGTTCAAATATGGGCTGAATGAAACCAATAACAAAATTACCGTAGTTGGAGGATCAATCTCAAATTTTCAAAAGAATAGACATAACATAAAAGATGGAGAAATTGAAGATTGCAATTGTCTATGGTACATGCATTACACACCTAAAAACAGTAGATTTCAGGGTGTGTAATGCACAACGTTTATAAGGACGTTATCGGAACTTCTTTTTCTAGGAGGTCACCGTAGCGTCACGCTATAAGTGGCATCAAATGCTAGGCGGGGTTGCCGTACGGAGTACTGGAGACTTCAATTTATTAAAAAACTTGGTTGTACGGGCGTCTGTGGTTGAAAAAGATGTGAAATCGCTCCTTCGAAAAGACCTTATAGCATTAGCGATTATACTATATATATATAAAAATATATCAAAATAAAATAATAATTATTAAAGTCAAAAGACTAAAATTAGATATCAAATTAGCGGATATTTCGCTGGACCGATCAGCTTCATCAGCGCTTGTAATCTGATATGATGCTAATAAATTACGTCATCAAGATCTGTGACGTATGATGTCGTTAATCTTGAACTTTCAGCTTGAACATAGAAATCGATCCTCAACATGAAAAATAAAGAAACCGAAAAATACAAGAAAAACTAAAAAATAAATGTATGAAAACAAAATATGAATCTTAGTAATAACTAATATTGAGATGCTTAAACAACAATATAAACACGTAATGAAAATTGCTAAACAAGTGCATCAGACCAGACGGAAATGAACACGAAATGAATGACAAAATAAACACGAAACGGATAATGAACAGGAAAAGGATGATAAAATGAACATGAAAAGATAAAGACAAATAAAATATGGGGGTGGGCTGGAAAACATAAAAACGATGAAAATTTAATAGAAATAACACTGAAAACATAAAGAACAAATTTAAAATAAAACTCTTTTCAAACCAAAAAGAGAAACAAGGAATCGATCTTTACATAAATAAACACTAAACACATAAACAACTGAGCAGAGGAAGACAAAAGCTATATTTTCTTATTTATTCCATTTGGATGAAGCATTTTCATTTCATTGATCCAAAAGCTCTCTTTTTTTCTGTCTTTGTACATCACTCCAGTTTTGACTGTGGTCTTTTATTGTTAAATGGATCTGACAAAGTCATCAAAGGTGTGGCCCGGCGACACGAAATGTTGACTCACAAGCAAGAGTGGCTTTTTTGTAAAGTCACTTCTTTGTCCATTCATCCTTTTGTTGAATGGCTGGGCAATTTCACCTATGTATTGCAACCCACACACGTGACAGGTAATTAGGTATATGATATTTGATGTCTTGCAGAAGACGTTACAGAATATCCTACAACCCTTTCCCGTCACCTTGCTCTGGCACTCGTTTGTGGATTGCAATTTGCAGCAACTCTTGCACCGCTTGTCTCCACAAGGTTTACATTGGCCGATTGCTGCTGAAGGCGTAGTTACCGCAGCTCTGACCAACGTGTCCTTTATGCTTCTCGGTCGCCGAAATGCTACAACCGTCGGGTGGTTCAGGGAATAATTTTAACAGACTTTCACTTTTTTCAATTTCTTTCCAATGATGACGCACAACGGTTAAAATGCCCTTTAAGCAGGTGTGGTATGTAATGACAGAGGAACTCTCCTGTTCAACTTCTTTTCTTTGTACTGCAAAAGTTCACTTCGGTTTACTGCATTTGCTTTAGAGAACCCTGTATCAATTACTCTGTCATTTTATCCACGTTTTTTTGAAAGTGATGGCGAAAGTCTCCCAACCTTTGTTTCGTTGATTCTTCGGTTGAGCATATTCTTTTTATACGGATGGCCTGGCTATATGGTATACTTTTGAAGCAGTGTGTTGGATGACAGCTGCTTGGGGAGAGATATTGATGTTTGTCAGTGGGCTTGCAATAAATGTAAATTTCCAAAGCTCCATTTTCAAGTGTGGTACAAGTGTCCAGAAATGACATCTTAGTATTGGAGACCTCGTGTGTAAACTTTATAGATGGGTGAATTCTGTTGGCAAGATTGAGGAAATCTTGAAGTTCTTCATCGCTGTTAACCAACTTCATATCAACGTCATCAATGAAACGAAACCATGAGAGAGGTTGCGTTGGAGAAGATTGCAATAAGCGTTCTTCTAATTCGCCCATAAATATGTTGGCATAAGAAGGAGCCATTTAAGTTCCCATGGCTGTTCCATTGACTTGAAGGAAGTGTTCCCCGTTGAAGGTGAAATGTTGTGTATAAGGAATAGTGTGAGCATTTCAACTAGGCATTCTGTTGGTGGTTCTTTAGTCGTTCGTTGTTCCAAGAATTTCCTGCAAGCGGCTATTCCGTCATCCTGGGGTATGTTGGTACATGTATAGAGTGATGTTACATCCATCGTCACAAGTTTGGTATTCGGAGGTATGGTAAGGTTGTTCATTTTCTTTAGATAATCGGTAGTGTCTTGGATGTGTGATGGTAATTTTTAAGTCTTCGAACATGTTTTTCTTGAAGTGATTGTAAGTCGTCCGCTTCATATGAATAATGAAACAAATTTAGAAGGAGGTGTGCATTGCTATTATTTGTTTATATTTAATTTCTGTATGTGATCGTACAGTTTAGCCTTCAAAAGCAATGTTGACAAAACTGAAAGAGGTATGGTTGTGCATTGAGGAGATGCAGCAATAAAATGTTGCTTGCATGGAATTGAATTATATTTTTTTATCCAATGCACACAGGGAGATTTGTAAACTATCTGTTTTACCCTCTATGGATAAAGAATTTATAGAAAGAATGTCATTATTCCTTTCGCCAACAGGAAGGACAACGAAAGAAATGACAGACTTATGATTGTCATCTATCTTTTACACCGGCAATGTTTAATATTGCTGTATATGTTGTTTGGTGATTTATCTGCAGGAACGGCAACATACCTTTCACGTTATGCCCCTGTCACACTAGATAGAGTTTGCAATACGTTCTTACTGTGTTCTAAAAAGTTATAAAACATAGAAAGAACTTGTTGTTTGTAGTATAGACGTGAAAAAAAACTTGTATGGTCGTAGTGCGAACTTTAACGGACGTATTTTATGAGGTTTTCTAACAGCTCACACGCATTTGTACATAGAATAGCTATGTAGATTCTGTATTTCTATAAAATTGAAGAACTAAATCTGTACATCCATGAATGCTATATGATGTTAACTGATAACTGAACACTTATTTGTACGACAGCAACACAACCCCTCCCTCCAAAAAACTAAAACATTATTAATAAAAATAGAGTGAACTGTGTGTGATGTTTAAATGATTCCGATTTCAAGACTATGACAAACTAATTCCTTGAAGTAGAAAAGTATTCTAAAGTATTCTGGTTTAAATAACAAAAAAGTAGGTACCGGATTATGTTAAGTGCAAGTGGTCTTAATTGAAGATTTCTTTAAACCACAAAAGACTTTGATTTTCTTTGCTGTCAATTTTACTGTAGGCAAGACCAGAATATCTGGTTCCACGCCGAGTACAAGAAATTCTATATGACAGCTCGTTAAACATGAAGTAGATAAGTGACAATGAGACCTGGAAATGCACCCCACCATAAAAGACCCTCACTAAAGCTTCATGAAAATCGTATAGTAGCTGAAAACTGTTATTGTTAAGATTTTTTTTCTATTTTTGACCATACAAAAATTTTACGTCGGCTCGTTAAAAGGGAAGTTGATAAGCTACAGACCTGAAACGTACCATATATACACCTGGAAAAAAGTTAAGCACCCCCATGATTTTTTAAAATCATACATTTTCAAAACACTTTTTAACCATTAATAAATGGATAGTCTTTCTAAATTTGCATTTCAAACTAAACTATGCACTGTTAAGCACAAGTTAACAGTTTATATCAAACAAAACGATTTTGTTGTGTACATAACACGACATGTAAAAAAATATGGCTTTTGTACATAAACATGGTCTTCGAAAAGTATGGTCCCCTGAAGCTCAAAACTTTTAATTAGTTGTCAAATCGCACTTGAAAAGGTAAATCATAATCAAAAGATTGGTACTGTATCACCAAAGAGTCAATTTTGAGTATGTTCACGTTTAGCACGAATGACTGCTGGAATCTTAGTTTTTTTACTACCAGTTTGGTGTCTTATTCTCTAAAAAGTTATCTCCCGCTTTTCAAGGCAAAAATGTGCTTTTAACCAAAAGCTAACATCCTTCCAGTCACATATTGAAAATTATAACTAGCCAAACTCATGAAAATTAGAAATTATTTCAAATCATCGAAAAGCACAAAAAGTCTAGGGGTGCTTAACCTTTTTCCAGGTGTATATATGAGACCCCTTCCAAAAGATGAATACCAAACGTCGAAAGCTTTCGAAAAGTATTAGTTTTTTTTTAAGAAAACAGTGTGATGGACTCAAACAAGCACAAAACCACCCACTCACGCGTACATACACACGGACGACCGACATAGATATCTATTTCTCCACTACAACTTATGGCGGGGAGAAATATAAGAATTCAACAAATAAAGGTTATTACCAAATCGGGACAATCAACCTCAAACGTCGAAACAAGGCAAAGACACAATGGTCATAACCCGTGGTACTGGTTGTGCAAAAGAAACCTGAGTTAAACTAGGTTTGGAGGCACTGAACCTTTTCCATTGCAGTCAAAGGGTTCGGAGACGTAGTGAAGACCTGATGAACGTAGAAGACACCAAGTAAAAACTTCATACACCTAGAAGGAACATGTTTGTAAACTTTTGTTGATGTTAGACCTCGTTAATAGTTCATGAACACCACCGGATTATATTTTTGCACTCTCGTTTAAACCAGATATGAATTTTGGCAAATTATTACTCATTTTATTAATCAATATATACTAAACTTATTATAAAACAATACACGGTGCACAAATGTAGGAACATATAAAAGAAAGTATCATAAAGATTGCATTTTTAAAGATCTAGCCCGTATTATGGCATTACCTTTTTGTGTCTGCAGTTACACGTAAGCTTAACACAAGGAAATTATTAAAAAAAATATTATTTCCTGAAACATTCTGATTATATTATTATAGGTTACCAGTCACAAAGTGAAACAAAGAAAAGTGAAAGCTTTAGTCTTTTGTGAATTGAACCTGCCAAAAAACAAAGTCATGGTCGTTTTACACATTATAGAGAGAATCTATTTCTGTATATATTAATTATGACAAAACAAAATAAAATACGCTTTGCATACAATAAAAGAAATGTGGTTAGATCTATGCATATGCAGGTTAATACTGTTTCAATTGTGTAATTTTATTTATATTTTATGAGCATTTTATAGGAAACGAGTCATCGGAGCACTCTTCGTTTATAAGTTTGGCAGTCAGAATAGCAAATACGACCGTCATCAAACATGCTAAAGTTAAGCAATAATTGCGCATTTCATTTACTTTGAGATATTTCAAACATACACAAATAAAATGATTTTCTCGAATTAATTCCGGGTAACTCAATTGTCTTAGAAACATCAGGGTTCTTGAAAAAAGGAGAAAAATGAAAAGGTTGCATGGAGAGTTACAACAGGAACTGCATACCAAACGATTTGATTGTCAGTCCGACGTGTGGTCGTGTTATTGATTTTAGATCTCGTTATTAGTTTATGAATGCCCTTGAATTATATGTTTGATCTCGCTTTTGCATTTCATATCACCAGACATAAATTTCAACAAGTAATAAACATTATTCATTTTAACATGAAACAGCATTGCCCTAAAAGCTCACAAAGATAACAAAATAAAATCCGTTCCAAGAGCCTAAAGGGGCGAGATTATTAGGGAAGATGTGATAACACTTTTGAAAATCTTAATGGGACAGAAAATCATTTCAGGCATCGTATTTTGGTTCTCGTGTAATTTGTTACACTCTGTACATTAGTGGGCTTCGCTTCGGTCACATATTTATCAATATATAATTAAAGTATTACAATATCATTACACTGTGATTGTTGTGCTATTAGCAACATCTAATTGAATGTCGTGTAAAGGCTGCATTGTAATAGCAATAGCTTTCGTCTTGTATTTTATTTTTTGTCTGCAGCTAGACATTATTTAAACAAACAATATTAAAGTTGTTTGTGCATGTTATTAAGTTACTAAAATATTGTGATTCAAATCTATTCAATTCTTCTTTTTTGGTCACAAAATACCAATTTTACAAACAAGAGTAATTTTTGTGAAAAGTGAAATGGACCCTCCATTCGGTATTGAACTGTTAAAAAAAGTGTTCGTTTACACTTTTATAGAAAAGTTCATTATTTATTCTTAAGACAAGACATGACAATACATTATACATTTGGTATAAAATAAAAAAGGAAGGTTATTTCTTTGATATACATTATTCATGTACATACTAACAACATTCTACATAAAAAAATAAATCATAATTTTCGATTTTTCTGTGTATAAAACAATTTAATTTTGGCCATACTCCAAAGCACAAGAACCAATCCAACGAAAGACCGGTACGTGTATAAATTTCGAACTTCCAAGTTGACATTTGTTTAATCTAAATATATAACTTAAAAATTTTCACTTCGGAATTGAGAATCTTATTTCCAAGTAAACATTTTTCATTGCCAAGATGGAGCTGAAATATGTGTCAACTTAAAACTTAGAATTGTCAACTTTAAAGTGAGAAATTTTTCTTACTTCCTAATTGCCATTGCTCATTTCCAACATGACATTTCTCACTTTTAAGTGAAAAATGTCCACCTGGAAGTATGAAACTGACAAAAGTCAATTTGTTAGTAAGAAAATTAAACTTAAAGTAAAAAAATGGAAACTTGAAAGTAAGGAATATCAATTTGGAAATGAGAAATTCGAACATTGATGTGAAGAATGTAAACTTGGAACCGAGAAATTTATTTTTATAATCTGAAAATGTCAAAGAACTAATAACATTACCAATATTCCGTATAAACCTGATATAATTCTTATTTCAATTGCCTTTTTTATATTTCATCAGATCTTAATATATGATTAATAAGTGAAATAAAAACACTTATGAATATAATGCCCTTCTAACGACTGTGGATTCATTTATTTTCGTGGGTGTCAATTTTCGTGGTTTGATGAAATCGTATATAAGTTCGTCTATTCGTAAATTCGTGGTTCTGAAGTCTGCAGCAAACAGATCAATAATTTTAGATTCTTTTCGTGGGGGATCAAATTTCATGGGTCAAGGCAATTCACGAAGACTGCAAAAATTGATACCCAACGAATAATAGTGAAACCGAAGTATACAATATCATTGTTTGTGTATTAGTCGGGATACATTCCAATCATTGTATATGTTTATATGAACAACTAACTTACCACTTGTTTCATTTTTTTCAGAAACGACGTTCATTTCAGAAAATGATGATTTTTTCACTGAAGAAAGATTAATATCATATGGAAAAGGTATATTAAAGGATTTAAAGTCTATACAAAGCATATAAAAAAAACAATATTTTTTTAGGATATGTGGATACAGATGATAAAAATTAGACACGGCATCTTGCAAAGTAATAAATTGGGATAGGGGAAGTAAATGATGTCCTGAATCGACTTGGTCTATAAATTTTAAAAAAAGTTAATAAGGAATGTAGGTGTTACTATGTATTTTTAAAAATGCTTCAGATATTTGATTTTATGCATTTTAAACTTAAACAAAGACTTTTCTAAAGAGCCACAAAAGATAATTAAACAAAAGTATAAATTGATGAGCGACAGACCTGAATTCGTTATAAGAGCCCAAGCTGATGCTTCGTAAAATTCGTCCAATTCGTGTGGCTTGTACATTTTCGTTAATACACATGGGATATTTGTTATGCGTTGGACGATTTCTGGACGAATAATTTTAAATACAATGCGTATAAAAAGCGCGTTTCGGTTTTTAACTAGACCCCAAAAGAGACGCCTTAGACAAAAGTTGTACGGCAACAAAACTCCCCCTAAAAAACACCAAAACCAAACTAACACATTTTTAATAAAAAATAGAGTGAACTGTGTGTGATAACATTTCTTTACATGATTCCGATTTAAACCTTATTCTTTGAAGAAGAATAATCTTCTGGTTTAAATAACAAAAAGTAGATACCGGATTATGTTAAGTCGAAGTGGTAAAAAAAACACAAAAAATCTTGATTTTTTAGCTGTCAATTTTGCTGTATAAAAGACCAGAATATCTGGTTCCACGCCGAGTGCAAGAAATTCTAAAACAGCTCGTTATAAAAAGTAGATAAGTGAAAGTGAGACCTGGAAATGCACCCCACCATTTAAGACACCTAACTTAGCTTCACACAAAGTCGTTTAGTAGCTGAAAAACTGTTAACGTTAAGAATTTTTAAATAATTTTGACCATAAAAAAATTCTCAGTCGGCTCGTTAAAAAGGAAGTTGATAAGGTACAGATTTGCCAATCAAAGTCATGGTCGTTTTACACTTTATAGAGAGAATCTATTTCTACATGTATTATTTATGACATAACAAAATACGTTTTGCATACAATAAAAGAAAATGGTTAGATCTATGCATGTGTAGGTTGCTACTGTTTCAATTGTGTAATTCTCTTTATATTTTATGAGCATTTTATAGGAACGAGTCATCAAAGTATTCTTCGTTTATTAGTTTGGCAGTCAGAATAGCAAATATGACCGTCATCAAACATGCTAAAATTAAGCAATAATTGCGCATTTCAGTTACTTTCAGATATTTTAAACATACACAATCAAATTGATTTTCTCGAATTAATTCCGTGTAATTTCAATTGTCTTAGCAACATCAGGGTTTTTGAAAAAATGAAAAAAATGAAAAGGTTGCATGGAGAGTAACAACAGGAACTGCTTTCCCAACGATTTCATTGTCAGTCCGACGTGTGGTCGTGTTTTTGATTTTAGATATCGTTATTAGTTTATGAATGCCCTTGAATTATATGTTTGATCTGGCTTTTGCATTTCATATCACCAGACATGAATTTTAACAAGTAATAAACATTACTCATTTTAATATGAGACAGCATTGTCCTAAAAGCTCACAAAAATAACAAAATAAAATCCGTTCCAAGAGGCTATAGGGGCGAGATAATTAGGAAAGATGTGATAGTATTTTCTGCCAATTTTCTGCGCATGCACAGACTTTCTAACACTTTCTAAAATCTGACTGGGACAGCAAAATCATTTTAAATTTTGGTTTTCGTGCAGTTTGGCAGACTCTGTACATTAGTGGGCTTCGCTTCGATCACATATTTATCAATATATAATAAAAGTATTACAATATCATTACACTGTGATTGTTGTGCAATTAGCAACATCTAATTGAATGTCGTGTAAAGGCTGCATTGTAATAGCAATAGCTTTCGTCTTGTATTTTATGTTTTGTCTGCAGCTAGACATAAGTTAAACAAATGATATTTAAGATGTTTGTGCATGTTGTTAAGTTACTAACATATTCTGATTCAAATCTATCCAATTCTTTTTCAGGTCACAAAATACCAAGTTTACAAACAACAGTTATGAAAAGTGAAATGGACCCTTTAATAGGTATTGAACTGTTTCAAAATAACATGTTCGTTTACAATTTTATAAAAATGTTCATTATTTATTTTCAAGACAAGATATGACAATACATTATACATTTAGTAAATAAAGGTAATAACAAAACTACCGAACTTGAATGAACAATCTCATAGTCAAGAGAAAATGACAAAAACGAATCAGTCATACCGGAGAAGTGGTGGATCGCAATGGTCCTGACTTGGTACAGACATTTCAAACGAAATGGTGGGTTAAACCAGGTTTTATGGCGCCAAACCTTTCTCTTCCATTGCGATCTTAGGATCCGGTAATGACCATAGAACACAACATAGTTGTGAGACACAATAGGGATATTGAGGTGATCATCTCAGTACAGCAGACCAGTCAAACACTAATTAAAACAACTAACTACCATATCTTTTAACTCAATTTTGAACTTTTCTACTAGTGGCTGATAACGAAGAAGGAATTTTTTTAGGGATCGTATGAGACGTATTTTCTTATAGCCCTGCTCCAAAAGTCGGTCACGAACAAATCGGTGTCTGATAAAAAAATCTGTGAAATGTGTGCAAGCTCTGGTATATCGAATAAGTTGTGAAATATAAACACCGTGTGCAGGGGAAGTAGGTATATAGCTATGTAGCAAAAAAATTAAAAAAATGAGGTGATTTCTTTGATATACATTGTACATGTACATTCTCAAAATGTTCTACATAAATATATAAATCAAAATTTTCGATTTTTCTGTGAATAAATCAATTTAATTTTGGCCATATTCCAATGCACCACGAAAGAACTGTACGTGCATAAATTTCACTTTTTAAAGCTGACATTTGGTTGTTCTAACTTATATTGTTCAATTCGAAATTGAGAATCTTATTTCCAAGTCAACATTTCTCATTGCCAAGCTGGAGCTGAAATATGTGTCAACTTGGAACTTAGAATTGTCAACTTTGAAGTGAGAACTATTTCTTTCTTTCTAATTGTTAAGACAAAACTGACAAAAATCAACTTGTTAGTAAGAAAAGTAAACCTAAAGTGAAAAACGGAAACTTAAAAGTAGGGAATATTAATTTGGAAATGAAAAATTCAAACATGGAAGTGAAGAATATCAACTTGGAACTGAGAAATCTATTGTTATCATCAAAAAATGTTAAAGAACTAATAACATTAAGCAATGTGAAGTTGGTTACTTATTCGACATTCGTTTGACATTCGATTGACATTCGTTTAACATTCGATTGACATTCGTTTATCATTCGTTTATCATTCGTTTGACATTCGATTGATATTCATTCGATATTCGTAGATATTTCACCTGCTACGTATTGCAAATCTCACTCAATCCATTAAGGACTTACTTCCTGTTCCCGTGGACTTGTGGCGTCTTGAGAAAACTAAAAAAAAATCAGTCGTAGTTTACTGGTAACTACTTATAATTGGAAGTCTTGAGGACTACATGTATGTATGGCCATCCCGCCTAGCAAGTAATGGATGCCGCTCATAGTGTGACAATACGGTGACTCACTGAAAATGGGGTTCCGATAAAGTTTTTATAAACGTCATGCGTAACACACCCCTACTACTTTTGAGTATAGTAGCATCAGTACAGATTAATTTCAAGGACGTTTATCTGTATGCTCCTGTAGTCACGGTCTAGTGACTTTTGAGATTTTATACTGATTTGGATAAATGTTAACTTTTCTTGTGTCTGTTAACCATGAAGCCACTGTCGTACATGTACACTATTTATATTTGCATGGTATGCAGTTGCATTAGCATCAGTTCAGATCAATTGTAAGAACATTTTATCTGCTTGCTCCTGCAGTCATGGTTTACTGACTTATGGTATTTAATACTGATTTGGTGTACGTTATTTTTTTTTCTTACGTCTGTTTAACATGAGACATTCAAGGTACATCATTGATATTTAGTATCAGATAAATGTCTTTAAACCTGGGCTGAAGTTGGTTCATTATTCATTTTTCATTATTCATTTTTCAATAATGAATAATGACTTGGTTCATTATTCATTATTCATTTTTTGCTTGAATAATGAATTAAGTCCATTAATCATGCAAATAATCAGCCTCGGAAACCCATGGGTTCTTCTCTCGCTTATCTCGTTCATTACCCCTGGTCATTTCGTATGACTTTGTTCGATCGCGCAATCTTGATCTAATCTTTATCTTTACAAAATTAAATAGAGAAACATGTTAAAATCCTATTAGAAAAATGTAATGCGACCAATCAGAAGACTCGATACAAAACTTTAATTATCAAAAATGAGTAATTTCATGGGTAATGACCCAGGGGTAATGAATGTTAGCGAAAGAAGAATCCCCGTGTTTCCGAGGTTGACGAATAATGAAAACTGAAGTATCAAAGAACAAAGAACAATAAAATGAAAATATTAATTTCATGGGAAAAAAGTCTTCATTATCACCATTTTGTACGAATTTATTATTCGGCACAATTGCACAATGTTAGATAAAATGAAATCTTGTTAAAAATACTACTCTCACCTCCCCGCGGTGAACAGGCAATTGAAATAAGCTGTTCTAACCGCTGCAGCAGAAAGTACAGTGCAAAGATTAAATGTTTAATGTACAACCAAATCAAATTCAGGACAACTAATGTGACGAGCGATCGCCGCTCGCTGTTTTGCAATTGGCACTGGATTGAAAATAAACTACATAGGATTCAATCGCAACCCTTATAAGTATTAACGAAAGACCCCTTTCTTGCCAAAAAAACGCCATAAATTCGACGAATACTAACATCAGCATTGATAAAGATTCCTGACTTAGGACAGGCACATTTAAAAAGTGGCGGGGTTAAACTAGGTTTTTGGACCGAACTTTCCCCTATTATTAATCAATAACAAAACACAAACTAACACATGTATTAAAAATCAAATCGCTAGACGTTCTATTCATCAATGGAGAACCTGAAACAAAAGGACACCAAGAAATGAACGGGACGTAGAGATACTCTCTTGGGAACACTCTTAGTTTCTGACAGCTTGCTAAGAAGCGTCTATCGACTGATGTAAAAAATCAAATATGTCGATTATGTACATTTCACAACCTTGATTCGATAAATTTTTAATCCAGCTTTTCATTTCCAAAGGATTGTTCTTGAATTTATTTGCTTAATAAACAACATAACCATAGAATTTGGAATGTGAATTCCTTTTACAATAAAAAAAAGTTGACGTGTACAGTTATTTTTTTCATAAGGTATAGATATTTATGATAAAACTTAATTAACGATTTTACTTATTTGTGGTAACGATGTCCTTGTTTTAGTATTTTTTCTATAATAAATCGGGTTTTTTTATCATTAAAATCAGACACACCACTGCAAATCCGACCAACCTACTGTGAAATATCAACTCCATAGGGCGAAGCAAGTGATACATCTCCCTCTAGAAAAGGAAAATTAACGATAGGAAATTAAAAGTCCTCCCGTATATCATGTATTTTAGTATGTAATTTTCCATTGATAATACTTAAATCTAAACCTAAAAATGCGCATCTATCACATTCAAGGTTAATTCCGTGGGATATATCGGTAATAAAATTTAAAAATGTGGGATTGTTTACTGAAAGAATGTATATATATTTGTACCTTTTATGAAAAGTTTCAAAATTGTTGGGGTCTTTTTGAGGTTTCGCCATAAATTGGAATTGATAACAGTATAAGAAAAGGTCAAAAATTAGCGGAGCACAATTATCTCCAATACGGATTTCATGGCTTGACGATAAATTTGTTTCCCGAAACGAATTTTCTGAAATGGCCATACAGCTCATAAAAATTAATTGCAGTTGGAGTTAACATATGTGTTCATTTACTCCATATCCTTTCATAAATTATTAATTACATGAGTTTGTCTTTTATGCCGTGTGGAATTGGTAGAACGATTCCCCGTGTTTAAGATGTATGCTCTTTATTTTTCAGATATGGTGTATTTTTACATGAGATTACTTTTCATGTGTACACTTTGTACACTAACTAAATTCATGTAAATACTAAAACCTAAGGTTAAACTCCCTCCATCGTAGTTTCGCCCTTAGATATATATATTTGGATTTCATTTGGTTTTATGCATTTTGAACATCTTTTAAATTATCGATTTCCTTTGTTTCAGTTCGAGTTCTGCTGATGAGGAATAATTTTCCGAAATGGCCATACAGCTCATAAAAATTAATTGCAGTTGGAGTTAATATATGTGTTGTGGTCTCGTGTTCATTTACACCATATTCTTTTATAAATTATTAGATGTTGTCAAAGATAATCATTTCTGCATTGGACCGAAAACAACGATTAACAAAATAAGTGAGAAACTTGAGAGCAGATATAGTCACTTTTAGATTAATCGAAACAGAATTTTATGTTTCTAGCCCCAATCAAAATTAAAATTTACCCAATTTTGACTAATACATTGACTTACTTGACTTAATCCTCTGAAGCCCTGGAGGGGCATAGGGCCTCGACAACAACTCTCCACCTGTCCCGGTCATGTGCAGCTCGCTTGGCTTCTCCCCATGACATCTGGATCGACCTCAGTTCATTGTCTAAAAGTCTTCGCCAGGTTGTTACTGGGCGTCCTCTCTTCCTCTTTCCTGGTGGATTCACGTCTAGGGCATGTTTAGTGATGTTTCCCTGTTCTCGTCTTAGGATGTGGCCAATCCATCTCCATTTTCTTTTCTTTATTGTGTCTGATATTGGGTTTTGATTGGTCTTTTTCCATAGGTCCTGGTTTAATATTTTCTCATGCCATCTGATTTTTAGCAGTTGTCTAAGACATTTGTTGACAAAAACTTGAAGGTCAAGTTCATTCTTTTTTGTCTGTTTCCATGTCTCAGATCCATAAAGCAGGAAAGACTTGACATTTTTTTTTCAAAAATTCTGATCTTTGTCTTGAGATTGATGTTGCTGCTCTTCCAGATTGGTCGTAAAGTAACAAATGCATATCTGGCTTTTCCAATTCTGCTTTTGATGTCTTGGTCTGCGCCCCCTGTTTTAATTACGATACTTCCTAAATAGGTGAAGCTGTCTACATCTTGAATGAGAGGAGAGTCGTTTTGTGCATTGATTCGTAGGCACTTAGTCTTGGTGGTGTTTATTTCAAGCCCAGTGGATCTAGCAACTGTTTGAAGTGACTCTGTTTTTTGTTGCATATGTTGGAAGAGATGTAACAACAAGCTTACATCATCTGCAAAATCAAGACAAGATCTTTTAGTTTTGATGTAAGCGTCCATTGTATTCCTCTTGGTGGTGACATGCTAGTATTCATGATCCAGTCAATGACAAGTGAGAAGATCAGAGGTGATAGGAGACATCCCTGTCTGACACCTGTGACCACGCTAAATGATGGAGATAGGGAAGAATTGTGAATTACCTGACAACTGGTGTTGTTGTTTAGTCCCTGAATGATCTTGACAATTTTCTCTAGGATACCATAATATAATGTCTTTGAACTTTCCATAAGGTGTTGCGATCTATCATATCGAATGCTTTCAAAATTGATGTAGAGTGTTGACTGCCATTCTAGAGACTGTTCTATTATGAGACGCAAGGTGGCAGTTGGTCTGTAGATTATCCTTAATTTTATCAACTTAAGATTATCGTGTATTTTTATATTCAATCCAAAAAGATGCAATATGCTTTTAATTTGTGAGACATGTGCAAGGTTAACACAACTACGATGTAAAATTTCAAAACAAATCAATATGACACGAAAGGCGCTCCATTTTCAAATTAATGAATCGCTAAAGTAGTATTTTCACGTGGAAAAAAAAGTAATATCCATATTTAGTGAGGGTCAGAATTATTTATATGCACACAATAAAAACAAAACAATGAGTCCTTAACTCAGACGCCTGTGAATAGACGTACGTCCTAAGTGAAAGAAGCAAAGAGGCACCAATGGGGCGTTCAAGTGTCAAAAGTCCGAAAGGACAACGAGGAAACCGCCTAACACGAACAAAAACAGCACGAAGAAACACAAAATCAACCGAACGGAAATCAAAAACACGAACTGAAGTCGTGAACATCCAAATCAAGACTCATTATGTGGTTTTTTAAAACTATTCAATTTTGAGTTATGTGTAAGCTTGATGTTTCATAACTGAAAGCTAGGAAGCCGTTTGCTGCCAATGGGTATTTAGGGTAGGGAAATAGATACTATTTTGCATTTGATTTTGACAGACAGTGCGAGAGACGCATGAATCAATTGTTATATTTAAAACGTAGCTCTAAAGATCTTGGAAGGATCGTGCAAAGAACGCCGAAGGCGTGATAGCGTTGTATGATCCTTAAGGTCGTAGTTTTATCGAAAGATGATGATCTCATAGGTCGTACAAAAACGTGACCAGTATGATCGGTACGAGAGCGTTGCACTAGCGTAGTAGGATCGGATGTCAATTTAGGTACGACCTTACCACGCTTGTGCCACGACATCGATACGCTTATTTGCGATTTCTTTTTTCTCAGCTGATTATGAGCGATCAATTACTGCTATATGGTTAATTGGATTAAAAAGTGTTGATCACTTGTAAGGCTGGGCTAATTGGCAGTACAATTTTGCTAAAAAAAAAATTACGTTTGGGCTATTAGCAGGCGAAGTTTGGGCTAAAGATTAATTGGACAATAAACAGGTAAATACACAGGTAAAATACAAGTATAAAATATTATGAAATTCTGTATATTTTCAAATAATTTAGTTTTACATAAACACCAATATCATGATTACTTAGACTTAGTAAGATTATAGACCTGAGATCCATATTTCTGAAAAAATGACAAATCCTCTATAAAATCTAACAAAATAGGTCTCATGACTTAAAAAAATCTACCAAACCTCTTTAAATTTCTAACACGTATTTGGGTAAGATAATTCTCCCCCAGAATCAAGCTAACGAACAATACCTAGCGAACAAAAAATCTAGCGAACAATACCCAGCGAACATTGTGCAAAAACAAGCTAGCGAACAATATTTATACTAATGAGGTACCTACTGGTATTTTTTATTTGCTATACGAGGTTAACATGAAGCTTATCTAAGATACAAAGTAAATACATGTATGAATAATAAGAAATGAGGGGGGAGGGGTAACTTTGAGTACCGATTGTGGACCTCTTATAGAGTATATAGAGGATACATGTAGCTATTCATATGTCAAATGCCATTGCCAAAACTACACTTTTGAACATTTCACAAGACCATCATCAAATATATAAGTTTAAAAGGAAGGGGGCGGGGGGGTAACTTTGAGTAACTCCAAGAGATATACCCCGTTAGACACTTATAGGGTATATGGGGGATGCATGTAGCTGTTCATATGCAAAATGCCATTGCCAAAACTACACTTTTGAACATTTCACAAGACCATCATCAAATATATAAGTTTAAAAGGAAGGGGGCGGGGGGGTAACTTTGAGTAACTCCAAGAGATATACCCCGTTAGACACTTATAGGGTATATGGGGGATGCATGTAGCTGTTCATATGCAAAATGCCATTGCTAAATCTACATTTTTGAACATTTCACAAGCTCTCAAAGATAAGACCTTCATCAAATATATTAGTTTAATATTTAGGGGACGGATTGCGGACCTCCTAAAGATATACCCCGTTAGCCACTCATAGGGTATATAGATGCTACATGTAGCTATTCATGTGTCAAATTCCATTGCTAAATCTACACTTTTGAACATTTCACAAGCTCTCAAAGATAAGACCATCATCAAATATATATAAGTTTAATAGGATGGGGGGGGGGGGGTAACTTTGAGTACCGATTGTGGAACTCTCAGAAATATACCCCGTTAGCCACTTATAGAGTATATAGCAGATACATGTAGCTATTCAAATGCCAAATGCCATTGCCAAAGCTACACTTTTGAACATTTCACAAGCTCTCAAAGATAAGACCATCATCAAATATATCAGTTTAATAGGAAAAAAAGGGGGGTAACTTTGAGTACCGAATGTGGAATTCCCAGAGATATACCCCGTTAGCCACTTATAGAGTATAAAGAGGATATATGTAGCTATTCATATGCCGAATGCCATTGCCAAATCTGCACTTTTTGAACATTTCACAAGCTCTCAAAGATAAGACCATCATCAAATATATCAGTTTAATAGGAAAGGGGGTAATTTTGAATACCAATTGTGGACCTCCCAGAGATACACCCCATTAGCCATTTATAGAGTATATAGAAAATAAATGTATCTATTCATATGTTAAATCCCATTGCTTAATCTACACTTTTGAACATTTCACAAGCTCTCAAAGATAAGACCTTCATCAAATATATATAAGTTTAATAGGAAGGGGGGGGGGGTAACTTTGAGTACCGATTGTGGACCTACATAAGATATACCCCGTTAGCCACTTATAGGGTTTATAGAGGATACATGTAGCTGTTCATATGCCAAATCCCATTGCTAAATCTACACTTTTGAACATTTCACAAGCTCTGAAAGATAAGACCTTCATCAAATATATATAAGTTTAATAGGAAGGGGGGGTAACTTTGAGTACCGATTGTGGACCTCCCATAAATATACCCCGTTAGCCACTTAGAGGGTATATAGAAGATACATGTAGCTATTCATATGCCAAATCCCATTGCTAAATCTACACCTTTGAACATTTCACAAGCTCTCAAAGATAAGACCTTCATCAAATATATATAAGTTTAATAGGAAGGGGGGGTAACTTTGAGTACCGATTGTGGACCTCCCATAGAAATACCCCGTTAGCCACTTATCGGGTATATAGAAAATACATTTATCTATTCATATTCCGAATCCCATTGCTAAATCTACACTTTTGAACATTTCACAAGCTCTCAAAGATAAGACCTTCATCAAATATATATAAGTTTAATAGGAAGGAGGGGGGTAACTTTGAGTACCGATTGCGGACCTCCCAGAGATATACCCCGTTAGCCACTTATAGGGTATATAGAAGATACATGTAGCTATTCATATGCCAAATCCCATTGCTAAATCTACACTTTTGAACATTTTACAAGCTCTCAAAGATAAGACCTTCATCAAATATATAAGTTTAAAAGGAAGGGGGCGGGGAGGGTAACTTTGAGTAATGATTGTGGAACTCCAAGAGATATACCCCGTTAGACACTTATAGGGTATATGGGGGATGCATGTAGCTGTTCATATGCAAAATGCCATTGCTAAATCTACATTTTTGAACATTTCACAAGCTCTCAAAGATAAGACCATCATCAAATATATTAGTTTAATATTTAGGGGAAGGATTGTGGACCTCCTAAAGATATACCCCGTTAGCCACTCATAGGGTATATAGATGCTACATGTACCTATTCATATGTCAAATTCCATTGCTAAATCTACACTTTTGAACATTTCACAAGCTCCCAAAGATAAGACCTTCATCAAATATATATAAGTTTAATAGGAAAGGGGGGGGGGGTAAATTTGAGTACCGATTGTGGACCTCCCAGAGATATACCCCGTTAGCCACTTATAGGGTATATAGAAGATACATGTAGCTATTCATATGCCGAATCCCATTGCTAAATCTACACTTTTGAACATTTCACAAGCTCTCAAAGATAAGACCTTCATCAAATATATATAAGTTTAATAGGAAGGAGGGGGGTTACTTTAAGTACCGATTGTGGACCTCCCAGAAATATACCCTGTTAGCCACTTATAGGGTATATAGAGGATACATGTAGCTATTCATATGCCAAATCCCATTGCTAAATCTACACTTTTGAACATTTCACAAGCTCTCAAAGATAAGACCTTCATCAAATATATATAAGTTTAATAGGAAAGGGGGGGGGTAACTTTGAGTACCGATTGCGGACCTCCCAGAGATATACCCCGTTAGCCACTTATAGGGTATATAGAAAATACATGTAGCTATTCTTATGACAAATCCCATTGCTAAATCTGCACTTTTGAACATTTCACAAGCTCTCAAAGATAAGACCTTCATCAAATATATATAAGTTTAATAGGAAGGGGGGTTAACTTTGAGTACCAATTGTGGACCTCCCAGAGATATACCCCGTTAGCCTCTTATAGGGTACATGTATATAGAGGATACATGTAGCTATTCATATGCCAAATCCCATTGCTAAATCTACACTTTTGAACATTTCACAAGCTCTCAAAGATAAGACCTTCATCAAATATATATAAGTTTAATAGGAAGGGGGGGTAACTTTGAGTACCGATTGTGGAACTCCAAGAGATATACCCCGTTAGACACTTATAGGGTATATAGAAGATACATGTAGCTATTCATATGCCAAATCCCATTGCTAAATATACACTTTTGAATATTTCACAAGCTCTCAAAGATAAGACCTTCATCAAATATATAAGTTTAAAAGGAAGGGGGCGGGGAGGGTAACTTTGAGTACTGATTGTGGATTTCCAAGAGATATACCCCGTTAGACACTTATAGGGTATATGGGGGATGCATGTAGCTGTTCATATGCAAAATGCCATTGCTAAATCTACATTTTTGAACATTTCACAAGCTCTCAAAGATAAGACCATCATCAAATATATTAGTTTAATATTTAGGGGACGGATTGTGGACCTCCTAAAGATATACCCCGTTAGCCACTCATAGGGTATATACATGTAGATGAAACATGTAGCTATTCATGTGTAAAATTCCATATCTAAATCTACACTTTTGAACATTTCACAAGCTCTCAAAGATAAGACCTTCATCAGATATATATATAAGTTTAATAGGAAAGGGGGGGGGGGGTAACTTTGAGTACCGATTGTGGACCTCTCAGAGATATACCCCGTTAGACACTTATAGGGTATATAGAGGATACATGTAGCTATTCATATGCCAAATCCCATTGCTAAATCTACACAAGCTCTCAAAGATAAGACCTTCATCACATATATATAAGTTTAATAGGAAGGGGGGGGTAAATTTGAGTACCGATTGTGGACCTCCCAGAGATATACTCCGTTAGCCACTTATAGGGTATATAGAGAATACATTTAGCTATTCATATGCCGAATCCCATTGCTAAATCTACACTTTTGAACATTTCACAAGCTCTCAAAGATAAGACCTTCATCAAATATATATAAGTTTAATAGGAAGGAGGGGGGTAACTTTGAGTACCGATTGCGGACCTCCCAGAGATATACCCCGTTAGCCACTTATAGGGTATATAGAAGATACATGTAGCTATTCATATGCCAAATCCCATTGCTTAATCTACACTTTTGAACACTTCACAAGCTCTCAAAGATAAGACCTTCATCAGATATATATATATAAGTTTAATAGGAAGGGGGGGGGGGGGTAAATTTGAGTACCGATTGTGGACCTCCCAGAGATATACCCCGTTAGCCACTTATAAAGTATAAAGAGGATATATGTAGCTATTCTTATGCCGAATGCCATTGCCAAATCTGCACTTTTTGAACATTTCACAAGCTCTCAAAGATAAGACCATCATCAAATATATCAGTTTAATAGGAAAGGGGGGTAATTTTGAATACCAATTGTGGACCTCCCAGAGATACACCCCATTAGCCATTTATAGAGTATATAGAAAATAAATGTATCTATTCATATGTTAAATCCCATTGCTTAATCTACACTTTTGAACATTTCACAAGCTCTCAAAGATAAGACCTTCATCAAATATATATAAGTTTAATAGGAAGGGGGTAACTTTGAGTACCAATTGTGGACCTCCCAGAAAGATACCCCGTTAGCCTCTTATAGGGTATATAGAGGATACATGTAGCTGTTCATATGCCAAATCCCATTGCTAAATCTACACTTTTGAACATTTCACAAGCTCTGAAAGATAAGACCTTCATCAAATATATATAAGTTTAATAGGAAGGGGGGGGTAACATTGAGTACCGATTGTGGACCTCCCATAGATATACCCCGTTAGCCACTTAGAGGGTTTATAGAAGATACATGTAGCTATTCATATGCCAAATCCCATTGCTAAATCTACACTTTTGAACATTTCACAAGCTCTCAAAGATAAGACCTTCATCAAATATATATAAGTTTAATAGGAAGGAGGGGGGTAACTTTGAGTACCGATTGTGGACCTCCCAGAGATATACCCCGTTAGCCAGTTATATGGTATATAGAGAATACATGTAGCTATTCATATGCTAAATCCCATTGCTAAATCTATACTTTTGAACATTTCACAAGCTCTCAAAAATTAGACCATCATCAAATATATATAAGTTTAATAGGAAGGGGGGGGTACCATTGAGTACCGATTGTGGACCTCCCATAGATATACCCCGTTAGCCACTTAGAGGGTTTATAGAAGATACATGTAGCTATTCATATGCCAAATCCCATTGCTAAATCTACACTTTTGAACATTTCACAAGCTCTCAAAGATAAGACCTTCATCAAATATATATAAGTTTAATAGGAAGGAGGGGGGTAACTTTGAGTACCGATTGTGGACCTCCCAGAGATATACCCCGTTAGCCACTTATAGGGTATATAGAGGATACATGTAGCTATTCATATGCCAAATCCCATTGCTAAATCTACACAAGCTCTGAAAGATAAGACCTTCGTCAGATATATATATATAAGTTTAATAGGAAGGGGGGGGGGTAACTTTGAGTACCGATTTTGGACCTCCCAGAGATATACCCCGTTAGCCACTTATAGGGTATATAGAGGATACAATTAGCTATTCATATGCCGAATCCCATTGCTAAATCTACACTTTTGAACATTTCACAAGCTCTCAAAGATAAGACCTTCATCAAATATATATAAGTTTAATAGGAAGGAGGGGGGTAACTTTGAGTACCGATTGTGGACCTCCCAGAAATATACCCTGTTAGCCACTTATAGGGTATATAGAGGATACATGTAGCTATTCATATGCCAAATCCCATTGCTAAATCTACACTTTTGAACATTTCACAAGCTCTCAAAGATAAGACCTTCATCAAATATATATAAGTTTAATAGGAAAGGGGGGGTAACTTTGAGTACCGATTGCGGACCTCCCAGAGATTTACCCCGTTAGCCACTTATAGGGTATATAGAAAATACATGTAGCTATTCTTATGACAAATCCCATTGCTAAATCTGCACTTTTGAACATTTCACAAGCTCTCAAAGATAAGACCTTCATCAAATATATTAGTTTAATATTTAGGGGACGGATTGCGGACCTCCTAAAGATATACCCCGTTAGCCACTCATAGGGTATATAGATGCTACATGTAGCTATTCATGTGTCAAATTCCATTGCTAAATCTACACTTTTGAACATTTCACAAGCTCTCAAAGATAAGACCATCATCAAATATATATAAGTTTAATAGGATGGGGGGGGGGTAACTTTGAGTACCGATTGTGGAACTCTCAGAAATATACCCCGTTAGCCACTTATAGAGTATATAGCAGATACATGTAGCTATTCAAATGCCAAATGCCATTGCCAAAGCTACACTTTTGAACATTTCACAAGCTCTCAAAGATAAGACCATCATCAAATATATCAGTTTAATAGGAAAAAAAGGGGGGTAACTTTGAGTACCGAATGTGGAATTCCCAGAGATATACCCCGTTAGCCACTTATAGGGTATAAAGAGGATATATGTAGCTATTCATATGCCGAATGCCATTGCCAAATCTGCACTTTTTGAACATTTCACAAGCTCTCAAAGATAAGACCATCATCAAATATATCAGTTTAATAGGAAAGGGGGTAATTTTGAATACCAATTGTGGACCTCCCAGAGATACACCCCATTAGCCATTTATAGAGTATATAGAAAATAAATGTATCTATTCATATGTTAAATCCCATTGCTTAATCTACACTTTTGAACATTTCACAAGCTCTCAAAGATAAGACCTTCATCAAATATATATAAGTTTAATAGGAAGGGGGGGTAACTTTGAGTACCGATTGTGGACCTCCATAAGATATACCCCGTTAGCCACTTATAGAGTTTATAGAGGATACATGTAGCTGTTCATATGCCAAATCCCATTGCTAAATCTACACTTTTGAACATTTCACAAGCTCTGAAAGATAAGACCTTCATCAAATATATATAAGTTTAATAGGAAGGGGGGGGTAACTTTGAGTACCGATTGTGGACCTCCCATAAATATACCCCGTTAGCCACTTAGAGGGTATATAGAAGATACATTTATCTATTCATATTCCGAATCCCATTGCTAAATCTACACTTTTGAACATTTCACAAGCTCTCAAAGATAAGACCTTCATCAAATATATATAAGTTTAATAGGAAGGAGGGGGGTAACTTTGAGTACCGATTGCGGACCTCCCAGAGATATACCCCGTTAGCCACTTATAGGGTATATAGAAGATACATGTAGCTATTCATATGCCAAATCCCATTGCTAAATCTACACTTTTGAACATTTTACAAGCTCTCAAAGATAAGACCTTCATCAAATATATAAGTTTAAAAGGAAGGGGGCGGGGAGGGTAACTTTGAGTAATGATTGTGGAACTCCAAGAGATATACCCCGTTAGACACTTATAGGGTATATGGGGGATGCATGTAGCTGTTCATATGCAAAATGCCATTGCTAAATCTACATTTTTTAACATTTCACAAGCTCTCAAAGATAAGACCATCATCAAATATATTAGTTTAATATTTAGGGGAAGGATTGTGGACCTCCTAAAGATATACCCCGTTAGCCACTCATAGGGTATATAGATGCTACATGTACCTATTCATATGTCAAATTCCATTGCTAAATCTACACTTTTGAACATTTCACAAGCTCCCAAAGATAAGACCTTCATCAAATATATATAAGTTTAATAGGAAAGGGGGGGGGGTAAATTTGAGTACCGATTGTGGACCTCCCAGAGATATACCCCGTTAGCCACTTATAGGGTATATAGAGGATACAATTAGCTATTCATATGCCGAATCCCATTGCTAAATCTACACTTTTGAACATTTCACAAGCTCTCAAAGATAAGACCTTCATCAAATATATATAAGTTTAATAGGAAGGAGGGAGGTAACTTTGAGTACCGATTGTGGACCTCCCAGAAATATACCCTGTTAGCCACTTATAGGGTATATAGAGGATACATGTGGCTATTCATATGCCAAATCCCATTGCTAAATCTACACTTTTGAACATTTCACAAGCTCTCAAAGATAAGACCTTCATCAAATATATATAAGTTTAATAGGAAAGGGGGGGTAACTTTGAGTACCGATTGCGGACCTCCCAGAGATATACCCCGTTAGCCACTTATAGGGTATATAGAAAATACATGTAGCTATTCTTATGACAAATCCCATTGCTAAATCTGCACTTTTGAACATTTCACAAGCTCTCAAAGATAAGACCTTCATCAAATATATATAAGTTTAATAGGAAGGGGGGGTAACTTTGAGTACCAATTGTGGACCTCCCAGAAAGATACCCCGTTAGCCTCTTATAGGGTATATAGAGGATACATGTAGCTATTCATATGCCAAATCCCATTGCTAAATCTACACTTTTGAACATTTCACAAGCTCTCAAAGATAAGACCTTCATCAAATATATATAAGTTTAATAGGAAGGGGGGTAACTTTGAGTACCGATTGTGGAACTCCAAGAGATATACCCCGTTAGAAACTTATAGGGTATATAGAAGATACATGTAGCTATTCATATGCCAAATCCCATTGCTAAATATACACTTTTGAATATTTCACAAGCTCTCAAAGATAAGACCTTCATCAAATATATAAGTTTAAAAGGAAGGGGGCGGGGAGGGTAACTTTGAGTACTGATTGTGGATTTCCAAGAGATATACCCCGTTAGACACTTATAGGGTATATGGGGGATGCATGTAGCTGTTCATATGCAAAATGCCATTGCTAAATCTACATTTTTGAACATTTCACAAGCTCTCAAAGATAAGACCATCATCAAATATATTAGTTTAATATTTAGGGGACGGATTGTGGACCTCCTAAAGATATACCTCGTTAGCCACTCATAGGGTATATAGATGAAACATGTAGCTATTCATGTGTAAAATTCCATATCTAAATCTACACTTTTGAACATTTCACAAGCTCTCAAAGATAAGACCTTCATCAGATATATATATAAGTTTAATAGGAAAGGGGGGGGGGTAACTTTGAGTACCGATTGTGGACCTCTCAGAGATATACCCCGTTAGACACTTATAGGGTATATAGAGGATACATGTAGCTATTCATATGCCAAATCCCATTGCTAAATCTACACAAGCTCTCAAAGATAAGACCTTCATCACATATATATAAGTTTAATAGGAAGGGGGGGGGTAACTTTGAGTACCGATTGTGGACCTCCCAGAGATATACCCCGTTAGCCACTTATAGGGTATATAGAGAATACATTTAGCTATTCATATGCCGAATCCCATTGCTAAATCTACACTTTTGAACATTTCACAAGCTCTCAAAGATAAGACCTTCATCAAATATATATAAGTTTAATAGGAAGGAGGGGGGTAACTTTGAGTACCGATTGCGGACCTCCCAGAGATATACCCCGTTAGCCACTTATAGGGTATATAGAAGATACATGTAGCTATTCATATGCCAAATCCCATTGCTTAATCTACACTTTTGAACACTTCACAAGCTCTCAAAGATAAGACCTTCATCAGATATATATATATAAGTTTAATAGGAAGGGGGGGGGGGGTAAATTTGAGTACCGATTGTGGACCTCCCAGAGATATACCCCGTTAGCCACTTATAAAGTATAAAGAGGATATATGTAGCTATTCTTATGCCGAATGCCATTGCCAAATCTGCACTTTTTGAACATTTCACAAGCTCTCAAAGATAAGACCATCATCAAATATATCAGTTTAATAGGAAAGGGGGGTAATTTTGAATACCAATTGTGGACCTCCCAGAGATACACCCCATTAGCCATTTATAGAGTATATAGAAAATAAATGTATCTATTCATATGTTAAATCCCATTGCTTAATCTACACTTTTGAACATTTCACAAGCTCTCAAAGATAAGACCTTCATCAAATATATATAAGTTTAATAGGAAGGGGGTAACTTTGAGTACCGATTGTGGACCTCCCAGAGATATAGCCCGTTAGCCACTTATAGGGTTTATAAAGGATACATGTAGCTGTTCATATTCCAAATCCCATTGCTAAATCTACACTTTTGAACATTTCACAAGCTCTGAAAGATAAGACCTTCATCAAATATATATAAGTTTAATAGGAAGGGGGGGTAACATTGAGTACCGATTGTGGACCTCCCATAGATATACCCCGTTAGCCACTTAGAGGGTTTATAGAAGATACATGTAGCTATTCATATGCCAAATCCCATTGCTAAATCTACACTTTTGAACATTTCACAAGCTCTCAAAGATAAGACCTTCATCAAATATATATAAGTTTAATAGGAAGGAGGGGGGTAACTTTGAGTACCGATTGTGGACCTCCCAGAGATATACCCCGTTAGCCACTTATAGGGTATATAGAGAATACATGTAGCTATTCATATGCTAAATCCCATTGCTAAATCTACACTTTTGAACATTTCACAAGCTCTCAAAAATTAGACCATCATCAAATATATATAAGTTTAATAGGAAGGGGGGGTAACATTGAGTACCGATTATGGACCTCCCATAGACATACCCCGTTAGCCACTTAGAGGGTTTATAGAAGATACATGTAGCTATTCATATGCCAAATCCCATTGCTAAATCTACACTTTTGAACATTTCACAAGCTCTCAAAGATAAGACCTTCATCAAATATATATAAGTTTAATAGGAAGGAGGGGGTAACTTTGAGTACCGATTGTGGACCTCCCAGAGATATACCCCGTTAGCCACTTATAGGGTATATAGGGGATACAATTAGCTATTCATATGCCGAATCCCATTGCTAAATCTACACTTTTGAACATTTCACAAGCTCTCAAAGATAAGACCTTCATCAAATATATATAAGTTTAATAGGAAGGAGGGGGGTAACTTTGAGTACCGATTGTGGACCTCCCAGAAATATACCCTGTTAGCCACTTATATGGTATATAGAGGATACATGTAGCTATTCATATGCCAAATCCCATTGCTAAATCTACACTTTTGAACATTTCACAAGCTCTCAAAGATAAGACCTTCATCAAATATATATAAGTTTAATAGGAAAGGGGGGTAACTTTGAGTACCGATTGCGGACCTCCCAGAGATATACCCCGTTAGCCACTTATAGGGTATATAGAAAATACATGTAGCTATTCTTATGACAAATCCCATTGCTAAATCTGCACTTTTGAACATTTCACAAGCTCTCAAAGATAAGACCTTCATCAAATATATATAAGTTTAATAGGAAGGGGGGGTAACTTTGAGTACCAATTGTGGACCTCCCAGAGATATACCCCGTTAGCCTCTTATAGGGTATATAGAGGATACATGTAGCTATTCATATGCCAAATCCCATTGCTAAATCTACACTTTTGAACATTTCACAAGCTCTCAAAGATAAGACCTTCATCAAATATATATAAGTTTAATAGGAAGGGGGGTAACTTTGAGTACCGATTGTGGAACTCCAAGAGATATACCCCGTTAGAAACTTATAGGGTATATAGAAGATACATGTAGCTATTCATATGCCAAATCCCATTGCTAAATATACACTTTTGAATATTTCACAAGCTCTCAAAGATAAGACCTTCATCAAATATATAAGTTTAAAAGGAAGGGGGCGGGGAGGGTAACTTTGAGTACTGATTGTGGATTTCCAAGAGATATACCCCGTTAGACACTTATAGGGTATATGGGGGATGCATGTAGCTGTTCATATGCAAAATGCCATTGCTAAATCTACATTTTTGAACATTTCACAAGCTCTCAAAGATAAGACCATCATCAAATATATTAGTTTAATATTTAGGGGACGGATTGTGGACCTCCTAAAGATATACCCCGTTAGCCACTCATAGGGTATATAGATGAAACATGTAGCTATTCATGTGTAAAATTCCATATCTAAATCTACACTTTTGAACATTTCACAAGCTCTCAAAGATAAGACCTTCATCAGATATATATATAAGTTTAATAGGAAAGGGGGGGGGGGTAACTTTGAGTACCGATTGTGGACCTCTCAGAGATATACCCCGTTAGACACTTATAGGGTATATAGAGGATACATGTAGCTATTCATATGCCAAATCCCATTGCTAAATCTACACAAGCTCTCAAAGATAAGACCTTCATCACATATATATAAGTTTAATAGGAAGGGGGGGGGGTAACTTTGAGTACCGATTGTGGACCTCCCAGAGATATACCCCGTTAGCCACTTATAGGGTATATAGAGAATACATTTAGCTATTCATATGCCGAATCCCATTGCTAAATCTACACTTTTGAACATTTCACAAGCTCTCAAAGATAAGACCTTCATCAAATATATATAAGTTTAATAGGAAGGAGGGGGGTAACTTTGAGTACCGATTGTGGACCTCCCAGAGATATACCCCGTTAGCCACTTATAGGGTATATAGAGAATACATGTAGCTATTCATATGCTAAATCCCATTGCTAAATCTACACTTTTGAACATTTCACAAGCTCTCAAAAATTAGACCATCATCAAATATATATAAGTTTAATAGGAAGGGGGGGTAACATTGAGTACCGATTATGGACCTCCCATAGACATACCCCGTTAGCCACTTAGAGGGTTTATAGAAGATACATGTAGCTATTCATATGCCAAATCCCATTGCTAAATCTACACTTTTGAACATTTCACAAGCTCTCAAAGATAAGACCTTCATCAAATATATATAAGTTTAATAGGAAGGAGGGGGTAACTTTGAGTACCGATTGTGGACCTCCCAGAGATATACCCCGTTAGCCACTTATAGGGTATATAGGGGATACAATTAGCTATTCATATGCCGAATCCCATTGCTAAATCTACACTTTTGAACATTTCACAAGCTCTCAAAGATAAGACCTTCATCAAATATATATAAGTTTAATAGGAAGGAGGGGGGTAACTTTGAGTACCGATTGTGGACCTCCCAGAAATATACCCTGTTAGCCACTTATAGGGTATATAGAGGATACATGTAGCTATTCATATGCCAAATCCCATTGCTAAATCTACACTTTTGAACATTTCACAAGCTCTCAAAGATAAGACCTTCATCAAATATATATAAGTTTAATAGGAAAGGGGGGTAACTTTGAGTACCGATTGCGGACCTCCCAGAGATATACCCCGTTAGCCACTTATAGGGTATATAGAAAATACATGTAGCTATTCTTATGACAAATCCCATTGCTAAATCTGCACTTTTGAACATTTCACAAGCTCTCAAAGATAAGACCTTCATCAAATATATATAAGTTTAATAGGAAGGGGGGGTAACTTTGAGTACCAATTGTGGACCTCCCAGAGATATACCCCGTTAGCCTCTTATAGGGTATATAGAGGATACATGTAGCTATTCATATGCCAAATCCCATTGCTAAATCTACACTTTTGAACATTTCACAAGCTCTCAAAGATAAGACCTTCATCAAATATATATAAGTTTAATAGGAAGGGGGGGTAACTTTGAGTACCGATTGTGGAACTCCAAGAGATATACCCCGTTAGACACTTATAGGGTATATAGAAGATACATGTAGCTATT
Organism: Arcuatula senhousia; assembly: GCA_963971305.1. Lineage (NCBI taxonomy): Eukaryota > Metazoa > Mollusca > Bivalvia > Mytilida > Mytilidae > Arcuatula > Arcuatula senhousia. The sequence continues at coordinate 8,968,447 of OZ020313.1, forward strand.
CATATGCCAAATCCCATTGCTAAATATACACTTTTGAATATTTCACAAGCTCTAAAAGATAAGACCTTCATCAAATATATAAGTTTAAAAGGAAGGGGGCGGGGAGGGTAACTTTGAGTACTGATTGTGGATTTCCAAGAGATATACCCCGTTAGACACTTATAGGGTATATGGGGGATGCATGTAGCTGTTCATATGCAAAATGCCATTGCTAAATCTACATTTTTGAACATTTCACAAGCTCTCAAAGATAAGACCATCATCAAATATATTAGTTTAATATTTAGGGGACGGATTGTGGACCTCCTAAAGATATACCCCGTTAGCCACTCATAGGGTATATAGATGAAACATGTAGCTGTTCATGTGTAAAATTCCATATCTAAATCTACACTTTTGAACATTTCACAAGCTCTCAAAGATAAGACCTTCATCAGATATATATATGGTAAAACTCTGGTGGTTATAATTGCACCCTGAGTTCACTCTACAATACAGTGGGTCCAAACTTAGGATAAAGTGTAAGATGCGTCTTACCTGTCCAAAGGTTCAGCAACAAGAAGACCGTTTCCGTGAGATCTCATTCGGTCCTCGGTTTTCGGCATCCATCAGCCAATCAGTGACTTGCAATCCGAATATTACCATGGTGACGATCTATTTATATCTAACGGAAACCCCCGTCTAATTTTACCACACTCCCCCCAACTTTATAAAGGTGGGACCTATACCTAAATTATAAAATGTTATGCCACCCAAAAATGGCAGAATGCCAGCCTTAACCCACATAAAAATGGGACTTCAGGTAATATAATGCTACAGGCATTAAAATATATACCTTTCTTGCTACAGCGCAATATGTAGCGACCTAACTTCCATTATCCTGGGATGTAAACTAAAAACAACATTAGTTGAACCCATATAAAAGGGAAATAACCAAAATTGGAGTGTGATAATACTAAAATACTGAAAAGAACCTGGGCAAGGTGTAAGTCTGTCAAAACTGAGAATTTACTTAAAAACACCCTTACCCAAAAATTAACTTGAAATTTAAATAAAAATCTCCTTTAAGATTCCTAGCCGGTACATGTAGTAAAAAATACTCAAAAACATTTAACAAAAATAACCCACACGAACTATTCTCTTGATAATTCGAAACAATCTAACAACCTTGTTAGATTTAAATTTTACTACTGTACAATTAAAAATTAACAAGTCATTAACCCTGTAATCAGGGGATTCTTTTCCTCTCTCTTATTAAAACATATTAGTATAAGTGGTCGATATTCCCAACTTATGGAAAAACCCTATAAAAAGGTTCCAAGTCTGAAGCAACAAAAATTTACTCAAAAATTTTATAAAAATTAATATAAAGCTTCAACTTGGACTTGCCACTGGCAACTTATAACTTGCATGTATGTTTAAGTTGCATACAAAAATTATCAAAAGGAACATATGTACAACTGACTCAAAAGTCAGATTCTCTCTGAATATGACCACCTATAAATTTTCCTTTATTTATTAATGCAACCCCTGACAATGTCAGGGAACTTATCAATTTCTCAGTTCTTAGTCTGGCGTTCTTAGTCGGTAGTGTAACTGTTGGTCAGGCCCAATTTCTTGGAATAAACATATAATTCAGCAGTCCGTAACCTCTCCCTCTGGCTATCACTCAGGAACTGCAACATAGTAGCGGCCACCCTCCAATGGCAAAAAAGAGCGGGACAGTTAATAGGTCGCAACCTTAACTCATCCGGCTGTGTCCACCCAGCCATTCTACATAACTTTTGTATGGCTGGGAAAGCAGCGACTGGAACTTCACACAACTCATACAGCTTAATGTATCTCGTACTCCATTGCCACAGGTCTGTGACATTGGCTCCACTCCCCAGTATCCACTGGGCCATTTGTCCCAAAACCTCCATCTGTCGTATCTGATGTACTCCATTCCTAGGTTCCGCTGGGAAGGTAAAATCAGATGACAAATGACACTTTACCACGTGTCTCTTGATTGTTCTGTCTCGGACATCACATCCTGGCACAGGACACTTGGAGGCTCTAACTAACCATCTGCCCCCAACAAATCTGGCCTCCACCAGTTGGGCTATATCTGGTACTTCAGTACTCTCCTCCTTCTCTCTAAGCATTTGGTTCAACTCCTCCCGAGTGAATTCTGCTATTCCTCTTCCTCTCCCCCTACTGAAAGCAGGGTTCTTTATTCTCTTCTCCTGAGACATGATCTTTATAGTTTTTGGTTTATGACTACCAATAACTGAAATGATAAATAACATCATTATTAACTGCCTGGCTACCCTTTTTCTAGGGTTATTACAGTGGTAAGGTCTATTTATCTTTACTACCCCTACTGGTAACATATTACAGTTAAAATCACCATTCCGATCTGGACTTCCTGTCCTGGTAACAGTGTACTTACATAGATCAAAGCCATCATTGGCCATTACCTCCAGGCCATCAGCCAACAGTGTTTCCTCTAAACTCTGTTCCTCAACTGGAAGTTTTACCCTTAACCCCTGCAAGTTCCAGGGAAGCTCCTCCTCACCTGGACAAGTCTTTCCACCAGATCTTGACTCCACTCCTCTGAGTGAGTTTACTTGCACCCTTGGGTCTTCTCTAAGGGACTCTACTTCTTGATATAGTTCACTGTAATCCATTCCTTGGTTCTCTTCTACCAGGACCCCATCTGTATCTGTCATAGAACAGATATGTGGACTACTTCTAGAACATATCAATCTAGGCTGAATAAATGTGGCTTTATCATCTACTGTAAAAGTCTCTACCATTACTGTGTCTATCGTAGTACCAATATCTTCGATTCCATCTTTACCTGATAAGTTGACCTCTAAACTTGGCTGTACTACTGCACAACTTGGTATAGTTACCCTGTGAATCTTTGGTACAAATTCTTGAACACCCTCCACTAACTGGAATGGGACAAGCTTACCACAAAACTCTAATTCTCTTCTACCCATATGGATTGAAACATTGTGCTTCTCTAAGAAATCTAAACCCAATAGCATTTCACACTCTAATGGCCCTACATATAGTTCTTCTTTGAACCGCTCAGAATCTATCTCAAAATAAAGAGGGTCTATAACATTACAGGTCATTGTCATATCTCTCCCTGCTGCATGCAGGGTAGATGTTCTTACCACCCTTGGTTTGTATTTCAGACTGTCATATATGATATCTTTCAAAAGTGAAACTTGGGCGCCAGTGTCTACTATTGCATTAACTGGTATTCCTTGTATATCAACATTTACCCTGATCATACGGGCTGTACCCAACATCCCAACAGCTGCAGTATTAGATGCAAATTTACCATCTTTTTTACCCTCCTGAGAGGGAATGGGTTTGGCTTGGTCTTGATTTTTATCTTTATTTGGACAATTTTTAGCAAAATGACCCTTCTGGTTGCATGCATAGCAAATAACTTCAGACATATCAAATTTCTGATTTTTATTCTGACCTCTTCCCCCTCTTCCTTTCTGGAAGTTCTTCCCTTCTTTAGGAGTAGGAGTTGACGGTTCCGTAGATACCACAGTAGAACTGGGACTAACATTGCGGTCTAATCTGTCTGAAATGTTTGATAATTTGTCCATCACAGTGTTGAATCTATCTTCCAGCTGTGTAATTCTTTCAATGCAATTATCTCGTGATGTGGCTTGTACCCTGATATTGGTATCTGGTTCTGATGTTAATACATTTGCTACCCCTATGTTGTTAGCAGACTGAATTGCCCGTTTTGAATGTTGATACCATTTAATGACATCAATCGCTGCGTCCATGCTTCTGGGTCTTGAATTACATGCATGCTGACCCGCTTCCATATCTTCACACCCTTGGCAAAATCTTAGTACTGCTTGTTCCATCATATGGTTCTCTGGTAATCCTTGGAAAGCCCTTGTAGCAAGGGAAAGGATCCTATCTGCCCAGTCTTCAAGCGACTCATTGTATTTTTGCTTGGTGGTAGTGAACTGTAACATTGCTGTCTCTTTAAGTTCTGAAAAGCCAAATCTCTTCTCAAGCTTTGACACCAATTCTCTAAATGGTGGTCTGACATCTCCCTCTACTAAAAGGGTGTAATACTCACTGGCTTTACCTTCTAAACACCAGCAAAGTTGCTGACGTTTCTCTTCTTCAGTGCAGTGTGATGCTGCTGCCATCTCATTAAATTTGGTTATGAAAGCTTTCCAGTTTGTATCTCCTTTATATTTCAATGTTTTCATGGCTGAAAAGAAATTGGCATTTCTCTGGTTCTCATGACGGCGATTATAATCTATCCCTCTTTCTATTCTATTGGGGTTATAGTCTCTATTAAAGCGTCTCTCACCATATTGACGGTTATTCTCATTTCGTCGTGGTAGTTCATAATGCTCCTCAGTAAAATCTGAGTAAGAACCTACTGATTCATGGTCTGAATCCACACGTTCGAGCAAAGTAGTTCTAATTATATCATCTCCAGACGGACGTCTGGGTCCTGGTCTAGGCTCCACTGGCTGACGTCTTTGCGGTTGGGGCTGTACTGGCTCATATCTTCCAGGATGACTTACTACTGGCTGCGGCATGGTATGTGTAGGCTGGTTCAGATTAAAATTAGGAGGAGGTCGCGAAAAGTCCATGTTCGCAAAAGAATATGTGACTGTGGTGTTGTGAGGGTATACTGGTTGGGTAAGTTGGACTGGTGGTTGAATGTTCATAGGTTGATTTAAACTTCCCTGCTGAAAATTCAGATTGGGTACACTTGGTTGCAGCCCTGCATTAAACCCAATTGGAAATTGGGGTTGGACAGCTGGTGCATTCATTGTGTACATATAAGCAGGTTGAGGTGCTTGATAGGTCATGGTAGTTGGAAAACTTGGGAATTGACTTGAACTCACTGGTTGGTCACCTTGTGAAAACATATTCCCAGTGTTAGCCGGGTTGGAATTGTTCATTGTTTGACCTTGTGGTAATGTCATTGGTTGTGACATATAATGAAACTGATTTATTGGAGCTTGTGTCATTGGGCATGGCATAGCTTGAACCTGATTTGTCGGAGCTAGTGTCATTGGTCGTGACATAGCTTGATTCTGATTCGTAGGAGCTAATGTCATTGGTCGTGACATAGCTTGGTTCTGAAACAAAGATTGATTGTTTGAAAATTGTGAATTCCCAGTTATGCCTGGGTTGGGCATACTGGTAACAGTGTTTTGAACCTGTGAAGTTTGTTGTTGCCCAGTAAAGTCTGGGTTGGACATACTGGCAACTGATAAAGGTTCGTTATTTCCCATGTGAGTGGGATTTTCACCTGATGGACTGAGGGAGGACAAACCAAATAATTGTTTCTCAGGCTCTAACATACCGGTTGGTTGGTTGTGATACAATGAACTGGCTACACCTGTTTGTTTTTGTGACTTGTATTCTTGACCTATATCACCTAATAAATCATATGTCCAACTACCATCATAACATTGTGATGTGCTTTGGTGTGAGTCTAATGCATACCCTTTTGAATCATTTGTAGGGTTTTGGACTGTATCAGTTGGTTTATTGCTGACTTCTTGTTTGATTTGTGAATTTTTCGGGTTGTCAGAGAAAGGTCCCCATCTTTCAAGACTAGCACTCAAGTCTTCATGTTTTCTAAAATCAACATGTACAAAAAGTCTTTCTGGTGCCCTTAAATAGGGAATACTACAAAATGTTTCCCATGTAAATGGGTCAGTTTCTCTTGTTCTGATTATGTAATCAGCTATTTGTTGCCCTACACCTGGCAACTTCAACAACTCCTCACGAGTGCACAAATTTATTTTTATTTTGTCTGTTGCCATTGTTTCTGTTTATTGTGACCCTTATAAGTAAAACTAAACTACTTTATTCAATAAACAAAACACATACAATCAAAATAATATCTTAATTTGTAATCCACGACAATGTTTACACTCAACGGAAATCACTTCCGGTCAACTCGGGAATGTTGTGTACACGTCACACAACCTTTGTTGACTACGCAAAATCGAATCTCACGATTTCGTGTCTACGTCACAGCCGCAACTGTGAAAATGGGTCAACGTTTACAATTCCCACAATAATAACAATTCTAGAATATACTCTAATATAAACTCTACTCTACCAGTAAATATCTCAATATTTTACTGCATACCAAACTTCAACCGCCGCTTACTCAATTTCCAATGAAAAATCTAATTTCACACCTGAGTGACGACTGGCGGGAACATGTGCTTCTTATCTTTGTCAATATCCTAATAAAAACACCTCGTCGCCATTATGGTAAAACTCTGGTGGTTATAATTGCACCCTGAGTTCACTCTACAATACAGTGGGTCCAAACTTAGGATAAAGTGTAAGATGCGTCTTACCTGTCCAAAGGTTCAGCAACAAGAAGACCGTTTCCGTGAGATCTCATTCGGTCCTCGGTTTTCGGCATCCATCAGCCAATCAGTGACTTGCAATCCGAATATTACCATGGTGACGATCTATTTATATCTAACGGAAACCCCCGTCTAATTTTACCACATATATATAAGTTTAATAGGAAAGGGGGGGGGTAACTTTGAGTACCGATTGTGGACCTCTCAGAGATATACCCCGTTAGACACTTATAGGGTATATAGAGGATACATGTAGCTATTCATATGCCAAATCCCATTGCTAAATCTACACAAGCTCTCAAAGATAAGACCTTCATCGCATATATATAAGTTTAATAGGAAGGGGGGGGTAACTTTGAGTACCGATTGTGGACCTCCCAGAGATATACCCCGTTAGCCACTTATAGGGTATATAGAGAATACATTTAGCTATTCATATGCCGAATCCCATTGCTAAATCTACACTTTTGAACATTTCACAAGCTCTCAAAGATAAGACCTTCATCAAATATATATAAGTTTAATAGGAAGGAGGGGGGTAACTTTGAGTACCGATTGCGGACCTCCCAGAGATATACCCCGTTAGCCACTTATAGGGTATATAGAAGATACATGTAGCTATTCATATGCCAAATCCCATTGCTTAATCTACACTTTTGAACACTTCACAAGCTCTCAAAGATAAGACCTTCATCAGATATATATATATAAGTTTAATAGGAAGGGGGGGGGTAAATTTGAGTACCGATTGTGGACCTCCCAGAGATATACCCCGTTAGCCACTTATAAAGTATAAAGAGAATATATGTAGCTATTCTTATGCCGAATGCCATTGCCAAATCTGCACTTTTTGAACATTTCACAAGCTCTCAAAGATAAGACCATCATCAAATATATCAGTTTAATAGGAAAGGGGGGTAATTTTGAATACCAATTGTGGACCTCCCAGAGATACACCCCATTAGCCATTTATAGAGTATATAGAAAATAAATGTATCTATTCATATGTTAAATCCCATTGCTTAATCTACACTTTTGAACATTTCACAAGCTCTCAAAGATAAGACCTTCATCAAATATATATAAGTTTAATAGGAAGGGGGTAACTTTGAGTACCGATTGTGGACCTCCCAGAGATATACCCCGTTAGCCACTTATAGGGTTTATAGAGGATACATGTAGCTGTTCATATGCCAAATCCCATTGCTAAATCTACACTTTTGAACATTTCACAAGCTCTGAAAGATAAGACCTTCATCAAATATATATAAGTTTAATAGGAAGGGGGGGTAACATTGAGTACCGATTGTGGACCTCCCATAGATATACCCCGTTAGCCACTTAGAGGGTTTATAGAAGATACATGTAGCTATTCATATGCCAAATCCCATTGCTAAATCTACACTTTTGAACATTTCACAAGCTCTCAAAGATAAGACCTTCATCAAATATATATAAGTTTAATAGGAAGGAGGGGGGTAACTTTGAGTACCGATTGTGGACCTCCCAGAGATATACCCCGTTAGCCACTTATAGGGTATATAGAGAATACATGTAGCTATTCATATGCTAAATCCCATTGCTAAATCTACACTTTTGAACATTTCACAAGCTCTCAAAAATTAGACCATCATCAAATATATATAAGTTTAATAGGAAGGGGGGGTAACATTGAGTACCGATTGTGGACCTCCCATAGATATACCATAGGGGGATATGAAAGGGGGGTCATGGGGCTACATGGCCCAGTCGGACCTTTTCACTGTAAATGTCCGTGTCCGAACGGGTAGCGGTCCGAAAATCTTATAATATGCATTAATAGGCCCTGCGTGGGTATATAAATAATGACCCCCGACTTTTTCCGCCCCTTTCAATCGACAAGGGGGTAGGGGGATATGAAAGGGGGGTCATGGGGCTACATGGCCCAGTCGGACCTTTTCACTGTAAATGTCCGTGTCCGAACGGGTAGCGGTCCGAAAATCTTATAATATGCATTAATAGGCCCTGCGTGGGTATATAAATAATGACCCCCGACTTTTTCCGCCCCTTTCAATCGACAAGGGGGTAGGGGGATATGAAAGGGGGGTCATGGGGCTACATGGCCCAGTCGGACCTTTTCACTGTAAATGTCCGTGTCCGAACGGGTAGCGGTCCGAAAATCTTATAATATGCATTAATAGGCCCTGCGTGGGTATATAAATAATGACCCCCGACTTTTTCCGCCCCTTTCAATCGACAAGGGGGTAGGGGGATATGAAAGGGGGGTCATGGGGCTACATGGCCCAGTCGGACCTTTTCACTGTAAATGTCCGTGTCCGAACGGGTAGCGGACCTTTTCACTGTAAATGTCCGTGTCCGAACGGGTAGCGGTCCGAAAATCTTATAATATGCATTAATAGGCCCTGCGTGGGTATATAAATAATGACCCCCGACTTTTTCCGCCCCTTTCAATCGACAAGGGGGTAGGGGGATATGAAAGGGGGGTCATGGGGCTACATGGCCCAGTCGGACCTTTTCACTGTAAATGTCCGTGTCCGAACGGGTAGCGGTCCGAAAATCTTATAATATGCATTAATAGGCCCTGCGTGGGTATATAAATAATGACCCCCGACTTTTTCCGCCCCTTTCAATCGACAAGGGGGTAGGGGGATATGAAAGGGGGGTCATGGGGCTAGATGGCCCAGTCGGACCTTTTCACTGTAAATGTCCGTGTCCGAATGGGTAGCGGTCCGAAAATCTTATAATATGCATTAATAGGCCCTGCGTGGGTATATAAATAATGACCCCCGACTTTTCCGCCCCTTTCAATCGACAAGGGGGTAGGGGGATATGAAAGGGGGGTCATGGGGCTACATGGCCCAGTCGGACCTTTTCACTGTAAATGTCCGTGTCCGAACGGGTAGCGGTCCGAAAATCTTATAATATGCATTAATAGGCCCTGCGTGGGTATATAAATAATGACCCCCGACTTTTTCCGCCCCTTTCAATCGACAAGGGGGTAGGGGGATATGAAAGGGGGGTCATGGGGCTACATGGCCCAGTCGGACCTTTTCACTGTAAATGTCCGTGTCCGAACGGGTAGCGGTCCGAAAATCTTATAATATGCATTAATAGGCCCTGCGTGGGTATATAAATAATGACCCCTGACTTTTTCCGCCCCTTTCAATCGACAAGGGGGTAGGGGGATATGAAAGGGGGGTCATGGGGCTACATGGCCCAGTCGGACCTTTTCACTGTAAATGTCCGTGTCCGAACGGGTAGCGGTCCGAAAATCTTATAATATGCATTAATAGGCCCTGCGTGGGTATATAAATAATGACCCCCGACTTTTTCCGCCCCTTTCAATCGACAAGGGGGTAGGGGGATATGAAAGGGGGGTCATGGGGCTACATGGCCCAGTCGGACCTTTTCACTGTAAATGTCCGTGTCCGAACGGGTAGCGGTCCGAAAATCTTATAATATGCATTAATAGGCCCTGCGTGGGTATATAAATAATGACCCCCGACTTTTTCCGCCCCTTTCAATCGACAAGGGGGTAGGGGGATATGAAAGGGGGGTCATGGGGCTACATGGCCCAGTCGGACCTTTTCACTGTAAATGTCCGTGTCCGAACGGGTAGCGGTCCGAAAATCTTATAATATGCATTAATAAGCCCTGCGTGGGTATATAAATAATGACCCCCGACTTTTTCCGCCCCTTTCAATCGACAAGGGGGTAGGGGGATATGAAAGGGGGGTCATGGGGCTACATGGCCCAGTCGGACCTTTTCACTGTAAATGTCCGTGTCCGAACGGGTAGCGGTCCGAAAATCTTATAATATGCATTAATAGGCCCTGCGTGGGTATATAAATAATGACCCCCGACTTTTTCCGCCCCTTTCAATCGACAAGGGGGTAGGGGGATATGAAAGGGGGGTCATGGGGCTACATGGCCCAGTCGGACCTTTTCACTGTAAATGTCCGTGTCCGAACGGGTAGCGGTCCGAAAATCTTATAATATGCATTAATAGGCCCTGCGTGGGTATATAAATAATGACCCCCGACTTTTTCCGCCCCTTTCAATCGACAAGGGGGTAGGGGGATATGAAAGGGGGGTCATGGGGCTACATGGCCCAGTCGCACCTTTTCACTGTAAATGTCCGTGTCCGAACGGGTAGCGGTCCGAAAATCTTATAATATGCATTAATAGGCCCTGCGTGGGTATATAAATAATGACCCCCGACTTTTTCCGCCCCTTTCAATCGACAAGGGGGTAGGGGGATATGAAAGGGGGGTCATGGGGCTACATGGCCCAGTCGGACCTTTTCACTGTAAATGTCCGTGTCCGAACGGGTAGCGGTCCGAAAATCTTATAATATGCATTAATAGGCCCTGCGTGGGTATATAAATAATGACCCCCGACTTTTTCCGCCCCTTTCAATCGACAAGGGGGTAGGGGGATATGAAAGGGGGGTCATGGGGCTACATGGCCCAGTCGGACCTTTTCACTGTAAATGTCCGTGTCCGAACGGGTAGCGGTCCGAAAATCTTATAATATGCATTAATAGGCCCTGCGTGGGTATATAAATAATGACCCCCGACTTTTTCCGCCCCTTTCAATCGACAAGGGGGTAGGGGGATATGAAAGGGGGTCATGGGGCTACATGGCCCAGTCGGACCTTTTCACTGTAAATGTCCGTGTCCGAACGGGTAGCGGTCCGAAAATCTTATAATATGCATTAATAGGCCCTGCGTGGGTATATAAATAATGACCCCCGACTTTTTCCGCCCCTTTCAATCGACAAGGGGGTAGGGGGATATGAAAGGGGGGTCATGGGGCTACATGGCCCAGTCGGACCTTTTCACTGTAAATGTCCGTGTCCGAACGGGTAGCGGTCCGAAAATCTTAAAATATGCATTAATAGGCCCTGCGTGGGTATATAAATATTGACCCCCGACTTTTTCCGCCCCTTTCAATCGACAAGGGGGTAGGGGGATATGAAAGGGGGGTCATGGGGCTACATGGCCCAGTCGGACCTTTTCACTGTAAATGTCCGTGTCCGAACGGGTAGCGGTCCGAAAATCTTATAATATGCATTAATAGGCCCTGCGTGGGTATATAAATAATTACCCCCGACTTTTTCCGCCCCTTTCAATCGACAAGGGGGTAGGGGGATATGAAAGGGGGGTCATGGGGCTACATGGCCCAGTCTGACCTTTTCACTGTAAATGTCCGTGTCCGAACGGGTAGCGGTCCGAAAATCTTATAATATGCATTAATAGGCCCTGCGTGGGTATATAAATAATGACCCCCGACTTTATCCGCCCCTTTCAATCGACAAGGGGGTAGGGGGATATGAAAGGGGGTTATGGGGCTACATGGCCCAGTCGGACCTTTTCACTGTAAATGTCCGTGTCCGAACGGGTAGCGGTCCGAAAATCTTATAATATGCATTAATAGGCCCTGCGTGGGTATATAAATAATGACCCCCGACTTTTTCCGCCCCTTTCAATCGACAAGGGGGTAGGGGGATATGAAAGGGGGGTCATGGGGCTACATGGCCCAGTCGGACCTTTTCACTGTAAATGTCCGTGTCCGAACGGGTAGCGGTCCGAAAATCTTATAATATGCATTAATAGGCCCTGCGTGGGTATATAAATAATGTCCCCCGACTTTTTCCGCCCCTTTCAATCGACAAGGGGGTAGGGGGATATGAAAGGGGGGTCATGGGGCTACATGGCCCAGTCGGACCTTTTCACTGTAAATGTCCGTGTCCGAACGGGTAGCGGTCCGAAAATCTTATAATATGCATTAATAGGCCCTGCGTGGGTATATAAATAATGACCCCCGACTTTTTCCGCCCCTTTCAATCGACAAGGGGGTAGGGGGATATGAAAGGGGGGTCATGGGGCTACATGGCCCAGTCGGACCTTTTCACTGTAAATGTCCGTGTCCGAACGGGTAGCGGTCCGAAAATCTTATAATATGCATTAATAGGCCCTGCGTGGGTATATACATAATGACCCCCGACTTTTTCCGCCCCTTTCAATCGACAAGGGGGTAGGGGGATATGAAAGGGGGGTCATGGGGCTACATGGCCCAGTCGGACCTTTTCACTGTAAATGTCCGTGTCCGAACGGGTAGCGGTCCGAAAATCTTATAATATGCATTAATAGGCCCTGCGTGGGTATATAAATAATGACCCCCGACTTTTTCCGCCCCTTTCAATCGACAAGGGGGTAGGGGGATATGAAAGGGGGGTCATGGGGCTACATGGCCCAGTCGGACCTTTTCACTGTAAATGTCCGTGTCCGAACGGGTAGCGGTCCGAAAATCTTATAATATGCATTAATAGGCCCTGCGTGGGTATATAAATAATGACCCCCGACTTTTTCCGCCCCTTTCAATCGACAAGGGGGTAGGGGGATATGAAAGGGGGGTCATGGGGCTACATGGCCCAGTCGGACCTTTTCACTGTAAATGTCCGTGTCCGAACGGGTAACGGTCCGAAAATCTTATAATATGCATTAATAGGCCCTGCGTGGGTATATAAATAATGACCCCCGACTTTTTCCGCCCCTTTCAATCGACAAGGGGGTAGGGGGATATGAAAGGGGGGTCATGGGGCTACATGGCCCAGTCGGACCTTTTCACTGTAAATGTCCGTGTCCGAACGGGTAGCGGTCCGAAAATCTTATAATATGCATTAATAGGCCCTGCGTGGGTATATAAATAATGACCCCCGACTTTTTCCGCCCCTTTCAATCGACAAGGGGGTAGGGGGATATGAAAGGGGGGTCATGGGGCTACATGGCCCAGTCGGACCTTTTCACTGTAAATGTCCGTGTCCGAACGGGTAGCGGTCCGAAAATCTTATAATATGCATTAATAGGCCCTGCGTGGGTATATAAATAATGACCCCCGACCGGGTGGGGCATGTCTGCTTGTGCCACCTACTGACTTTGGGGTTGAAAGGGAAAGGAAAAGTTCGGAAGCACTTTCTATGTACTTATACAGGGCCGTTTATTGTATATTACGACATATTGAGACGGTCACCGGACCAAATCCTGATACTTAGTCACGGTCCAATCGGGTGGGGCATGCAGCACAGTAACCCGTCTGTTAGTGCAACCTACTGACTTTTGGATTGAAAGGGGAGGGTAAAGTTCGGAAGCACTTTCTATGTACTTATACAGGGCCGTTTATTGTATATTACGACATATTGGGACGGCCACCGGACCAAATCCTGATACTTAGTCACGGTCCGACCGGGTGGGGCATGTAGCCCACTTTATGTCACAGTTAAATATAAAACGATTTTCCGTTGAATATTAAACGAATGTCAACCGAAAATCAATCGAATATCAACCGAATGTCAATCGAATGTTAAACGAATGTCAATCGAATGTTAAACGAATGTCAATCGAATGTTGAATAAGTAACCAACTTCACATTGCTATAACATTACCGGTATTTCGTATAAACCTGATATAATTTCTATTTCACTTGCCTTTTTTATATTTCATCTGATCTTAACATATGATTAATAAGTGACATAAAAACACTTATGAATAAAATGCCCCTCTTACTACTGTGGATTCATTTATTTTCGTGGGTATCGATTATCATGGTTTGATAAAATAAAGTAAGTTCGCGTATTCGTAAATTCGTAGTTCTGAAGTCTCCAGCAAACAGATAAAAAAAAATATTTTTGTGGGGGATCAAATTTCGTGGGTCAAGGCCATTCACGAAGACTGCAAAAATTGGCACTCAACGAATAATAATGACACCACAGTATCCAATATCATTGTTTGAATATTATTCGGAATACATTCCAATCATTGTATATGTTTATATGAACAACTAACTTACTATTTGCTTCATTTTGTTTTTCAGAAACGACGAACACTTCAAAAAAGGATGATTCTTCCTCTGAAGAAAGTTTTTTATCACATGGAAACGGTATATAAAAGATTTAAATTCTATACAAAACATAACATAAAAAACAACATTTATTCAGGATATGTGGATACAAATAAAAAGTACACACGAAATCTTGCAGAGTAATAAATTGGGGTAGGGGAAGTAAATGATGTCCTGAATCGACTTGCTCTGTAAATTTTCAAAAAGTTAATAAGGAGTGTAGGTGTTACTATGTATTTAAATGCTTCAGATATTTGATTTTATGAACTTTAAACAAAGACTTTTCTAAAATGACACAAAAGATAATTAAACAAAGGTAAATACTTTTTTGAATATGCGTTAACGTTAATTCGAATAGAACGTCTGATTTTTAGGTCTTTCTCGTCTATATGCAGACCTACCTTAATATTTAGGCAGACCTACGCGCGTCAGGCGTAGCAAAAGTTATGGTCTGGAACTTTGTTGTCATTTGTATTTCAAACACACGTGAAGGTTAACACTGCTGATGGAGTTTCAATTCCCCGAGGTTAGCCTGCTCCGGCACCAACACTTTTGAGTTGGAGAAAACATCAAAGCTTTAAATTTTCCGTCTAAATTTCAAAATTGTCTAAACCCTAAGGTTCTTCCTACCCTAGACATAGGTTGATTTTCTTAGTAATAATTTTGTTCCCCAGTTTGGTATTTTTGGTATTATTGTTCTATGCTCTTCATATTCATATAGTGTTTGGCATTTTCAATATTTTTGGTAGAGCGCCTCTGATGAGTATTGAAGAGACGAAACGCGCGTCAGGAACTTTGTTGTCATTTGTATTTTTAACTGCTATAAAGGGACAAAAATATAATGTTTCAACTCGGTCCCTTTTATCGAGGCAATTTCTTTTCTTTTTTGTCACCAAATATCAACATTGCTATGTCAATTTGCCTTGTCAGCAACTTTCATAATTTTGTCAGTTAACATATTCACATTCATTTAAAGGCATTGTTATTTTGTTGTTATGTATACTTTATTTAAGGTACAGTTTGAGCAGTAAGAGAATAGAGAAAGAGAAAAACCCAAAAAATATTTCAATTTTCCCCACGGACAATTTCAGGCTGTTTATAAGCTTTCACGTTTTTTTTTTGATGTGCAAATATTTTGTGAATCGCATTAAGATGCCAAAAGTGTTTTTATTGCAAGGTGTTTACAAGCATGTTTCGGTCTGTTTACGAAGGCTTTGCAATACTGAAGAACAGATCATAACTTGCTTGCAAATTCGTGAAAGGATTACCCTTTTACATAGTAGTTCAAAATAATCTTACATTTTTTTGTTTAAAAATCGTTTTCGATCGCAAAGACAAAATCAACTCTTAGGTGCTCGCAAATACCTTCTGTTTACAAGTTTGGAATAATCTGACCGAGCCAAAAATTACCAATTGAAAAAAAAAAACTGTCTCATAATTTTACTCGTGAACAAACATTCTTTTGATTTATAAAAATTCATATTTTTATATGAGCGTATGATTTCATCCACAAAAATTCCTAAATGACGACAACAGGCGAGGAGCAAACATATTTCGTATAAGCATTTTTTTGTCAGATGTGATTTTTAACATAGGAAATCGATGTACATGTAAGTCCCACAAGCTCCTGCATATAAATACCGAATTAGTTGTGATTTGTACACTCAATATGCTGCAGGGGATGAAATGTTTCTAGACAATAAGGAAAAGTTGACGAAAGGATGTAGATAATTATATGGAGGAGACATCATAGAATCCGTTTTGCCCTTTATCTTTAGTTCCTTTGAATATATGAGAATTTTACCAATTTGAAGGACAAGCTGTCGTTGCATGTCCATAATTCTAGAAAAATTAAAGAATAATGTTTGTATGTGAAAAAGAAATATACATGTTCAAGAAATTAAACTTTTATGCTAATTTTGATTGAAGAACAAGCAAGCAAGTTTTTAGCAAAGAAATTAAGAAATATCTTTCGAGTACACGTTTATTATGAAGGTGACTTTATTTGTCTTTATGCTTATGTTTAAATGGAAATGTGACGTAAATGAAAGGGATGAAAGGGAACTAGATGTTGTCAAAGCCACTATAATAAAAAAAATAAAAAAAAAAACATACTCAAAATCCATATAAAAATGGTTTAAAAAGATTGTCTAGTAGAACAAAACATAAATTAAAACAGCAATGACGTCTTGTTTTCTTACAACTGGAAAGGAATTTGAGAAAAAAATGGTGGGTAAAACCAGGTTTTATGGCTTGTCAAACCTTCTTCAATATAGTTAAACAATACACAACACGGTTGTGAAGAAAAAGTTAGGATATTGAGAAGGCTTTCCCAGTACAACAAACAGTGAAAAACCGGTGCCTGATTGCAAAAGAAATCATTTTTTAGGATATTTTGAGACGTGTTTTCTTAAAACCTTGGTCTTAAAGTCGGAGATACCGGTGTCGGATAAAAAACGAAAAATGTGTATAAGCCCTGGCATATCGAATGAGTTTTGAAGTATAGACACTACCATATTTTATATGCACGTGTCAGCAATTCTTGTCAAAGCTTTTGTTTGTCCTTTTCAGTTATTGTTTTGTCTATTGTATATGTCCAGAGATGGACCAAAAACAAGAATCAAAGGGGAACCAATGGGACATTACAATGTCAAAAGTCCGAAAAAAAACCAGCAAACTCGAACGGAAACCGCATGGAGTCACACAAAATATAGATACACAAACACAACTTAAAGACATAGAACCTATCAATTTCGCAATTTTTAAAAAATAATGAAATTCACACTATTTGAAGAATACAGTGTAAAACCTTTGAAGAAACTGTTACCTTTTCATAAAAACGTACCAGAAAGTATTCCTTTCGATTCAAAACTGAAGAAAAAAAGCAGTGTCAAAAAATAGGACAAACTAATTATAGAATGTAAACACTTGCGGGTGCCTGTAAACTGAGAAACAAAAAGTAACCAAACGAAACGGAGCGAAACAAAAACGATATCGGTAAAGAAGGAAACGTAAACAGTAAAATAAGCAATCGAAATCTGTTCAGAAAGGAAACGAAATCGAGTAAAACTGGTAAAAAAAGAAAACTGAATCGATTTTACCCGACACTAGTCGTTTTCGTAATTTACCGATTTCGTTTTCTCTTCGTCTCGTTTGGTTACATTTCGTTTCTCAGTTTAACAGTACCCAGTTTACAAAAAGTAAATATTTATGATGGACAATACTTAATCAACGCGAATAATTAAAATAAGATTATTTTATAGAAAGCTGCACAAATTTGAGTTTTTATGTTGGTAAAGATAAGTTTTAGATAGTATATTTTTAATGTACTTTTTATCCAATGTAAAAATTGCGAAATTGATAGGGTCTATGTCTTTAATGTGTGAATCTTTATATGTGCTGTACATAGTTATTTTATGATACCTGTGATAAATCTAAAGAATGGTAAAAAAAAGAAGAAAATTTAGGTCAATGGTGACATTTTAAAACTTGAGTACTTCATTTTGGCTAGGTATGTTCCTAAAACTTTCTAAAAACTTTTTTCTATAATCAAATAGCAGTAAATACTAGATAAAAGGTGACCTTAAATGGGCATTGACAATGCTAATTATATGATGTAACAGTGATTTTAAAAAGATATTAAGATTTTTTTTCTTTAAAAAGCATTTGAATCTTTAAAAAATGATTGTATAAAACAGTCCAGATATACTAAAACACGCATACTTCTTCGTTTAAATTGTTCCAAATTTGCTGAAATAATTAACAAAACATAGATCAATATTTAGTTTTTCTAATATGTATAATAAAAACAACGACATGTATTTAAAATAGTGTTTTGATTTGAAAACAAGCTTAAAGTGTAACTTTATCTGAGATAGGTTTTCAAATATTTGTTATTCTGAGACTTTTGAATTAAAGTGATAGGGAAAGATGATGCAAATATAGACTGAAATAGATGTAACTCTCATGTGATCATAGATTAACACGTGATTTCTAATCCTCGGAGTGTTTGAGATGCGGGTTCGGCTTTACCCGATTTCGTGTGAACCAAATCATCGTCATCAAATTTATGGAAGTGTTGCAACAAGCCGAAACGGCTTGATATACCCTTATTGAGCAGCTTCGTCCACATTCGTTGAAACAAGTCCGCATTGCTTGTTGTAATTTTTTTCTATGTTGTCTGTTTCCTTTTGTATCAATTGATTTTGCCTTTCCATTTTTGGACTTTTGACATTCTAATATCAAACATTACCCTCTCAGTTCGCAGTGTATTGCATTTGTCGTTACCCCATTATGCCTGCTCTTATTTGGCTCTACAAAAGTCTCCGTTGCATTGAAGTTGTGAGATGACCCCTTATAGGAGTAACGGTCCATTAAAAGTGAAAAATAGCTTTTTTTCATGCTGTTGGCTTAGAGAATGAAAACTATTACAGATAGAGAAAAGTTTTTGCTTGCTTAAATGTTCAGCTCATTTAGCTCTACAAAAGTCTACATAGGGTCAAGTTTGTCCGGTGATCCGTTATAGGGGTTACGGTGCCTAAAATAACGTTTTTTCATGTTTTTCGCCTATGGAATGAAATCATTAGCAGATAGAAAGAAACTGTTGCTTGCTTAAATGTTCAGCTCAATTAGCTGTACAAAAGTCTCCATAGGGTTTAAGTTGTCACATGACCCCTTATTGGGATAACGGCCATTAAAATAACGTTTTTCATGTTTTTGGATTATAGAATGACAATTTTAGCAGATAGAGAAAAGATGTTGCTTGCTTAAACATTCAGCTCATTTAGCTCTACAAAAGTCTACATGGGATTGAAGTTGACCCCTTATAGGGGTTATGCCTAAATAATGTTTTTTGTTTGTTTTGGATCTACAGAATGAGTACTCTAGTAGATAGAGAAAAGCTGTTGCTTGCTTAATTGTTCAGCTCATTAAGTTAACAAAAGTCTTTATAGGGTCGACATCAAGACTAGCTGAGCGATTAATGCTGCTGCGAGCCTCTTGTTATGATTTATTACTGTTATGTAGATAAATATTTAAAAATTACTTTGATAATTAAAAAAATCTGATTAATGGATGTAATAAAGACAAAATATATGACATAAATATTTACTTGTGTTTCTATGAAAATTAATTTTGAAATAAACGTTATCCAAATTTGAAAAAAGACCATTTCATTTTGCAACCACAGAATAAAAGACAATATTAAGGACAAATGCAATTAAAATATATCTTGATATTTTGGTGCAAAAATTTGTGAAAATCCGTTCAGAAATTACTTAAGAATTTCTTTTTCGATTTTTTAATATTCAACATAGAAATCAATGAAAAAAATTTAAGTGGCCGAATACCTTTGGTACATATCTTTAGTCATGAACGCTGTCATCCAGCCATAAGAATGCGCATTATATAATATTTTTTGTTTAATATCTGTACATGTTCATACATGCTGCCAATCATCTGTATTTCGAAGTTTTAGCTCGCAAAGAAATATATATGGTGACGATAAAAGCAGGGCTTCCAAACAAAAGAAATAAAAAATGGCTCGTATTTAAGTAATGCATACGATTTAGATTTAGGTTCACATTGAATGTGTATAACTTGTCGTTATATCAAAGTCTTCGCGATAAACATCCGAGATCCCGATTAATAGCCATATTAAAACTACTTAAAATGTATCTGTCGTCACGAAGGAAAACAAATAATGAATTTCAGTAGTCGAATAATTTTAAGCAAAATAAACGTTTTGGGCGGTAATAAATGCGTATTCTAAGAATTTTGGTCCGAAGGGCACCAAAAGATTGGGGAAGAGAAAAATGTTATTTTAGTAGACATTTAAGTTTTATACGATATTTTGACAGATGATATTGAATTGTCATACATTATCTGAAATATACCGTAGATCCTTATTATCCATTCACGTTTACTAGTATTTGAAATAAACTTTGTACAGTTTTACAGGTCAGTTCTGCACAACTACATGTACGGAAAACATCAAATTATTAATAATAAATTTTTATTTTTTGCTGAAATGAAAATCTTTACACCAGTTAGACCTACATGCCTATTTAACAAACGTTTCTGGTTTCGCCTAATAGCTCTAGAAATTTGCTGTTTAGCCCGAAGATCTTAATTAAAGACGTTTGATTGTTTATGTATGTTGTGATGGCCATATGACTCTATTATGACGCCAGAAACACGCTAAAAATTCGGAAAAAAATATCATTATTTGCTTCATTTTTTAGGACTCATTAAAATTAGTATATAGCACATTCCTCGAAAACATTAATTTTTTGTCCAAAATTTGACGACGCGTTTGTTCTATGTTAAATTAAGAGACTACTCACCAAAAATGCTCTACAATTGGCCAAATTTATAAATTTGATAAAATATATTAATTTTAGCCCAGTTTTTCGTTAGTTGTATTCATGACATTACAAGATTTCAAAGCATATTTGCCAGTTACTCCAAGTTAAATTTTATACGATTTTGGTTCTTATTGAACTTTTTCCTGTAACTTCCAAATAACGAAAATATATTTTTCAGTTCAAGGCCTCCAAGGAGTGAAGGTTGATGTCCATCTTATATCTAGTATGTACACGAAAGGTAAAAAGCATGTAAACCTTAGAAAGTATTGCTCATTTCAAATCCACTTGACGCATCAAGTTTGTCTGCTGGAATTCTTAAAGTTTTGTTTAAGAATTCCAGTATTTTGGTGTTTTACATTTCTCTAAATAAGCTTCAAGCAATATTTTTTACTTTTTAAATGTATAGCTCATTAATTTTACGACAACTTAGTGAACATTTGAAGCAAATGTCTGCAATAATTTTCATTCACAAGTTTTTTATATTTATCTTTACCTGGAGGGGGTCATTTGATAACCCATTCTTTTGAAAGAACAATATACTTTAACAGAGAATAAATCAGTTATAGTACAATTAACTTATATATTTCGCTTGCCTTTAAACGCTTTAGCGCTTTGGTTTGAATTCTAGGCGTAATACAAGCAGTGACACATAAAAAAGTTTGTCGAGCAATGTATATATTCAAGCAACATTTTTGTCTGCAACAGTTCATTAAAAGTAAAAAAAAACAAACTTTTTTTACTTAAGGCGCCAAACAAGCAGTGACGCATCAAAACCGTTTTTCAAGCAGAATATTCAAGCAACAGTTTTGGTCTGCTATAATTTTTCTTTATTTCAATAGTTTTATTTTTTTAAGACCAAAAAAAAAAAAAAACATATTTGTTAAGCTTCTTGAGGTAAACATTAACGCAAGCAAAAGCTTTTCTTTATCTGCAAAATTTCGACTGACAGCTGCTGCACATGTAAGAATTTAAGATGTTTGTGCTGGATATTTATTCCAAAAAATTCTTTATTCTACAAAAACACTATTATTGACCTTTCAGGACCATCAACCCATCCTATATGCTGTTACCGTTATATTTTAAGTTCAAACATTGTTCATCTCTATGTTCCTTTTAGCAATGGTGGCTTGTTCTTTGTCGAATAAAAATCCTTACGATACGTCTGTTGGTTGATCAGCGCAGTTTAAAAAAGAGTCAGAGTTTCTAATGCTGTGATATAACATCATTATCCCACTTCTTTGTAATACAGATTTCAAAACATTTAAGGTTAATGAGGACAGGTGTCATGTGACCAAGCACATCTAAATATGCAACGAAAATGCTGGCATAACAAAAAGATTAAATGAGTTAATAAAAGAAATGTTTAACATATAATAATATTTTTTAAACAGATATAAGACTATTTTTTAATAAATCATTGTTTTGAAACTATCAAGGGAGATAATCCATGTAAAGTATGACCATTAAATACAAAGGATTCTACAGGCAGATTCAAAACTAAGTTGGTGACCCCCTATTTCCTCACTTATTTTAAAGTTTGCTTAATAATATTAATTCTGATCTAATAAAATCAAATTAAAATTTTGTAATGTAAGATTTTTTCTTGAGCAGTGATTATATGCATTTTATATGTCCTTTTCTTTAATAGCCATTGTAATTTAGTCAAACTTTGAACCCTTATATGGGAAAAACAAACCTGGTGACCTATCTTTATTTTAGTTTGACATGAAAGATATCAACATTATTTGATATTTAAGGCAATAAAATTAGAATTTTAATTAGCAGATATTTTCGGAGTCAGGCGTCCTCATTAACCTTAAAGTATATAAAATTAACTAATTAATACCATCACTTTGTGTTTTTGTGTTTAGGTACAGATGGTTGTAAGAATGGCAATATTTCGAGTATTTCTAATTTGAATGGAAAAGGCGAAGGTAATATAAATTTAACATTTGTTGTCGCTTCCTGTTTAATTTTCCATTATTCATGATTGGACATTGTTTTTATGTATACACCTGGAAAAAAATTAAGCACCCCCATGATTGTTTTAAAATCATACATTTTCAAAACACTCTTTAACCATTATTTAACAAAAAGTCATTTTAAAGTTTTATTGCAAACTAAAATATGCACTGTTAAGCACAATTTAACATGTTTGTAACAAACAAAAAGACATCGTTTATTTGCATAACCAGATGTGACAAAAAAGATGACATTTGTACATAAACATGGTCTCCGAAAAGTATGGTCCCATGAGGCTCGAATTTTATAATTAATTGTCAAATCACACTCAAAAAGGTAAATCATAATCAAAAGATAGATACTGTATCGTCAAAGAGTCAATTTTTAGTATGTCCACCTTTAGCACGAATGACTGCTGAAATCCTTGTTTTTTTTTACTACCAGTTTGGCGTCTTGTTTCCTTAAGAGTTATCTCCCGCTTTTCAAGGTAAAAATGTGCTTTTAACCGAAAGCTAACATCCATTCAGCCACATATTGAAGAATTAAAACTGAACAAACTCATGAAAATTAGAAATTATTTTAAATCATCGAAAAGCATAAAAAGTCTAAGGGTGCTTAACTTTTTTCCATTTATAGGTTTTGCTCTTCTCATCTCAGATTTGTAACTTTATATTCATTGGTCGAAATCGTCTAATTAATCAATGAAATATCTTTTAATTTTATCAAAACTGATACCAAAAGACAAACCTTTATAGACTGGTTGAGTTGTAAGAAAAGAGAAACTTTGTTTTGAGATATTAAATCGCTTTGCTTCCACATCTCAATAAAAATAAAATGGATAGTGTTGCATATATAAACAATTGATAAAATGAGATACACAAATTCATATGGTTAAGGTAAAAAATATGCTGCAACTGTTCATAAACTAATTCATTTTTAAAATGAATAAAACCAATATCAAACACATACAAATAACATTTATTATATAAGGCAATTGAAACGAGAAGCAAAATGTAGGCAATTATTTCCTATGCGAAAATAACATTTTACTAACTGTCATGCCCACGGCTTTGTTATTTAAGCGGATAATAACATGAATGACAACGTTGACGTATCAAAGACAGCCGACCTTGGAAAAAGTGTTTATGAATGCAGAGAAATAAACGGAACAGGTATCAGAGCTATTTCAACGCTCAAATAATATTTTTTATAATAACAATGATTTATTCCCAGAATAAACCAATATATATACAGTTACCGATGGGTTGCGCGAGGAAAAAAACCACCCCGAATGATAAAATGTGGCATGTTTCCATCTAGAAACGGACATAATAAGTTTTGAGGTTATAAAAGGGTCGTTTATCTGTGACGTCATATAATTGTAAAAAAACAGGTACAATAGTGTTGTTTCACACCTTTATAGCATTATGTATCTGCTTTATCTACATTTTGCCATTTTTTAAATAGAACAGTTGGTTACTTCCGAATGACGAAAAGAAAATTGATTAACGAACGGGGAAATGGTTTCAAATGTATATATTCATATAAACTTCTTAATGATCTACACACAATAAGTATTATAACTATCATATGTTTCTATTCATAATTACATGTAATTTCTTTTTCATAGAAGTTTCTTCTTGTCCTCCTCAAGAAGAAGACGATTTCTCACAGGACATAGATCAATCATTAAGGGTCATAGGTAAAAATAATGATAAATCATTTATAAGGTTCACTAAGCAAAACATTGAAAAACAAAATGATGAAATAATAATTTAATCACCAACTTGACAAATACGTGTGGTAAAAAGCGAA
This sequence comes from Arcuatula senhousia, assembly GCA_963971305.1. NCBI lineage: Eukaryota > Metazoa > Mollusca > Bivalvia > Mytilida > Mytilidae > Arcuatula > Arcuatula senhousia. The sequence continues at coordinate 8,992,877 of OZ020313.1, forward strand.
TGAAATTTATTAATTTACGAAGCTACATGTAAGATGAATACTATATATGTACAACGATATATTGACATCCACTTTAGAAATGGTAGTTTATATTTTATTATCTGAAAATGTTAAGAAATGTGTTTTGTCATGTAATAGTCGCAATCGTTGGTTATTATCTTATACATGTGATGACCACTTATATGGTTTTTATGTCTCTGCGTCAGGTGCATGAAATTTCAAATTTGTCAGTCGGTCTGTAGGTCCGGGCGTACGTCCTTCCCTGCTAATTTCCGTCAAGCTTTTCTAAAAAAAAGTACAGACGTTACGCTAGTTTTTGCGTAAATGTATAAATATTTCATCTCTATCACTGAAGATTATCTAATACTTTCAGTCCTGTCGGACCTATACTTACTGTTCTGGTCCTACGCTGGGGAATGTCTTTTCAAATTCTTTTTTTTTATTAAGGTGAAATGCAGTCTAGTTTTGATGAAAGTGATGATAATGAACTGAATATGGCACATCTCTTAGGAAAAAAATGTTCATCTATACAAAAAGGTATTACAAATTTCATTTATTTGCATGACAACTAGCATACGTACCTTATTCCCTTATTGGCACATCTGATTAAACGCAGTTTTTTTTTAAAAAAGAATGGAAAACGTAGGTTCAGATATCTGGTAGTCGATTATAAACCAACTAACTTTGTCTAATAAAAAGAAAAAAGTCAACAGGCCAAATAATCGACATGATCAAGTTTCTTATAGACAACATGGACGTGTTCTTCAGCAAAGAAAAGGGATTCCAATGGGTACTAATTGTGCATATTTGCTTGATGATTTATTTCTTTATTCATATGAAGCAGATTTATTATAATCTCTTTTAGACAAAAACGATCGAAGACTCGCTCTTTCTTTTAACCCCACTTTTCGTATTGATGATTTCATTTTACTAAACAATTTTCCATTGGGTGACTTAACACAGCGGATTCTATGAAATCAGCTATTTAGATCTACATCTCGAAATATACTCTCAAGGAAGACTTTCAACAAAGCTCTATGACAATATGATTTGTTCAGCTTTCCTTTCTTGTGTGGCAACATTTCGTCCGCTCCAGCTTAAAGAGTTTTTATATCACAGTTGAATCGTTACTTCGGAGCTTGCGGTGCATGCACTCACGTCATACTAAAAAACTACTAACACATTTTATCCGATGTAACAAACGTATTAGACCATTGCCAGTGTGTGTTTTATCACACATGATTTGCTTACTCTTCCGGAGCTTCTGAGCTCAATATCGATACGACCTGAGTTAGTGTAGTTGATTGCAGTTCAATTGTTTTTGTGTTTTGTGTTGCCTGTTTCTTCGTGCTGTTCTCGTCTGTATTTACTGGTTTTTTCTTTGCCATTTCGGCCTTTTGACCTTCGGATGGCTCATTGGTACCTCTGCTTCTTTACCTTGATTGTACCCACTGTACTCATATCTTTTTTATGGAGTAACCAATGAGTTATAGATTAGCATCCTAATACCAATAAATATCTTATAAGGTAAGTCAAAAGAGTAGTCAATTTGTGTCTACCAATGGTAAAAAACAAGAATTTTATCTACTACAATTTTGCAATTTTAAACAAATCAAATTATCGAAAAAGAAAGAAAACGAGATATTGAAAACATGAGGTGGTTTGCTTATCTATAACAACATGTCAATAAATGTTAAGCGCTTATCATTATTAAATAAAATTTTAGTTGCGGATGATTACATCGTGGACAAAGATGACAAAGAAAAGATACCAGATCTTTCAAAATTTTCAGATGAGAGCCGAAAAATTGATGAATCAGGTACACTAGTAAATTCCTTGATTTTTGTTATTGTATTGGTAATTTTATATTCAAGCGCCTATACCGCTTATAATTTCCTACTTGGGCAGACGCATAACGCTTAAATGTGCCGATTTATTAAACTATTTATTTATTTTTGTAAATTGAACACACGTAATGTTATCTCCAATAATTTTTGTGTGTCATTTATAGGCTATATTTGGTCTATTCATAAAATTATATATATCTAATATACATGTTTATGGTCTATTAGGGATATGTTTGCCAAATCACGATTTCGTAGTGAATGAGATTTCCATTTTTATAAATTCTTCTCTTTTATTTTCCTAATCATGGGTTGTATTCCGTTATAAGTTTTATTGCTGTTTGGTTTCATGCACTGTTGAACAGAAATTCTGAGATACTCTTTACGAGAAATACAAAAAACACATGACTTCAGATGGCATTTGTAGCTACAATCAAGGAACAATATCCTTCTCTCTATAAAATCTCATTTGTTCCATCAACCACGGATACTTCTGAACTTACTTTAGTTAATTTAGATGTCGAAACCATACCTCAGGTCTACAATGGTTAAGATATATTTTGTCTTCGTTGGCTCTACAGAAAAAAATCTAGAAGTATTGGCATTTCCATTTAAAAGATTTTAAGCTAAGATTTTGATTGAGTTTTGTGACAGTTTCAATTTTTCAATTTTTTTTTCAGTTTTCAATTTCACAAATAATGCTTCAAAATTTTGTGCCCGGTGAATCTAGTTTACTTAATCTAGTAAGTCCAATTTTCTTATAGAATATTGGTCCCGATTAATGACAGTTTTTAGAGTTTTGAAATTACATAAAGAATGTTTCGAGAAAAAAAAAGTTTAATTATATATGATCGGCACATTTAAATATAATATATCTCTAGAAACTAAATCGTCATCTCAAGATCTCTTGTTCGCCTTACCTTATCCGCCATATCTGAAAAATGGAATCTCTTACCTTGAGAAAGCTTACTCTGAAAAACAAATTGCACCTAGACTGTCATAAGATTGTGGCCCACTCTATTGTAGAAGAGATTCGCCTCCTCAACAAATCAGTCTACTATTTTCTATATTTTGAAAAAAGACAAGAAACTGCAATCTCTGGCTCCCAAATGTGATCACAACTTGGATACTCCTGTCGACACCAACGATACCGAGACTGAAAATTTTGAAGTCGCTGTCCATTGTGTACCAGACTCAGTCAAACTTTCTCAAGCAGAGTTGAGTCTTCTGTCCAAAGGTCTAAATTTTGTTCCAACAACTTCCTTAGCAGACTCTTTTCAAAACCATACGGACATCTAAAACTTCTTAAAAGCTTTTTTCCACGAGAAGGAAAATAACCAATTTGACGAGGAGGATAATGAAGCCGCCTCTTTGTTTCGCGATTATGGCAACAAAAAATCTAAGTTCACTCCTAAAACATCCTGGTTTCCTGTTTTGGAAAAATATATTAAATCTTGTCTTAACCAAATTGATAATTTAAAAACCAAACACCTCAAAAGACATAATCTGACTAGTAACGAACAAACTGCTTTCCAAAATTTAAAGACCCGCACAGACATAGTCATAAAAACTGCTGACACAGGGGGTGCAGTGGTCGCTTGGGATGCCAAGTCTTATGTCTCCGAGGGCGATTTTCAACTTGCAAACCCAACTTTCTATTCTAAATTAAAAAATAATAATACACAGAAAAATCAGCAACAAATTAAGGAATTTATCAAAACATCCGTGGAGAACAACTATCTTCCAGATAATGCTAGGCACTTGATAGTTTCCCAACTCAGGACATCGAGATTCTACATGCTTTCTAAAATTCATAAATTGGGAAACCCTGGTAGACCCATAGTCTCTGCATGTAGTTATCCGACTGAAAACATTTCAAGTTTTCTCCATAATGTTTTCATGCCAATAGTGGAGAACTTGTCCACCTATGTTAAGGACACTACTCATTCTCTTAATATCCTAGAGTTCTTTGAACCAAAAAATCCAAATGACTTTAGATTGTTCTCCATTAATGTTACTGCTCTCTACACTAGTATTCCGAACAACGATGCCATGATCGCTTTAAAACATTTTTTGGACAGAAGCCCCAATCCCTATGTAAAAACGGATGTCATCTTGAGATTAGCATAACTTGTTCTCAATCTCAACACTTTTCAGTTTAATGGAGAGTTTTATTCTGGCGGTGTTGCCATGGGCACTTAGATGGGTCCTAGTTTCGCCTGTCTGTTTGTTGGGTATTTGGAAGAGAAAATGTTTTCTGAATACGTTGGTCCTGTCCCTGACCTATACAAACGATACATAAATGATGTTTTCGGTGTATCCTCTGATAGTGAAGATGATTTGATCTCGTTCATCAGCTTTGTCTCTTCCTATCACCCTGCCATCCAGTACACCTTTACCATCTCGCAAGAGAAACTCTCCTCCGTTGACTTGGAATGTAGCATCAAAAATGGCAAAATAGTAACGTCTGTGTTCTATGAACCCACGGATGCACCTACCTGAACTATCAATCTTGTCATCCCCAGAGCTGCAAAAATGCCATTCCTATGTCTCAATTTCTGAGACTTTACAGCAATGATGATGATTTTAAAGTGCAAAGCAGCACTTTGAAATCATATTTTGTCAAAAAGGGGATATCCTAACAACATCATGGATAAAGCTATCGACTCAGTTTCCTGGGTGACACGATCCAAGGCTTTGGAGTCCAGGTCAAGACGCAAGGATGACCGTATACCCTTGGTACTTACATACCACCCTCATAACATCGTTATACGGGACATTCTGTTGCGCAATTTCAAGTCCATCGTCTTGAAGGACAAACACATGTCGACAGTGTTCGACTCGCCACCCCTGACTGTTTTTCGCAAAGGTAAGAGTTTGAGGCAACATCTTGTCTCCAGTTCATTTGAAAAATCCAAGAGACGTCCTCGCTCTGACTTTTCAGGCACCAGGGGTTGTGGTCAATCCATCTATGTCACATGTGCCTTTTCCTGGGAGACTAAGGAGATAGTTGGCCCCTCCAACTCTTTCAAGTTGAAGAACGGTTTTACCTGCATCTTCGAAAATGTCATTTACGCCATCCGCTGTGCTAAGTGCCTAAAGAATTTACGTAGGGGAAACCTATCGTAGACTGGGTGAGAGATTTGCTGAACACAGGAGAAGTGTTCTCAAATGCGACGATTGCCCAGTTAGTCAGCACTTTTCATTGCCAAACCATGGCGTCCAGGATATGCAGATAACCGTTCTCCTTGAAACTGCACCGGCGAAAAACAAGACAGTTTCTTGAGCAAAGTATAATCAATTCTTTGGGCACTTTTCAACCCTTTGGTATAAATGAAAAAAGACAGACCTTTTCTTAATATTTATAAATTAGTCATCAAGTTCAGGATTAAGATACCACGTGATGTTCTTCGAGTCATTTTATGTCATTCTGTCCTTGTCAGTCGATGTGTCAACTTCTTTTACTTTTTGGCCCCTGAAGAAGGACTTTATGTCCGAAAATTTGGGCATTCTTGTTTTAGTTGTTTTAAAGGTTTTATTTATTTATATTTCTTATTTAGTTTTTACCCTTTAAGTGTGGCTTCACTATCCATTTATTTATCTTTTTTTATTTATACACAAGCCACAGTGCAACATATTTTATTTCTTTGAATTTACAATTTATGATCGATTTCATTGAGCGGCGATCGAAAAATGTTTTAAATCAGAGCAATGGTTTGCTGTTTTGTCAGCTCATGAATTTACTAAAGTTCGTGTGACATGATATTATGCAATAATTGATTTTGATAGATATAAAGTTTAATCAACCTAAATAAAAAAATATATTCATGAGGATAGCGTTAAGTGTTGACTAATTGATGGTTTTATTGAATGTGCGTAAATGCATAATCACATTAACCGCTTTTCATACCGCTTTGGAATTTTGTTTTTATAACATGCAGGGATACTTTCTGATTGACTAAGCGCGTTTGTCTTTGCATATTATATCGTTTCAATGCAATATTGGAAGTATACATTATTAAAACTACAAAACTGAATACAGGACAGGATTTTAAAAGGAAAGACTGGATTTCCACTATAAAGTTTAATGAATGCGTTTATGCGAGAGCGAAGGATAAATGTAAATCATTTTTGTAATCGGAATTAAATCTCATCAACATCATTTGCAATCAGTGGATTAACAGGTTCAAGCTGTTAAACTGCATTTGGTTGCAAATTTTAATTTAGTTTTGAGACTGCCATATTTCTTTATGTCCCTTAAAATAATTACAAACACAGTCCTTAAGGTACTTTAATCTTTGTTTGAGTCTAAAATTTGCAAAAATGAAACAAATCATCCAGTTCTTTTAAATCATTACAAGAGCTTGTACATTTTCATTGTCAGTTGAATTTATCGACTTTGAAAAATGCATATGACCGTGTATATCTTTCCTTTCGATGCATATATCCCCGTCGATATATAAACCTGAATCAAACTTATTAACAAGCTATATTTATAATTTTTGGTTTCATGTTTGAACAGTTTGTTGGATATGTTTTCTGCTGACTATCGACATTACAATTAGAACTAATTATACACTGGCCGGTGCATTTGAAAACTCGTTACTTTATTCATGTGAAGTAAATGCCTATATTCACTTTGACTTTTTTCTATTTGATATATTCATAAACTTCAAATGATGGAATAATTGTTTGCCTATAATATCTAGATATACACCTCAAAACAAAACTAAAGGAAGGTTACCAACAAATCTATCAACGTAATAACTTTAAGTTCCAAATATTACGTGATCAGTGTTTGTGTGATTACCATGAGTTTATGATGACACAAAAACTGCCATCACATGGTTATGTTGCCCATCAATTGTCGTCTTCACCTTATAAATTTTATAGAAGACATTATGAGCCCGAACCTGATATAGACTCTGTATGTTTTAAATAACTATTGATTTTTGTTTGTCATAGAGTTTTAATTTGTTCTCTTTTCCCGGATTAATTTCTCTAGATTTGTTAAATTCAAAATAGTTTACAGCACCAGGTTTCTGTTCTTGTACTGCACATGGTCGATATCCTCGGTGCTTGATTTGACTTTCATATTCGAATTCGTTTGGTTTTGAGTACTTTCAGTCAAAACGTTCGGTTTTTTACCTTCCAATGTTTTGATGCAAATGACGCTGATGAGAGGTTACTCCTTGAACTAATCATATACAGCATAACCAAGTTCCCCATTTAAAATTCGCTGAATTGACCGTTAGCGTACAAAAAACTAAGAAGTACCAATGGGGCATTCATATTAAATCAAAATGGGCTAAGATAATATTAAAACGCACAACTTGAAAAAAGCACCCGTGTAGGTAAAACAATTATTTTTTTATATCTGATTAACTGGTACTGTAGATGCAGATTATAAAATTGAGGATAATGCTGGCCAATCAAAGACAACAGATCTTGTTATATCTCCAGATGAAAATAGAAAAATGAACGGAACAGGTTATTATATTTTATTCCGAGCTCATATAGATTTGTACTTATTAGATCAACAAGAGTTAACACTAAAGTATGTCTCGCCTGCCGGCACCATCAGAAACAATTATTCTTTCTTACTTCCACTATATTTTGAATTTACATGGATTTTCAGTTTCTGAGATCAAAAGATGTTTATAGAACTTAAACATTGCAAATATATGCAATAAAAATAATCAAAGTCACTCAACCGGAAAATCAAGGTCAAGGTCAAAAGATGGGGATGCAACTGTGCTAAGCTACTACTGGGGCATATGTATACCAAGTTTCATCAACCTAGGACCTATAGTTCTTGAGATATGGAGGTGCTCGCAAAACTTTTCCATTGCTATTATATGTATTGAAAATTGTCAAAGTCACTCAACCAAAAAATCAAGGTCAAGGTCAAAAGATGGGGATGCAACTGTAGTAAGCTACTACTGGGGCATATGCATACCAAGTTTCATCAACCTAGGACCTATAGTTCTTGAGATATGGAGGTGCTCGCAAAACTTTTCCATTGCTATTATATGTATTGAAAATTGTCAAAGTCACTCAACCGGAAAATCAAGGTCAAGGTCAAAAGATGGGGATGCAACTGAGCTAAGCTACTACTGGGGCATATGCATACCAAGTTTCATCAACCTAGGACCTATAGTTCTTGAGATATGGAGGTGCTCGCAAAACTTTTTCATTGCTATTATATGTATTGAAAATTGTCAAAGTCATTCAACCGGAAAATCAAGGTCAAGGTCAAAAGATGGGGATGCAACTGTGCTAAGCTACTACTGGGGCATATGCATACCAAGTTTCATCAACCCAGGACCTATAGTTCTTGAGATATGGAGGTGCTCATAAAACTTTTCCAAAAAGTTAACGCCGCCGTCGCCGCCGCCGCCGCCGCCGCCGGTAAAGTAACACCTATGTCCCGCTCTGCTTCGCAGGCGAGACAAAAACTAAACGAAAACTTTTTTTTTTCGTAAATAAAGGTAATAACAGCATTTCCGAACTATGAGGATCGATCGCAAATGCTCAAGAGAAAAGACATACCGGACAGTAAACCTAATTTTATGGCACGCCAATTACCCCCTCCATTGCGGTCTTTGGATCCGGTAGTTATTCAAAACCCAACACGATTTATTCTTTGAAAAAGGTTATCAGCATAACATAGTCATGCTTTACATGTGTATTCCACAAATGCATACACAACATTTTTGATTTGCTGAAAATTGTTGACATGTTAAAGGAGACGGATTAACATAAGACTCTAAGTCTTGTTTCCGAATCCTATTAATTAATTGTATTGTTGATGAATGAAATTGTAAATTGTATATACATTATTTAATTAGTTAATAAAATATGTTTACACTTGTTGACATGTTTTTGATTATATGTTGAAAAAAGGATTATATGAATATTAATATAAAGACAAAGTTTATGTCAAGGAGAAATCCAAAAACGTTCAAGGTAGATGAACAAATGCGAGGATGTTTTGTGTAGAACCCTAAATGCTGTACATGTAGGAGAAGTGTTGGTGTGTGATATTTCAGATTGAGAGCACTCAGTTAAATCTAGTATTAACTTCTTTGTATAACCGCTACACCATATTCATGATGTAATGATAACGAACCAATATTTAAGTACTTTTTAATTTGAACGATGACACTGTTTGAAAATCAAAAACTGATTTTTGCAAAATGTTTACTTACAGAGTTGGATCTGCTCTTGAATCATCATCATTTTTATATAAAACTATAGCGCTTTTGTTTAAAATTCGAAAATCTTGTCTGTTGTCAAAGATGGACAGAAAGCATACAATGGCACTGCTTAATTTGTAGTGAAATCAATAATATATCCGTAATTGTAAAAAGATTTGATAGAAATATTTAAAACCTGGTCATTTTCTGAAACTCCTTCAATTTTTCGACTTTGTACATCACTTTGCCAAACGAGTATTAAATGTCGTTTGGAAAAACTTACAAGTATTGAACACGTCATTTTTTCATTTAAAGAAACTAGCTGTTTTAGGCCATAACTTTACACTTTTTAAACATTCAAGTAAGATTTTTTTAGGCCATTGACCAAGTTTGCAATATGCTTGTTTTTTGTCATTGACAATATATTTGTTACATTTGAAGAAGATTTTTTTTAACAACCAGTTGGTATTTTAATGGGCAGAAACTGTGGTACTCTTCCCGTCTTGTTTTGATTGTGTACACTAATGAGAAAGAATTTCTGTAGGAAATCATAAAGATGGAGATGAAAGAATGGTGTCCTTAAATCTCACTTCAGAAATAATTTGATGATTCGTTCACTGACTCGGTCGATTGATTCCTTCAATTTATTACCAAGAGTGAAAGATTAAGAAACAACATAATCTACTTGCTCGCATAATTCTTTAATTTCTTCTCGAAATTTACGATTAAATAACAAACTTTTAACAAATTACCTAAGTTGGAAGTCCAATCTCAAATGTCCTAGATAAGGTACAAAAAAAGGCAAACAGAGAGAAAAGTTTGAAGATTGTCATAGGCCAAACTTGGCATAGACATTTCAAAAGAAATTGCAGTTTAAACCAGGTTTTATGGTACCAAACCTTCATCTTCCATTGTGATTTTAGGGTCCAATAGCAACAAAAGAAAAAGAATACGGTAATTACTCGATCATATATGACGTTCTGTGAAATATTGGTGATACTTGACGTTACATGTACGCTAAAAAGTCGACGTTTATGAAAAAAGGACGTTATTTAATGCAGTCGAAAATCGACTAGACATTCGTGTCTGATTTTTGTAAATTAACAGAGAAAGCGTAATTTTTGTGATATGTTAATGTGCAATCATGCATGTTAATTGTGGGGAAATGCACATTTGAATTTTAATTCAAAAAAGGATTCAATTTTGAAATAATATAAGAAAAACGATCGACAAAATCTGTTAGATTCGGAATTTAACGTAAAACTTACCACTGGACATTCGTCTCTGATTATTATTTTGGTCGAAGTTTTAATAAAATCACGTGTGTAAGACTGAAATTGAGACAAATTTGTAAAATTCAGTAAATGCACATGATGGATTTTAAGTTTTATAAAATTTCTGTCTCCGAGTACAAATTTGTTTATTTTCAAACTTTTAATTAAACTTTTTAAACAAAAGCGTTACATAAAAACGGTCAGAATTATTTGCGGTTTCATTTTCTTTTACACGACTTGACTTGTTTTCGTTTAAAACATCGTATTACATACATATTGATAAATAAACTTTATTGTAGATTTTAAAGCTTGTATATTCATTTGGTCCCATTTACGGGAGAGAAATCCATGACACTATGCGAACTAATGTAACGCGTTGCACGTTTTTTTTATGGTAAAGTCTTGTTTTTTTTCAATATAAAAGACGAAGAACCTTTTAAACTCATTTTTTGTTGCATTTTCTTAAGTCTCTATTATCTAACCTTTATTTTGATATATGACAATAATGGTTTGGGCGTTTTTCTTAATTAGTATCAGTAATAGATATCTTAGGTTGAGGCGTTTTTTTTCAAAAGTATCACCAACATCGTGCGAAACGTCATATAATTAGTTATCACTAAAATTCAATTCCGCGAAAATAATCTTCCATTTTTTTAATACCGCGAATAATCCCTAACATATACGTTTATAAGAGCATATAGGGGTAAATGATAATGTCGGTACAATAAACAGCCAAACATTAAAATAAGATTCATTTTGTGTGGCATAAATTGGATTTTGGCTGCCGTTGGCTGATATAGGAAGAACAAATTTTTAAGAAACGGTATTGATACTAGATTCTAATAAACTGACTCAAAGGCAAGAGAAGATTTAAACTGCAAATTATTATGTTTTTTACCATTAAATGGAAGAGGGAGGTTTGGCGCGCCATTAAACCTGTTTTAACCACCTATTCGTTTGAAATGCCTGTACCAAATCAGGAACATAGCGGTCTGTAAATTTTTCGGTTTGTCTTACATCTTATGTCTTTTCTCTTGGACAGCGATTGGTTTGTATATTTCACGACTTATTCGCAATGCCAGAGAATGTACAGTTTAAAAAAAAGTTTTTAAAACCGCCAATATACCAAGGTTATAAAAACGTCTTATATGGGTTCGAACAAAGGTTTTTTTAAGATCGTAACATTAAGAAGAATACCAAAAGAATGTAAAATGTTATGAATCATGTTGTTTGAAATAAATTTGGTTGTTTTATGTACTGCGTCAATTGACACGCTTTCCCTTTTGTGATTCAAAACCATGTTGTGTTTGTGTTAAAATCGACTCCTAAAATCAAAATTAAATAGAGGTGCGTGCCGTCTTGATTTGTTTTCTCTATTAGGAGATTGAGATTCATTATACTAGTTTAATACATGTAATGTTGTTATTAATTCTATGTTTTCTCTGTTACAATGTATACGCTAATGCAAAAAAGAAGAAAACGTTACTATAACAGTGTGCTACATTTCCTTATTGATAATTTTACATGTATTATAGGTTCAGATGGATACGGAGATTGTGACAGGATATCAGATGCCGAGGAAGATTTAGATGAAAATAAAGAAAGCACATGTAATTTGTTCTCTGGTTCTGTTATATTTTTCATCAAATTTGTACAAAATAATTTAACTTAAAGTATATTTTCGTGTAACATATACCTAAAAGGTTTTATACATTTTCACTTTAAAGTTTTGTTTGAAATTTCAAATACATTTAATCAATAATTAAAAGCAGTTTACCACAGCGACTCTCTAATACATATATTTTATCTTACAGTTCAAGACATTTCAGAAATATCATCTGATACTGCAGACGACCATTATGCATCGAAAACGCCTATAAATGAAGGTAGACAATTAATGGTTTTTTTTTAATAATTAAGTAAATGTAACTTTTTTAAGCGTTTATTTATGATTTTTGAAAATGCACTTGAAATTAACTCAAGATTTTATAGCATTCCTTATATTGTATTCATTAGATTTGCAATACGACAAAATATATTATACTATATAATATATAATTTTGCCACGTCTTATAGCGATTGTGGATATAATATTGCTGGCTGGCTGTTAATTGAACACAATTTTAAGCAAAGCCAAGGATGTAATCATAATATCATTCTTCGTCCAGTTGTTTTAAAAATGATAAAATAGGATTGCTTTGAGACTAAAACCACCGTCACACGGTGTTGAGTTTTTCCTAAATGGTCGGGCATCGTATTTTCGTCGTTCGGGTTTCTTTGATGTCATACTGCGCAGACAATGCTCCTTTTATACGTTAATTTTGAACATGCTCAATATATTCGTATTGGGACTACCAAGGAAAAACAGCTTATGAACTGCGAATTGAAATCGTCACAAGATTGCAGAGCGGTCGGATTTAGTCGTATTGATGTCGTGCTAGTTAAGTGGTTAAGGCACTGAACTAGCTTTAAATCACGAGGTCCTCACCCCAGTGGGTTCGATCCTCACAAGTGGTGTGGTTTCTAGGCACATATCCAAGCTTGGTGGTTTAGCTGACACTTACGCTTGCAATAGCGGTTTTTTCACAAGCACTAGTATCCAAGCAATCATAAGAGTCCATCATAAATATCACACAGTCGGTATAAAAGCTTGCAAAGAGGTTATGTTGTCTGTGCACATACAGTTAAGGACAGTTCTACCATCTCTTTTGCACTGTCAGAAACTGTCAGGAATGTGTTCTAATTCTGTTCTCCTGACAGTTCTATTACAGTTTATGACAAGCCGTGTCCTGTCATAGAAGCGTTCTGGAAAGTTCTACCTCCTGACATATTAAGAACTGTTCTAAGACCTGACAGTTCTAAGATGCATTACGCCCTGACAGTTCTAACCTTTAAAGCGCCCTGACAGTTCTAAGCTCCGACAGTTCTAAGCCCTGACAGCTCCTGGCAACTCCTGACAGATCCTGACAGTTCTGAACCCTGACCGTTTCAGAACTATTCTGGCTCATTGTCCAAAGTAATAAAAGGTTGCATGGAGAATACAATTTTAACAGAAGAGTAACAATTTTTAAAACAAAATTTTAACATACGGTAGCTACATGTAACACAACATTACAATAAGCAACACATGACGTCGTTTAGAACTGTCAGGACGGGTCAGAGCCCAGAACTGTCAGGGCGCAGAACTGACCCGGATTAGAAGAGTTCTGAGCTGTCAGGACCTAGAACAGTTCAAGAAGTGCCATGGGCTATGACAGTTGATGACAGCTCTGTCCCAGAACAGTTTTTGACATTTGGTGTCATGGGCTAGAACAGTATTAGAACTTTCAGGAGAGCTTGACAGTAGAGATGTTAGAACAAATCTCAACTGTACTAAGTGTATTGTACTTTCTTACGCTAAACAGATTAACTATACTGTTAGGTCGTACCTAAATTGACAGTCGATGTACATTACGCTTGCTTTAATCTCCATTAAAATCGAACCGTAACACTACTAAGATCATACTAACACACTACGTTGCAACTACGCCCTTTTTGTTCTTAGCACGATTCTATCAAAATGTTTCTACGATTACGGAGACAGTGACAAAATATTAGATGCTGTTTACATTGAACCTCAAACTACAATAAAACACTCTTACAAAATCTGTTTAGTTTCTGTTGCTGTACCCCATGTAACAATTATGTTTTTTCTTAAAAAAAATACTCATCAGATACCATAACACGGTTGGCTTCGTACCAGGGTTAAAGAGAACATCCTCAACATTTATAATTCCCATAAGTCCAAAAGTATTTCATGAGAACTCTTAGAACAGACATAGTAATCGTACTCTAATCGTAGTAAAATCGTGATGAGCGTGGTATCATGGCAGTTAAAGCGTACAATGATCGCAGAGATCGCAATGCATGCATAAGGAAGCCGTGTCTGGCCGTGGTAATGTCGTCGTATTGTCGAAACAAAATGTTCCAACTATCCTGCTATGGTGGTGGTAATATAGTTCTTGCAGACACTCTGACTATGCTTTAAATAGATACATCACCACCATTCTTCTACGGCCATTTAGGTCTTAAAGGTCGCGGAGAGCGCAGCAAGATCATGGTCAGTATGACGGGAGTTCTTAGATATGCGGTGTGATGTAATTTAGCATATGCAGCGTAATATCAACAACCTGTTTAGGCCATTATTTAAAAAAAATGCTTGAATCTCATAACCACCGGGTCTATTTTTTTACTTTCAAAATCAATTTGAAAAAAAAAATTCCAACAGGAAAATTTTCGGGTCCGTCCCGGTTTCCAATTTGCGATTTTTGTATTTAATTTCATTTCCGGTTTTGGAATTTTCTCAAATGTGAACATAAACATCGTTTCTGTGGTGATTTCTATTAAAGAGATTATATTCTAATAACTTCAGCTCGAGTACGTGACAGTATCTGTAAGAAAGTCTACTTTTTTCCGTTTTTTAGAATAAAATATAACCCTTGATCCACGTCTAACCTTCCTCAGAACGTTAATTGACTATGTTTTTTTTCCAAAATTTAAACTTTGATGTATATCTACATAAAATGTGTAAAGTGTAAGCAATGTACCTGCAACAGTTATTGTAAAACTTCAGAATTTTAATGGTTTTACACGAAAAACAACAAAAATAAATATATATTTGCTTTTTACTTAAAAAAATGGTATCAGCAATCCTTTAATGCATTATTTTGTTTGAATGAAGATGGTAAGATCTGGGGTTAAGATTTCATTATAATCAAAATAATATTGTGTGAAAAAAAACTGTAACATGAGTAGGACCATCAAGTGTATGATTTTCTAATTTGTGCGTCGGACTATCTTGTCATTGATTCTACAAAAGATAAGCAGTTTGCATACTGCCAACAATAATATGTTTAGTTCTCTAACAAGTGGTGTGTTTATTTGTCTGATAAGTTGAACTTGAAGGACGATCTTCTATGACTGCTTGGCATTTGAAACAAATTTTGACAGTTTATTTATATCTGTTCATTCAGTGTTGATCTTGTCAGCATTGACAAAAAAGTGTGCAGGATTGCTTCTTTACATTATCTACAATTATACTATTCAGGCACGACTGTAATTTTAATTATATCAACTTAACAAGTTTCAGTAATAAACATACGTAAGGAAAGATGACATGTCGAAGACGGTGCTTAGCATTATTTCGACAACCCTTCTCTTCGACGACCCATTGTTCTGAAAGCCAATTAATCCGAAAACCCATTACTCCAATTAAGTGGAAAATTCAGTATCGTAAAATTTGTTTTCTTTGTTTAAATTTATCTACAATAGAATTTAAACCTTGGGTTAGATGTCGCCGAGAATGAGCATTTTTTCATCAGTCCACGTGCCACACTTATTGGCATAGTTTCTTGTCCCGACCCTGAAGCAGTAATCGTGTACGGCTTCCGGGAGACGAATAGTCCGGCAGCAGTGCTAAACCTGTTGGTAAAAGTCCCCTGATGGTGCGCCCGTTTGATATTGATGGGGAGGTTGGGTATATATATTGTCTTCGTACTGACTTATATTTTCAGAACAAATGTAGTCATTAAAAGTATGTATTGCATGTCAGCACCACTGTTAAACTCAATATAAATCTATCTAGGCCTTAGTACCCCAAGTGTCTGCATAATAAAATTTTGATGCCTAAATAAACTTCTTTTCAAGTAATTCATTTTCTACAAAAGTCTTACAAAAAAAACTCAGTTCACAGAGTCGTTAAATCGTGAAATGGAGTAAGTGTCACACGGCATGGCGCCAGTCACTTAGACCATAACCCCAATGGTCTCTAAGAATATCAAACATCAGATCCCAAGTTATTATTATTTGTCACAAACGTCTTACAAAAACGTTCACGCAGCCGCCAAAAAATTTATACTTATTTCTCGCTTTATCGAAGCTTATTTTTTTAGCGCTGGCTAGCACGCACAATACTCTTTTATTTTACTATATTTTGTTTAGATCGAAACATCATCCTGCCTTTTTTAATTAAAGACATTGTCCTGCCTTTTTAGTTTTGGATTATGGGCATCCTGCCTTTTTATTGGTCCATTGACATCATTTTGGGACTTCTGAATTTCGAGACCTCTACTGGTAAATATGTTTTTTAACTTTAACTTTTATTTAAGATTGTTCTCTTTCTCTAGGTGCATGGTCTGAAGAAATCAAATATGGCAGTTTTCCCAGAAAGAAAAAAGAAAAGAGTGATAGCCTGAATGTAGATGGTAATTTTGTTCCATGTACTTAGTTAATGCACATGCAGCAGATAACAATTTGTTTTAACAATAAAATAATAAATAACACAATTAAAATATTTTAATATTAAAGAGAATATAAAATTTGCGGGCATATATTTGCTCTGGTCCTGTCTTGTCCTTTAATAAAATAATAAATGTAACATCTTTAAATGCTATTAAAAGAGGTTTTCCTTGTGCAATTTTGGCTTTACAATAATCAAAAATGGTTAAGGAAATACAACGCTACATAGAGTTGTCATAAGCAATGTTCAACATATGAGGAAGTGGACAACTTAACGAACGAAGAAGTTTTAAGTTTTAAGATTTTTTTTTCAGATAATCAAAGAGCTGAAACAGAAAATCAAGGCGACAGTATAGATTATAGATCAGAATGCGAAGGTATTGATAAAATTGATACATATAATGCTTGTATTATATAAAGGTGAAAACCCTACTGAACTGGGATAATCAATCTCAAATATCCAAGAAGAAATAAGAAAACGAAACGAATCCAGCTGAAGGACACACCAATAAAAAAATAAAACCGCAATGGTTCTGATTTATTACATACAATTCAAAAGAAACAGTGGGGTAGTTTTGGCACTAAACCTCCCTTTTCTATTGCATTGCTAAGTACATCACGGCTGTGAGACACAAGGGGGATAGTCAGGATATCGCCTCAGTACAACAAACACACAAAATGTAATTTAAACATGCACGAGTCATTTCATTTAAAAAACGTTAAATTTTCTACCAGTTGGTGAAATCGAAATATAGAACGTATATATTTTACCTCAACATGTTTTCAGTTTTCGACGAACCCTGCTTCTCAAAAGAGGGTGCTTAACTGTTAATTGAGATAAAAAAAGAAAAAAATACATCAATTTCGAGACAAAAGATTTAGCTGACGTTTCGTCTATATCGTGTTGCAAGAGCGTAAAACACCCATTTAATCACTAAATATTATAAATGATCATTATGCAATTACATCACATTTTTTTATGTTATTTCTGTCTATACTTTTTAGATATAAAGTCATCTGATGAAGAAATTGTATGTATTGCGTCTTTTAAAGTAGTTATATTTTTTCCAAACAGCTCTGATGCAGTAGTGGTGCTTATTTTAAATTTATTGAATTTCTATATTTTCTAAATAAGATTGAATAGGAGATACGGGGAAAGCAATTACAGTCTACACTACAGTAGATGGGGTGTCAATAAATGTATCCATAGAATTTTCTCAAATTTTGGCCACAGTTAGCCCTGGATGGGTACTTTAAATCTCGATAATAAAATTAAAAGTTCACCATAAGAAACTTTGTAGAAATGACTTCGAAAATGCATGATTTCAGTACATTTAATATAGGATCAATAGGTAAAATTCAAATTTACTTTATCTATTAAAGAAAATCTACTCCAAAGATTTTTCTTAAAATTTTAGAAAATCTTTGCTTTCATGAAATTTAAGATATACTAAATAAAAAGTAAATAAAAGTTATTTCCCCTTAAAAAGTACGGGAAAGTATTGAAATTCGCAAAGTAAGGGTATTTTATTCATTTTGTTGTAATTATCAAATTTGATGTTTAGCTAGTCCACAAGAGATCAAAGAATGCATACATAGATAGCATTATAAAATTTAAAGTCATGATAGATGTGCAAAAAAGATGCTCAGTTAAAGACACCCCATCTACCTTATTATTCAAATATCTGGATATTGCAGCAATTGATTATACGATATATACGCAGGGTTATTTTCTGCTTTGATATCACTAGTTAATTGTAGAGTTTAAATTGTCAACGTCTGCAAATAAGAAGCTAAGGTGCATTAAAATGGCAGCAAAAATAAGACAAATCAAAACCTACAATTGATGCAAATTAAAAATTAGCTTAAATATATATTTCATTGTTTAGATTAGATTAATATAAATATATGGTTTGTGCCATTTTTACAAGGTTAAACTATTAAAATGATAAGACAAAATCACTTTTTAGCCATTAGGGCACTCCAAATCGGGCCTCGTTCTTCTGAAATTTTTGGCAAAAAACATGTAGCGAGCGCTCGAAATTATAATTGTGGTTTTTTTTCAGAATCGTCAATTTTACATGTAAATGCGAGAGGAAATTCAGCAAACGGCAACATTTTTATGTTAGAAACAAAATCCCCTAAAACCACTTCAATGAAAGCAAGCGCTAATTTCAGAGTATACGAGGGCTGTCCGTAAAGTTTGTGGACAAGCAAAGATTTGAACCAATACGACGTACTAGGGATTAGTTTTTAACATAATAATAATTTTGAACAATTTCCTTAATTTCTGGTAGATCGTTTTGCAAATTTTCGACATAAATAGTGCAAAATTCTGAATTATTTGATTCGCTGTTTGGTTGGTCGGAGCAATTTAGAAATTTTTCGGAAATATTCAGAATGCTTAGAACAAGATTTTGCTTTGCACAATTATACAATATCTAGCGATGCAATAAAACCTGTACTACAGTGTTGCCAATAGTTAGATGATGCACATACCAAATTTGAAAGGTCTATAATTGTAATTTATCGAGAAATCGGTATTTTGAGAATTGACATCAGTTTCATTGGCGTAGATAAAGTAACGTTGTGCGAAAAGGTGGAGCAATGCGTGGTTATAAAATTGTATGTTTGGGTCTGAAAAATATCAACAGATATACACAGATTCTTTAAATTGTGAAAAAATCTTACTAAGATACATCTGATGGCATGTGCATTTCAGATGAAGAGAGATATAACCGATTGGCATGTTTTGTGGTATTAAGATATAGCCATATTTCCTATATAGTACTGTCCCCACCAATATACTTTGTTTGGAGTTGTATTGTTGATGTCAAGAGCTTGAATTTCCATGCAATTTGTGAATCAAATGTTTCCAGAAATGAAACAATACATGCAGAAATATAAATTGAGATACATCTGACAAAATATAAAGTTCAAAACTCTTTAAAAGCTTTTAAAAATATTGCATTCAATATGACCATATGGAAAATAAATTGTTTATTTGGCGTCGAAAAATGTGAACGTCTTGCTCCGGGTTTTGAATACGATTTATTTTCTAAATGATGAAAAATCAACTTGTAGTTGTTTGTTTATTCTAAAATATGGTACACCAATTTATTAGACTACTCATTCTACTAAAACAAAGTAAATTCAATAAACATTATTTATTTTATATCAACTGTCCACGAACTTTACGGACAGCCCTCGTATTTCGACAGTTTTATCATTTATATTACCATATATTTACCACACATTTTTCTTGCTGACAATTTGAAGACGCGGGAAATCCGACAAACGTGAAAGCGATTTAGAGTGGCCTTATTATATTTTAATAACTTAGAAACTGTTTAATCATTAAAGTAAAACAGTTATGTTAAAACATGCAGTAGCTTATGCAAGATGTTGCTCGTTTGTGTTTCTAGTTTACTATTGCTTTTTATCAATGATAAATCTTAAGTGATTCTGGTGAGTTTCATAGTAGCCAAACACGCATTTGACGATTTCCATTTCTATTTCCTTTTACTTAATATCAAACCACATTATGTTATTACTTTTATTGCACATAAGTAGGTTACTGCTATTAAGAAGAATAGTATATTTCAACATTATTGTCTAAACAAAACGTATATGATTTTTGTTTTGTTTTAGCCTTTGGTATGTAAAATATGCGAGAACAAAAAGATCTCGACGAACGATGACTATTGTTTGGATTGTGGAATTCGCTTATGTTCAAGGTGCAGTGAACAACACACAAAAATTAGCGCCACAAAGAAACACAAAAGAATACCGATAGAGAACATACCAAACGGCTTTTCCGGTTCCACCTTGTGTGAGTACCACCTTGAAGATAATATTATATACTATTGCAGTAATCATAAGACAGTGATTTGCAGATTGTGCTCTGACAAAGAACATACACAGTGCAAGAAAGTTGCGATTGAGGAAATAGCGCAAACTAACATAAGTAGATACCTGGAAGAACGAGAGTCTACTTTTCATAATTACAAACAAGCCCTAGATGATCTTCTCCTAAAACTTAGAATGAATCAGGGGGTCACAGGTGTTGTAGATGAATTTCTAGATTGTCATAATGACGTCCAAATCCAAGATGATGAGACAAAATCTACACCAGAGACAAACCCAAACACCGACCAAATTGCAAAACTAGACAGTTTATCAATGCAAATCGACTCGCTCAAACTCGTTTGCTCTGCGTTAGATGAAGAAGAAGCGTATACCCATGGTTTCATCCTAATCAACAAATTATTACAAAAGCTGAAGGAAATCCCAATACACGAAGACTTGAAAGAATCATCCAAGACGCCTGACAAACCTTTTTTCGATTTAACATAATCCTACTATTTTGTGTACTAATCACCAAAAGTAGATAATTGCTCAATAGTACTTTAAATCAACATCGACAGGTGCCACTGTGTTCGAAATTTATATTTACATATGACAACCATTGAATAAAACAGTACCATCGGATAACAAATCAAACTGATTATGAGTATTTGTATAAAGGAGTAAAGCCACGAAGGCCTCCAGTCGGCCCGTTTTTTTTTTAACTTATTTTCAAACTACGTCAATTTTTCGTACCCAAAATTAGTTGAAGTGTAACTAAACTCTTCACATCTGTTACTTTTAACAAAATTTTTACAATTCAGATCAAGCCTTTACATTTCAAACACGACATGAATTATAAAATTCTAAATTTTTACACATTTTACTGTTTTCCCGCTGTATATTGTCAAAAGCAATGGCCGGATTCGTTGACCATCGTTATTTTATGATATTTAGGACCGATTTGGGGCCCTCGTGTATAATTTCTATGTCAGGTTTTAAAATTATATACATTAAGAGAATTTTTCCTATACAATCTATACACATTTCTAAAAAAATGAAACACAATTGTTTAAAAATAGGCATCGTGACATATTGTTGTTATTGTATATTTTCAATGCTCATACTAATGACAATTTACTATAAGGGTTTGAAATTTTTTTTGGACCCTCCAGCCTCCTTAATTGAAAAATCAACGCTCGTTACGTTCATTTGGTGTCGATTAGGATATATTATAAAAATTCGTTGTCTTCCACATACATGTATAGGTGTACATCTGAAGCGCCCCTTTCGCTAGTGATTACATGTAGTAGAAAATCTACAAAAAATGTGAAAAAATACTATTTGTCCATGATTAGGAGTACTCAAAATCTGTTCATTATGAAATTTAAAATAGCGAGAAGAATTTAGCACATTCAGAGGGATCGGATGGGATATCGGTGCTCGTTAATGCAAATTTGTTTAATTATAGTTTATGGGCGGTATTCCCAGTGTCTCTTATCTGCCATGAACTGATCGGCGTTAAACTTTTAACCTCAGCTTCACGATGCCAGAAAATTTATGGGGTTGTTAATGTCACTTGTCTGAGATTGAAAATAGGTTAGCATTCGTATAAGGTTGTTGAATAGTTTAGGACGTTGTTTTATTTAAGTTTTTCCCACCTCCGCCCCTCATCTCCATGCGTAAAACATGTTTTGTAAATATTTATATTTGTCTATATGTCTCATTACAGTTCTTTTTATGTCTATGTATGGTTTAAAATCAAGACTGTTTATATTTGTAATAGCCCCCTGTGGGACAAAAAATTGGTAAATCAAATATCTTATCTTATAACTTATTCAAATTGGTAGTACACTTATATGTAACGGGCAATCTAAATGGAACTTCCCATTTATTATGTTCCAAATTATTCGCCTGAGATATTAAGCAGCCTTAATTCTGGACAATCATACAACTCGCGAACCGCTTCTTAGTATTCCAACTCGAAATAAGTGCTGGAGTCATTTTATATGTGCTTGGAAGTTTTTCTGAGAGATTGTACCAGCTCAGGTCGTAAACTGGGAATAATAACGTTATACTGGGCTGGGCCAGCGCTCAACATTTTCGTTTCAATACCTATAAATACCCTTATTAAGCTTAAATTCACGAAATGTAAGGGGTCGCTCCACTGCCTTATCAACCCGGAGTTCTGTTTGGGTATGTAGTCTAGTCCGTAATCTTCCTTAGCAATAGGGGGATAAGGAACATACATACTTAAACACACCGTCCAACGACAGGTGCCCTGATTTTGCGAATCTAAGGATTAGTGGAGGTGTACTGCCATTAACGCCAAATTTGTTTGTTTATTAATTTTATACTAAATTAATGTAATTTGTTTTATGTTGCATATATTTATATGATGATGTTAGCTTTTGTAAATAATTAAATATGTATCAATTATATTTTATTTTTCAATAGTAATATACCATGTGGAATGAATTCGCATGACTGTCAATTGTCTAGAGTTAATTGGGTAAATAATGAGATGTGAAATCAGTGTGCTCGTATCAGTATTAATAATGATGTGGAAATAATGGACATGGCGATTAATGGTTTTTCATTACGTGTGGAAAATGTACAAATAACAAATTAATAGATCTATATAATTTGGTCACGTGCTTTAGAGGGAATGGCAAACATAAACTATTTTTTTTTACGAATCTACAGTAAACCATACATTCTCCTATAGAGAAACTATTCAGAGACAACCCAGTATAGGGCAAGAGAAACAACCTTCGCACATGTAGACTATTCAAAAACATCTTTAAATTTGAAAACTATTTAATAATTGGAAACTATGATCATAGAAGATTATTAAAAAAAAAAATCGCATTAGTGCACATGATTTAGAAATCGAAAGAGGTAAATATATACTGGTACCCAACAGCAGAAAAGAATATGTAAAATAAGCAAAAATTGTGTTGAAGAGGTGTGTCTCTTTCTACTAAAATGTGAACCTCTTGAAAATGAAAGGACAGGAATTTTTTAATTTGGAAATGATATCCAATAAATATAAAACAATTTTAGTTCATTAATTATTGATAACAAATGAGTATGTTCAAGAAGGGCTGAAATCGGTCTCAGCCCAGTAGCTTCAATGCAATGTTAACGAGACATCAAACAAGGATACTGGCTCAGGCGTCGCCAAGTATAAAAAGTTCTGAACTTAACGACACTACGGACACGGCGTCGTTTCGCAAAGTATAAAAAGGTCTGAACTTAACGACACTACGGACACGGCGTCGTTTCGTAATACAGGTGTCCAGAATACACCAATTTTGTCAAAGACATCATATACCAAGTCTGCGAATCCAGAATTCCAATATAAAAACTTTGATTCTATTCGACCTAGCTCTGTACTTTTGGAAGACGTTTTTGATTTTAAAAATGTGCAATCTCATTGCTCTGTCAGTAAATGCGGAATAAAGCATTGTAAAACTTGTAAGATGTTGATTACTGACACAGAAATTAAGAGCAACTAAACGAATCGGTCATATAACATCTACAGTTGGGATGATTTTAATTGTACATCAGCAAATCTTATTTACGGACTAGAATATAGCCTATGTGGACTGATCTATGTTGGTGAGACGAAAGGAAGACTTAATGCTCGTATGTGTGGCCACAGATCCGGAATCAACAACGAGAGTTTTCCTTTCGTTTACCAGCATTTTAACCAACCTGATCATTCCATTTTGTCTTTAAAAGTCCGAATTTTGGAAAAAAAATTACCATCCTACAAATAATCCCACTTTGAGTACACCTTTCCGTAAAGAGAGAGAAGAATTCTGGATTCCACGACTGGGAACCGCACTACCTTATGGCTGCAACAACAACATTGGAAGTGTAGGAAATTTATCTAGCCCTAGATGCAGTGATGTTAATGTGATGAATCTCTTTGAAAAAACGGAGAGACGGAAACGCAGTCATATACAACGCACCAAAGCTTTGCGATGTATCAATTAGTGAATTGCTTTCGTTTGACCAAAAACCACTAGAAATTCATCACATTCGAACTAAACTGTATTCTATTCCCCTTTCTAAACTCAATATTTTGTACAAGGAATGTCTAGAAAATCCGGTCACTGACCCTAAGTCTAACATCTATAGACTCACTGCTATCGTTCTTGATATCGGTTACAACCGCTTATTCAAACCTGTTGGAGTTCCATACGAAACAGTAAGGACAATCGTTCCTTTCTTTCACTTCCATTTTTAAACATGGGGTTAGATGCTATTAATCAAGGAAATATTTTACACCACAAATCTGTTACGGAACATATTCCTCCTTACTTCAAAGATAAAAGCATTCCCATTATCTCTTATTCCTACACTTCCACCATTGCACCTAAGGTTTTCAACTATAAACAAGTGTTGCGGGATTTTCAAATCAATGACCTCAAAGCAAATCCTCCAGACTGTACCTGTGAAAAGTCCCCATTCAAATATGGTCCCTCTGGCCACGTTATCACTGGTGACCTCAACATCGTGGAAAATGACTTACTTCGCGATGTTTTTGCTATAGGACCTAAATATCGTGAGCCAAGACGAATCAACTGGAGCTATAATTTCAAAACAATTATGGATTCAGTTGAGGACTATGCCAGAAAATGGGCCAAAAAAGAACAGGAGAAAGAAAGTGACGTTTTGTCAGAATGGGTAAAAGCTGTGAGGTCATTGGTTTTGAAAAGAATCAATTCTTTAAAAGGCTCAATGAGCACTAAGGCAACATCCATTTTCAGCAACGCTGATGTTACCAAAACATTGTCCACCTTACATGACAAATATATTGTTGTACCTGCAGACAAAGCACCAAATAGCATCATTGTTGTGTGCAAGAAACACTATATTGACTATTTGACAGCTGAATTAGGGGTTGGTTGTACCAGCAACAGCACCACATACAAGGCTACAACACTGTCTAAGGAGGAAATCATTGACAATCACAAATCTGTCATTTCCTCCTTCGGCCTTTCTGTGGCAGTAATGATGACATTCCATCCCTGTATTGGATTCCTAAATTACATAAAAATCCATACAAACAGCGCTTCATTGCAGGGTCATCCAAATGCACAACCAAATCTCTTTCAGTTTTGTTGACTTCAATACTGACGGCAGTAAAATCCGGCCTCCAGAAATATTACGATTGTTGTTATTCTAGAAATGGTGTCAATCAAATGTGGATCCTGAAGAATTCGAAAGAACTGATGGAGATTCTTAACTCTAACAGAAGAAAATGAGATGTGGAATAAGTGTACGCGACACAACCTACATTATAAACGTATATTTTAAATATCCACAATGGAAAACAGCCAGCAGCCTTCAATGTGACCAGCGGTCGTTGCTCGCTGTTTTTCAGTTGGCCCCTGGATTGAAAATAAAGTACATATGATTCAAGCCCAATCCCAAAGTGCATTGAAAGACCCTCTTCTTGACAAAAACAATTAACATAAATTCGACTAAATACAAACATAAGCTTTGATAAAGATTCCTGGCTTAGGACAGGCACATTAAAATGTGGCGGGGTTAAACTAGTTTTTTGGCGCCAACCTTCCCCCTAATGATAATCAATAACAAAGCACAAACTAACACACAGTAAAATTCAAATCGATAGAAGTTCAATTCAACAAGAGAGTATCTGAGACAAAAGGACAACAAGTAATTAACGGGACGTAAAGATACTCTCTAATCAGTTCATCTTGTAACAGCATCAAAACATTCGATTTCTCCACACTCTACACTTCTTTTCCACATGAACAACTGAAATCGCGATTGGCACTGCTGATAAAACGCAGCTTTTTCAAAAAGAATGGAAAACGCAGGTACAAATTTCTTGTAGTCGATTATACCAAGACTTACTTAGTCATCAATGAGTCTAAGAAAAAGAACAAATTTACAGAAGACCAAATAATCGACATGCTCAACTTTCTTATTAACAACATATTTGTTCAGTTTGGTGGACGTGTTTTTACAGCAAACAATAGGGATTCCAATGGGTATTAATTGTGCACATTTGCTTGCTGATTTGTTTCTTCATTCATATGAAGCAGACTTCTTGCAATCTCTTCTAGACAAAAAAGACCGTAGACTAGCTCTCTCTTTTAACCTCACGTTCCGTTATATTGATGATGTCCTTTTACTAAACAATTCTCGATTTCGTGACTTTCTCCATCTCATATATCCACAGGAGCTTGAGATAAAGGACACAACGGATTCTAGGAGGTTTGCTTCATATTTAGATCTACATCTCGAAATTGACTCTCAAGGACGACTTTCAACAAGGCTCTATGACAAACGTGATGAATTCAACTTTCCAATCGTCAACTTCCCCTTCTTGTGTAGCAACATTCCGTCCGCTAAAGCTTATGGAGTTTACGTATCTCAATTGATTCGTTACTCCAGAGCGTGCGGGACTTACATCGATTTCCTTAGCAAAGCGACACGTCTGACGCAAAAATTGCTCACACAGGGTTATGTTGCTCCTCGGTTGCTGTCTTCACTCAAGAAATTTTATGGAAGACATCATGCACTTATAGACAAATATGGGATTTCGATCTCTCAGATGAGTGCAGATGTTTGTTTGTCATAGGATGTTGTTTTGTCTTCCTTTACCGGATTTGACACGCTGAATGGACTATTGGCAACGCAACGTGCTATAGCTAGCAGGAACTGCTTACTCTTCCGGAGAACCTGAGTTCACTCTTGTTTGACTGGAGTTCGCGTTGTTGATTGATATTCAGTTGTTTTGTGTTTCCATGATTTACATGGTTGCTGTTTTTGTCCCGTTCTTGTTGGTGTTTATTGGTTTTGTCTCTGCCCTTTCGGACTTTTGACATTCGGATACCACATTGGTACCTCTGCATCTTCCATATTTGCACAGATCGTAGACTTTGTACCATCACAATAAATTTGATAAAATTCAGTCATAAGATATTTGAATTTTACATATTGAACCAGTTTAATTGGCTAATACAATATTATTATGCATGATATTATGACGTCAAAAACGGGCTGCAAACTCGGAAAATATCAATATTTGCTTCATTTTTGAGGGTTTACAAGTGGTTTTTCTTGAAATTAGTACATGTATAGAGCTCATTCTTCGACAAAATTAATTCTTTGTCTATCTATATGTCTTTTAAAAAGGAGCATTTTAGCAAAAAAAACATGTTTTTGTC
This sequence comes from Arcuatula senhousia, assembly GCA_963971305.1. Classification (NCBI taxonomy): domain Eukaryota; kingdom Metazoa; phylum Mollusca; class Bivalvia; order Mytilida; family Mytilidae; genus Arcuatula; species Arcuatula senhousia. The sequence goes on from OZ020313.1 coordinate 9,020,533, forward strand.
GACGCATGCGCTCTTTGTTAAATTAGGAGATTTCTGACCAAAAAGCTCTAAAATAAACCCAAAATCTATAAATGTCATAAAATCATTTGATTTCTAGCCCAGTTTTCTCAAAGCTGCTGAATATTTTGAAGTTCGTTTTTGTAATTCCTTAAATCACAAATTTCAAAACATATTTGGCAGTTATTTCAGAAAGTTTACTCCCGAGTTAAAATTTTGGGCCAATTTTGGTTCTAACCGAATCTACTCCTTTCTTTTGTTATTGTCATCTGTGGACACATTTGTAATAAAAGAAGCAGATATGCACCAAATGTCAAAAGTCCGAAAGGGCAACCACGAAACCAAGTAAACACGATAAAAAACAGCACGAAGAAATAAGTAATTTATATAAATTAAAAAAAAGGCTCTACTGGTGAAAATAACTAGGAAACCTGTTGTTTATGATTAATATCGTCATAGTGGGCCATGTCTCTTGCTGTAGTTACTGTAATATATGATATAAAGTGGTCACTGTGCTTGCTGAACCTTAACTCACACTCAATTATATTCACTTTGCCATAAGTTAGGGACCACCAAGTTTGATTGAATAAAAAAAAATGTGTAAATTATTACTTTATATAAAGCAAGATGTTGTGCTTAGATCTTAATATTTAATGTATACTTTTACCCATAAAATATTCAAATTTATGCAAGTTCCGATATTTAAATATCCGTTGCAAAAATGCTACCCCTATGCTTAAAAAAACCAAGTTTGGTTTGCTTTTAAAACTTTCCATCTCCATGTATACAGTGGACTGATCTTATCATTAAAGAAACACATTTTATAATGGTATAACATTACCTTAAGGTTTTTGAATGCTTTGTAGGTATTTGTCTGTTTAAAAGTTATGGAGCACAATTTTGAATTCTATGGCAAGCATATGACCATAAAGAAACGCGTTCAACGTTTATGTGCGACCGGAAGTGCTTAAGAGCAAAAACGCCTAAAACAAACTTACTTTATTTATTGATATAAAACAATGGTAAGGAATTACATGAAAATATTAAAACTTTTACGGATTTGTTTTATATAAATAATAACATTTTTCCAATTTTAAACGTTAAAATTACATTAACAATAAAACAAGAGAGCAACAGCTTGATTGTTATGGGGGGGGGAACTATAGTCTGATATCTGAAATTTTTGGTGATCCTTATCAAGTATAAATGTTGTCCTGAGGTTTCAATAAAATATTATATAATTCAAAACAAATTATATACCTTATATGGTTTTGCATATCATTTGGTTATACACATGTTTCTTTTCTATTGATTAAGGATGTTACATTTAACATGATTTGCATGGTTGAAAACACTTTTGGGATTTCAAAAACGTTATTGATGCATGTAACTGTATGTGTCGCTACAATAGCATTATTAAAGTTAACATAAAACTAAAAAGTTGATCTTAAATAACTATAAGAAACGATTATCACATTGACGGTATGCAATCGATTGTCGGCCTTTCTTGTTTGATTTACATGTATTTAAATACAGTAAATCCTGTTTCTGACTGATCAATGGAATTCCGAACTTCTGTTACATCCAAATTAAGTTTATCAGAATTCAAATTACTTTCTATTGAGCTAACATGTATTTGTATTTCTTTCATGAGCTTTTGTGATAGTTTATTCATAAGAATAAAGGCATGGGTATATGATTTTTCGTCATATAAAATATTACAAACGGCAAAATCAACGGTCTTGAGTGAGTGAAGTGATTTTAATGAGTTTTTCAATTTTTCGTTAACTCTGTCTGTGTTCTCCATTGTTGTTTCATCATTTTGATAAACGTCTGTAATAGATTTTAACGATCCACCTTTACTTACTTCTTTTCTTTCTAATCTTGAAAGATTTGAAGTAATGTTGGATTCATAAATGTTGATAATTCTTCCTATTTCTTTTCGTAGCATTTCAATGTACTTTTCTGCCTTCTCCTCAATCAACACTTTCTTGCACTTTGCATGACCTCCATCAGAGCACAGTCTGCAAAGAGCCTCGTAGTGATCGTCGCAATAATAAAATATTCTCTCTTCGGTGTGATGCTCACACAATGAGGAGCCAGTATAACCATCTAATCTTTCATCATCGAATATTTTTTGGTGGTTTTTTGTATAAGGAACACTTTCATGATGTGCATTGCAGTTTAGACATATACGAAATCCACAGTCTAAACAATAATAAAATGGCGTTGATTCGATCTTAGCATTAGCGCAAATTTTACACAATAGCCTATGCTCCTACAAATATATAATAAAAAGATGTTTTAAGAATTAGGCATAACTTGAAGTGGTAAAATATGAAAAAAATCATAATGTCCTTGTGCGTTTTTTTGTTGTTGCTTACATTGGAATGTTTAGTCAGAGATTTTGCCCTTAAAACGTCGTTAAATATGCAATGCCGCTTTATATGACCATGTGCGGATCTTATTGTAAAGAAAAAACATATTGGATTAAATATTTTAAACCTTGAAATGCACAGCAGTTAATTTGCTTTGTTTAAGTGTGTGTGTGACGAATATACAATGTATATAATTATCAATCCACCTGGGTCATAAAGGTTTGTCAGTTTTAATAGCGGAGTACCCCGAAGAAACCACTGACCTTGGGCAGCTGCAGGTTATTGACAAAACTAATAACACAAACGTCAAACACTATCTGAGAGATAATCGGCTAGTGAACATAAGTGTGTTACCTAAACCAGCGCCTTAGACCACTCGGCAACCCAGGCCTTTATTTACTAAGTGGAATCATGCGGTACATGTAGTAGACAAAAGGTTTAGCGTTATTTCTATCTCGGTTATCAAACAGTCATTGAAAGTCTTTTGGTGTACTATACACTATTTTTTTATATTCTGTAGAGGACTAGGTTTCATCATGTAAAAGGTAATTGTACATACCAAAGACCTCGTTTCTGAAAAAAAGAACAAGAAGAAATGCAGATTTAAAGTGATGTCATGATAATCAATTACATTGTACACAACACAGAGTTCCTTTTTAAAAGATAATGTGATGATGATGCTGATTATGATTTTGATGATGACGACGACGAGAACGACAATATGATGGTGATGATGATGTAATGATGATTTAAACCAATGACTAGAAGTTCCAAAATATGTTAGACTTCCGATAAGTGAATGGCAATATTCTACAGGAGCAAACTTGAATTGTTGAATTCGCAGTTCTTACATTGTTCTCTGTTCTTCGTGAAAACATGACGAGAATTCAATTACGTCATCATTACTTCCGGCCTTAATTGAGATAGTACTACGCAACTGCTCCCTCTATGAGTTGCCAACTGTCGAACTGAACGGACGTGATCTGTGATTCAAACGCAACCTATTATATTTATTGAATAAAATAAAACTTTTAAAAGTTTTTGTCAATGTGATTGATATAAATATTCAAAAAATTCTATTGTCTTTTAGCTTTAGCTTTGTCGGCATTTATTTCTAAATTTTGTATCGAGATTATCACTCGTGGAGTGTAAACAGTGTGTAATGGCCGACTCAATGGTAAAAGAAAATGTCTAGAAGGCTAATTAATCATCTTTTGAAGATGAACTACTTCGACTAGATACTGACGTGGAAAGTATCAAAGGAAATGCCCCTGCTTAAGGAAAGCTAGCAAAAAGGCAGCGACAAAGTCGACTTAGGGTACTGGGAGTAGGTGTCAATATTAAGGACGCGGTAAAACATCATTCCTGTTGTAAACAACCAATTAAGCAGTAACGATGTAATAATTAAACTGTTACAAGACATTAGAGAGGAACAGAGGAAGGCTAATCAGAAAATAGTCGATGTGAACAAAAGAATAGATGACATGTGTGAGGGTTACGATGATGAAAACTATGAGGATTAAAACAATGACGAGTACGATATGGACGAGGTCCATGATGATAACATTGATATCAATGCTGACAAACGTCAGAAATCAGCTGATGATGATCAGAGTAGATTTTCAAATATAAAAATTTCAGAGCTGGCCAGTTATGTGGTCCCAAGCTTCAGGACTAATTTGAAGAAAACATTACAAGTATTTTTCGTAATGAATATCTGATAATAAATTTTACCCTGTCAAATGTTTAGTTTAAAAATGAACCTTGTGTTGTCAAGAACACCATTTTTTTAATCAAGAGTTTACTTTTTTCTTCAATAAAAGTTTATTTTTCCTTATCATCAGAATAATAAATATAAAACTTAAATAGCTCATTTGGTAACGAAAACTATGCACAAAATAATTGCCACACATGCTCGTAGTTTAGATTGGATATAAACAAGTTATACTTGTTTAATCATTACATGCACAGGTACCCTGGATGTTGACGAGGTCTACAATTTTCAAAACACTTCGAATCTTGCTAATTATTGCCCTGCTATCTACAGATATTGTAATAATGTAATCAGAATGACAATACATAATATTTAAGGTGTAACATAGTAAACAGTAAGTGTTCTAACAGTTCAATCTTAACTGATCGGGTGTTGTCGGTAACACGTAATATAGATAGAGAGGTTGGTAAAGGTAAATAAACATAAAGAATGGCATACATGTAGTAGTGTGTTATATAAAAGATGTAAAATGGTATATCACAAGTTTGTTTCAAGTCTACAAAAAGCTTGATAAACTCGGTATGGTACAACTTCGAATTATAGATATTAAGTCTTTTTTCCAGCCTATATATGGTAAGCTTAAACTACACTACACTAGAGCTGTAAAAAAGACATGTTCCTTGTACGTTAAACACTGATGCAGATGTAGTCATAGATCACTCTGAAGAAGGCTAGGTTGTCAGACTTCAACTATTCCTCACTTTCCAGTGTCTAAATCCTACTTGATTTCATTTCATGTTAATTTTGACCAACGCCCTTGTTCTAGCTCACCTTGACATATAAGTAATGACATCACTATTCGTTCGCCGTCGTAATGTAAACAATATAAAAAAAAACTTCTCCTCTGAAACCTCTGAACCAATTAGGGAGCGAATGATTTATGACGTTGGCAACAAACGGTCCCTTTTTAAGGGAATCGATAAATTGCATGTACTAAAATAGAACATTGGGAGGGTAAAATTAATTAAACTGGCTTGTAACTCAGCGAACAGAAGGAAAAATCCGAAAGATCTTAGGCTCGTCAGAATTGAAAGCTATACAACAGTCTGTTGGGTCTGAGTCGTCAAATGACCCCTTACAGGGGTTAAGGCCTATGTAAGGTTAAAAAAGCGTTTTTCATATTCTTGCACTTTTTACAGAATAAAAAAAGCTGTTGGAGGTATAAAATTTCAGCACATTAAGCTCGTCATTGGGTGGAAGTTGTCAGATAACCCATTATAAAAGAGACCGTTGTGGCTTAAGAGGCAAGTAAGATATTTACATGTGTGCAGGCTCCTGAGATCCTCATGTAATAGTCATCTCCTTGATATAAAATGTTTTTTTTTCTCAATCGTTCTGGTTCGTCAATTAATAACTGCCTCGGGTCTTCTAGGTTTCCATTTGACCCCACCCCTCCATAATAGATAATGCAATATGTGTACATGACACAACCCGCATAAACAAGCGAATATAAAAAAAAAACAATCACAATAAAACAACAGCCAGAAGCCTTTAACGAAACCAGTAGGTGGTGCTTGCCGGAGATCAAAACAAAATGGCATACAATTAAAATTCAGTCCTGTAATTGTCAGATAAAAAATCCGTTCTTAATCAAATCCAAAAAAATAACATAAAAACGACAAGTATATGCCAAAAAGGTTTAAAAGATTGAATGACTAAGCACAGGCAGATATTTAATATGGTAAGGTTAAACTAGTTTGTCGGCCTAACCTTCCAACTATTAATAATCCTTCACAAATAGCACAAAAATTAGCATACATGTACAATAATAATCAATTCAATAAATATTTAAATTAAATCAACAAGAGGGAACAATAGACAAAAATACAGAAACCTTTGACAATTCATTTTTCAACCGCATAGCCTAAACTCGATGACGCACTTATCTTCCTTCCTTCACGGGAACGCGAACGAAATTTGAAAAAGTCTTATGACGTTCTGCGCGATGTTCATGGCACAGTATTAAAATATGATGTAATTCTATTTTGAATTATTCCAAAATAAACAATAAAACACAAATATTCACCTTTTATGCATCATTCTAAAGGGTTTTTTTTTATCATACAACAATTATCTTTCATCCATCACGGGAACACGAACGAAATTTGCAAAAGTCTTATACTAATTATAACAACCTCTTAACGAAAATGCTTGTTCTTCATCTACACATATGCAAATTGTGTGTTCCTTATTTTTTCATCGAAAATCATATTTTTAAGTAAGCTTCATCTCTAATTAGAACAATTGTTAAAGCAACATTTAAAAAGGTGGATAAAAGAAAAAAAACACGACCTTATATGAAAAGCAACATAGAAAATATAATGTTTACCCTCAAGACGTCCCCTTTTTGTCATGTTAAAACACGTCCAACGGTAAACGACTGGAGCAAATTTAAAAACAAATAGTACTGCAATATAGCTTTATCAACAGGCCCCCGAATTGTGCAACTAAATTAAAAATAATCATTCACACATGTAATGATGTTTTTCTTACCATCAAAATTTGAGGCGTCCTAATTTGTGGCATTTGCGACCACCTCACAATTAAATGTCAATTGTACATTAGGTAGGGTGAATTTAGAGAATTGATGAAAGATGAAAAAAGTAACAAGACCAGAGAACTGTGGCGGCCTTGTTTCACTTCAATGTGGAAAAGTCATGTGGGATCTTATTTGGCAAAGAACGAAAACAAATGACAACAAGTTGAGACACTGTAAAATATAATTGTTAAAGGTTCTTCAATATTGGCCAAAGTAATTGACAGGGTAAAAAAGCTTATTGAAACTTAAGGGATTCAGAAAGATGAAGCATCAGCATTATTTGAAGATTGCATGGATCCATGAGCTCTTTTTGGACATGCCATTAAATAGATCTCCCACACTTGAAGGGAACTTATGAAACCAGATGTCAAGGATGAATACAGTCATTTATTTAACAAGTCTCAACCATTCAACAAGTGGTTGTTAGGAGGGGGCGTGTCCAAGACTGTAAAGGACATTGGAGAATGTAATAAGATTTCAAATCGTATAGCAGCTGGTTCTACTAGCACAAGCTATAGGTTGAAAGAAGAAAATACATGCCAAAATGTAGATTTGGAAGAGGTAGAAGCAGGTCTCGAGGCAGCTCAAGACCAATGGTTGGACACGACAGAGAGTAAAAAAAACTCCTGGTTGAGCTTGAACAAATACAGGGCCTATGCGTAAGTAATATTGCCACATGTACAGAACATAGATTTTCAGGCAGTTTGATAGAAAAAATGCCTTATAATGGCAAAAAAAACTTCAGAAGAAACAAATATATAATATAGTTAGAGGATGTGAAATTGAATTCAAAGATAAAGAGCCTCCATTGCAAATGTCACATTCATTAAAGCATATAGAATTTAATAACACTGAAAAATGAAGTTACAGAACAAGAATTTGAAAAAGGACATGGAACGGTAAGAGCCGTATTTTGCGCTTTATTTGATGAAAAAAAATAGGTAATTTATGGAAAGCAGTTCATATACGGAGTAAGATGTTGAAATTTCTGAGTATGCTTTCAATTTTCAATAATATTGTATTTTATTTTCAAAGACCTCCGCCTACATTACCCGGGGACTTCTAAACTGATCAATATTTTATTTGAAGTGGATTTTGTTGAAGGCTGCTGGCGGTTGTGGTTCTTCTGAATCGTCGATTGATTGTGGGCTGTGTCGCGTACACTTATTCCACATCTCATTATTTTCTATATAGAATTCAGTAACAAAATTTCTACATTGTAGATCAAGAAGGCGGAGACAACCAAAAATTGAAAACAATACCAAATATTTGTCCAATTTCAGGCAATTTGACAGAAATCGTACACATTTGTTTGTTTAACATCCTATTTTTCATCAATGTCGGATAATATTCTTTTAATTCATTAGAATAAGTTTCTTCATTCACTAGAGAGGACCAAATATGGGCTTTACTGTACCTTGTCCTTTTTAGAAAATTGAGGCAGTTATTTCAACAGATGGATAATTCTTTTCTTCAATTTGTTACGACCTAAAAAGAATGCCGAAAACAGATTTATCTTAGATTTGAAAAAAAAATAATTGAGTATGTAGTATATCATCATTTTAAGATGAATACTTTAGGTCGGCATTGAATTTAATTAAGCCAAATTATTTCATGGCTAGTGTTGACTTGCGTCATACATACTATTCAGAACCTATTGATACTAATTTTAGAAAATATCTTAGGTTTATATGGAGAGACAAAATTTATCAATGCATGTATAGATATTTACCAAATGGAATAGGGCCTGCTCCGAGAATATCTACTAAAGTTATGAAGACAGCATATTCATTTTTGAGACAGAAAGGTCATTTAAATATGGGTTACATTTGTCATTTTTTATTGTTGGGTGACTCGGCACAAGAGTGTACAGATAATGTGTGAATGATACAGTGACTTTATTTTCAAAACTTAGCTTTGAAATACTCCAAGATAAATCAGTGTTTGAACCCACATAAATAATAACCTTTTTAGGGTTCATTATTAACTCAATTAAAATGAGTGTACTTCTCCCAGATGAGAAGAAAACTATGTTGATACAAGAAATAAGATAATTTGTTACAAAAAACAGAAGTTCAAATAAGGAAGTAACCAGGATACTTGGTCTCATAATATCCTTATTTCCAGCAGCTGAATATGACCCCCTCTATTATAGATATACTGAGGTTGAAAAAAATAATGTTTTAAAAGAAGCAAAGAGGGATTTTCATTCAGAAAATATCAGAAAAAATGAAACTAGAACCTTCATGGTGGGTGTCCAATATTCACACTCAAAAAAAGAGATATTCAGAAACCTAATCCAGTCATAGAATTAATATGCGATGCACCCTACAAGGCTTGGGAGCAGTTTAAGGTGATAAAATAAAACAGGTGGTCCGTGGATCCAATCAGAGAAATAAAATCACATACATTATTTTTAACTTGTTGCAATATCATATGACTTAAAGTCATTTGAACAACAAATAAAACATTTCAAACAGATTTAGATACTGCCAGACAATACTGCAGCAGTAGTTTACTTTATATCAATAATATGGGTGGAGTAAAAGTATTAGCATTCAATGAAGTGGCAAAGGAGATTTGGTCCTTTTGTATTAAACATAATATGTGGCTAACTGATACCCATATTCCTGGTAAAAATAATATTCAGGTTGATATTGAATCCAGGTGCAATGTTAATAGTCAGCTAGAATGGCAGTTAGATAAAAGTAAATTTCATAAGATATGTAAAATCTGGGGTACCCAAAAAATGATTAGTTTGCATCGAGACTAAATTTTTAAAATAAAAAGATTTGAGTTTTCACTGTAAATCTATTATTTCTGTAACAAATACCTTCATTTTCTGAGTTTCTACTTGCTGGTAAGTTTTCAACAACTTGACGTGTCTGTCCATTGTTTGCAATGGCTATATTTTCTTTGCCTGGAAATAAACATTATCAGAATGAAAATTGGCGAACATTTATACAGAAGAAAATGACTTTGGTATTAAACGTTACAAGTAATGAATATTTAGTTGACATTGTGAAATAATGATTACATATAACTGCTTATATTCAGAAATATATATTTTACATCATGCTATTTTTTCCGTAAAATACATATTCATTTTAAATCTTTGGAACCGAAACAGGAATAAAACAATATGTAGTAATATAAATAACTTATTTAAACAACTCCTAATCGAAATTGCTCTACATATAACCGTCAAATGATCTTAATGGCATTTGGCGACGATATTTAAAGACAATCCGTACCTCTTCCTGTGTTGTTGTTTGGCACACCATGTATTAATGTTATTTCTTTCTTGTTTACTGCATAGAGAACTGAAATTAAAGTTTGATAATTAAAAATAATGAAAAAATATAATCAGTTTGCATGTTACTGCAGATTACCAGCGTCAAGTTGCAGCGTCAAGTTGGTTCAATATTCAACGTTCAACATTCAACATTCATTTTTTTTTGTTAGTTCAACAATAAAAATTTTTCTTAGTTCAATATTAAAACAGATTTTGTTTAAACGTTCAACATTCAAAATTTGTCTTAGTTCAATATTGAAACATATTTTGTTTCAACGTTCAACATTCAAAAATTTTCTTAGTTCAATATTGAAACAGATTTTGTTTCAACGTTCAACATTCAAAATTTTTCTTAGTTCAATATTGAAACAGATTTTGTTTCAACGTTCAACATTCAAAATTTTTCTTAGTTCAATATTGAAACAGATTTTGTTTCAACGTTCAACATTCAAAATTTTTCTTAGTTCAATATTGAAACAGATTTTGTTTCAACGTTCAACATTCAAAATTTTTCTTAGTTCAATATTGAAACAGATTTTGTTTCAACGTTCAACATTCAAAAGTTTTCTTACTTCAATATTGAAACAGATTTTGTTTCAACGTTCAACATTCAAAAGTTTTCTTACTTCAATATTGAAACAGATTTTGTTTCTACGTTCAACATTTAAAATTTGTCTTAGTTCAATATTGAAACAGATTTTGTTTCAACGTTCAACATTCAAAATTTTTCTTACAGATCTGTACTTCAATATTGAAACAGATTTTGTTTCAACGTTCAACATTCAAAATTTTCTTAGTTCAATATTGAAATAGATTTTGTTTCAACGTTCAACATTCAAAATTTTTCTTACTTTAATATTGAAACAGATTTTGTTTCAACGTTCAACATTCAAAATTTTTCTTAGTTCAATATTGAAACAGATTTTGTTTCAACGTTCAACATTTAAAATTTTTCTTAGTTCAATATTGAAACAGATTTTGTTTCAACGTTCAACATTCAAAATTTTTCTTACTTCAATATTGAAACAGATTTTGTTTCAACGTTCAACATTCAAAATTTTTCTTAGTTCAATATTGAAACAGATTTTGTTTCAACGTTCAACATTCAAAATTTTTCTTAGTTCAATATTGAAACAGATTTTGTTTCAACGTTCAACATTCAAAATTTTTCTTAGTTCAATATTGAAACAGATTTTGTTTCAACGTTCAACATTCGAAATTTTTCTTACTTCAATATTGAAACAGATTTTGTTTCAACGTTCAACATTCAAAATTTTTCTTAGTTTCAATATTGAAACAGATTTTGATTCAACGTTCAACATTCAAAATTTTCTTAGTTCAATATTGAAACAGATTTTGTTTCAACGTTCAACTAAGAAAAATTTTGAATTATGAACGTTGAAACAAAATCTGTTTCAATATTGAACTAAGAAAAAAATTTGAATGTTGAACTAAAAAAAATTGTATGTTGAATGTTGAACGTTGAATATTGAACCAACTTGATGCTGGTCTGCAGAATACGAAGAGAAAAAAAAACGTGATAAATCAACAACAAGAATGGTTTTACAACTTGACCCTGTTTCATATTTTGTGTATCGTAATGTTGTTAACCATATGAAATTAGAATTTCTAAATTAATCATATAAATCATATAGTGTTCATGATATTGAACTCAATAAGTGAAAAATGCATCAAAATCGACAAAAAAAAGGTAATGACTCATGCATGGGTTATTGGATCTCATTCAAAATTGCAGGACAGATTTTCGGTATCGGTAAAAATGTTAACGAAGGCCATGTTTTACGACAAATCTACAATCCGCACAATTTTTTTTGTACTACACATGCTAATAAACACCTATATCAGGTTTGGATAGGATTGGAATTATAGTGTCACACGATTTTACATTTGATAAAAGGATAGGTTTCGATAAGACCCTATTTTGGCCCATCTAAAGGCGAAAAATGAAAAGTATTTCAACGCATGTTACATTATACCTTATATGTAGCCAAATGATCGTACTGCTATAAAAGAATACTTTTTTGTAGTTTTACATAAGCCGAAGATGGAAAATCGTGTTCAAAATTGACAAATTTTAAATGAAAATTGCATCATTATCTAAATAACACTTCTAGGTATACCGTTATAATTTCAAATATTTTGCACATATACATGAAGACATAGTTTATCAATTAAAGTAAAGGTTCCTCATACATTATCATTTCGTTACACAAAAAATTTAAATTTGAAACATACATTAATCTTTGGACAAAATTTTGAATATTTTGATAATACTGACTACTACGTTAAAATGTAGTCTTTTTATTTTTTAGTAAGTCTTGCACGCGGAACCAGTTTGAAACTTTTTTTGATAATGCAACGTTTTTGTTTAACAAATTATTGAGCTGGTTCCATGTGCAAATCTATACTTCCGGGAAGGGTATACATCATTCAGTTTCACAATGTTTCCAAAGGCACAATGTTAAAATCATTTACGGTGGTTCAATGCAAGCATCATTTTCTATACTACATATACAGACATTAATTTGAAAAAAAACAAGCTTTTATCTTTACCTAATTCTATTTTTGACTTCAATGGTGGGATGAAAAGGGGTCTTATTGCAACCCATCCTTTACGGTCGACCAACGGACGAACGACTGAAGTAGGACAAAATCCAGTCAATTTCGCATTAGTTAGACACGGAATCTGGGGCAATTTACATGTCAGAAGCTAAGGTGTTACATTTGTGCAATAGAATGTCGTAAATCAGAAAGGCAAATACCAAATTGTTCTAATAAAATATTCCAAAAAACAAAGCACATTACCAATAAAATAACACACCTTACAACCAATTAGCAATCAGCAACTTGAATTCAAGTCGAACCGAGAGTAAACTTATGTGCTTAGAATCAGTTAACAGTTCCTGCTTGCTATAGTACACCGGTCATGTTGTAAACGATCAATTGACAATGAGTCAATTTTGGTATGAGCTCGTCTTAAAGCTATAAATCTCGTATATTTCTACAACCGCATAATGTCTTTTAGAGAATTTCTTGAGTGATGAAATACCAAGGAACCATAACCTAGAGTAAGCAATTGACATTACAAACAAGGAAATCACATTATTCACCACAAACGTTACATGTATAATACAAAATCATCTGTGATATGTAAACTCCATAAACTAAAGAGGACGGAATATAGCAACACAAAAAAGGAATATTAAAAATGTTTCATGTTTGTCAAAAAAATATTTACAAAGCCCTCCTTTTTGTCGATTTGGAGAAATAAATCCAAACATGAAGCGAATCTGGTAGAATCTGTAGTGTCCTTTATCTCACACTGAAAACCGGGAAATTTTCGTGCCGTCTTATTTTTGTGGTATGACGACTGAATTTTAGTTCACGAACTTTTAAATTCGCGCTGAAATGTTTTTGTCCATAGATTACAATTGAGGTCAAGTTTATTCGAGCCGTTTAATTTTCGCGCTAGCAATATCATCGCCAAAAATCGCGAAAATAAAACTGCCGCGAAAATTTCCCGGTTAACAGTATTCCTAGAGAAAATGAGACTTAAATAGGAACCGAATCGAGAAACATTTCATCAAAATGGATAAAGCAAGTTGTCAATCCTTTTTGTCTAATAATGATTGCCCATAGACTATTCTTAAAATAGCCACTCCTATCACTTGTCCGTTACCTAACTGATTTTTTCACTTCATATTGTTTTTATTTACTGGTTCTTCATGCTGTTCCCGTTCATGTTTATAGGTTTTGTCTTGTCCTTTTGGCCTTTGACATTTCAATGCCACATTGGTACCTCCTGGTCTTTTTATATACATATAAGTTTATGAGTTTTGGAAAATGATAATTCTTAAACATTAGATTAGGCAAAACAAGGCTTTTCATCGACAATGACATTCTTTTTATGTTATATTTTAAGCATGTAGTGGTACGAGTCATCTAAATACATTTTGAACGCATAAGATTCAAACATAAGCATTCCCTGCTATGTTCAAACATTAAAAGAGGTATTGGAATTTGTTTTGTAAGGTTTAATTGCTTATTGCAAGGCATAGTCTTTGTTTTGAAGACTGGCCTTTTAAAAGAAGCAAAGGTGTACCAAAGGGGTAATCAGTATCATAAAACCGTAAAGACATGGACAAAACCGGCAGACAAAAAATCATCACAAAACAAGCCACATAACAACATGAAACACACACATATATTACAACAAAACCGTACTCAGCAACGCGAACTCAAGTCGAAACGAGAGTGAACTCAGGTGCTCCGGAAGAGTAAGCAGTTCCTGCTTGCTATAGCACACCCGTCACGTTGCCAAAGATCGATTAAGTGTTGGTCAAATCCGGAAAGGATGACATTACAAAACTCTCTGTCAAACCAACATGTGTGCTCATCTGAGAGATAAAAATCCCGTATTTGTATACAAGCACATGATGTCGTCCGTAAAATTTCTTGAGTGATGACAACAGCCTAGAAGCAACGTACCCCTGTGTTAACAATTTGCTTGTCAGCCGTGTAACGCTGTCAAGGAAGTCGTTGTACTCCCCACACGCTCTGGAATAACGAATCAATTATGATACGTAAACTCCATATGTTGGAGTGGACGGAATGTTGCTACACAGAAGGGAAAGTTAACTATTGGAAAGTTGAAGTCATCAAGTTTGTCATAGAGCTTTGTACAAAGCCTTCCTTGTGTGTCAATTTCGAGAAATAGATCCAAATATGAAGCGGACTTCTTAGAATCTGTAGTGTCCTTTATCTCAAGTTCCCTCGGGTATATGAGATGTAAATAGTCACCAAATCGAGGATTGTTTAGTGAAAAGACATCATCAATATAACGAAATGTGAGATTGAGGGATAATGCAAGTTTGCGGTCCTTTTTTTCTAGAAGTGATTGTAAGAAGTCTGCATCATATGAATGAAGAAACACATCGGCAAGCAATGGTGCTCAATTTGTTCCTATTTGGATACCTATTGTTTGCTGAAAAACACGTCCACCAAACTGTACAAATATGTTGTCGATTAGAAAGTTGAGCATTTCTATTATTTGATCTTCTGTAGATTTGTTCTTCTTGGATGACAAAGTAAGTCTTTTTATAACCGACTACCAAATACTTGTACCTGTGTTTTCCGGTTTTTTTTGATAAAGCTACGTTTAATCAGCTGTGCCAAACGAGATTCTAATTGTGAATGTGGAATTGAAGTATATAATGTAGAGAAATCAAACGTTTTAATGCTATTATATGATGAAATTGACTTAGAATGGAGATTTTCAATCGGTTCTTTAGAATGTTTGAGAATCCACATTTGATTGACGCCATTTCTAGAGTTACAACAATCGAAATACTTTTGAAAGAGGCAGAGGTACCAATGGGGTATCCGAGTGTCATAGGTCCGAAAGGACAGAGACAAAACCAGTAAAGACTTGATTTTATTGCCGTCAATATTGATGTTAACAAAACTGAAATAGGCTTAGTTGTACATTTGGATGACCCAGCAATAAATCGTTGCTTTTATTGAATTTTATGTAACTTTGGAATCCAATACAAGGATGGAATCATCGTTCTTTTTGTCAACAGAAATGAAGGAAGAAAGGAGAAATGACAGAATTATGATTGTTGATTATTTCCTCCTTTGACAGTGTTGTTGCTATATATGTGGTGCTTTTGCTAGTACAACCAAACCCTGATTCAGCTGTTAAACAATCAATATAGTGTCTTTTGCATACGAAAATTATGTTGTTAGGCGCTTTATCAGCAGGTACGACAACATATTTGTCATGTAAGGTGGACAATGTCTTCGCAACATCAGGGTTGTTGAAAATCGATGTTGCCTTGGTGCTCATCGAGCCTTTCAAAGAGTTATTCCTTTTCAAAACCAACGAACTCACAGAATTTACCCACTCAGAAAGTTTTTACATAGTTGCGCATGTTAGTTTTATTATTGCACGACAGTTTCTCTTTAGATTATGTAACACAGGTGATATTAAATTCAATTTTATTACAGTTGGTTGATTTTGAACAAAAGAGCTTATCGGTCCTTACTTATTACTTAAAGAGAAAACATATCAATGCGTGTAAGAACAAGAGGCTCCAAGGAACCTGAATCGCTCACCTGGCCTTGAGGTGAAGCCTATGAAGAACTTTGTAGAGCTTAATAAGCTGAACGTTTAAGCAAGCAACAGCTTTTCTCTTTTAGCAATAGTTTTCATTCTCTAGGCCAAAAACGTGCAAAATGTTATTTTTTCTCTATCCGCAATAGGCAAAAAAGCCTATAATCCCCTGTAAGGAGTCATCTGACAACTTCGACCCTATAAAGACTTTTGTAGAGCTAAATGAGCTGAACATTTAAGCGAGCAGCAGATTTTCTATGTAAGGACCATCTGAAAACTTCGACCATATGAAGACTTTTGTAGAGCTAAATGAGCTGAACATTTAAGCAAGCAACAGCTTTTCCCTATCTGCAATAGTTTTCATTTTATAGATTTCATTTGTTAAAAACACTATTTTTCGCCTTTAGGGGCTGTAACCGCTATCAGGGGTAATTTGACAACTAAGACCCTATGGAGACTTTTGTAAAGCTAAATGAGCTCAACATTTATGAAGCAACAGCTTTTCTCTATCTGCAATAGTTTTCATTCGTTGTGTTCTTTGGTCATTACCGGATCCTAAGTCTCAATGGAAGAGGGAGGTTTTGCGCCATAAAACCTGGTTTAACCCACCATTTCGTTTGAAATGCCTGTAACAAGTCAGGACCATTGCGACCCACCAAATTCTCCGGTATGACTTATTCGTTTTTGTCATTTTCTCTGGATTATGAGATTGATCATTCAAGTTCGGTAGTTTTATTATTACCTTTATCTATATGCCAAAAACACTTTTTTCACCTTTAAAGGACTGTAACCTCTATAAAGGGTCATCAGACAACTTCGACCCTATGCAGACTTTTGTAGAGCTAAATGAGCCGAACATGCAAGCAAGAAACAGCTTTTCTCTATTTGAAATAGGTTTCATTCTGTAGGCCAAAATCACTATGTTTCGCCTCTTAGGGACTGTAACCCTTGTAAGGGGTCATCTGACAACTTCAACCCCATGGGGACTTTTGTAGTGCTAAATGAGCTTTACATTTAAGCAAGCAACAGCTTTCTCTATCTGTGATAGTTTTCAATCTATTAGCCAAAGACATGAAAAAATGTTATTTTTACTTTTAAGGGGCCGTTACTCCTATAAGGGGTCATCTGACAACTTCAACCCAACAGCGACTTTTGTAGAGCTTTAGATGCTGAATCAGTAACATGCATCAGATTTCATCTATCTCTTATACTTTTCGATTTAAAAGCCAAAAACAGTAGTCTGACCCCTTGGTCTATTTTAGTAACGGCGACCATGTTCTTCATTCATATGATGCGGCCTTCTTACAATCACTTCTAGACAAAAAGGACCGCAAACTTGCTTCATCCTTCAATCTCACATTTCGTTATATTGATGATGTCCTTTCACTAAACGATCCTTGATTTGGTGACCTTTTACATCTCATATATCCGAAGGAACTTGAGATAAAGGACACTACAGATTCTAGGAGGTCCGCTTCATATCTGGATCTAATTCTCGAAATTGACACACAAGGAAGGCTTTTTACAAAGCTTTATGACAAACGTGATGACTTCAACTTTCCAATAGTTAACTTTCCCTTTCTGTGTAGCAACATTCCGTCCGCTCAAGCATATGGAGTTTACGTATCACAATTGATTCGCTATTCCAGGGCATATGGGGAGTACAACGACTTCCTTGATAGAGCCACACGGCTGACAAGCAAATTGTTAACATAGGGGTACGTTGCTCCCAGGTTGTTTTCATCACTCACGAAATTTTACGGACGACATCATGTGCTTGTAAACAAATACGGGATTTCTATCTCTCAGATGAGCACAGATGTTGGTTTGACATAGAGTTTTGTAATGTCATCCTTTCCGGATTGGACCAACACTTAATCGATCTTTGGCAACGTGACGGTTGTGCTATAGCAAGCAGGCTTGCTCTTCCGGAGCACCTGAGTTCACTCTCGTTTCGACTTGAGTTCGCGTTGCTGAATGCGGTTTTGTTGTTATGTGTGTTTGTGTTTTATGTTGTTATGTGGTTTGTTTTGTTGTGATGATTTTTGTTTGCCGGTTTTGTCTTTGTCTTAACAGTTTTATGATACTGATTAACCCATTTGTACACCTTTGCTTCTTTAATTGGACGGCGGTCACCATTTGTGCAATCATGGTAGTGGACATGCCAAAGGTGAAGTGTGCAATGTTTCAGAGCAATCCCTTCAGTCTTTTCGGAGGAGAAGATTTTCAAAGAAAAGTTAACGACGAAGACTACGGACGCCAAGTGATGTTTTTAGCTTACATGGACCTTTGGTATAGGTGAGCTAATAAATGATATAATTATTTGTACATTAGCACGAATAGACCATATGACAAAATAATTGTTATATATAATACAACCACGAGCCTTGTGAGTAAAACTATAATATTAATTGCGTATGGGTCACTTTTGAATTCATTTGTTCTGTTTAACTATTTTTATATACTTCAAAAAATCTATTTTTGTAACATGCTTTAAATGAACATATAAAAATGAGAGTATTTAAAGGTTATAGTCTTTCAAAACCTACACTGTGTTAAAAACAGTTTATTAATGTGTTT
Source organism: Arcuatula senhousia (assembly GCA_963971305.1). Classification (NCBI taxonomy): domain Eukaryota; kingdom Metazoa; phylum Mollusca; class Bivalvia; order Mytilida; family Mytilidae; genus Arcuatula; species Arcuatula senhousia. Next base: position 9,039,232 of record OZ020313.1, read on the forward strand.
GTTAATGTTTGATAATTGCTTTACCTCTATTTTCTGTGGGATCGATTTTTCTTTCATTACTAGTGTTGTCATCAAATACATCATTACGTGACCGAGTTCTATCTAGAATTATTAAACACGAAACACAATGATAATTATAAAATAGACTCATTTTATGCATACAGGTTCATAGAGGTTTTTAGAACACTATTTTTTTTACATTTGTTTTAAAACATGTTAGCTATACGTTCACCTGAGGGATTGATTGCCTTTTTGATGTGAGAGAAGCTGTACATTTACCAATGGAGCTTCCGAATGTCCAAAGTCCGAAAGGACAGAGAGAAAACCAGTAAACACCAAAGAAAACAGGACGGAAAAAAATTTCCAATTCAGTGTATCAAATCCAGTAAAGGAAGACAAAACAAAACACTATGACAAACCAACATCTGCACGCATCTGAGAGATGGAAATTCTACATTTGTCTATAAGTGCATGCTGTCTACCATAAAATGTAGGGGATAAAGGGGCTTGCCAAGGGGAATACATTGATTATTCTACCTGCATTTCCCTTGAAAATAAATAATGAATGGATAAAAAAGCATATATATAACCATGAATGCCCTAGAAATTCAGTTATAGCTGAAATAACTAAAAAGTTAGAATAATTGATCACTATTTCTTAATAAAATATATGAGTCTTTGTGATTTAATACATAAAAAAAAGTTAAATCTGAACTGAATTTAATTCTGTTATACTTGCACAAAAGCAATAATTTTATTATTTTTAAATGTGTACAAATAAAAAATTTTTTTTACTATTAGGATTATTTCATATGAATTCCTTCTTCGTGATATTTTTTGCTGACCTCTGTTGCCAAACTAGTTTTTGTCATCAGAAATCAGATTCAAAATATTTTTTGGAAATGACCTTTTCAATTATAACAAACTGAGCAATAAAGGTAATAACCAAACTACCGAACTTGAATGAAGCTGAACATGGTTCTTATAATATATATAATAGAATTTTGAATACTGTCTTCCACAAAATCTAATAAGAAATATAAATCTATTACATCTATTAAATCTATTACATCTAATTACTGTAAACCGGGAAATTTTCGCGCCGTCTTTTTTTCGCGATTTGTCGATCAAATTTCAATTCGCGCAGTCTTAAATTTGCGGTCTCCCGATGGACAACATTTTTTTTGCTGTACCGTTAGTCAACACAAATAAATTCCTATTGATCGTAAAACCTCGTAAGAACAATTCTAATACTCGTTATGGTCGGTGGTTTTCTTTATCTTCCGAGTACACGTAAGTAGATTTTGTGAGCACTATTATTAAGTGTTACTAAGCCGATCCACGCCAAGTGGCTAGACAAGACCTTCAAACGTTTATCAACAAAGACTGATCTCATTAAGAGTGCCTTTGAAGTCGCCGGTATCCAGTAACTGTAAACTACTAGTGGTCAAGTGATTTATTGATTTACAAACTGACAGGTGTGAATTCGAGTGTCTGATTAACGATATGTTTACATAACTTATCCGGTCATTGTGTATATATTTGACAACTGTAAATTTAGGCATATAATTGATTGATCCGTGAATTAAATGTTTAATGACATGTTTACAATACTGCAGTACTTATTTGGTCATTGTGTCATTTTGCATCTATTGTTGTCGAATGAATTGAATTTGAAAATGTTATTTTTGTAAATAAATTATGCCAAATATACGTTTGAATGTGCATATAAAGGTTTTTTAACATTTGAAATATATACGAATTGGTCAAATACATATTACTTCTTGCATATCACTAAGAGTCTGTCGTCTGCTTAGGTCATTTTTAACATTATTTCACAGTAAATATTCGCGGCAGTTTTATTTTCGCGCTTAAGACTTTACCGCAAAAATAGCGAAAATTAAACTGCCGCGAAAATTTCACGGTTTACAGTATGTTCTTTTGGGTTATACTTCTACATTCTTTTCCAAAACATCTTTCAAAGATAAAATTTGTTACACACTGGAACAAGTTTGCAGTATGCTTGATTCCCTCATTGACAACATATTTGTCACCTTCGGAGGAGAGATTTTTCAACAACAAATCGGCATTCCAATGGACAAAAACTGTGGCCTCTCCTCGCCGATTGGTTTTTATTCTCTTACGAGACTGAATTTCTTCAGGGACTCGTAAAGAACAAGAAGATGAAAGAGGCAGATCATTAAATCTTACATTCAGATATATTGATGATGTCCTTTCTGTCAATAACACTTCATTTGGTAGATGGATTCCTTCAATATATCCTCCAGAATTGGAGATTAAAAAGACCACCGAATCAAATTGCTTCACGTCTTTCTTGGATTTGCACCTCGAATTTGACCCAGGTGGTCATCTCAGTACAAAAATTTACGATGAAAGAGACGATTTTAATTTCCAAATTTTTAATTTTCCTAATCTACATAGCAATATACCTACTTCCCATGCATACGGTGTTTATATTTCACAACTATTCGATATGCCAGAGCTTGCACACAATTCGCAGATTTTTTGATCAGACACCGATTTCTTCGTGACCGACTTTTGGAGCAGGGCTTTAAGAAAATACGTCTCATACGATCCCTAAAATAATTCTTACTTCGTTATCAGCCACTAGTAGAAAAGTTCAAAATTGAGTTGAAAGATATGGTGGTTAATTGTTTTAATTAGTGTTTGACTGGTCTGCTGTACTGAGATGATCACCTCAATATCCCTATTGTGTCTCACAACTATGTTGTGTTCTATGGTCATTACCGGATCCTAAGATCTCAATGGAAGAGGGAGGTTTGGCGCCATAAAACCTGGTTTGACCCACCATTTCATTTAGAATTTTAGTCAGGACCATTGCGATCCACCAATTCTCCGGTGTTTGTCATTTTCTCTGGACTGTGCGATGGATCGTTCAAGTTCGGTAGTTTTGTTATTACCTTTATTTATCTAAAACACACAAATTAAACTTAAATTAGCTATTTGGGACAATGATGTTGTTCAGTTTCAACAATGAATTAGTAGATGGCTATCAAAGTAAGTCATAAAAGTATAAAAATAGATTTTGTAAGATATCTTTAAAACACATATATTATCAACAAATTGTTCATACAAAAACACTTTTGGGAGCTTTCAAGCTTTTCTAATAAATATTGCGTTGCTTGATCCTATATAATGTCTACCTTAACAAAAAGTAAACAGTAAATTTTATTTGTTTTGAATTTGTTTTGAACCATATTTTCAAGCTAAAAGAAATAATGATAGAAAATACACAAATATACACAGGCATAGGCGTGAACACGGGAAATAAATTCTGAGAAAAAAAAAAGTATTTAACTGAAAGTCCATTCCTAGCTTATTTTATGAAATTTCGAATACCAATTCCAGTTTCTTAATTAATCCGGTATTCCAGTAAGAATTCGAGGAACAAACTGACGAATCATATGAAATAATCTGACCAATGATCAGTCTGAAAATAAATACATCAAAAGGTGACAATTTTAATACAGAAACAGTTATTTACGCCTCAATCAATTGCAGCTATTTAAAAAGTAACGAACTGGGATGATAAATGACAAATGTCAAAACGAATTTGATGAAACAATATATCATTTGTAAACATTTTCAAGGAACAAGTCAATGTCAACTTCAAAGTTCAATGCGAAATTGAAGCAGAGAACATTGATATAAGGTTGTTTGTTGTACTTTAATATTTTTATTGGGTTATTAGTTGAACCATGACCATGAAAGTGTAAGTTTGAAGAAATGTAAACAAAAAATAAGAAATTAGTATTTTTAATCTAAATCCAGGCCATCAGATGTACATTTCACACAAAAGTTTGGCAGTCAATATAAAACCAATATATTGTTGTTTCTTTAGTTTTAGAATGATATTGAATAATATTTAATGAAAAAACTCCACATTTTACCTCTTTTCGGTCCAATAACCTTTATTATTTAATAATATAATGTGAGATTCTCTTGGAAAAAAAGCAGTGTTGAGGATGATTGCTACATTTAGGTCTCAAACTATTTTTAACATTTAAGGAATGGCTGTCATAATTTTTTTTTCATTGGGGTATGAAAAACAATTGCACATTGTATTATCCGCGACGCGGATAATACTTAATGTGCAAAACTTTTTTTTCATATCCCCAATGAAAAATAAATTATGACAGTCATTCCTTATTAGAAATTCTCAAAACGATTCAAAAACATGAATATCTTACTCATGAAAGAACTAAAATGGTGGCACTTCCTGTAAAAAGTGGGCGTTTCCCCATGATTTTTTTTCATTGAGATATGAAAAAAAATCGTCCAATCAAATTGCAGTATTTTAATTAAATTTATTAATATTTGTATGATAAATATAATACTATTAAATGTGATGAACAGTAAAATAAGTGTAAGGAAAGTTTTTTTTTTAAATCGCAAACACACAAATTAGTCCTTTATTAATTTCAAAATGTTAAATTGAATAGGGTTTAGAATTTTTTGGACTTTGTTAGCATTTAAAGAATTCCTTGAAAAAAAAGCGATATTGATGCATGAAACCTTGGTACTTTTGTTTATCTATATTTTCTTTATGTACCATAGCTGCGAAAAGCATGAATAAGTATATCGAGTCAATGAATTCGAAATACCTTTAAATTTGATTATATGAGGTTCACGTTTCAAGAACGTTATGTTGTACTTTTACTAAAAATCAAATACAGTTAAAACATGTAGAACATTTTTTGGATGAAAAAGTCAATAATGGTTGTAATTTACATGGCAACGAGTTAAACAGATTTGAATTTTAGTATAAAATTGTGTAGAAAAGTTGTATTATTTTGTATTATTATAAATGTTATGCATTGACCTCCCTTTCTGTGTATGAAATGCTTGACTTCAGAAAACATTAATGGAGATCGAGATTTGCATTTAAGTAGTCCGATTCGAACTGATTATTCAATTGTTCTGATTTCTTATAGACGACCTTATAATAAGGGAATGTTTATATTAAAAATCAAAGCGCTAAAGCGTTTTAAGGCAAGCGAAATATATAAGAACTATAATAGATTTATTCTCTGTTAAAGTATATTGTTCAAAATGTTTGCGAATTATTAATTTTGGTGAGCGAAGAAAGGATCGTCATGCAGATGCCCTCAAATTTAAAGTTAATGAACACAATTGCACACACAAGAAAAGTATCGTGTAAAAACGGTATCCATTGAAACACCCCTTCGATTAAAATGCACTCGTCCAAATGATGTGTATTTTGTACTGATTTTATGAATGGTGAAGCTAGAATCTGAATCCATGCATTGACCAATCAAATGAGAGAAATATTTATACGAACCAATCAAGTAATAGATGAATACATAATGTATATTATATCGCCTTTAACTAAAAAGTTTGTCATGTAAGATGCAAAGAATAAATAAAACTTGTGCCGGTCATATAAAATGCCAATAAAAATTGAGATGTATAGAAGTGTATATCATGATAACAAATATTGAAAAGTAATATAGAAAATAAAGCATTTTATTCCAGACTGGATGCAGGAAAATCACTCCGTCTAGACAGAAAAAAAAAACGCGAAAATCATCACTACTCTATAGACTCCATAAGGCTTCGCTGGCGCTTGCCTAATAAGTCTTCATAACAGAAATTTTTAGACGGTAGATAATACGACACCATTACGTAAAAGATTGCTTTTCTTTAAAATTGAATATTGAATCTACCGTGAGTATCTGAATGAATACTTTCGTTGTCATCAATTAAATCCTGGATTGACCGGTCTGGGTCTTTAAAAAAGGAACATAATGAATAAACAAGAAGAAATGATTTTCATTAGATTTTTATTATATCACACAGCGACAACAGTTTAATAAAGAGTACTTATTGTGAAACCTCAAATTAAAAGTGATTTTTATCATGACGGTAGCATTTTTTTTCATACAATATGGTGACATTTTCAGAAAATGGAGTTTAAACATACACAAACCAGCAAGTATGTTATGAAATGCACAACTGCATATCCTTCCTTTCACGCGTACTAGTATGGTTTCGAGGCGAAGTCATGTTGCTGATACCAGAATAATTTGTTTGTTTGAATTTCTGTATTGTATGGTTTACACATTTTTCGTCTTGTCATGTCTAATAGCTCTTTACCTTTCGGGTGGCATTAAATAGTCCCTTGGACATTATCTAAAAGACCCATTTATATTAGTTTGCCTTTTGTAATAAAATATTGCATGAACTACCTGTTCTGTTTATTAACGTCTCTTCCTCTGTTGATTGATTATTACCACCCGAACTCTGCATTTCTGCCTTCTCTAAAGACATTAAAAAAAAACATTAAAAAGTTTGATGTTGAAGGCATGCTAAAGAGAAATTCTATAAAAAACAATATCATTTTTCCTTAAAGACCTTAATTCATTTTAGAACTTGCAAATCAATTGAACCGTCTATTTGACCTGCTTTGGTACATAAATCGCTGTTGGTAAACCAGAGGTCATTAAGTTTCGACCCGACGAACACTTTTTAGAGCTTTTCAAGCTGAACATTGAAGCAATCAAATGCTTTTTTTTTCTATTTGCAATATATTTCATTGTATTAACACCGCTTTTGACCTTTAAAAGTTATCCCTTAAGTGAGCGTCTGACAATTTAGACCCCATGCTTACTTTTGTAGAGCATAACAGAAAATTTAGGAAGCACAAGCTTTTCATCATCTACAATTCAGCTTTAAACACAGTTTTCGCCCTTCACGGGCCATAATCTCTAAAAAAAGTCGTGTGACAAGTTTGATCCAATGGACATTTTTGTAGACCTTCTCAAGTTGAACATTTAAGCAATCATTATATTTTCTTGACACCGTCAATCTAATGGTTAATTTTGTATCTTTTTAAACTAAACATTTAACCAAGCAAGATATTTTTTTTTCTATTTGCAATAGTTTTCATTGTATTAGCAAAAAAAACACCCCTCTTGACCTTTTAAGGGTCGTTTTCTCAAAAGGTATTGTTTGACTTTGACTTAATGAAAAAAATTGTAGAGCTTCTCGGGCTCAACATTGAGGAAACGATGGCTTTCCTCTATCTACAATAAAGCTTAAAACACAGTTATTTGCCGTTGCCTGTAACCCATTAAAAGGGTTGTCTGACAACGTTGGCTCATTGAACACTTTTGTAAAGCTTCTCAAGCTGAACATTGAAGCAAAATTAACGCACTAGTTTTCATACATTAGGAAAAACATGAAAACATGTAATATTTGGCCTAAAAAGGAACATTACCTTCATCAGGCGTCCTTTGATAACTTCGAATTGGTGACAAATGAGACTTTTGGAGAACCTTTGGAACGTTGGTAATGTTTTGTAGAATGAAAAAAAAAAGACAAAGGACAGTTTTGTAAAAGACATCCTTAATAACAATCACTTTAAGGTTGATTCCATTCAATATGCTGCAAACATGGAAATTTTCACCTGGTCTAATTGTTGCTTAATGTGCGACCTTTGAATATAGGCAAAAATATCCCGACGTGAATTGATATTTCTTAAATAGAATAAAGAATCAGAAGAAAGGCGGATTTATCCCCCACTCAAAGGGTTCACTGCAAAAACACGAAATATCATCCCGGTTTATTTCTACGTTTAGAGTAGCCGTTACAGAAAAATAGATTGTGAACAGATAAACGGACAACGGGCGGTCGATGACAGACGACGGACGGACGCCAGGTGAAGGCAAAAATCTATGACCATTATCACTTACCTTTTTTGCCTCTGCTTCTAATTATAAAACAACGAACGAACATCATAATAATCAATACCAAAATACCTATACTGACAAGTATTACATAGGCTAGCACTGGAATTGCGTTATTTTCTTGTTCATCTGAAAAGATTAATTGCAACATGTATAAAGGGTACTGACTACCAAATCAAGTCGCCCATTTAAGCAAATTAAGTAAAAAAAAATTCAAAACGCTCTATCTAGTTAATATAACGTTTAATCTCATGAGTAGAATATATCTTCAGAATCCTTAACTTATATTGAAGTTGTTAACCAGTTTTTATTGCACATTCAAGACTTTAAGGGAAAAGCTTTCCTCTTTGAAGAACGGCTTAAAATAAAACATTTTACAAACAAGATTTCCAAAAAGTATAGGTTCTCGGATACCCCATTTAAACGAACTAGTTCATGCATTTTCTCCAACTTTAGAATTTGAAGTGGCCATATTATAGAGATAGTTAGTTTCCAAATGCATGCAAATATTGCAAAACTTTACATTTTGATAGAAACATATTAAACTTTGAAATTACAACATAGGGATGCTAGCATTATTTTCAAATCTGATTGGCCGGTTTAAAGAATTTTAGAAAATTCCAAGATCTTAGCAAATGGTAATTACCTTATTCGCATTCAAGAGATTTTCCTTCGATTACCTAGATCACTAATAATTTTTGATCGCATTTCACTCTTAGTTACTCATTTAATATTGAACTGAACATGTCGAATTTTGATTGTAAGGGAATATCCCATCCCGATTTCTACGGTAATATTGTTTAAAAAAGCAAATGAATTTCTAAAAACAATCTATTGGGAATGAAAAACTGGCTAACACTTTATTGAATAAAGGTTAGCAAATGGATCTTTTAGTAAATTCTTTGAATTTAGTCTTTTTGGTAAAAATATTGGCTATTAAATACTTTAAAATGTTAATTGCCTTTTTATACTTATGTTAATTTTGAGCATTACAGCGGTCAATTGTGTCGATTTTGTGTGATGATACATCACCAAATGACTAAAGGTTTGACGTGTTGTGTCGGAATTAAAATCTGTACGTTCCGTTTATTTCTTTTTTTGTCTCAGGTTTTCTCTTGTTGATTTGAACTTTTTTCGATTTGATTTTTACTGTGTTTTGGTTCGTACTTTGTTATTGATTATTAATAGGGTAAGGTTGGCGTCAAAAACAACTAGTTTAACGCCGCCACATTTCAAATGTGCTTGTCCTTTGCCAGGAATATTTATTAAATCTAATGGAGAAGCAGAGGTATCAATGGGGTATCCGAATGCCAACAGTCCAAAACCAGTTAACACCAATAAGAACTGGACAAAAACAGACAACATGTAAAACATGGAAACACAAAACAACTGATTGTCAATCAACAACGCGAACTCCAGCTGCTGGTTGTTTTCCATTGTGGATTTTTTTGTATTATCGTTTATATTTTAGGTTATATCGTGTACACTAATTTCACATCTCATTACGTTTTATCACTATAAATATGCTCTCAAATTTACAGTAACACTTCCTCTGATGCAAATGTAAACAAGTCTGATTTGAGGATTTTCAAGTTAAGATCGATGCGCTCACGTAAAACGCATCTTACAACGGTCATCTCAACATTTAAGATTTTTGGAAAAATACAGCTATCTTTTTTTTTCATTCTCTTTCAAACAGTTCATTTAATTGCTTTACTTGGCCAAGTTATATATATAATCGAAAATTAGCATACGTATCCATGTTTGATTGCTCATTGATATGAAACAATTTTATATGGAGTTAACAGAGTAATAGAATAAGGTCATTGAATTGTAGTACTCAAAGCAGTCTACAGATTCAAATTTATTAAGTTCAAAATACCAGAAGAAAAATGAATAAACCATCAACTCGAACCGAGAACAGTACGAAGATACAGACAACATATCATCAAACATACACATCTGAATAGAAGCCAGCATTGCAAACCCAAGTCGTGACAAGAGCGAACTCAGGAGCTCTGGAATAGCTTGCTACAGAATAGCACACCCTTTGCATTGCTAATGGTCAATATACTGTGTTAACTCCTGTAGATGAAGACTTAACAAAACTCATGACCGACCTAAACTTCGATTGTGCGTTCCTGGAAAACCACTGTACACTTCGTTAACAGCTTTCATTCATGCATTTCTTTTCCATGGTCTCCTTGATGGCAACAGCAACACTATTTATCTGCTTATACTACATTTTTTTTTCAGCGGAGTTTCAAAAAAAAAATAATCATAGCATATTTTTTTTTATTCCAACAAGGAATTAAGATGTCGAATACAACGAAAAACAGACGGAAAACTTTTTAATGTTATAGTAATCCGGCAGGTAATTTGCAAAACAATTTACGGAATGCTTGAAGTAATATAACTTTATACTAAAACTTTTTCATTTTAAAATTCGGTTGAGAAGTTTCTAATGACTTAAGCTGAATATCTTTGTGGCAGTAAGACGCTTTTAAATAATAATAGGCGCCTTTTGTCATAAGGATCTCTTCTATGGGCCTTGTTCCAGATGTTATGTTGCTTTTTTTGTAAAATATAATTCAAATTATTCATAAAATATGTTTACACTAACCATTAGTCCTTGTGAAAGGTTGTATTGGAAGAGCTAAGTCTATTTATATAAAATTTCATTGAAAAAATCATAATCAGGTCGAAAACCAGGTAAACAGGTTAAATATAGAATATTTTATTACTTCCATTTTGATACTATCTATATCGACGAGTCCGTTAAGTATATAATATTCTATTTATCGGTAATTCAAAAAAATACACACATTTAACAAGTTTTCAGTACAATAACGTCATATGACGTCACAAATTACGTTACATTTCATTGCTTGACGTCAAAGTTATCAAGTGTTCCCATTCGATATTTTCTTGTATCGTGGACTATCCATTTTACTAAAAAATATCAGTACGATGAAATCAAAGGCAAAACTTGCAAATTACCCATAATGTGTTTTATCATACCTGGCTTAAAAACGAGGGTCGTCTGCTCCGCTGTAACATGGGCATCATCATCTACAAATACATTTTAATTATGTTTAAAATTATACTTTTAAACCTACATGATATTGAAGACTTGCAGTAAAACAATATAACTTTATTTAAAATCAAATATAGTGACGCTAACTGAAGAAGTATGCATGCATGACGTCCCCTCGTGTCTGCTACATGTATAGCAGTCGTGTAAGTTATGTAATATATATTAACCTGTTACAGGTAGAATAAGTTAAGAAATCTGAATAGTTTACATTATGTTTTTAAACCAAAAAGTTCGCAAAGTTAAATTGACCAAACCAGCGAGAGAAAAGCGACTGTTACATCCAACCTTGAAAACTTTTCAAGTTACTTTGAAGAGGTTGCCCAAAGAAGTTGAGAGGTACCAACAGGTCATCCAAATGTCAAAAGTCCGAAAGGACAAAAAATTAAACATTAAACACGAACGAAATCAACACGAAAAAAACATACTACATAAAAAAATATAGAAAAAAAAAAACAGTTGAACAGCAATCAACAACTTGAAATCAAGTTGTAACGAGTATCAACTCTTGATATCCTGAAGAGTAAGCAGTTTCTGCTTGCTTTAGCACACCCCGTCACGTCCTTTATGGTTAATTGAGTGTGTCAAATCCGGTAAAGGAGTACAAAACAAAATCCGATGACAAACGAAAGTTAAAGACAAAAAGCGGGCATCAACAAAGCAGACTAGTCTCAAGACCAGCCATAAGATAAATTTAAGATCAAACTTTAAGATTACTTTTAAGTTGCCGTGCACCTTTTGTTTGCACTAATTTGTATGCATCAATTAATGTTAAGTGTTTATAAGAGTAATGGATGGGTTGCGAAAATACCCATTGAAGTTTAAAATGCAATTAGGTAAATCGTGTCACAATATAATTATCTTGTGAGAAAGGTACATTTCTGTATATCTTGAAAATAAATGTCTATAGTATATATTTTTGTGTGTTTTAAATGGTGATTGATATGAACTACCGCCAATGATTTTAACAATGTGCCTATTGAAAAGTAACGAAATTTAGTGGCATACATCTTTTCCGGAAGTATATTCTTGCACGTTAACCAGCTCTATATATTTTTTTAAAACTTTGCACTACTAAAACACATTTTTGTAAAAGTTTCAAGCTGGTTCTGTGTGCAAGCTAAGTCACGCGGAGAAATTAAAAGACTATAATTTTAAGTCAGTTATTTATAAGTATTCAAAATCTCAGCGGTATCTTAATTTTTTCTTAAAATTAGCGTATATTTAAGATATTTTATTGATATCTAAAGTAAAACATTTTATAACGAACCATTAATAGATGAAAACTTTATCGTTCCCTCGGGAAAACATATCGTTCTCCCAAGAAGAAACGAGGTAATTATCTAAAGGGAAAAATATACGTTTATCATGTTTATGTGGCATCATCATCTATAAATACATTTTTAATGATGTTCGAAATTATACTTTTAAACCTAAATGACATTGAAGACTTGCAGTAAAACAATATAACTTTATTTAAAATCAAAAATAGTGACGCTAACTGAAGAAGTATGCATGCATGACGTCCCCTCGTGTCTGCTACATGTATAGCAGTCGTGTAAGTTAGGTAATATATATTAACCTGTTACAGGTAGAATAAGTTAAGAAATCTGGATAGTTTACATTATGTTTTTAAACCAAAAAGTTCGCAAAGTTAAATTGACCAAACCAGCGAGAGAAAAGCGACTGTTTTTACATCCAACCATGAAAACTTTCGAAGTTACTTGGAAGATTTTCATTATCATGAGCGAATGACATACTATCTTGTGGGAACGACATATTACCTTGTTGCAACGACATACTTTCGTGCAGGAACGGGATGTTATCCTGGGAGACAAGAAACTATCTGGTGGAAAGGACATACTATCTAACGGGAACGAATTTTATTCTGAGAAAACAATATGTTATCTTGAGGTAACGATATGTTATCTTAAGGGAACAATTTTTTCTCGATTTTTGTTTTTTTCTATATACATTTGCATCTATAGTCTATTTTTTTTCCTATTTCAAACAGTCATTTTATAACCTTAAGTCCAATATATTACCAATATCAAACCCAAAACAAACATGTGAAGTTAAATCTGATAACTTACCGCTAAACATTGGTTCTGGAGTTGTTATACTGATTGGTTTTTTTAACGTTTTGTATATTTTTCTAGATGTTACCGAAAACTCTAAAAATAAATATTATTACTATTCAATGTAAACTAAATGCACTGTCAATATTATACAGCAATGTAAAAATACAATTTGATTATCATATGTTAGTTTATGTAAATAAAACATCATTTGAGAGTAATCTACTTTTCTATAGAGAGTACGGATTTTGGATTTCTCAAAACTGCTGGGAACATATTTTAAGTTGGATTTCTTTTTGATTTCCACTTTCACATTGAGAAATTCAAACTTTATAGTAATTCTCATTTTTAAAGGTTTTCCTAGTTTTGACATCATAAGAGTACGTTGATGAATATGGGATTTATATCTCTCGAATCAATAAGTGTTGCTTTGTTAAACGGTTTGGTTCCTTCCCTTTTCACCGGGTTTGACATGCTGAATAGATCATTATTAACGCGATGGGTGTTTTGCAAGAAGCATGAGCCGCGTGCTCTTTTTGGGCCACCCGTATTAACTTTGAGTTTGTATCGTTGATCGTTTTCAGTTGAAAGTGAGCTTTCTTTTTGTCTGCTTTTTCTTTTTTTTATGTTCGTGTTTTACACGTTTTTCCTGTGCTATTTGAGACTTTTAAAATTAGATTGCCTTTTCGATATCGCTCTTTTTCTTGGAATTTAAGTCTGGTTATTATAAAAATAAATCTCTGATTTGTGAGCAATTTGAAATGTTTTGCTGCCAATACTCGTTTGAATGTTGTGGCCTCTGTTGCCTTCTTTCAAATGAGCTTCACAATTCTTGAAATAAAGGTAATAACAAAACTACCGAACTTGAATGATCAATCTCATAGTTCAGAGAAAATGACAAAAACGAATCAGTCATACCGGAGAACTGGTGGATCGCAATGGTCCTGACTTGGTACAGGCATTTCAAATGAAATGGTGGGTTAAACCAGGTTTTATGGCGCCAAACCTCCCTCTTCCATTGCGATCCTCAAGTCCATAATATATATAGTTACATAGAATAGTGTGACACTGTAAAATTGCTTAACCCATAATATTTAGTTACGTAAAATAGTGTGATACTGTAAAACTTTCTTGGAATTAGGTTTGATAAGTCGAAAATAATAAGACATGTAGGATATGAAAATTATCATGAACAAATTACAGAAGCTTTTGTCTGGAACTTTGTTGTAATTTTTATTTGAGAGAAACACCAAACCAGAAGAATTTAAGATCGCAATGGTCCTGACTTGGTACAGGCACTTCCAAAGAAGTGGTGGGTTAAACCAGGTTTTATGGCGCCAAACCTCCCTCTTCCATTTGAAAATTATTTATCAATATTCTGCGTTTAAATTACTAGTTTTGTTGTCGGCAGTGTTTTTTCCGTTTCATTGTGTTTTCTCGATGCTTTGGGTTTTTGTTCGATGTGTCTGCTTATTGACTATTCTTGGCATATAAACGTTTCTTGACTTCTTGTATTTAAAAGGAATACACGAAAAATAACTTAATTTTATGGCACCTACCAAATCTAGAAAACACGACAACTTTTGGGATTAAAATACCGAACAAAAAACAGTCGTTGAATTGCAAGACTACATCAAGCGATCACAATAAAGCATACCTGCACCAACAAAAGTTGCGTTTGTAGTAAGATGATATTTTCCTTCGCGATAATCATCTTTGAATGTCATCGAACAAGCTATATTTGTACCATTCTGTATGTATTCATGTGACATTTCGAACCTATTCCCAGTTTCGGAGCAATTACATACACTCGGAAGACACAATGTATTTTTTCCAAAAATGCAAGCACCGGTTGAATTTAACCAAACACTGGCATTTGATTTATCATTAAACCATATCTCTGCATAACGATCAGATGGCATTCTGCAAGAACTGCACTCAATGTGTAGTTTTCTTTTCCCGTTTTCACTTTCGATGGTAGTGACTCTTATTTTTACCCACACATCACTGATTATACCTAAAACACAAAGTGAAAGAAATTGAATTGCACATATCATGTACACATTTCAATGACCGAGCATGCAAAGAATTATGTAATGGAATATTAGCTTTCAGTCCCTATCTATATAAACATGTTAATACATATGATGTGAAATAAGGTTAATAATAAGATAACTGATTGACTTATTCAAGATCAATTTTGAGACAAAAAGCAAGCATATTTTATAAATAATTTCATTAAGCTGAAACTCATTTTTTTAATATAAAATCCTTCCATACGCACAAAATTTTATACAACTTTCTTAAACTTCTATCATAAGCAAATTCGAAGATCCTTTAAATTTTCTATTAAGACCATTGTAAAAATACATGACAATTTGTGAAAACGGTGGTTTATTTGATTTTTTATATATATAAATTGGTCAATAGTAGAAAATGTTCGTAACATTTTTCTTGGTAACTAGCGTTTATAGCCTTTTGATTTTTTGTATACATTTTCAGCATGATGTCCTTTACGGTCGGAAGTGATTTCGTATCTCTTTGTCCTTTAAATATAGGCGTCATGTTTTTTTATTATTTATTTAATTTATAAAATCTGAAGTGTTCTGTCTTTGAACAATTTATGTGTTTATTAAAAAATACGATGTCTGTTGAAATTGATATAATCCAATATTACGAAAAAAGTAACGTATAATTTTTTTTTAATTTTATTACAATTATTAGTTCTGTTTTATATAGTATAGAATACTCATCTGGTTCAATATTTACATGTTCTGACCCGTCATAGCAAACATAGTTTATACTTACAGATATGGTCCGACCATATGCGTATGTTCCAAATACTCATATGATCCAATCTAATTAAAATAAGATCTCCTAAACTATACTACGTTCCGGCACGTAGTATAGTTTAGGAGATCTTATTCTAATGAGATTGCATATGATCCAGAAAATGTATACCGACAGATAAAAGCACAAACAAAATTATTTGTCCTGCAACCAATGTTAAATGACATTGTACAGTCATAATTATTTAGTCAAACAAAAGATATTTGATAGGAGACAAAGCAAGTAGTAGAATATGCTTAAAATGAATTCTATAAGTTGTTGTGTAATTCATCAATTACCATTAAAAGCTAAGCTATATACGCAATAAAATTAAAAGCTCTTTTGTTACCTCTGAAAAGATCAACCTTTGTTTTAAGTCTGTCTTCTCCTGTCTCGCAAAACCATTCACCACTTAAGTCTTTTCCAAACTTTGACTCGTGTAACACAAGAGTAATCAGGGTTCCATTGCTTATCTTGTAAATTGATTTGTTTATAGGGTAGCAAGACGGGGTGTCACTTGTCACATTGCAACTGACGTAGGTTTTACTTTTCTCATGACAAAACTTAACGGTTTTAGACCATTGGGGTAATCTGCATGTCAGTATTAACTTTTTTTCAGTATCATTCCAGGTTAGACATTTGTTGTAGGCGAGATCTTCATCTACCAAAAATTCAAACAGAGACGACTGATACATCAAAAATATAAAGCAGTAACACTATGAATACATGTATATTAGCATGTAAATATACACAAGGCAAAAGAGTTAATATGTTGTACACTGAAACTGTTTTCAAAATATTATAACAAAGACAACAGATAATGATTATGTTTATCTAATTTAATTCATTCTATTATCAGTGCCTACTAGCCTTGTTTAAGGCAGCTGGCGGTTTTCCATCGTGTTTTTTCTAAATAACCGCTAGTGTCGCGTACATTAAATAAATCTCTCATTATTTTCTAATTGAATAAAACAGTTCTTTTTGTAAATAAAATTCTTATCTTCTCATACGCGTCTTGTAGAAGAATTGCTCTAATATTTCTATAATACAATTACCATTTATTCGGTTTGCTTCAAGGGAAAACTGCAACACTATAGCATAATAAAATAATGTTGGTGTCTTCATATTGAATTGCGTTACTATGGTATTATGATTCTTATATCAGTTCCAATAACATCTGATAAGAACAGAAAAAAAAAACATCTTTGAACTAAATTTAATAAAAAGAGCTTGTGTTTTTACATTAATATCAGTAACATAATGCAATAGCGTTTTACCATAGAATAACATATGCTTACTTGACCGTGGGTCCTTCATTGCCATGTTTTAATTTTATGATGAACACGCATTAATGACGGGGAAAAATAACCACCAGGACCCGGTTGTTCAACTTATGGTTAAAATTTAACTCATGGTTAAGTAATGTAACCACTGGTTGAATTTAAACCGATAGTTATGGTGGGTTGTTCAACTTTTTTGTTAATTTTAACTCATGGTTAAAGCATAGGTTAAACTAGCAATATTTAACCCTGGCCATGGGGTAGGGTTAAATATTTAACCATTCGTTATAAGCACAACTATACGATCCTATACAGCAAACATATGCTCTAAAACATAAAAGTGTAAATAAAAGTTCATTAAAAAATTGTCTATTTTTGTAATGTATTGTGACTGTATTGTGACGTCATTAAATTTGACGTCATTTTATTTTTAGAAAATACTTCCTTGTTTTGTCTGCAGGTGCGTTCATTTAATGTGTGTTTTTTTAAGTTGCCAGTAATAATGTAATATTAAAACCTATCTAGTATTCTCATGATTCTAGTATTGTTTTATGGAATAGTTTTTAGTGTTACAAATATGTTCTCAGATTCTTATCATGCTTTTTTGCTTGCATTTCTCTCTTTTACTTAGGAAACAGGGGGGAGGGGGGGGGCGAAACAAGTAGGATGAGTTCTAGCATAAATAATAAACATGAGCAAAACAAATGGAATATATTTGAATTTTGGATTAATTAACCTACAGTTAAAGGTTGGTTATATTTTAACCAAATGGTTATAAAACCAAAAGGTTAAATGAATATGAACAACGCATTTTTAGCCTATGGTTTTCTAACCTCTTGTTAAAAATTTTAACCCATGGTCACATGTTACCAATTGGTTATTTTAACCAGAAGTTGAACAACCGGGTCCAGCAGTTTTTACATTAAAAATAAAAACTCTCTGATTTGTTTTACAAATGTAAAGTTACTGTGAAACTTGAACGTTTTGTAGTACGTTTTGACTTCGTCATTAAACTAAATTTTAAGTATTGTTTTCCAAGAAATAGGTAGATACAATTTAAAGGGTATGTGTATTGTTTATTTTCTTGAACATCAATTACTAATAAACAAACCAAATGTCAATTCAATTAGGTAAACGGAAACCTACCTGAAAATGATATTAATTAAGTATACCTAAAATAATTCTTAAAAAATAATGTTATGAAACAAAATAAGATGAATTGCAGTTGAAATGTTCGGGAACTATAAAGCATAGAACCAAAATTCGAATTTTGTTGGATTTTTATTCTGACCATACAGATAAAATGTAGGAAATAGTACAAAACACTTGTATTTTATTATCAGTCAACAAATTTCAAGACACTCATTTAAAATCTGAGAAACTGTATTTGATTTTTATTCTTTGAAAAAGAATGAAACGTTGCTTCACAGCCGTGTTATGTGTAACTTCCGGACTCAAAGATGGCAATGGAAGTGAGAGGTTTCGGACGCCATAAAACCTGGTGTAACCATATATTTCTTTAGAAATGCTTGTACCAAGTCAGGATCATTGTGATCTTAAATTTCTCCATTACGTCTTCCTTTTTTGTCCTTTCTCTTTGACATTTGAAATAGATCTTGCAAGGTCGGTAATTACTAAATTGTATGTCTTACGCCGAAAGATTTTGCATTTGATTTTCAAAACAAAGTTTCTGTATGTTTGTTTACCTTTTTACTTGAATATTGTTGATATTTGTCATTTATTTGAAGCCCTAAAACCGGTATCTGCCTGATTCCTACAAGAATTTAAGATTTAATGGAGTGTCTTAATTGATGCAAGTCTATATGAATTTGTACATAAAAACTGAATAAGACAAGATAAACGGAATATATTTTTATATACCAAGTAAAGGTGTCCATTAAAGGCAGATCAAATACAAAAAAAAAACACTAAAAGAAACATAAAAGCAAGTCATACTAAACAACAAAAGTTAACGAATGACCCAATTATGTGGCTATTTAGTCATTTACAAAAATCAATAACTAGTCCATTCATGCTGTTGTGTGACATAAGTTTTGCTGGAGTGACCTTATTTTTGTGCAAGCCTTATTTTGTGTCGGTAAAACATTTTTTTTTTTCAAAATTAAATTTATTTAACAAATAAACTATAACTTTGCAAGACCTGATATAATAAGGTTTGTTCAAACTGACCCACATCAAAACGCTGGTCTGCCATATTAATAATGTTCTTTGGTTTTAGAATATTGCAGTGAAAAGTGAAAAAGATATTATATATATATATAAATATATCTATTAAACGTCTGAAAGAAGTAGCCAACGTATCAACCTACGGGATGTCGGATCGAAAACAAAAAAGTTAACGATACTGTGCAAACAAAAATGATAAATAAACTTCTAAAATGGTGCACAACAACATCAAATATGATGTTAAAATAAAATAATAATTAAAGTCAAAAGACAATAATTAATAATCGAATTTGCGGATATTTCGCTGGACCGACCAGCTTCATCAGCGCTTGTAATCTGATATGATAATAAATTACGCAATCAGGATCTGTGACGTATGTCTAAAATCCTGAACTTTATGTTTGAACATCTCAATTAATCCTCAACATGAAAAATAATAAAATTAGACAAAATACAATAAAATATAAAGTTTGGACAGTAAAATCTTGAAAAATAATGGTTTAAATAAATAATAAAACTATAAATAATAGCTATTATATGGGAGCCCAAAACAATAATCTAAACACATAGTGAAAATAGTTTAAGAAACAAGGTCACCAAAACAGACGAAATTGCAAAATTGTAAATAATGAAAGAATGAAAATTCACAAGAAATGGCACTGAAAACTTTAAGAACTTAGTTGCAGAAGGCCAATTGACTACATTTTCTTATTTATTCCGTTTGGATGAAGTGTTTTCAATTCATGGATCCAAAAGCTCTCTTTTTTCTGTCTTCGTTCATCGCTCCAGCTTTGACTATGGTCTATGATTGTTAATATGGATCTGACAAAGTCATCCAGGGTGTGGCCCGGCGACACGAAATGTTGACTCACGGGCAAGAATGGTTTTTTTGTTAGGTCACTTCTGTGCCCATTCATCCTTTTGTTGAAGGGCTGGGAACTTTCACCTATGTATTGCAACCCACAAACGTGACATGTAATGAGATATATGACATTTGGTGTTTTGCAGAAAGTGTTACAGTATATCCTATACACCTTTCCTGTCACATTGCTCTGGAACTCGTTTGTGGATTGCAACTGGCAACAACTCTTGCACCGTTTGTCTCCACAAGGTTTACATTGGCCGACTGCTGTTGAAGGCGCAGAGACCGCAGCTTTCACCAATGAATCCTTTATGCTTCTCGGTCGCCGAAATGCCACAACCGGTGGTTCAGGGAATAGTTTTGACAGAGTTTCACTTTTCTCTATTTCTTTCCAGTGATGACGTATAATGTTAGAAATGTCTTGTAAGCAGGGATGGTACGTGATGACAAGGGGAACTCTCTTGTTCAACTTTTTTTCTTTATAATGTAAAAGCTCACTACGGTCTAATGTATTTGCTTTTGAGAATCCTATATCAATGACTTTGTCATTGTACCCACGTTTCTTTAAGTGATGGCGTAAGTCTCCCAGTCTTTGTTTCGTTGTTTCTTCAGTTGAACATATTCTTTTCACACGGATGGCTTGACTATAGGGAATACTTTTGAAGCAGTGTTTTGGATGACAGCTGTTGGGGGAGAGATATTGATGTTTGTCTGTGGGTTTGCAATAAATGTCAGTTTTCAAAATTCACACTTGAGAATGGAATTTTGAAAACTGACATTTATTGCAAACCCACAGACAAACATCAATATCTCTCCCCCAACAGCTGTCATCCAAAACACTGCTTCAAAAGTATTCCCTATAGTCAAGCCATCCGTGTGAAAAGAATATGTTCAACTGAAGAAACAACGAAACAAAGACTGGGAGACTTACGCCATCACTTAAAGAAACGTGGGTACAATGACAAAGTCATTGATATAGGATTCTCAAAAGCAAATACATTAGACCGTAGTGAGCTTTTACATTATAAAGAAAAAAAGTTGAACAAGAGAGTTCCCCTTGTCATCACGTACCATCCCTGCTTACAAGACATTTCTAACATTATACGTCATCACTGGAAAGAAATAGAGAAAAGTGAAACTCTGTCAAAACTATTCCCTGAACCACCGGTTGTGGCATTTCGGCGACCGAGAAGCATAAAGGATTCATTGGTGAAAGCTGCGGTCTCTGCGCCTTCAACAGCAGTCGGCCAATGTAAACCTTGTGGAGACAAACGGTGCAAGAGTTGTTGCCAGTTGCAATCCACAAACGAGTTCCAGAGCAATGTGACAGGAAAGGTGTATAGGATATACTGTAACACTTTCTGCAAAACACCAAATGTCATATATCTCATTACATGTCACGTTTGTGGGTTGCAATACATAGGTGAAAGTTCCCAGCCCTTCAACAAAAGGATGAATTGGCACAGAAGTGACCTAACAAAAAAACCATTCTTGCCCGTGAGTCAACATTTCGTGTCGCCGGGCCACACCCTGGATGACTTTGTCAGATCCAAATTAACAATCATAGACCATAGTCAAAGCTGGAGCGATGAACGAAGACAGAAAAAAGAGAGCTTTTGGATCCATGAATTGAAAACACTTCATCCAAACGGAATAAATAAGAAAATGTAGTCAATTGGCCTTCTGCAACAAAGTTCTTAAAGTTTTCAGTGCCATTTCTTGTGAATTTTCATTCTTTCATTATTTACAATTTTGCAATTTCGTCTGTTTTGGTGACCTTGTTTCTTAAACTATTTTCACTATGTGTTTAGATTATTGTTTTGGGCTCCCATATAATAGCTATTATTTATAGTTTTATTATTTATTTAAACCATTATTTTTCAAGATTTTACTGTCCAAACTTTATATTTTATTGTATTTTGTCTAATTTTATTATTTTTCATGTTGAGGATTAATTGAGATGTCCAAACATAAAGTTCAGGATTTTAGACATACGTCACAGATCCTGATTGCGTAATTTATTATCATATCAGATTACAAGCGCTGATGAAGCTGGTCGGTCCAGCGAAATATCCGCAAATTCGATTATTAATTATTGTCTTTTGACTTTAATTATTATTTTATTTTAACATCATATTTGATGTTGTTGTGCACCATTTTAGAAGTTTATAAATATATCTATAGATACGTTGTAAAATAACTGCATAGTTTTGAACGTAGAATTTTTTTGTTAGAAAAAGCAATCAATGAGAAAAAAAGTATTTTTGTGTTTTCGAATTATTTTAACCGTTCGGACATTTTTGGGCACAATGCCCTTCTTTAATTTATTTTTTGTTTGATTTATTTTTGATAATTTGACAATTTTGTCATGGTATGTGACCTGTTGTGCTTGGTTACATGAAGTTACATGCAAACAGTTACAATTATATTTTTTTCAATTAAATGTGTTTTGTTAAACTTCCGTATCCATATATTTGTAAAAATTGTTATCTAAATATTCATTACAAAGTCATCATGTTGTAAGAAGGAAATAAAATAATCAATTGTAAGAAGTTAATTCAAGTTCAGTAGATTTGTTATTACCTTTATTTTTTATCTTGTGTTAACCTTATAAAAACTATATTATTTAAAACTTATAAAATCTTTCCATGCGTTTTGAAAATGTGTATTCTTTCTTGAGATTTAAATCTAGGTATATGTATCGATCGGACCTAAACAGTATAATTTGTAAAGGCAAATATGCATGTCGTTCCCACTTGAGAGATTCGTAAAAGATTATGGTCACCTAATCTGAGAGATTTTGAAATGAATATGAATAACTTTATGAATTTTGTGTGGTTTTCGTTAGGTAACCTTTAATTTTTACTCATTAGTTTTTCGATATCCTCAACAGAATAATTTTAAAAAATAAAAATAGCCGAGAAAATTCATATATTTTCAAAAAAATTGTACATACGTGCATTCAGCATAAATGAAGAAAGCATAATATAATTTTTTTATTAGAAATTGTTACCACATTACAATGAAAGGGGGGATAGGTTCGCAACACTTATTTAACCTAAGCACATTTAATATGTGCCTGCCCATTGCAAAGGAATTGTTGTTAATTTTTGGATGTACTTCATATAAATTCCAATTCATCATTTTGTCAATACATGTATGTAGTCAAATACAGTTGGACAAAAACGAAACACGGGTCAAGGTCAAAGTTGATTGCTAGTTTTCTTCGTGGATTTAAAATTTCTGCTTATATTTTGTAGTGTCTAGCATACCAATGCTGCTTGTTCTCTGCATTAAGAATCGAGTGTCCTATTGCGCGACCGGTCCTATCACTAGAATAGCTGGTCCGCTTATCACTTTATTTGAGGCATGTTTATGAGATATGGAATAATCAATTGATTACAGAATGTATTTGTTACATAGCTGGCCCACTTATCAGAATTTGCATAAAAACAAAATTAATACAAACATACGAGTACTGTGTGCACGTGCTGGAGGTAATAACTTACTTAATTTCATACAATTTACATTAACATTTTTTAGATATCTGGAAAAACCAGCAAAGTTTTATGAATAGTAAAAAGGAACATTTAAGTAGATGTTTCACATAATATACAATGCAGCATAAAAATATACCTTAAACTCATAGAACTTAAATAAATATGCACAACTTCACAATTTAACTTTTTTGTGTTGAATTGTATACATGTATTGAGATTTGAAAAAAATGAATTTATGTAGATAATGACATAAGAAAAATTAAATGTTTATGTAACCATGTTTACAACCTCATAAAATTACATGCATCTTAAACATAAATATTCTTTTCTATAAACTTGACCTGACAACTGGTCTGATCTAATTTGAAGCTGTTCAAAACGGACCTGGAGCTGACCAGACCAGTGGTCAGGTCTTCCCAGAGTGAACCTAACCAGAATGCTGGTTCACGGAAAGCAGACCTGACCTGTCCTGTCAAAGCAGACTTAGGACCTGGTCCTCTTTGAAAGTGAACTTTGAAGAAGACCACGGTCCACTTAAAGCAGACCAGAAAGATGTCCGGAGTGAACTGTTATAAAATAAAGTAATGCCCAAGCAATAAAGTAATACCCAAGCAGTAGTGTACCCTTTTGGTTCTTTTTAAGTTTTATAGTTTCAAAAAAGTTACATGAATCAGTCTTACCAAGACACATTGTAAAACATTATGAAAAAGCAAACTGCACCTTCATACATTGTGTCTTACCTCAAAATCTTTTAATTATTTCTCCTATATATTAAGTGCATGTAATTTAAAGGTGCGCAGTATTTAATTTATTATCTGTTTGTATATCGGTCATACACGGGTGAACTATTTTATCAGGTAATTTGTAATCAATAAAACCGCCATTTTTTTACAACGAAAAACAGAAAGGTACGTCCTTGTGTATATGTAACCACGTACATATATACTATTTTTAAATCATTTGTCACTTCTTAATTTTTTAAGCTATAAACTTTATATTTTTTTTCGTGAATCTTAAGTTTTTAAGATTCATTCATGCGATTGACATTTAAAACGTTTCTTTTTATAAGAATTATTCAAGGGTTTGTTTATGTTAAAAGTATTAAATTACAAAATTTGATTAACATTTATTTAGACTTTAAAGACCGAACTTTGATTAATATTTATTGAGGATGCAATATTAGTACCGCTTTGATTGAAATTTAAAAGACCAGCATGTCCTACTTTTTGTCCTTCATGTTAATCTATCTGCATGATTTTTAAGATACAAAGTAAACTACAGGTAGGATACATACTTTTTCCTTTTTTTATTGTATAAACAAGTAAAAGTATGCTGTAAACTTTCTAACGTCAACAACTTAATGTTTTTGTTCATTTTATCTGGAGTAATTGAAGAGAAATCCTTTACACGCTCATATATCTTGTACATGGTGTAATACCAATTTCACTTAGTTTCTATTTTAAAACAACCTTCAAGAGCATCCCAGGACTAAATAACTTCTTGTCTAGACATGTATATGTCATATATGGACCTTGAAAAATGTTAAGCGACCCCAAGTTATATTAGGTCGCACAATATGTAACACTTTTGAAATAGTATAATAACAAAATTATCGAACTTGGAGCATCAATCCCAATGTCCAGGAGAAACAGCAAAACATGGAAGACAAACCGGAACAGTTATAGATCGCAATGGTCCTGACTTGGTACGGGCATTCCGAATGAAATGATGGGTTAAACGAAGTTTTATGGCAAGCCAAACCAATCTCTTCAATTGGGATCTTTAAGTCTTTGCAAATTTAAACGGAAAACAAAATTGTAAGCACAATCTATCATGCTTGTAACAAACAAAAAGACCTTTTTGATTTTCAAAACATGACATGGCAAAATATAGCTTTTAAGGGGGTATTCTTCTGAGGTTTCAGTCTCGTTGAAATCTCGTTTGTGAATAATTTTTAAACCTTGCCTTATAATTGAAAACTTTTGGTGGATATATATCAATTGATGATCCATCTAAATGTTGTCAAAAAATCATGAAGATAAGATCAGTAGTTTTTGAGATATGCAACATTTTAGTTTTTGACCAAATTTGACCATTGATCTCAATCTGAATTTAGCCAATTTCAAGGTAGGGGTAGTAAAATTCATTTCTCCAACAAAATATGCATGCTACAGCGATTGAACCGTGTAACTTTCCCATTTACACCATACACGATTACACCATACACGATACACGATTGAGTGATACACCATACACCATTGACAGATACACGATACACGATTGAGCGATGCACGATACACGATGAACGATACACCATACACGATACACGATAGAAACTTTATATCAAATTCAAGAATGTTTGCTGAAACGAAAATACGATCATCTTATTAATATCTCTATTTATGTGGGAATTGCGACATTTATTTCAATGAACTCCTCCGTAATAAAAATAGTATAGATGATGAACGCCACTTCTTTTTATATTGCAACCATAACCAAGCTTATAGAAATAAATTTCTGACAGATTCTAATATTGTGAATGTAAATCCCATCTGATCATGATATTTAATTACAATACTATCTCCTACAAATTTTCGGCTAACTCAGAGCCTTGCCTCCTTCATTAAACGGTCATCAGAACTGAGAATAGGTGAGTGAGTGAGTGAGTGAGTTGGTGTTTTACGCCCGTGCAACGCTATATAGGTTATTTACAGGCGATGAACATGAAAAGGATGATAAAATGAACATGAAATGATGATGATAAATGAAATATGGAGATGAGGTGGGAAACAAAGGTCCGGTAAATTTTGAAGAACCACAGGAAAAAGGGGAGAGGTGGGTAGGGGCGGAAAATTTAGCCTATGTGGTGCACTACTGGGCGGTCCACAAAGGGGTCTTTTACGTGCATGGAGCGTGGCACTCTCCACACACGTTGGCCCACTATGGTCGGCGGTCAGGGTTTCCGTATTATAGACCTGACAACCCCCGCGGACGAGGGCTACCCTATTCAGCCACCTAGGGTACACACTTGGTCGCTCTGTGGGCTGAGCACTGACCCGATGTCAGAATCCCAAGACCCTTAGTCGCCTCTTACGACAAGCTAGGCTCTGCTGCGGGCCTATTCGCCACCCGGGCCCCGCACGGGACGAACTGAGAATAGGAGTCTCATAGGCTTTATATTTTTACTTTATATTTATTTGTACTTTCTCTGTTTTTATATCTGTCACAAATCATTTGTAATATGATTTATATGACAATAAAGTTAATATACTATTATCAAGATATTTCTTAATTTAATCAAAACAGACGTCAAATAATATTTTTTTAAATGAAATGACTGAATGCCACGCCCGAGTCGCCTTTAAATTTTTGTTCAATCTTTCTAAAAACATGCTTGCTCTGGTGGTTTGGTCCGAACTACATGTAGTTAAGAAAAATGAAAAGGTTTTTCTCAATTTGCCATGCCGGTCAGTTCTTGTCCTTGTATAGTGTATTTAAATTCTTTATTAAATGCTTTATTAAAAAACTACAAATCGTGTTAAACAATATTTAATAAATAAATATGTCATCTTTTAAGATAGTGCTTATTAGATTTTTCTAAGTTACGTACAAGCATCGAAATGTTAATTGTTGCCGTTCTACAAACACGGGATACATGCATAAAGTGTACATGTACCTTTTCTTATGCATTAAAGACGGCACAGAAATATACAGGTCCATCTGAACTCGAATAATTCAAGCTCTTTTCGTATCCTTCGTCGGAATGTAGCGACTCTAGGAAGTAAATTATATCGACTGTATTATTCATCTGTTCCTGTAATATGCCACAAAGAAACATCCCACTGAGACCTGCCATATCGTGCATAGATACATGTATTCAAATAGCGTACGAATAAACAGACAATAAACGCTTTAATGGATTCATGGATTCAGGCATAGTCCGGCATTATGTAGGACAAATAAATAAAATTAGTTTTAATTCTTCTCAAGAAAAGTACATGTAAGCATATACAATTGAAAATGGAAAATTTTATTTTAGAATAAACTCTTATATAGTTAACATTTCTTTAGTTCGACCTCTCTCTGAAAAATGTCCTTTTTTATACTTTGAGTCTAGTCACTTCTTATTTTAATTCTTTTTCAAGAAAGCTTTATCAAACATTCGTCATGTTCGTATGATCTATCTTTAAAAAAGATGTGCATGCAAAATAAGGGTAAGAAATTTAACCAAATAAATCGTAAAAAATATTCTTTTAATCGGTCAACAAATAGTTAAACTATTTCATTTAGTTGTTTCTTTGCCTTTATTATGTGACTTCACTCATGTGTCCCCAAATACCGGGACAGAAATCTGCATTATTTAAATATTCATTTAACTTATCTCATATTTTAATAAGACAAGAAAAACTTTTCTGTTTTTATACCCCGCCACACGAAGTGGCAGGGTATTATGTTATACCCTCAGTTTTTTTCGGTGTCTGTCCGTCCGTCCGTCCGTCCGTCTGTCCGTCCCCCGAGGTTTCCGACCAATAACTTGAAAACGCGTCAAAGGATTTAAATGTTATTTTGTACAGTTGTTTAGGAAAATAAAATACATGTCAAGTTCGATTTCCAGCATGATCCGAAAAACAATTTTCGAGGTAGGCCACTTTGAAAAATCAATTTTCATGAAATTTTGAGTTTCCGACAGATAACATGAAAACGCGTCAAGGGATTCAAATGATATTTTGTACAGCTATTGAGTACAATAAAATACAGGTAAAGTTCGATTTCCAGCATGATTTGAAAAACAGTTTTCCAGATAGGCCACTTTCAAAAATCAAATTTCATGGAATTTTGAGTTTCTGACTGATAACTTGAAAACACATCAAGGGATTTGAATGATATTTTGCACAGCTGTTTATGACATACAATTAAATACAGGTCATATCAATTTCCAGCATGATCTGAAAAATAATTTCTGAGATTGGCCACTTTGAAAAATCAAATTTTATTACCTTTTGATATTATATCGTGGCGGGGTAGCATTTAATGTCCCATTATATACCCTATTTTTATTTTCGATATAAGGAAAGTACGTCACATTATGTTAATATCAGAGTTTCCGTAACACTTTTCTGGGCAGCAAATACCAAAGAACATGTGGGGGGAGGGGGTTGTTAGCATACGGCGGATGGCGAATTCTGACGTCGGGTCTGTGCTAAATAAATAGAGCACTTTCCCTAGGTGGCTAAATGGGATGGTTTTTGTGCGTCGGGCTTGTCTGGTTACATAATCTGAAACTGAGCTTTACTGCTAACTATATTTGTTCAACTTGCATGTACAGTTTAATGCTTTGTGCACGTGAAAGAACCCTTTGTTGTTTACCGTAAGTGAATCATATAGGCTAAATTATCCGCCTCTATCCACTTTCCAATTTTCACTTGCAAGCGATCTTATTTTATTTTCTAATAGTATGATAATGTGGAGAACGATTTCATCCTTTTTCCATACTTTTAAATACTTTCATGTTTTACAAATAGTTGTAATAAGTTTGTGTGCAAGCCATAATCATGAAAGCGGGGGTATCAGTTTAGAAAGTAATAGCATTGCTAATGAAATTTGATAATGAAAAAAAAACCCAGATCATAGTAACTCTAGATTTATCGAAATAAGATTTTTCGGGAGAGGGGACCTTTTTCCTGTGACTTTATTTCATTACTTTTTTACTTGATCTTTTTCTTACATTTTGAGAAGAAATGTTCTTCGTTTGATGTTTATTCATTTTAGAACTTCTTGCTTAATTAAGACTAGTTACACTTTTTTCTCTCTTAGAAAATGTATAGGTGCTTTGTCTATTCAGTAAGCTCACCAGTGGCCCATTACCCATCATGCAAAAATCCTAGCAAAATTTGAATAAAGCAAATGTGTAACGATGTGGCAATCGACTGTCGTAAGTCCGAAAAGACTGTAGATCGAAAAAAAAATGACAGTTTTTAATTTTGAAAAATACATGGAAAATAATTACAACGTAGTCCGAAACATTAAAGTTTTGATACCGGAGCGGGGTAAATAAAACATCTCCACAAGCAGCACCAGTGTTTCAAAAATAAAATTACAAGAAATTAAAATTCTGGTTTTGTATAATAAAGACTTTCCAGAGACGCTCTAGTCAAAATGTTGATTAAAATTTCGTTTCTTTTTCACCCGGTAATTTGTCCATCTTACATGATTATAACCCGTATACATTGATCAGTGCAGATTTTACAGGTAACTGCTAATTAGTTCGTCTGCTACCGGGTCAGGTATTTACATGTAGTACATGTAATATACATGTCATTTAAATACATGTAACATCCTGCCTCGTGCGTCTCACAGCGGGGATTAACACAAAATATTAGCGAATGAATTCACAACATGAAATTTTTAATACACAAGTAGACTTAAAAAACAAAACAACACTAAACATTCTTCACACATCGCAAATAAAATAAAGTCCGCCAAGGGGGTAAAAAATTCATTACCGTTTACTTTTTAGATTTCAATAATCTTACATTCCATATTTTTTATTCCACATCTTAAAATCATAATGATAATCTTAAAAGTTTTTTTTCTGTTTTTTTTTTTTGTAAAAGTTTTGTTAATTAGTATTGTTAGTTTAGAAAAAAATAAGGAGCATAAAATGCAGTAATTTAGAATTGTGAAAACAATACTAAAACAACACTTTATATAGCGTGATCTTGAAATTGTTGTTAAGATCTTGAATTTGCATTATTTATCCCGTTAAAAATCTAAGCCTTCGGTAGTGTAGAAAATTGAAATTCTTTGTTAACTTAGTAGTTCATTATAGTTTTAGGACCGTTCGGCCGATACACATTACATAAGAAATATGAAATAAGAATATTGAAATCTTAAATGTAAAATAGAAAGTAAGAAAGAGGAATCCACACCTTTTTGGCTTTCCATATTGGATAACTACATGTCTCCAAATTAATCATTTTCCTCATCTTATCTGAAATAGTTACTTACATTTCTATATGAATATTAAATAATCCACGCGTATACATGTTTTTAAATATAATTCTCAACTGTATCATTTTTGGTGTTCCTTCTGACAGCGTGTGGTCAAATCATTTTAAAATATACTTTTATTTATTTTCAATGATGCGTGAAAAAAGGTGAGACAAAAGTCACAAAGTTTAATCGATACAGACAAAATACATGTAGCAATAGACTTGGACAACTTATATAGGTCTAAGGTGTAGCTATCAATATAGATATTTGTAAATAATAATAATTTATTTTTTAGTGATTTTTTGTGAACATTTGAATGTTAATGACTGCGACGAATCTTAACCCCCATAAAATGGGGGGGGGGGGGGGTGTTTGATTTTTTTTCTCTGTTCTGATCACGTCTAAACCATTTTAGTTTAAAACATTTTATTCTATAAGGTTAATAAGGAGTTGATCGAGCATAATTATGTTTAATTCGATTTAAATGTGGCGTTTATAGTGCTGGTTGCTCTTCGTCAATCCTTCCGTCTGTAATCTCTTTCGTCCGTGCTAAACTTTTCTTATCCCGGTCGCTATACAGTTTCGAAAAAGGCTAAGATAGCTAGAAGTCGGAAATTTTTCAAAAAAGTAGGTTTTGCGTCATTAAAGTTTTATTTTTTGTTCCAAGTTCCCTATAGGTTCATTTCTGCAAATAAAAAGACCTCCGATAATAATTAATAATTTCCGATTCTACGGTTTGTGCTCGATGTCCCTTATTACAATGCCAATCTTTTAGACACTATTTTCGTCACGTTTGCTCATAGGAAGGTACAAAAACTTTTCTTCTATTAAAAAACCCGTTCTAAGGGAGCAACCATTTGATTTTTATGGGGTGGGATATGGCTATCATTTTCATGCCATCCTGCCTTTTTATTTCAAATCTCACCATAGCCCCCTGTCCCGAAGGATTATTGTTTGCGACACTACATAATCATATCCACGACCGATCGGTTAGAACCATAAACATTTGATAAATGAAAAGAGAGCTATACTTTCTGGTTTCAAAGTGAGGTAAACAAGAAATGTTTGAGTGGACGACAATTTGATTCTGAGGAAGGCGGGTTGGTTGGTTATGGCAGTTAAGACCGAGTCCGATTATTTATTTTCAAAAATAAAGAAAATGGATCAAGAATATTTATTATCTATATGTACGCACTGTAATAAGCACGATACTAAGGAATCTAGGGACCGATTATTTATTTTGATTCTTTAATGCAGCGGTCAGATTAATTATTTCCAACTTTTTCCAGGCCATAATATAGCATGACACCACTCTTTTTTCCTCAATAATCGTGATTCAGCCAGAGATATAGTCCGTTTTGGAGGTTGGAGATTTCAAGGCACAATTCGTTTTTTTAATCTAGCATTAAAATTTATAAATATTGTTTTTGCTGTTGAGAATATTTATTTTGTTCAATCACTTTCTTCGATAAATTTAATTCGATCGCTGAATGATTCTGAAAAAAACAAACGAAACGAAATTGAGTTGTAAACCAATCGGAATGCTAGGCTATCGTGTATACACGATACACGATACACCATTGGCTTTTCATCACACGATACACGATTGACCGATACACGATACACCATTACACCATACACCATACACGATTGACCGATACACGATACACCATTACACCATACACGATAAAATGGGAAAGTTACACGGTTCAATAGCTGTATTCATATTTTTTTTTCTAAATTCAAATAGATATATTTGTCGAATTATTTCAAACAAAAATGGAGAGTTTTGAGGTTTTGGTATGATAGAAAATTTGAAATATCTTGTTTTTTATCGGTTTTATGGTGTCTTGAAAATGACCTAAAAAGGCACATTTTCGGGACTAAACTTTCTTATATCATCACGGACATATACTTTTTATAAGTTAAATTTGTTCAGAATCATGGCATCTATCTATATCGAAACTTTGAGAGAAAACTTGATTTTGAAACTTGATATTTTAAAGAAAATTACCTCAAAATAGGCAAAAAATGATGAAATTTTGGGAAAATTGTCAAAATAGACCCTTTTTAAATGGCTGTAGCAAACTAAAATGCACACGGACATACTGTTTTCTTAGTAAATTTGATTTTCTCGGGGTCTTAGCATCTCAAAAATGTAGGTTTGGGAAAAAACTTGATTAAGGACAATTTTGACCCCTCAGAAGAATTTATCCCTAAACATAATCATGGTCTCTAAAATTATTACCATCTTTAGCTCCAAACTGTTATTAAATTGTCAAATCACATTTGAAAATTTACAATGCAAGTCACATTCAAAAGAATTATAATTTACCGTTAGAGCCTATTTCGGGTATGTCCACAACTGCTGGAACATTGGTCTCATATACTGCCAGTTCAACTTCTAATTTCGTGAAGAGTTATCTGCCGCTTATAAAGGCATAAATTAGTTTACTGACTGTCTACACCCTATTGATAACATAATGAATAATCAAAATTGACCAAAACCATGAAAATTAGGAGTAATTTCAAATAATGGAAAAGCAAAAGTAGATACACGCGATGCTTATTCTCAATCTATCCTTGAAAATGACAAAAGAAGAAAAGGGATACCAAGAAAAGAGGTTAACGTCAGGCATGGGTGATTCTGTGTCTTTGTTATGTACGGCCTGTCTCGACATTTTCTCAAGTAATTCAATGCAGTGCATAATACACTATGTATAAGTATTTTTTTAAATGCACTTATTTCTTGAATTACAAATGAATAACATTATAATTGTCTGTATTAACGTAAGAAAATCCAAAAAAATCAACAATGTATATATCAAAATCTGATATAAAATATTATTTAAGGTGAATACATATAAGCATTCCATATTTTTTTTCCATTCTCAACGTTGAATAACAAATTAACCAACAGTGTCAAAAAAGTTATTATGTAAAATTTAAAGGTTTCAATATAAGAAAATATTACATATGGTTTATCATTCTTACATTTTCATTGGATTATTTGGTCATGTGATTTTAGTGATATTTAGTGTATTTCTTTGCTTTGGAAATAAAAACGATGCATTTTTGGTATATTGACGCTATGTTTCTATTTTTACCTATATTGACGCTATGTTACTAAGTTTAGATCCGGATATTCGTCCGTTCTTGACATATTTTATACACATTTGTGTGACGTCATTTAGAAGTCCTAAATATTGACATAGCTTGCAACGGAGCCTTCACTTTCTAACGGTGTGGGAAAAGATGTTTAAAATGTTAAGAATTTAATAAATTACATTTGATTTTTCGGTTAGTACGTGAATTATCTGTAAATGCAGAAATTGGGTCAACGCCATGACCGCCAAGACAAAAGAATGCAGTGAAAAAAGGTATGTTTGTCAGCATTTTACTAAGTAAGACGCAATAAACTTACTGCCCAAAAATTTAGGTTTAGAAATAATAACAATTAAGGTGTGGAAGATTTCTTAGGTAAATTAGTTATTTTTTGTTTTGAAATTGTAAGTCAAAAAATTATGACATCGAAAAAAAAAAGTAAAAAAAATGCGAATTTGAATTACATGATGTTAAAACAGCAATTCATTTTACTCTAATTAAATAAAACTACATATGTAATATAACAATGATGGACTTTTGACTCTGTCAATACATTATATATGGACCTGTTAGGAATATATTGACCTCGGACTTCGTCCTCGTTCAATATATGCCTAACAGGTCCATATATAATGTATTGACCTCGTTAAAAGTCCATAATTGATAATTATCTTTTTATTTCATTCTAATTAGAAGAATGTATTTTAGCAAAACAAACACATTATTATTAAAAGGAGTCGAATTGACCAATAAAGTATTTTTTTAAATACCGGTCAACAAATAACTTGTTCAAATATAATCAATATTTCATTTTTAAAATGGCAGCTTTTAGATTCATTGTCTTTTTTCAGTTACTTTGTTATTTTCTTGACTAAAAGATAATACATTTGAATTGTATGTAATTTTGGGATTTTTCAAATCTCCCCTTTTAATGTGCATTTATTTAGTTCATGACATGATGTTAAATTTAAAAAAGAAAACATACCTTAAGTGATGCAAATTAAATCTGAATATGACAGATGAGCAGACAAACATGAACTCTGCTTAGCACATATTTGTAATATTTTTCCTGTTTATTGTTCACACCCCAAGACAAGTTTTGATTTAAGGTCGTATAAAACTTCTCTTAAACACAAGTTAAAGCTGGATGTGATACACTTTATAACCAGTACTGGACATACAAAAATGTAATGGTAGTTCGATGTAATTTGTTTTTATCATGTTACAGTGCAGCCTGTCCATACCGAAGAGCAATGGGAATTTTGGATTTGTTCTGTTTTAATAGGTGTTTGGTTTTCTCAGAGTTCAATCGCAATTGGAAATGGACAATAGATAAATGAAAATTATAATGAAAAGAAAAGGATATCAAGTATATATATAAAGACATATTCTGGAAACCAGTGAAGCATCAAAGTTTTCTCAAACTAAGACCAAAGTGTTAATATTACGGAAAAAAAAATTGTACAAACAATTTTTGTACAAAATCAATCATCTTGGATTAATTGTTATATCTTTGGGGGGGGGGAGGGGCTACTTCCATGTTAAACAAAATGAAAGTACTGTTTAATTACTTAAATTATGAAGCAAAGTTTTGTTCACAATCAAACCATTTAAAGATTGGTGAATCTTTGAAGTAGACTTGATTTAAAATTAGTTGCAAAAGTAATAGTACAACAAAATCTGAATTTAACAAATCGTTTGGACACACAAGTGTTAATACTATATGCCTCGCAAAGATAAATTTTCAAACGCTCAGAAGTGTGCACACATCATCGAAGCACTTCAAATGTTATTAAAACAAGGTCGCAGATGACCAAAACAACAATGAAAAAATGAATTTTAAATCGATGATGGGGGAAAACCATAGTGATTTAAGCTTTATAAAATATTGAATTTACTAAGATATAATTATAAAATTCACAAGTCAAAAGTCAACAGATAGAAAAGTAAATGTTTTGAGCTTCAAAAATTTTGATTTCCGTATGGCAATTCCGAAAGTTATCATCATGTACAAAGAAACATTAATCTAAAACTAACAATTGGGTAAGATTCCTTTTTGATTGGCTGATTCTAAATGCATTTGTTACAGGTCTCAAACTAAGTTACCCATTAATTCTTTTGATGAAATCAAAGATTAACCTAAGTTTAGTTGATAGCCGTCTCTATGTCAAGGTGCTTATTTGACAAAAGTTATATGCATTTCACTATAAAATATTTAATAAACGAGATTTTAAGATTACATACTTCTTAGCATGTAAACTGATATCTATTAGTATATTTAATTATTCAGGTACATGAAGCAACAAGGGGGTTGGTGAAAATCGTTCAAATATGTTTATAAATTCAATGCTGTTGATATCATATTGGACAAATTTAATTTGCAACTAGTTCCTAATGCTATTTTAATTCTTTTATATACAGTTTTGTGTCATTAGCACATGAATGCTGTACATGTACCATCCTTTATATACATTCTGGTTAATTTCAACAGTAAAAAATAATGACATGTTGTACGCGACAACTAGCGTTAATTTCAAAACCACAATAAACAGCCAGCAGCCCTCAAGGAGACCTGTAGCGGTGCTCGCTTTTTCGAGATTGATGCAAGATTGATATAAGATGCATACAATTCAAATCCAGTCTTGGAATTGTTTATATTATTGATGTCTCAATGCTTTTAGCCTTTTAAAGATATGACTTTATTTCAGAAATAAAACGCAGAGCAATGGAACAAATCGATATAAAAGTCCATGCAACAATCCCGTTATTTCTATTTTTTATTACCGGTAAGTCATAACATAGATGACTTAATTATTTTGTCATCTTGCATATCGTTATCAAGTTTTTAAATGAAAATATAGGAATATTTTCCTTTCCTGATTCTGTCCTATTTTTTTTAATGGACTGTTGACATGATACTATACAAAGTGCAATAAATGTATTGTTAGTTAACGTGTTATTTAAGACCTATTTCTTCTACTTAATTATATTTATCGGAAACTTATTCGCTAATTCCATTTGATTTGGTTCCTAACTGTTTAATCAGGACGCTTTCTCGAGTTTGATTTTCTATAATTGACAACGACTTTGATGTAAAGGTATATAGTACTTACCTTATTCGCAATTCTACCATCAGGGAGACCATCTTGAAAAAAACTGTAGCATCTGTTTACAGATTAGACATCAACAGTTTTATTTTTCTTTTTACCGATGATATCAACCACAACTCAAACTGGAATTTAATCGTCATTTTAAAGATTCTCTTCTCACAATTAAACCCTTGAATTTTCAGTCATTATTCATTGTTAGACCACGACAACCATAACAGACGAGTGATACTTTTGTATGCCCACTGAAAAGTATCATTGACTTTTTCCTCTCAATTGTACTCCCAAGAACTGAGAAGACGTATCTCATACAGTGCAGCTCTAAGAAAATGATAAAACTATGTGTTCTTCAAAAGATACTACTGCGTAACGCTATGAGGAACCAAGCTATCAGCTTGATGTTCCAAGCTACAAAAACAGACAAATACAAAGACATAAAAAGGCTGCTTATACATATACACTCTAGTTCCATTGGTGGTGTAGCAAGACAAAACAATAAAGATTAGATAAATATTTTTAAGTGCAAATTTGCAATGTTAAAAAAAAATCAAATTTATTATCTTATGCATTTTTCTTAGTTTTTAGATTTTCTTCTGGCTTATGTCCAGGTGATTTATGTTTTGATTGGACAGCTTCTTTGGATAGACTTATACTTTCATGTAAAATAGACAGACCTAATTTCAGAGTATTTATTAACGACCCACATGGGATCACGCAAGGAGAATGTCTGCCTCTTCATCCGAATGCTGTATGCGAATCTCACTTTAAGAATGCCACATTATCACTTAATTATACAACTAATATAGCTATGTTTGAACTCAGAGGAAAAATTGACCCGGGTGTTAATGGCATTTGGACTTGTGAACACGGAACAAGACATCAACAGGCTCAGTGTAATGTAAATATCTCTAAACTTAAAGGTAAGACTTATAATGAGAGTAATATGCATGCAAATAAAATAAAACATTAAAAACACGCAATCTTTGAACGTCTTTTAATTTTTTTTTAATTTTATTCTTTTCAAAGCCAGTATTGTAGTTGATCTAGAGTACTAAACAATTAATGCATAAACAATGATATGAATCTAAAAGACTTAACCTTGCATAATCAAAACCCAATAATAGATACATGTATAGATGTGTTGTTTAAGACATATCAACTATTTCATGCTTTCAGGGCATGTAAAGGCTTTTAAAACTTTTGTTCAAGTGTCAGGTTTTAGTCAATCTTAGATTTCAGACATGAGCTATTGACATCTATGTGATTATTTTTTCGCTTCATGCCTGTATCAAAAGAGCTATAATAACATTAGCTGTATAAATGGTGTTTTTAAAC
This sequence comes from Arcuatula senhousia, assembly GCA_963971305.1. Classification (NCBI taxonomy): domain Eukaryota; kingdom Metazoa; phylum Mollusca; class Bivalvia; order Mytilida; family Mytilidae; genus Arcuatula; species Arcuatula senhousia. The sequence continues at coordinate 9,077,353 of OZ020313.1, forward strand.
CCTGTATATAAAATGAAAGGTATCCATTTTCAAACTTTGTAGACTTTAACAACTCATCTATGTGTATTTTATTATGTACATGTATGTTGACTTGCATGGAGAGGATATGTAAATGCTATGCTTGCTTTTCTATCCTATTTATTAAAAAATGTTTTGTTTTGTACATTTAGATAGATCTATAGATTACTGCAAGAACAATATCTTGGCTGAAAAAAATGACACTCTGTATGGTTTGTATAATTAAATCTTTCTTATTCTGTAAGTTTTGATTTACCAAAACACCTATTTTCTACTTGTTATCGTTAAAAAATGTTTCTCCTCGTTATGCAAAGAGTTTAAAATTGTATTATCCTCAATACATGTGTAATAAAAGAATTAAGTATGTTACAAATAAAATGTGGATAGGGTACAGTAAAATATATAAGAGCTCTTTGATAAAATTTTGTCTAAAATGTGCATTTTAAGATTTTTAGCATTTGACCGGTTTGATCGGGTTTTTCCAAAAAATATGTCATTGAAACTGATAACGTAGACTTGCAATTGGATACTAACCTTAAAATAATGCATTATTATGTGTCAAGACACATAATAGTTTATTTTTTTTGGTAAAGCGCCTCTGATGAGTCTTGAATAGACGAAACGCGCTTCAGGCGTAGCAAAATTTATTTGTCTGGAACTTTGTTGTAATTTATATTTCTAACATCCGTGATGGTTAGCGCTGCTGGTGGAGTTTTAATTCCCCGAGATAAGCCGGCTCCGGCATCAACACTTTGTGTTAACGAACACATCAAAGCTATAAATTATCCGTTTAAATTTTCAAAATTGTCAAAGCCCTATTTTTTTTCCTACCCAAGACATCGGTTGGTCTTAGTAATCATTTGGTTTCTAGTTTTCGGCATTTTTGGGTATAGTATTCTATAGCTATATACATATTAATATTTAACCCGGTCATGACTAGTTATTTAAAGTAAAAAAAAAATCGTTTGTTATGTTTACTATCGAATTTCTTTCTTCTTTTTATAATCAATTTTAGATATTTTCTTTTTATTCAATTTAGAAACTGATTGTCTGAAAGATATTCTTATTTTCTCATTTGGAGGCTATCTGGTCGTAGTAATAATGTTGATGCTAGTTTGTGTTTACCGTGACCAGTTATGCAAAAAGGGTTTGTTCATTAACCATTAGTCGCTATTTTTGCAATCTGGATAAATCTAATAAAAACAATCAGGCATAAGTTCTACATGTAAATCATTGGCATTAAGTTTAAAACCCAATGCAATTTAATAATAACACTAAATGTAATAACAAAACTACCGAACTTAAAGGATCGATCTCAAATGTAAAATAACAATAAAGACTCTTTCGTTGTGATCTTAGGTATTTACACAAAACCAACACGGTTGTGAGACATAATATGGATATTGATTATCTCAGTATAACAACCAATAGACCATTAATCATTACATATCTTTTAGCATCATTTAAACCTTTCGATTTTTAAGCTAAATACACCACTTTACCCCACAAACATTATCTTTATAAGATGATTGTGGGGTAAAGTGGTGTATTTAGCTTAAAAGAACTCATCCTCAAGAGTAAGAGATTAAAGATACCATCGAATATACTTGTTGAACGTCTTTCTTAAGGGTTCTTGTCGGGTGGACATTCCATTACAAAAATATACGACAAAAATATGTTTATTTTTTTAATTATTAGCTTTCAGATCACGATTATACGAACTTACGTCTTATACGGTCTTTTCAAATGTTCACCTCCAATATCAGCCACTGGAAGCAAAAGTGAAAATTATGTCAGATGAAAGATTCGAGGTTGCTTAAAATAGTTTTTGGTTGTTTGTTGTACTCAGATGATCACCTCGTTTGTAAATAATCTTGGTGTGTTATGGGCTACTGGAACGTTTGGAAGATGGATGATAGGCGCCATCAAACCTAATTTGACCCAGCAATTCTTTTGAAATGCTTGTACCAAGTTAGAGCCATTGTGATGTCTTTGTCTTGTTTTGTCTGTCTTTTGCTCTTAGACATGTAAGATTGATCAAACCAGTTCGGTAGTTTTGTTAGTATCTTTATTAGAGTTCAAAAACTGCAAGAACAATGGACTCACCAGAGAAGTACTGCTCAAAGCTTTAATGTAACACTTTTTACGTTAACAGGCTTTGTTTGCATAGCTTTCTTACAGATTTGTATGTAAAGCTTACACAAATACAGTTAGCTAAATTAAAATATAAGAAAGATGTGGGATAATTGTGGATGACGCAACCTATATAAATCAGAGGCAATAGAAAAGTCCACAATGACAGTCGGCAGCATTTATCAATGTGACTTATTAACACTGCTATGATGCAATTTAATCTCAAGATCGAAGATATATTTCATATGATTCAAAACAAATCTTAAACATATAATATGAAATACTCCATTATCTGTATTGCTCATAAGCAAGATGGTGTTGACAAAGTTTAGTTTTGACAATAATTATAATTGCTGCAGCTGACAAAATAAAAGCGGCAAAGAGTGTCTGGTTCTGTTTCGTCGTTTGTAAATCCGTTTGTCCGTCCATGTGTCCTTATGTCCGTCCGTCTGCCCAAATGCCGGTCTACGAATGAACGAAGCATGAAATAGTCCTGGAAAACAAGTTTTACATGTGCATCAAGCATGAACAAACCAAGCTCACTATAATGATGTGTACCACTGGTATCATCTATATGGCTCGGAAGTTGCATTACAAATAATACGCTCTGACGCTGGAAATCGTGTTTATAATCTTGTTATTTTTTTTCCAGAATATAAATGTTTGATTTTCAAAACATGTAGAGTCTTAGAATCAAAAGCATTCACAAGTAAGTGTTGAACTTAAAGTACAGTATTATACCAATACGAAAAAAATGTATCTTTGCTTTAAACATGTTTTAAACGTTTACTTAATCACTGCTTGATGATCAGGGTCTCCTTTGGGTAAATACATGTCTGTTCTTTAGACTTGTCTGATAAGAATTTACCAATAATGTATATTTTTCAGATCTCGTCACATGAAGTGTTAATGTTATACCCTCAGTTTCCTTTGGTGTATGTCCGTCCGTCCGTTTGTCCGTCCCCCGAAGGTTTCCGACCAATAACTAATAAACGCGTCAAGGGATTTGAATGTTATTTTGCACAGCTGTTAGGTACAATAAAATACAGGTCAAGGTCGATTTCCTGGATGATCCGAAAAATAGTTTTGAGATAGGCCACTTTGAAAAATCAAAATTCATGATTTTTTAAGTTTCCAACTTATAACTTAAAAACGCGTCAAGGGATTTGAATGATATTTTACAAAACTGTTAAGTACAATAAAAACAGGTCGAGTTAAATTTCCAGCATGATCCGAAAAAAACAAAATTTTATGAACTATTGATATTATATCGTTGCGGGGTATCATTAAATGTCCCATTAGATGACCTATTTTTTCAAATATTGAAACTTCCGATTATGTTTTTTTTTCAAACACTAGATTTCTTTTCGTTATCATTAACATGGCCGAGATCATTAGTGCTGGATTTTGCTTTGTTATCAGCGTTTTTTACGAACAAGTACACGTTTTTCAATACTTTTGCTCTTCGACCATCCCAAATGCTGGCAGCTGATGAAAGGTTACACCTTTAAATATCCATTTACAGCACCGTCAATTACCATTGTCAAGAACTTGTTGTTATGTAATGTATTATGCATACGGTATCAAAAAATCATCTACAGTTGCAGCTCCGGCCTTAGCTCAACACAGTGCGGTTGTTATATAGATTTTAAAATTGTTGGTACAAAGCTTTTTACTGACAGAAATATGAGCATTTAGAAACAAACAGTAATACATATAGCAGCAGGAGTAAATACTTTTGTAAAGGCAATCAATAGAGGCCAATTCGACTCACTTGGAAACAGGAAAGTTAGTTGACAAATCCGTTTTACTTCATACGCATTTCTGTGTTACTTAGTTAAGGCCTGCAAACCAAGACACTGGTTATTTTTTGTATGTATACAAGCTCGGAATTTTTGTCTTGAACGATAAATATTCCTTTTGTCTTTTTAGTATTCAGAATAACAGCTTTTGTGTGTTTTTCCTGTCTCTACTTTATACTCTGTTTGTTTGCATCGTCTATTTTTGAAGGGATTTGCCAATGTAAGTAATCACATATACCAATCGAAGTGTTTTAGCTACTTTCAGATTAAAATAAAGAAATGGAGCAGTCACACACAACAGCTAATCCCCTCGCCTGTCAATGATTTAAAGTATTTTTGTGAAAATTTAGTCGTTTTCTGCAAGTATTGTTAGAGACTCAACTTAAAACTAGTCGATGCAGCCACAATGCATTTTCCTGTTTTTTCTGGAGTTTATTAGCTAGTATAAGAGCAGATGACAGAAATAAATGAAGTAAGCCATTCATGCAAAAAATGAAAGTCAAGATGACTTAATTTTGGTACAGATGCTAATTATCATCCACGATGTACCCACTTACCCTTATTCCATCTCTCCATCACTTGCAGTTGCTGAGATATTGACTTAAGTTAAAATTTTAACCCAAGTCATCCATGCGAAAAATGTAAGTCAAGATGACCTAATTTTGGAATGGATGCTTGTCACCATCCACAATGTACCAACTGACCCATTACCATATATCTATCACTTGCAGTTGAAGAGGGAGGTTTGGCGCCATAAAACCTGGTTTAACCCACCATTTCGTTTGAAATGTCTGTACCATGTCAGGACCATTGCGATCCACGAATTCTCCGGTATGACTGATTCGTTTTTGCCATTTCTCTGGACTATGAGATTGATCATTCAAGTTCGGTAGTTTTGTTATTACCTTTATTTGCTGAGATATCGACCTTAACCAAAACTTAAACCTGAGTCATTCATGCGGAAAATATAGGTCAATGTGACCTTTTTTGGTACAGATGCTGGTTACTATCCAAGATGTACCCACTGACCCAATATCAACTATTTATCACTTGCAGTTGCTGAGATATGGACCTTAACCCAAACTGTAACCTGAGTCATTCATGAGGACGATATAGGTCACTTAATTTTAGTACTGATGCTGACTTTTGTTAAAGATGTACCTACTGGCCAAATATCAACCTTCTATTATGTTTAGTTCCCAAGTTATTGACAAAAAAAACGATAACATACGTACGAACAAACGAACGAACCAAGCGCTATATCCCCTCCCCAACTCCGTTGGGCTCGGGGATAATAAAGTGCACACCAAGAAGAATAATGTGATCTATTCTAAAATAAAAATTCTATTAAGATCATGATCTTCGATAAAAAGAGTTTTAATGTACAGTTTTTATCTTAGGGCGCCATATTGAATCTATCCAATGTTTCAGTGTATTAGTATTTATTTCTATAAATGATTTTAACAATTGCAGATCCAATTGAGGAGGTTCTGTTGATTTACTTTCCATTTGATTTACATTCGTTTAGCTTTAAACAAATGGATTCTAATAACAGTTGGAATATTGATGGGTGTTTTTTCAAGTGTACTCTGCCTGACGAGAATGGTAAAAAACGGTATGTTTTGCTAAATTAGCTTTTATCAGATTTATTGAAAATAATAATCTGGAGAAATATGTCCTGCAAATATACAATATGCTAATAAAATAGAAATTATATAACTCAAACGGTTTATATCGACCTAATAAAGCATTTGGAAACCATTAATTTCAAAGGAAATTATAGATGAATACTGGTTCCCACAACAGCGAGACGTCGTGTGCTAATCATTCCCGAAAAGTTGAATGTGTTCAAAAACGGTTAATCAATTTTTAATCAATAATTTTATAATCTCAAGAGATCAAAAAGACATAAATTATCGACAAATCATAAAGAATTTGTTTTGAATGTCCACAAAAAATGTGCGATACACAATTGCCTTTCTACACGTTTCTCACATTCGCCCAAATAAATCTAGTATTTTAAGACAATAACTGTTTATTGTATATTTTTACACCCTTTCAAAGTAATGTTTTGCGCTCGTAGATAAAGATGAAAATGATTTGTCATCAGTCGGTAAGTAAGCAAATGACAAACATTGCTTAAAAACAGCTAACTTTACAGAAGCTCCTTAAGTTTAACATGCATGTATGATCAACTTTTAAATCACATCGTTTACTAGTTTACTAGAAGAGATAATTTTACAGCATAAAGATACACGAATGACCGATATATAAGGCAAATTGACGATGACATTATTTCAAAAAGAATATTCCATTACAATAATTTAGTAAACCAAACGTTTACCATCACTACAGTGTATAAAAATGGTTGTAACAATATGAAAAATTATATATATATATATACTATACCTTTACAATGTTTATATCGTTTTTAACGTTCCTGTATTCTAATAATTTTTTTTATTATACTGAGATTTTCATAGTTTCTTTTATTACACTGTAGGTGAACTTATAGATTTGAATAGCAGTACTTTAGAAAGAGGTTAGTACAAATGTATATGAAAGTATGGTGAAACAATCAAAGAGATTTTAGTTTTGATTCAGGGACGGACCATTTAACTTGAAGGGGGGGGCTTGGTTTTTGTTTTGATCAGAAATTTTTTCCGCGCAAAGCCCGGACAAAATGGTTTTTTTTCCGAAGGCGTCGCGACAGATTTTTTTTTTGCATTATCAGCATTATTTTTAAAGCAAAAATCCTTCTTCAGGATATTTTCTTTCTTACCCTCAGCTGCCAGAATATTGTTTTCAAATCATTTTCACAATATTGTTTTAGGAAAAAAATAAGCCCCCCCTTTCAAGTTAAATAATTCCTCCGAATCTTTGGATGAAGGACACTACAGATTCTCGAAAGTCTGCTTAATATTTTAATCTACATCTCTTAATAGACTCTCAAGCAAGACTTTCAACAAAGCTCTTTGACAAACGTGATGACTTCCTCTTTCCAACCGTCAACTTTCCATTCTTGTCCGTTTATTGGGTTTGTTTATTACAATGCATTCCCTTTTCTAAAGTTTACCGGACTTAAATCGATTTCCTTGACAGAGCGTCGCTTCTGACACTTACATCTAACACAAGTTTATGTTGCTCCTCGTTCATGCGCTCGGAGACTAACATGGGATTTATATCTCTCAGATAAGTCTCAGATTATTATTTAGTGCCAACGTAATTTCTGTACTGCTCTATTGCGCAGAGCTATGGAGAACAACGAAAAAAAATGAAGAGAAGTTAGACATATTCCACTGCCTACGTAGGATATTGAAGAAACATTGGCCTGAGAAGATCTCAAACACCGATCTGTACACCCGCACCAAGACCACACCACTGTCACATATGATCAAAGTGCGAAGATAGAGATACATAGGTCACATTCTACGTAAAGAAAGTAACAGTAACATCAAGATTGCACTAACCTGGACGCCTGAAGGTAAAAGAAAAGCTGGAAGACCAAAGAACACCTGGAGACGAATTGTTGAAAAAGAAAGAAATGAAAACGGATGGAACACATGGCAAAGAGCAGAAACAGCAGCAAGTGACAGACAGGGGCGGCATGGAATGCTCGATGGCCTCACGAGTCCTTGAAAACACAGAGAGGATATGTGTATGAAGATAAGTGTAGCGGTTGGTTTGTCAAAGGGTTTTTCTGTCTTCCTTTAGCGGATTTGAAACACTGAATTGATCTATGGCAGTACGAAGGGTGTGTCATAACAAACAAAAACTGCTTTCTCTTCCGAAGCACCTGATTCACTTTCGTCACGGCTTGAGTTGGCGCTTTGATATCTGTTCAATTGGTTTTGTGTCTTAATATCTTTTGTTCTTTCATGCTGTTCCCATTCGTGTTTATTGTTAACCTTCCGGACTTTTGACCCTCGAATTCCCCATTATTGTCTACTCGCATCTTCTATAGAAGTATGAAGAGCATAGACAATTCAACCAAAATTGGCGAACTGGGATAAAATTATTATTTACTATAATTTGGAAACGATGAACCTTAGGATTCTACCAATCTTGATATTTAAATGGATAAACATATAAATTAAATGTGTTCTTCAACAAGAATGTGTAGATGAAGAAGCGGGCTAACCTTAGGAATAAAAACTCATCCAACATCATTAACAATCAAGAATGTTAGAAAAAAAAAAACAACAAATTTGAAGTTCCAGACATACATTTTGGTAAACCTGGCTGCGTGTCAGGCGTAGCAAAAGTCGGTTATTCAAAACTCATTTGACACTCTATGCCCAAACAGTCAAAAAACCAAACTCTTTATGAATATAAAGAGCATAAAACAATAATGCCAAAAAATGCCGAACGAACATGGAACCATATTATAACTAAGATCAACTAATAATTGTTGACAATTTTAAAATAAAAACGTATACTTTCATAGCTTTGATGTGCTCTTTAACACAAAAGTGTTGATGCCAACCTCGGAAAACTATAGCACCATTAGCAGCTATCATTAAAAACTGATTTTAGACGTAATAACGGGACATATGCAACTAGTTTCCACCAAATTAAATGTGTTGAAAAAAACAGTGATTTTAATAATTTCTGTCATTCAGATATGTACAGATGTCGGTTTGTCATAGGGCTTTGTTTTGTTTACCTTCAATAGACTTAACACACTCAATTTGAAATTTTGCAGCACGACGGTTGCGCTATAGCATACAGGAACCGCTTACTCTTCCGAAACACCTGAGTTCACTCTCATTAGCATTCATTAATCATAAAGTGTTTGGCATTTTCAATATTTTTGGTAGAGCGCCTCTGATGAGTCTTGAATAGACGAAACGCGCGTCATGCGTAGCGAAATTAATTGTCTGAACTTTGTTGTCATTTGTATTTCGAACACACGTGAAGGTATTTCGAACTCCCGTGAAGGTTAGCACTGCTGGTGGAGTTTTAATTCCCCGAGGTAAGCCCGCACCGGCAACAACACTCTTGTGTTGGAGAACACATCAGAGCTTTAAATTATCCGTTTAAATTTCAAAATTGTTTAAACCCTAAGGTTCTTCCTACCCCAGACATAGGTTGATCATCTTAGTAATAATTTGGTTCCCCAGTTTGGTATTTTTGGTTAAACTGTTATATGCTCTTTATAATCATAAAGTGTTTGGCATTTTCAATATTTTTGGTAGAGCGCCTCTGATGAGTCTTGAATAGACAGAACGTGCGTCAGGGGTAGCGAAATTAATTGTCTGGAACTTTGTTGTCATTTGTATAACGACTAATTTTTGTGTTGTTAATTGATAATAAGTGGTGGTTTTTGTGTTTTTGTGTTTTATATCTTGTTTGTTTTTCTTCCTGTCCTTGTTTTTGTTTGCTCGTTTTGTCTCTGCCCTTCCGGACTTTGAAATTCGTCTGCCCCATAAGTACCTTTTTTGCATTAAAAAGTCCATAAACATCCAATTGCTCGGGATTGTGTTGCCTTGTTAGTCTGTTTCCCTACAATGCATTGCAATCGTATGTAACTCTCAACAGTTTTTGCATAGCGCATTCAATTCATTGATCTCGCTAAAATATCTCTTTCGACTAATTATTTTTATGCAACCTATTGAAATGTTGTTTTTTGCTTGTAGAAGAAGCTGTGACATTTGTCGGTAAGTAAAACAAAAAAACCAAATTGCTAAAAACACGCACTTACACATACAAGCGTTGACGCTTTTTTTTTAATGTTTAGTTCACATCAGTAACTAATCGAGATGAAATAATCTTAAATCAGGAAGATAATGTGTGAACAAACAACTTTGTTGTCGATTGACAATGAAATCCTTTAAAAGTTGATAATCTTTCTCCCCAATAATTTAGCAAACATAACTACTTTTTTTCTATGATTAGTTTGGTATAGCAAATGCTAATATAGATTTAAATAACAGGGATCAAAGAAGGTTAGTACTAGCATATAAAACATATTGTGTAATACTAATTCTAATCAAGAAGACTTAATGAAACTTTAATTTTGTTTAATGTTGAATACGTTCCTCATTTTCCTCTTTCTAATTATATTCGTTTAGCTAAACCCTGTTTATCTTTTCTTCTTAGTGTGTATAGATGCTGCTGTTACACCTCTTTTGCTTTGTTACTTTTAGATGAAACTGAAGCGTAAACAGACCAAGCAAAGGGTTATTACAACCCCAGGTGTGTTATTTAACTTATATTTTCTATAAGATTTATTATCGCTTCTGATAAACTGTAATTTCTACATTGTAAAATATTTATTATGTTGTTTGGAAGTATAAAAGAATTGCTGACGGGGCACTCAAATGTCTTTATAACACAAACATTGAAAAGGCCAGTTTGACACAATAGGCAACAACACAAAAAACACAACAAGACAAAACATCATTTAGCTTTACAGCTAACGCAAACCCACGTCAAACGATTGTAAATATATATCAGGGACTCGCTAGCATTAAGCAGTAGCTCTTCTTAAGCAAACAATTTTACACAAATACACAATATGCACAATAGCTTTTTTCAATTCAAGAAATGCACATTAAATCTTAATATCTATATGCATGTATCTAATTATTTTCTTGTAATTGTGCCGAAATATTTAAAAGTATGAGTTGGTAATATTAAAAACTAAAATGTTTTTATTGAAAATTTCGTTTGGTAATGTTGACATCGGTTAAAAGAGCTGAAAAGGAGTGGTTTAGCACAACAAGAAAAAAATTCATATTAACCTGATAATGGAAAAAAACACATGATATTGTTTTTGTGCTTATGAATGTGCTAAAGGTTAAATATTTAATATAAACTTGTGAATTCACAGAGCCTGCTGTGAATCAAAGGTGACACGTACAAGAACGCTGGGTTAGAGAAATTTAGTCAAGAACGTGGACGCTAGAAAAATCTTTGGATGAATCGCTAAAAAACACTGAATAGATGGTGTTAGAGAAAGTATATACAATAGTTTCACCATTTGAAGATATTGAAATACATACGGTGTCTATTGGTTAACGTATGGGTAGTGATTTGACAATATACACTAACTTTTTAAAGAGTATTACTGTTGAACCAATGTATTAAAAAAATAATGTAACAAGAATTAATATATTTATTTAGTTTGATAATTAATTAAGTAAAAAATAAAAATGGTAACAAGATTTAAAGAAAGACAAAAGATCGTTCCAATCATTATCTAATAGTGTATTGAAGAAAATGTTTAGTAAAAAGAAAATAAGACATAATATCTAGATCTGATCAAGTAACAAAGAGCACAAATAAGTTTATTGGTTTACTGATTTCTATTTGTATTGTGACATAGGAAATAATTTTCTGGTATGGAGTAGGTTAAAACAATTTGTTTAATCAGTTACCGTTATATAAAATACATACTTTTATTGTGTCTCTTTATTAAAAAAAACAATCAGGCTGTGTATCAGAAAGTTCAATTTGGATCTACAGGTTGTCGCATATTAACACGTGATATTTAGCGACAATTAACAGTGTAATAGGCAAATAATTGTCAAATATGTTCTTTTAGAACTACCGAAGGGGCATACGGATTGTGAAATCTATAAACATAAAAACGAGAAAAAAAAAGAAAAACTTAAAATCAACTCTATAAATGAAAAACAACTAGGGCAGAGAAGATCCTATTCAATCAATGCATGATTATAGATTTCTTGCTACAAGCACTAAGCCTGTGATTGAAACTTAAAAACCAAAATTGAAACTGTTAATGAAAGACTCCCATCAAGGTCCAAACAACAGAAAAACAAAAGGAACAATAATAAAGCAGACATCTATAAAACAGGTCATTGCCCTATGTTGTATATGAATATTAAAAGGGTAACCTCTCACCAGAATATGACGGTAAAAAAAATATCGAAAGAAAAGTATCTTAAAACTACGAAAGTCCAGAAGGCTCATACGAGATTGAAGATTCGGGATTAGAGATTTGAACCATATGAGTTGGGGTTTTTTGCGGGAGCCAAATTTTGAGATTTCAAACAAAATGAAAGGCATTTTTTAGCCAGAATTGTGGAATACACTGTTGAAATTTAGGATTTCTGGAATTTAATGGTGACCTTTTTGGTTGGTTATTAGTATATTGAATTTCGAGTTTAGAATCTCGAATCTCAAATCTCGAGTTTCCATTTTGAATCTCGAATTTCGAATCTCGTTTCTCGAATTTCGAATTTAGAATCTCGAATTTCGAATTTCGAATTTCGAATTTCGAATTTCGAATCTCGAATTTCGATAATCACGTTTAAAAAAAAACTATTTTGATTTATACAGGATTATAAAACAAGCAATTTAATTGGTTATAAGTATATTGAATTTCGAATCTCGAATCTCGAATTTCGAATTTGGAATTTCAAATCTCTAATTTCGAATTCCGAATCTCGTATTTCGAATCTCGAATCTCAAATGAGCCTTCTAGGCTTTCGTATAAAATACATGTTGTTCAAAAGTCCCCCATTTTCAATGCAAATAAATTTCGAAGAAAGCTTCAGTACGACTATCACAACGATCCTTAGGAGGTTGAGTGGCCTTTCCTTAATCGAGTGTTGTATTAAAATTCCAAAAAATGTAACACGAGTACTTAAAAATATTTGAAAAATGAAAATATTTCATTGGATAAATTCTTGTCTGACGACCAAGCTTGTGGTTACATTTGGGGACCTGTATAGTACTTCTGCGACGGATAAGCAAATGTTAATTGTATGCAAGATATTTTTTCCTTGTTTCACTCTTTGAGCTTGGAATCGGTAATTGTTTCCAGCTGTTCAGCTTGAGTTTACTTTCACGGAACAAATGCATCGTTTTGATAAACATGGATTACATCAGTGGTAGTAGTTGTGCAATATTTATGCTCATCGCACAGTGAAGTTGCGGGACTTTCATAAACGTCAGCGATAGCATCAAGATATCCATTCGATTTGCCCGATTGGCTGATGATAAAGTTGGTGATGATATTATCGAACAGTAGGACGCATTATCCCCATTTCTCCTATTTGGAGAAAGTTGTTGTTGCAGGTCTGTTTGTGATAACATTCGATTTTCATCAATAGATTCATAATCAGACACTCTTTCTTCGAAATTCCTTGTGTTTCGAAATGTCTGTGGGTAAGTCGAAACATTCATCGGGTTTTCCATCTTTTTCGATCGACTCGAACGACAGTTATTGCTTATAATAACAATACAACTCACAAATGACACAAGGAACAAAACTATACTGATCCAAAGTGGAATGCCGTTTTTTTCAAAATACAAATGGCAACAAAGTTCCAGACAATAAATTTTGCTACGCCTGACGCGCGTTTCGTCTATTCAAGACTCATCAGAGGCGCTCTACCAAAAATATTGAAAATGCCAAGCACTGTATGAATATGAAGAGCATAGAACAGTATAACCAAAAATACAAAACTGGGGAACCAAATTATAACTAAGATATTCAACCTATGTCTGGGGTAGGAAGAACCTTAGGGTTTAGACAATTTTGAAATTTAGACGGATAATATAAAGCTTTGATGTATTCTCCAACTCAAAAGTGTTGGTGCCGGAGCGGGCTAACCTCGGGGAATTTAAACTCCACCAGCAGTGCTAACCTTCACGTGTGTTCGAAATACAAATGACAACAAAGTTCCAGATAATAAATTTTGCTACGCCTGACGCGCGTTTCGTCTATTCAAGACTTATCAGAGGCGCTCTACCAAAAATATTGAAAATGCCAAACACTGTTTGAATATAAAGAGCATAGAACAGTATAACCAAAATACAAAACTGGGGAACCAAATTATAACTAAGATATTCAACCTATGTCTGGGGTAGGAAGAACCTTAGGGTTTAGACAGAGGATATCTAAAATATAAAAAATAGTTTTGTCACATGATCTCTAATGTCATCTCTATCATACGTGCCTAGACTGTTTGAATAAAAAAAATAGATTACTAAATAAAGAAAATATTCATTTAATTATAAAAAATATGGGATTTCAAATTCTCAGATGAACAGATATCAATGTCATTTTTTAAAGTTTTTAATGTCGTATTATGTTCTTTTCTTTTATGATTCTTTGATACGATTTGATACAATTATTCTGTTTTCCAAAAGACCGGCATTGTCTTTAGCTCTTCCATATTTCTTGATTGTAAATAAGTGAAAAATGTCAAGTTGAAAGTAAGAATGTCAACTTGGATGAAAGAGTCAGGTTCCAAATAAGAAATATCAATTTGAAAGTAAGAAATATCAATTTCGACCCGACATAAATGACACTACCGTTCTAGTATATTATCACTAAACTAACATACACCATACATAATAGCATTTGCTCAAACAAACCTGTAATCAATCTGTAAGAAATTGTAGCTTTCTGTGGGCCTGTAGCTACAAATTTGAAACTTAAAACTTATAATGAATGTTCATTTGATTCGAATAAGCCAGAAATTGCAAAACACAAACACAACTTGCAACCACCAACAAACATTGAAGACTTTTATCATAAGTTTTTCCAAGAGAACACATTTAAAGAAGAGCAAATATTCTATAATACCAATTGTGCAATTTATTTATCATAATCGTTACTTTATTCATATAAACCAGATTTCCTACAAGCACTTATAGGCATCGTATGTTTGTAACAGGCTATGATATTACAGGAGGTGATTTCATGGATCAATGCTCTACTTTCACTATGAACCAAAAAAAATGTACTGTCTATACCAGACACATTCATTTTTTTACTGCCTTACACTGCTATTAACTGTGAAACTACTGCCAAACAACAGTGAATTACCATTATCACCCTATACAATTAAGGACAGTTTGTGACAGTGATTACCTTCCGCCTATAATGCACTGTCCTACATTGGCCTGCACTGTCCATCATTGGTACAGTTTCTCATAGATCGTGACAGACTTTTCCTGGATTGTTAATCACTGTCCTAAATTGTCACAATTTTGGGCAGTAGTGAACAATTTTACCTGTATTGTTTATCACTGTCCTGGTCCGTAACAATTTTGCACAGCAGTTGACAATATTTCTTGACCTATTATGCACTGTCCACCATTGTCATAGTAAAAGGCAGTTCTTGACAAGATATTCACCAACTGTTATGCACTGTTGTGAATTGCTGCAGGAAATAATAGGTCATAACAGATTTGTGTTTTCTGTCTTGAACTGTCATAAACTTAAGCAGGAAATAATAGATTGTAACAGTTTATAATGGTCTTTTATTTACTGTCCTTCATTTTATTAGTTTTTGCGGCTACAAGAATATTTGTATTAATATAATAATAACCTAGCCTGATACAACGCGTGCTCGAAGTTATAACCTATTTTTCTATCAGAATCAGAACCACAAATATAACTGTCACATGCATTCGTTTCCACCTGGAAAAATCTTCTATTAAAAAAATGAAAGAAACTTTTCTGACACAAGCTCTTAAAATCGCTGATATTTGTTGTTCAAAATCAAGATTAATTAATGTTTTGTTTAAACATCGTCATGCATAAGTATAATATGCCTTTCTTACACTCACGTTTGCAATGTCAATTTTAAAACTCGGAAATAATTATTTTTTATAATTTTTATGTCAATAATAATAATTGAAGAAGAAAAAAAACCATTACAAATAATAAAAGAAACTAGAAGGAAAATGTGTTTATGAGCGATGGGTGAACCGCCCGTACTGGAAATATCGTCATCCCCCCTCAAACATGAAGTTCTTAGTGACTAAAATTTAAGTGGGCGGTACCAGTAAACACATATAGTGTTTAAATATTATTGTCTCCAAACATGCATCGAACATTAAGTAAACAAAGAAATAAGCCATAGTCGTTCATGAGTAAAATATAGGACGAAGTGACCTATTTTCAAGTGGGTGGTGAGTTCTTTTCAAATCAAATCTAGTATTGAAATATCATCAATGATCATTGACATCCACTATGTAGTATTCAAGATCACTAAAATGTTACAGATACACCGATGATTGGATGCACGGACGCACAAGCGGTAAGCTATAGCTCTAGCCAACATACATACTGTAACTATTAAAGCAATGGAAAACTTCTTTTCCGTTTTAAATGTATTTTTCAATATGATAAATAGTTTTATTTATAGCCTTTCTTTCTAATTGTAAAATTACAGGTCCATGGTTCCCTTAAGATAAGAATTAAAACGGGTCTATAATTCCCAAGACTTACTCAATAGTTAAAATACATCCTTACCACACTTGTACATACGCCTTTTACGCTTTTACCATTTTCCAGCGGATTGCTATATTCTCCGCTTTGTATACTTATTTATTTCTGGAAAATAAATTTGTCTTGAAAAAATATTTTGGCAGCAGAGGTTATTTCAGCAATATAAAATTATGCTAATAAAGAATAAATAATAAACTATTTTGTCTCTTTACCTTTAAAAATAACTTTTTTTTCTACCAAAACATAAAATAACCCCCCTTTTTTTAAATTAAGTTAAATGGTCCGCCCCTGAGCCCGGTCTACATTATTTAGACGCATTTGTAAATAAACAAATTACGCAATACTGCCGTGAAAATGTCTTGATGGGTATCCTGCTGTGTGTGACCAGGCAGTAGACAGAATGTTTATTGTGAACGACATGTACCTGCATGTCTGTCTATAGGTAGCAGGTTAATTAGCCAAACGCGTAACTGAGGCAGTTTTCACTCAGAGGAGAGAGTTCACAGTTTTAGAAAATCATCAGTTTTACTTTAAACATTTAACGCAGTAAAATGCATGCACTTGACAAGAATTGAAAGTATTTAATGCATGTACACATACTTCCTATTCGTTCCGTTTTGTATAACAATAATTTAAAAAGTGGTTGAAACACTTAATACAATCAAACATCACATTATTTTATGCATTGCCTAAGAACTTGTCATGAAAGATCGACCTATCTTCGTGTTCTACTATAAGACCCCTTCCAATTTAATGATACCAAATCTAAGTTGACATAAGCTAATCAAAATTATTATTTCTCGAGAGAGGTGAGCACACACTTGTCTTTTTACTTAATATTCTTCTTTAAAAGCCTTTTTTTTTACTCTCAGACCCCGGGCTCAGACCCCTCCATATGCACATAATTATTGCAAGTTTTATGAAAATTAATTGTGTGATATAGATCTATTAGGTTTTGTGAATAAATGTTACAGATTGTAGCGCACACACGGTTAATTAATCTTTTTTTATTAATCTGGGCGCCATATTTTGTACATGTTGCGAAAAACAGATACGTGTTGCATTATGCGTCATCAATGACCTATATAATACATTATCATTTAAAGCGTAGCAATTAAATCCCTGTCGCCCATCTACTTCCTGTTTTGAAAATATTAGTGATGTTACTCAAGGCATAAAATCAGGACGCTACCAATATTTAATCGTTCTATGAGTGTTCTTGTTGTTTAGTCTAACATACTTATTTTTAAAGAACTTCAAAATTCATTACTTTTCTATACAAGAATTTCCCAGAATTTACAAGTAATAACTCTTAATTTTTTAACAATTTTAGATAAACAGGCGACAGATTTCTCTGCTGAGAATTCCCGGGGGAGCGGGTGAGGGCTTCTGCGAAAAAAAAGCTTCCCCGCAAAGACAGGTTGTGAGAAAACATCTGTCTCCCGCGAGACAGACTACTGAGGCTTTCACGGTAAATCAAGATTATGAAACATTATAATGGATGTTGTGTAATTTAATAAATGTGCTATGTTTATAAATTCTTTTAATTTAGTAGGGACAAAGGGGCAAATGCAAATGCACATTGGTCCATTCAGCATAGAATTGAAAGAAACGCCGCAAAACGTGCCACCTTACAACTATTTCTGCCCTGTTAAAAAATAAATACATAAGTACATGTACATGTACATGTAAAATATAACTTAGGACAACTTACAAAAATATCTAGGAAGGTACACTTTATACATGCATCCATGTTTCTAGAACGACACCCTTCAACTTTTCTATGCTTGTACATTAAGATGAATGCATGTATATATGGAGTTATGATATACTAGTAGCAGGAGCTCCTACAAGATGACATCTAACGTTCAGACTGCGATACAGCTTTATTATTGATTAGTCGATAATTTTAACACCCCAGCAAGATATCTTTCTTTGATATCCAGCGTTATACAGAAAAAAAACTTTTTATTTTGAAGATACAAATATTTCTTAAACACTTTAAATACCGTATTAACAGAAGCGTTTTATGATCCTTCATGAATATTATTACCTATTAATCATATTGATTGCTATTTGATTGATTGTAAACTAGTCATAAATACATCAAAGTGAAATCTGAAATGAGAAAATACAAACAAATAAGGTCTCTTCTTAGTTCTATGACCCGTCTTTAAAAAAAACTTTTGACATAAAAAAGAAAAAAAAAAAAAAAACCCCACAATTTTTAGTGTTCTTGTATTCACAATTCAGGACATAGACGATATTGAGATGTGGAATAAGTGTACGCGACACAACAAACATAAACAAACAGCAATTCAAAAAATCACAACGGAAAACAGCAAGCAGTCTTCAATATGACCATAGGTCACTGCTTACCGTCTTGCATTGGCCCAAGACTTATGATACAATACAAAAGTTTCAAAACCAATCCCTAAATCATCAACGAAAGACCCAATTCTTGACATAAAACAGTTAACACATAATGACAGGGACAAACAAAGGCTGTTAAAGTTTCCTGGCTAAGAACAGGCACATATAAAATGTGGCGGGGTTAAACTAGTTTTTTTGATCCAACCTTCCCCCTATTGGTAAGCTTACACAAAGCATACATATAAAACACACTGTAAAACTCAATCGACATAAGTTCAATTCAACAAGAGAGAGATAAAATACTGTACGAAAACAACAAGACAAGGAGGAACTCTCTTGAGAACACTCGAAGTTACTGACAACTAGCTTAGAAACATTTATCGATTGATGTAAAAGAATCAAATACATCAGTTCTAAATCCGACATCCCACGTCAAAACAATGAATAATTTAGAGTTGTATCACCACACAGAACCGACATACTTGATCGCTGTGGTGCTAATAAATAATACAGTGGATACAAAGTGAATTTTTAACGTTTTAAAGTTACTATCAAGCTATCAGTATTTCTGCCAAAACATATCAAATGCAAAGATTTTACTAAAACATTGAATTCGTATCCTTTTTCAAAAGGTTTTTAAGCCTGTTTTTAATTTCCATAATGTTGTTTTTGAATTTTTGTGCTTTATAAACTACATTTCTATAAAAATCAGGATAAGATATTCCTTTAACAATCAGAAATCTACGTGTACAATCAAATTTTTCGATGAGATGTCAATATTAATGTGCAAATTTTGTAAAAAAAATGACTAATTTGTGGTAACGGTAACCTTGTTTTAGCAATTTTTCTGTAATAAAACGGTTTTTATCATTAAAATCAGACACATCACTGCATATGCGAGCATACCTGACTAATTGTGAAATGTATACCCCGTTAGCTGTAGCTAATGATACGTCTCCTTCAAGAAACGGAAAATTAACTATTGGGGATGAAAAGTCATCCCGTTTATCATATACTTTAGTGTGTAATCTACCATTGATAATGCTTAAGTCCAAATCTAGAAATGTCGGTCGAGTTTGCTTTATTTAGGGTTAATTCTTTAGGATATATATCATTTATTAAATTTGAGAATGTGGGGTTGTTTAGAGCAAGTATGTCATCTAAGTACCTATATGTATCGATAAAGTTTCGATAAGGTGGTTTTTGTTTTGGTCTTTTTGTAGCTTGGCCATAAACTGTGATTCGTAACAATATAAAAAAAGATCAGCTATGAGTGGAGCACAATTGGTTCCCATTGGAATACCAATGACTTTGCGATATATTTGTTTACCGAACCGGATGTTAATATTATCTAAAAGAAAGTTTAATCCAGTAATAACTTCTATGTCGGTCCAATTAACATAACTTTTGTGGGTTTCGTTACTAAAAAACGATTGACTAAATACCTGTGACACTTTAGAACAGATGTAGTCACTTTTAGATATGTCAAAGCACCATTTAATTAAAAATTCAAATTTCTTTTTGATAAGATTGTGAGGTAGATTAGTATATAAAGTGGAAAAGTCGTAGCTGTCTACGGATTGAAAAGTATTTTAAAATGCCCGAAGTTTGTCTTAAACATCAAGAGAATTTCATGAACCTCCCGAATAAACAGGTAAAACAGAGCTATATCATAACTCCATGATATAAATAAACACACTCTTGAAAGATGGTTTATTTCTTTGTTTAATGCGTTTTCTATCTTAGATATAGTAGATCTTCGAAATTAAATAAAAGGACTACAACAGACAGACATGACATATTTAGAAAAAAGTCTTTTAGTTTCGATGTAACATTGATATAATATACATATTAAATAAAGCTCTGGACCTAAACCAGTAAGAGACAGATGATAATCACCCACTTGTTATTAGGACACCCAACCAGGCGTTAATTTTACGATAACACCGAGAAAACAGGGAAAATCTAATCTTAATGATAAAGAAAAGATTGAAGTAGATGTTATTCTTGTCTCTATTGCCTTATATATGATAATTTTTATTTTTTTATGGGACATTATTCAAACGGTTAAAGGTCCAGGTGCCATTACTTGGCGTCCGTTGTCGTCTGTCGTCTGTCGTTCCTTAACAATATTTCAAAAATCTTCTCCTCTGAAACTACTGAACAGAATTTAATGAAACTTGGTATGAACATGGAAGTAATATAGACAGGAAGAAATACAAGGCCATAATATGAATGGTATGAATGATCCTTAGGGTATCCTGCACCAAACTTGTGTTTCGATTTTTGATCCGTCAAAAACATGGCCGCTGTTACTATAAATAGACCAGGGGGGACAGATATTGTTTTTGGCATGTAAATCAAAAAGTATAAGGGATAGATGAAATCTGATGCCACCCTACTGCTTAAGAATCAACAGTTCTACAAAAGTCTCCATTTGGTCAAAGTTGTCAGATGATCCCTTATACGAGTTACAGTCCCTTAAAGGTGAAAAATAGCATTTTTGTCATGTTTTTTGGATTATAGAATGAAAACTATTGCAGAGAAATGCTGTTGCTTGCTTAAATGTTAACTAATTTTTGCCTTTAAGGGGCCGTAACCCCTATAAGGGGGTCATCTGACAACGTTGACCCTATAGAGAGTTATGTAGAGCTAAATGAGCTGAATATTTAAGCAGGCAACAGCTTTTCTCTTTCTGCAATAGTTTTCATTATATAGGCCAAAAACACTATTTTTTGCCTTTAAGGTGTGTAACCCCTATCAGGGGTCATCTGACAACTTCGACCCTATGAAGACTTTTGTAAAGCGAAATTGATATTAAAGCAAGGAAAAGTTTTTCCCTATCTGCAATAGTTTTCATTCTACAGACCAAAAACACCATTTTTGCATTTAATGGGCTGTAACCCCTATAAGGGGTCATCTAACAACTTTGATCTTATGGAGACTTTTGTAGAGCTAAATGAGTAGAACATTTAGCAAGCACCAGATTTTCTCCATCTGTAATAATAGATTTCATTCTATAGGCCAAAATCACTATTTTTTGCCTTAAAGGGCCCGTAACCCCTATTACTACAGTTTTTATATTTTACATTTATACTTGGTACGTTTTTGTATAGAAATCTGTATTTATTTATTTATTTATTTTTCAGAACAACTATAAAGAACACCACAAGACTTGGCAGATGACATTTTCATTTTCAAATATCCTATAAAATTTATGATATTGATAACTCGTTGGCTTTTTTTAAAGAACATCATATTCTTATGGCCATACAATTTGTGTTTTATTTCTTATTTAAGTTGCTTTTCGTGTAGTTTTCTCATTGTTTGAGTTGGAGAAAACATCAAAGCTTTAAATAATCCGTCTAAATTTCAAAGTTATCAAAACCCTAAGGTTCTTCCTACCCCAGACATTATCTTAGTAATTATTTGGTTCCCTAGTTTGGTATTTTTGGTTTTATTGTTCTATGCTCTTCATATTCATATAGTGTTTGGCATTTTCAATATTTTTGGTAGAGCGCCTCTGATGAGTCTTGAATAGACGAAACGCACGTCAGGCGTAGCAAAATTTTATTGTCTGGAACTTTGTTGTCATTTGTATTTCGAACACACGTGAAGGTTAGCACTGCTGGTGGAGTTTCAATTCCCCGAGGTTAGCCCGCTCCGGCACCAACACTTTTGAAATGGAGAAAACATCAAAGCTTTAAATTATCCGTCTAAATTTCAAAATTGTCTAAACCCTAAGGTTCTTCCTACCCCAGACATAGGTATTACATGTTAAACGTAGAGAGATCTTGGTAGGATCGAACTAAGAACGCGAAAGGCCTGATAGCATAGTAATGATGTCTTAGCATGCTCTTCTAGGTCGTAGTAGAATCGTGGCATTATCGTAACGAGAGTGTTCTTGTTTAACGGAATCAGCTGTAAACTTTTGGTACGAGCTTACCACGCTTGTACCACGACATCAATACGAGTAAAGCTGACTGCTCAAAAATCTTCTCACAATCTCATTACGATGTTAGTATGCTCTATTTCCAATGCGTTTGTTTTGAACATGTTCAAAAAATTGAAACACAGTCGTAGTCCCAAAGGATCAAGTTTGTTCATACATTTGTACCACGACCTACACGACATCATAACGCCAACAATACGATGTTCGACGAATCAAGATACAAACAAGATAATGTTAAGTTGTGACTCAATGCGACGGGGCTTTATGATTCCAGCAATTAACCTTTTTAGGAAACACAATGTTGATATGACCCTTTAGACATTTCTTGTTTACATTTAAATAATTGAAAGATTTAAGTGATATAAGAACACTGCAAAACGGGATGCCAGTAGACTAAATGTATCTAAATTTTAATTCAATAGATCGGAAAAACAGAGTATAGAAGTGTGACTTTAACTTGATTGACCTTTTTTAGCTCACCTGGCAAAAGGCCATGTGAGGTTTTGCCATCACTATGCGTCTGTCGTCGTCTGTCGTCCGTCATCCGTGAACAATTTCAAAAATCTTCTTCTCTGAAACCACTGAGCCAATTTAACTGAAACTTTGCAGGAATGATATATCACATGTTGATAACAAAATCTTTTCAGTTAAAAATGATACGAGAAAAAAATGGCCACTGTTACTAAAAATAGAACATAGGGTAAAATCACTTAAAATGGCTGATAACTCAGCAACCATAACAGATAGAAAAAATCTGAAGAATCTTAAACTCTTCAGAATCAGAAGCTCTACAAAAGTGTTCATAGGGTCGAAGGACCCCTTATAGGGGTTACAGCCCCTTAAAGGCGAAAACTAGTGTTTTTGCATATAGAAAGAAAACTATTGTAGATAGAGAAAAGCTGTTGCTTGCCTAAATGTTCAGCTCATTAAGCTCTACAAAAGTTTTCATTGGGTCGAAGTTGTTAGATGACCCCTTATAGGGTTACAGCCCCTTAAAAGCAAAAATAGTGTTTTTGACCAAAAGAATGAAAATTATTGCAGATGGAGAAAAGCTGTTGCTTGATTAAATGCTCAGCTCATTTAGTTCTACCAAAGTCTTCATTAGGTTGAAATCGTCAGATTACGCCTTATAGGGGTTATATCCCCTTAAAGGCAAAAAAATAGTGTTCTTGGCCTATAGAACGAAAACTATTGCAGATGGAGAAAAGCTTTAGCTTGCTTAAATGTGCAGCTCATTAAGCTCTACTAAAGTCTCTATATAGGGTTGAAGTTGTCAGATGACCCTTTATATGGGTACAGCCCCTTAAAAGGTGAATAATAGTTTTTTTTTTACTTATTTAGAATGAAAACTATTGCAGATAGAGAAATGTTTTATTTTTTGCTTAAACATTCACCTCATTTATCTATACAAAAGGGTTGACATCCAGACCAGGTGAGCGATTCAGGCTCCTGAGAGCCTCTTGTTTTGATAAGAAATTCTTATTTCGACAAAAATCAATGTTTATTTATTAGAAGGCTATCTCACAAAAGACTTCAATTTGTGTATATGCGTGTTGAACCCCCTTATCAATGCACCTTGGTCATACAGGGTTGTAAAAAAAAACCAAAAAAAAAAAATAGAACCTGAAAAACCACCGACATTCGGCAGGTAGCTGGCAAACCTTATCGCAAACTGGTGTCGAAGTACCAATTACAAACTCGCATGGAAGTGCAATTTACAAACTGGCGTGTAAGTTCTAATTATAGACTGGCGTGGAATTACCGTTTTTTTTTTATCAATTACACACAATGAATCGACTAAGAAAAATGGAAGTAGTAACTATTGAGCAGTGTTTAACATTGTGGTATAAACACCAGCTGCTTAGACCAATCGGCCTCAAATGTTTTTCAATGTTAACATACAATTATCATAAATGGCCATGTAAAATATGACATTTATTATAAAATCAAATAATACGCTTGAAAACTAGGATAGATTATTGAAAACGTATAACCGCATTTTTATAGATTTGCAGGCGGCAGTGATCGATGCTTGAATTATTTCCTCATATAGTAAAAATAAAAAAAAATTAATAACAACAATAAAATATATCATAAAAAATTTCCGGTTAGAATGACACATCTGTTCAAATAAATGTTAAAATGTAGTTTTTATCTCAATTGAGTTCGTGTCTTGAATTGTGAAAATTCGTCTGGAGTTTTATGAGATTAATGAAAGAATCAACTTATTACGGTAGGTGAAAACAATTCACACTACTTTTCGAAAATATAAAAAACCTACCCATTAAAAGGCACAAAAACATATGGAGTAATGCAATTTTTAAAAAACACCAAAGCCACCATTTTACAAATGGCACTCTCTAGTCAACGAACTAAAGAAAAAGACAAACATAATAAAAGACAAACATAATAAAAAAAACTAATTAAGATTCAATAAACAATCTATAAGATATTGTCTTAGTTCTGATTAAAAAATACCAAAACAATATTATAACAAAGTGGATTTTGTAATGTTGTTTAAACATATTTTAAGGAGAAACCACCCAATAGCAGCATTTGAATCAAAACATTGGAGTTTCAAACCAAATGCATTTAAAGAAAAACACTCAAACAAACAGTTCGAACAAAGAAGTCGCTGAAGTCGATGATATCGACTATGTGCAATACAATGAACGAAACCTTGTGTTTCGAACTATTTTTGATCTAGACAAGTGGAAATTCTAATTATGATATATATAATGAATTTATAACAGACAAGTCTGACTCCATGGCTTGTAATTACTCGTTTAGACTTACATATATTCATGAAAAAAAAATGAATTTAATAAGTATTTATTGTTATATTTTACAGTTGATGCCAAACAGTGTAATTATGGATCCTAAGAAAGCATGAGTCAATCAGAAAGCATCACTAC
Organism: Arcuatula senhousia; assembly: GCA_963971305.1. Classification (NCBI taxonomy): domain Eukaryota; kingdom Metazoa; phylum Mollusca; class Bivalvia; order Mytilida; family Mytilidae; genus Arcuatula; species Arcuatula senhousia. Next base: position 9,102,763 of record OZ020313.1, read on the forward strand.
GTTATGCATTATTATTGTCTTGTACTTTCTTGGAGTTAATGGATTTAAAGGTACGATTAACTAATAAAAGTGCTTTCACAAAATGACTAAATAAGGATTGCCTTACATTGCAAATTCAGTAAGTCCTTAAAAAGTCATTTTACTTTTTCAAATCATGTATTTTCATAAAACCATCAGTCGTCGTCTGACTTTATAAAGACAGATCGGAGACGCTTAAGCCAAAAACAAGGCTCATCTAATGTTCTTAAGTTCCATAATCTTAATAAGATAAAATGTAGTTTTTAGCTCATCTCAAGGTTCAGGTGAGCTTTTGTCATCCATTGGCGTCCGTCGTCCGTCCGTCGTCCGACGGACCGTTAACTTTTCTAAAACGTTAACTCCTCTGCCACCATGAGTCCAATTGCAACCAAACTTGGTAAGGTTGTTGATCAGCGTTCGGTGCTTAGAACTAATGTTGGGATTTTTGATTCGTCCTAAAAAATGGACGCTGTGGCTTAAACAGAACATTGGGGTAAAATGCAGTTTTTTTTTGCAAATGACTCAAAAACAAACAGCTACATATATTAACATTTTGCATGGGTAAAAGTGATCAGCACCTCAAGATCTACCTATCCTGAAATTTTGAAGAAAATTTAACAACCAATGTGGGACCTTTCCTTTAAGGAGTTATTGCCCTTAAAACGACAAACTTGAGCATATTCACAACATGTCCTAATTACATTGAAAACGTTAATTCCTCTGACACTTTAAGTCCAATTAGAACCAAACTTAGTATAGTTGTTAATAACATAAGGTGAATAAAACTGATGTGGGAATTGTTGATTGGTTGTAAAACATGACCGCTGCGACTAAAAATAGAACATAGTGGGGGATTGCAGTTTTTTGCCAATAACTCAAAAACGGTTACAGATTTTTTTCTATTTTTGATTGATTAAAAAAGTGATCAGCAACTCAAGATCTATTTTGAAATTTTGAAGAATATTGTCCTTTTGTGAATTTTTTTTGCTAATTTTGCACCTATTTAGCTCAATATCTTAAAATTTGTATATGATATTTGAGAAATTTAAAATGCGTATTGATAAGCACATAAAAATCTACAAAATATGTAAATGGTCAACGTTGTACATGTAGGACCCTTCCATTTATGAGTTATTCCCCTTAGAACATCAACATTGATTATTGTCACATTTCTTGATTACATTAAAAACGCTAATTCCTCTGACACCATAAGTCCACTTGAAACCAAGCTTATTATGGCTATTTATTAGCATTATGTGTATATATCTGATGTGGGGATTTTTGATCGGTTGTAATACATGTCTACTGTGGCTAAAATTAGAACATTGGGTAAACTGCAGTTTTTTGCTAATAACTCAAAAGGGTTTGGACTTTTGACACTCGAATGCCCCATTGGTGCCTCTTTGCCTCTTTTTTGAAATTCTGAAATTAAAAGTGATCAACACGTCATGATCAACCAGCCCTAAAATTTTGAAGAATATCCAACAGCCCATTAAAGAGTAATTGCCCTTTAATTTTAATTCTTTATGAATTTTGCACTTACAAAAAAGTTTTAAGCTTAATATCCTAAAATTGATATGAGATATCTAAGAAATGCATATTGTTAAGCACATGTTGATCTACAAAATATGAAATAAGGTCAAGCTTGTTATACTGTTCATTTTAGGGCTTACAATGTTGAAGGAAAGAAAATATTTAAAAGGTTTCAATTGCTAAAACACTTCTCTGTACAACCATTACTACATTAAGTTAAACCATATTGTCATATGACCCTCTTATTAAACTTATGCCCTTTCAATGACAATAGATTTTGCTAATAAATATCCTTCAGGCATATATGTCAGATGAGCGATTCAGGCTCCTGTGAGTCTCTTAGTTTTTCTCTCTGATAAGTCACAATAAATCACTTATCTCGTTTGTGGTTTTACATCAAAGACGATCGTTTGTATCAAATCTGGATAAACAAGTTTAATCTCGTAACAGCAAAACAGCAACAAAACGATCGATTTCTCCACACTTTATAACTCTATATAACTTGTTATTTGCAACAACTGATTTAACACAGAAAAAATGGAAAACGCAGGTACAAATATCTACTAGTCTACTAGTCAACAGACACTGACCTTTAAAGTGATGATTTAAGAAGTAGATACTGAAAAAGGGGAAATTTTCGCGAGGTTTTTTTTTTCGCTTTTTTCGCGATCACAACACACATTTCAAGGAGTAACCTCGTATCAGAAGCATTTAAATCAAAATATTGGAAGATCCAAAACTAAAAGTATTGAATGCAAAGTAATCAAAACCAAACAAAATTCTAACAGTAAAGCCAAATCCAGCACCGAAATAATCGACCTTGTCCAGTACATGGTAAGAACCCTGGTGTTTTTAGCCAACTTTAAATTTTATAATAGAAAATGTTAACGACAGAAAATAAATAGAAAAAATATTCGTTGTGAACAAGTCTGACGAACAGGCTCAGGGACCTCTGGTTCACCAGCAGCGGAAAATGATCCAGTGTATTCAAAATACAAATACCAAAACGGGTATAAAAACGGGTAATTTGGTTATACTGTATATGCACATTTCAAGGAGTAACCTCTCTTAAGTAGCATTTGAATCAAAATATTGAAAGATACAAATCAAAAGTATTTAACAAAAAATACTCAAAACAAAACAGATCAAACGAGAGGCCAAATCCAGCACCGATGATATCGACCTTGTGCAGTACAAGTCATACATTGTATTATATCTCGAAATAAACATTTAGCAAATCATTTAAAAAAAGTTCCTTGACGAATGTGGTGACTTAAACTTTCCAATTGTTAACTTTTCCATCTTCTGCAGCAGCATTTCATCTGCTCCAGTATACGGAGTTAACGTATCACAACCGATTCGTTATTCCAGAGCTTGTTAAATTTACACCGATTTGCTTGGTGGTGCAACACTTCGGACTAAAAAATGCTTAAAATGCTCGACAGAAAAGCGCTTCACACGCATTGAATATTTTGTTTTGTTTGTTATATAAAAAATGATACCAATATGTAGATCGTGTCTTTCTGGCAAATATTCTACATTCTTTCGTTTTTAATATTACACAGGGTAATTTTGTTCCCCGGTTGTTGTCTTCACTTAAAAATGTTTAGGAAGACATCACGCGCTCATAAACAAATATGGGATTTGTACGCAGCGATGTTAATGACGTTAGTCCCGCCAAAACATAAAAAGTATCCAAGAGTTGTCTCCCTTATTGCGACGAATACTCAGAAAAAAATGCCTGTACCATATAGATTCGATAAAATATTTGTAATACTGATACATGTATCTTATGTAGTCTGACATAATTATTTATATTTTATAAATATTACTCCATAGTTATATAGAATTTTCAAAAGTCCCGCCCCTTTTACCTTATTTAGCATATCAGGCGAAATTTGAGACCTAATTTCTTAAATCGGTTTAAGCACCCCGCAGATCGACATCGATTGTTTTAGAATTTCACCACACAATAGATCATAACATATGGAATTTGAGAATTGCTGCTCATTCTTTTGTATTTTTGAAAATTATATCAAAAAATTGATATCAAGATGAAAAACGCAGGTTTTTTCTCATTCTGATTTACCCTTTTTGTCCAAAAATTGAAATGATTTTTCATATTATCAACAATGGGGATCTAAATCCAAATAAATCGATAAAATACGAACCCAAATAAATGGCTTCCGTGTCTTGTCGGAGAAAAGATGAAATGGAAGAAGCGCGGCAAACTGTTACAACTCGTGGTCACGTCGCTAACTCTCGTAGAAATAAAATATAGGTCAATATAGGACCAGATAAGAAAAAGCGATGGCTTTGTAAAGTCGTAAGCGGCCAACATGGCGACGGCAGCCTGATTTTAACAATCTATCTGAGACTGATACCAAAAAATATCGACATAACAACTATAGAAACTGAATTGAAACCAGACGATCTCGGTTTGTATGCATGCCCAGGAGTCTCGACAGAGGGAAGCGATGGCTTCTAAAGTCGTACGCGGCCAACATGGCGACGGCAGCCTGATTTTAACAATCTATCTGAGACTGATACCAAAAATATCGACATAACAACTATAGAAACTGAATTCAAACCAGAGGATCTCGGTCTGTATGCATGCCCAGGAGTCTCGACAGAGGGAAATAGTGATTTTGTTATTAAAAAACTCGCTCCCAATGATCTCGTAAAGTTCTGTGATGTATCAAGTCTTGCGGAAGGAAAAGTTGACGTGACAAGTAAGTCTTGCATTTATGTTTTTTTAAAGAGTTTTGTTTAATTTACGATTACATACATTAACATCTTGTACATTGTACATGTATATTGATTGTATCACCATGTTGTACATTGTATTTTATGTGTAATCTATCAACATGATCAATTATGTTCTTTTCTTCTATCAATTATGTTCTTTTCCTCTACATGTACAACAACTCTGTGTACATGTATTTATTATAGAATGTAAAACACTGCCACCTGTTAAGTAAAAATATATTAGAGTCTAATATGAATCTAATTTATTTTAAATCAAAAATTGCTTACACAAGGTTATGTTGCTGCTCGGTTGTTGTCTTCACTCAAGAGTGCAGACATATCGAAAAATTTTAAAAGTGGACATTCGGTCCTGTGAATCTGAAAATTGTGTCTGACCCAAGCATTTTTTTGTCTGCAATTTACTAACATACTCCGTTCTCATTATATCATGGGTTCTGTGTTATCGTGGTATTTACTTTCATTTCAAAACCAAATATTTAACTGTGACGTCACTGTTTCTACGTAGCTACGTACCACGATATAACGAGATACCAGGATTGTTCATACAAAATTACGGTCTGATCAGCCAGTAATTCTGTCAGACACACCAAATCTTGCAGGACTGAACAGATATTTGCAGGACAGGTCCTGAGGTTCTGTACAGCTGTCATCATGTACAATATTTCGATATGTTTGCCCTCATAGAATAAAAAGCTACGCCGAGCGCAGCATGATACGACCGATACAAGTTGAACCCTGTACGCTGGAGGCCCAATATGGATAGTCTATTGCTTTGGTCACATGAAGCCCTTGGTGGACTTACAAAGCTTTTTGACACATACATCCTGTGGTGGACTTTCAAATGCATGTTGACATATATACATGTTGTTGACATCAACATCTCATACAAAAAGCCTTATTTATATACATATATCAATTTACATTATTTTGCCCTTTGACCCTTAATTTAAAAAAAAACTGTAAGAAATATTGTTAATCAGATTGCAAAAAAGGGCAGGGATTTTCATAAGGTATCCAATGAAAAAATATTTTGAAATCGGACCATTTATAAAAAAGTTATTTTTATGGGCATGGCCTACTCTTTGGCACATCCCTGTTCACTATTTTATGGAAAGCTACCCCCCTCCTGAAGACCTATTAGATTTTTAATGACAATGTACATGTGTATATGACGTAAAGAAATTAAAGCAATATCTGACAATATTTTCTAACCTACTAAATAGTAGGTATTCATTACTTAAAACAATAACAAATATCAATGTGATATATCTTCAAAGAACAGCATGGCCAATTTGGTCACATGTCACCTTATATTTGTTTTAATTTAAAATTTTCTGGGTTTCATGTTTATTGCATGAACCTTCTGGTTGATAGGAAACTGTGTTTAGAAATTGTAATAACTTGGAAATACAAATGACAACAAAGTTCCAGACAATAAATTTTGCTACGCCTGACGCGCGTTTCGTCTATTCAAGACTCATCAGAGGCGCTCTACCAAAATATTGAAAATGCCAAACACTGTATGAATATGAAGAGCATAGAACAGTAAAACCAAAAATACCAAACTTGGGAACCAAAATATTACTAAGATATTCAACCTATGTCTGGGGTAGGAAGAACCTTAGGGTTTAGACAATTTTGAAATTTAGACGGAAAATTTAAAGCTTTGATGTATTCTCCAACTCAAAAGTGTTGGTGCCGGAGCGGGCTAACCTCGAGCAATGGAAATCTATCATCACATATCTTTGATCTTACAAAAAAAGCAAAGAAACTTCAGTTTTCCTTGTATTCTAAATTTGCAGCCCTTAAATGTTGCAATATTATAACTTGAAATATTGGGACAAAAATGTTTTATTTCATCTTATTTACATTTTATACTTATGTCTTACATATATATGTGTGTCTTTTGGGGATTACATTGCATTGTTAATTCATGAGCTTTATCCAATAAACTGATTGATTGATTGATAATATTATAGTGGAATTGCTGCAACTTTAGGACATATGAAATTGCAAGAATATTATTGATCATTATTGTTGATATAAAATACATTATTGTAAGCTGATGTTTATTTTTATAACATTATTTATTTGCAAAATATCAATTTAAATGTGGATTTATATGTGAATTTTGTCCTACATTGTATATTTAATATGTGTGTGTATTAGCAAGTTATGTATAAATATTTTTTTTCTTTCAGACAAAGAGCCATATAAAGCTAAAAGTTGATAAAAGTCATCAGCATCTGCAATTTCAAGATATGAATAAATGCTGACTGTGCATATATAATTCTCACTGAAACTGGATATATCTAGCATCAAAATAGTGCTTACCTTTACAGAGAGCTTTATTCTTCTAACTAAGGAGTCCAAAAGTCTATAGAAATTATGAAAATTTGTTTTGAGCAGCTACAAAATATATAAATATCCAAGGATGATGTGAAAAAGATTGAGTAAAAATCATGAATTAATATGTTGTGTAAAAGAATGAGTTCAGTGGTGAATTTAATATCAAGTGAAATATTAAAAAATTAAATGTGATATAGGAACTTTTTTTGTTTGTTACTCTATATATTTTCTATTGATGATGGATCCACACAACATCATATCTTCATAAACATCAAGGCAAATACAGAGCAACAATACATTAATGAAGAAAGCTTTGTCTGGACCCATATTGGACATACAAGTATAATAGTTGACTAGACACACAAAGAAAAAGAAAACACATGCAAGTGTCAATGCAACATACCATGTGTAACAGCTCAAGTACAAGAAAGAATAAAATCACATAGTTCCAATTTATTTGCCAAAGGAAGTCTATAAAAGATGATAAAAGATTAACAAAAGTTGAAAGCTGTAAATGCTCCATAAGTTTTTTTTATTTAATAAGATTTTGTGGCATGCATATTTACTCAGTTCACTGTAACAAAGGATTTTATAAATTATCCTTTCAATTCATCACAGTACAAGCATCTAATTCCTCAGCTGTTTACAATAGATATATATTACAAGTTATCCAATGTAAATAGATTGACGGACAAATATTATAATCAATGATTATACTATTTGACATGTTAAAGATTGTCTACATGTATTTCAATATATGTTATAAGTTTCAATTATGAATGTAACCTTGTCAATGAAATGACATTTGACCAATTAAGATTATTTAGAGGCAGGTTATGCCCCCTATCATTTAAAAAATCACTAGTAATTGCTTATTAAAAACAAAACATTGGGTCCAATAGGGTTATTTTTATCATTGTACCCATTTTCTTTGTACATATAACATGTTGGTGACATTTTTGATGCATTTTAGTGAATCAATATGTAATATTGATATGATGATTGCTATGTAATGTTATAAAGATTACTTTAACTAATCATTGAACAATGATAAACATGCTACCATTCAAATGGTATTAATGTCTAAAAATATTGTCCAAAATACCAAGTATGTGTTCAATAGAAAATGCATATTTTCAAACATAATTGCTGCTATAAGAATATTATGTCTGTAAAAATGTTAGTTATTCTACAAAAGTAATAATAAAAGATAACTTGTTTTGTTATATCAATCTATTTCCCACACAAAAAAGTTGCAGAGCTTTATGTCTCTGGTCCATCAATCAGTCCTACACATCACTTAGTTATAATAAAAATGACAAAGTTCCAGACAATAAATATTGCTCCGCCTGACGCACCAAGACTCATCAGACTTCCGAGTTGTCAGTACCAACGGTACTTTGATTAATCAATTCGATGGTGCTTATCGGGGTGCTAAACTTCAATTTCCAAATCCGAGAAAAACCATGTTGCAGACTTAATGGTTGCCATGGAACTTATTTATGGTACTATATCAGCAGTATTTTAACGCATTTACGTATTTTCTAAATACATATCAAATTCCTGTTCATTTCGATATAAAATAACCTTAATAAAGGCTGCTGGCGGTTGTCTATTGTGGTTTTTCTAAATTGCCGTTTAATTGTGGGTTGTGTCGCGTACACTTATTCCACATCTCATTATTTTTTATTTAAAATTGATTTTTATTTTTTTTATGTTTGAAAGGGTCGGGAAACGGACGATTTTCCGGAAAAAAGTGCATTAACCAACCTTCGTATATCTCAATTCAGTGCAGAATTGGTTTTTCTTTATGTTTTGATTTCTCCCTTTTACCGATTTAATACGCTTAAATCACCGTTACCAACGTCACGGGTATGCTATAATAGGAAAGAATTGCTTACTTTTTCGACGAACCTAAGTTCACTGTTGTTGCGACTTGAGTTCGCGTTGTTGATTGCTGGTCAGCAGTATTTTTCTACTTGAGATCTAAATTGAAACTTTATATATCAATCAAAATCATCTGGGCGCAGATGAATTTGAGAGGGCGCAAAAGCTTTGAAAATAGGTCCCTTGAGAAATTAAATGGCTATATGTACTTATTTTGTCTTGGAAGAAGAAATTTAATTTATCAAACAAGCTACAATGTATCTCTATAATGATACTAATGAAGTGTAGAAATTGTAAATTTGTTTTTAAATACACCAAATAAAAAGAAATTGTTTTAGTGGCTATATTATTTTGATAAATTAAAAGTTCACTGGAACAAGTGAAATTTATTCACGCAAAACTGTGTTCACCTATATCAGTGATTATATTTCATTTGTCCAAGTGAAATAAATTTACTTATATAAGAATGATCCCTGACTGTATGTCATGCTCATTTACTGTTTTTTTTTTGTTAATTTAAAAAATCACGTTTTGGTCCATTTTAGATGCTGGTGTATCGTATAACAATTGTCTAACATGGGATGATAATAAAACAGCACTAACTCTAACATGTAGAATACCAAAAGTATCAACGTTTGTCAAATTTTCCCACCAGAACACTAGAAAAAACATTAAATGCAATATGAACGGCAGTACAATTTTTTGTGATCCAAGCGATACACATTTGCGATATTTTCACCAGAATAACCAGACTATAGCAGTGTTGCAAATAATGAAACATGAAGGAGACCTAAATGGTGTTTGGTTTTGTCAATCAGAGAAAGAGGAACAAATACTGAGAACATTTGTCGACCTTAACAAAGGTAAAATATGATGCTTTAAACAATTGCATTTTACTTCCTCAGAATCGTACATGTACAAGTACATACTTTATTTGTAATATGTTTTAGTGTTCAATACATGTATGCATGTACAAGACGAACTTAATTGCCGCCAAATTCAACCAATGAAGACATGTTAAAAAGGAGAAATTGAGGTTTCAAGAATAAAAAAATAAGGCCAATAACACAGAAACATTGAAAACCCCATAATATACACTCCGAAAAAAGTTAAGCACCACCCTATTATTTTTTAAGTCTAGCTATTTAGCCCTTTTTGTAAATCCCAAATGAATTAGAGACTTTTTAAGTTATATCTTTTAGAATGTGTTCTTTATTTTAATTTCCATCAAAATGTTTGAAGAAGATATGGTCACCCGCTTTGAAATGCCAACTCAAAGCAAACCACAAAAATAACTAAAACCGTCTTGACAAAAACTTTCAGGGAAAAATGTGTTTTTTTACGTTTGAAATTATGCATTTAAGCAGACGATCCAATATCCAATAGGTTACATACTGGGAAGAGATTTCTGTAAAAAGAAGAAAAGAAAAAAAGTCAATTGTAAGAGAAAAGGGAGATTCGGTTTCGATGAAATTTTCAGCAAAAACATGAAAAATGCAATTTTCTAGACAGAATTTAAACTTTTTGGCTCAAATGTTATGTAGAATATCTTTTAAGCAACTTATCATTACTGGAGGTGAATGGTGTTGTTCTTAATTTCAACTATCCATTTTTGCAGATTTTGATTTTTTTGAAAATTTGATTTTTTTCACTAAAATGTCATTTTTCTCTTAGGAATTTTAAACCAAACTATTGAAATTATTCTAAACATATTCACATTTGATGCATGTTTTACTGACATGTTTATTTTTTAAATGAAATGGCTGAAAATTTAATTTTGAGTGCAATTTACCAGATTCACAAAAATCCGTCATTTTCTGAAATGACATAAAAAACACATTTTTCGCAAAGTGCCGTGCTGCATGTTAGCAATAAAGGCGATTAATCAAGATTAAACTTAGGTTTTATTTAACATGTGTTTTTGGACAAAAAAAGCATTTTACAAATTTCAGGTCAAAAATACAGCGAAAAAACAGGCTTACTTGAAAACGGCGTAAATTTCTTATGAAACTTTTGAAACTCATTTTCGAGACTCCTATTACTTTGCAATGCTGCTAAGCAAATGATGGAGTTGTGTTAAAATTCTCGACATGAAAATTTACTGAATTTTTAAACATGTGCAAATGGTTTCCGAAACTTGATTTTTTGTCATTGCTTAGTCAAAATTAATAATGGCACTGTTATAAAAGAAGGAAAATATCGCTTTGATTTGTTTTAGAGGCAATCGATTGATTATATTTAAAGGTTTCCTGATGCAAAAAATCAGAGAGTTCAATGGCCAAATAAAAGTATTGCGTCAGATTTTAATATGGTGGTGCTTAACTTTTTTCGGAGTGTATATTTTAGAGCAATTGCATTATACTGTTGCAAATACAATCTTCCTTCAACACTTTAATATGAATTAGCAAGAACCCATATATGAACCATTAACCCTGCTAATTTAAGGATCATACGTTGCTTATATTTTACTCGATGCTTCTATTTTCGTAATTTATACTTTTTAATTTGTAACTAAGCGCACGCTTAATAGTGTTTTGGGAATAAATCTTTTTTACAGCTATGTCTAGTTTTGGCCTTAAACTTATAACGCATTATGAAAATTCATTCCGTAGTTGACATTAAGAAATGGTACTTTTATCGGTTGATTTTGTGTTTTGTGTTTCTTCGTGCTTTTTTGTTCATGTTTACCGGTTTTGTCGTTGCCCTTTCGGACTTTGGACACTTGAATGCCCCATTTGTGCCTCTTTGCTTCTTTAACAACACAGGTTCTTATTTGCTGTCGTTCACAGTGAAAATCTGAAGACGGTCCCAAATGCGTATAATTTTTAACAAAAAAATGTCAATAGGAGATATTGTTATAGACAATAGATTAAGATATAAACCTTATAAGCCATTTTATCTTTTTATACAAAATTATCCTCGGTTTTGTATGAATGTGTCTTTTCTTGAATTTTAGGAATAAACAGCGATGCATGGGTAAAAATAAAAACCTCTATCATCAAACATGACCATGGAAAACAAAAAGTCCTTGTTGAATGCAGTTCTTGTAGAAAGCCGTTTAGAAACTATATTGAAATTTGGATCAACGGGCATTCGAATGCCAGTATTTGGTTAAACTCATCTGGCACTTGTATTCTTGGACTTGATAGTCCATGCCAACCCGACCAATGCAGTTGCTCTCTCTTTGGAAATAGGGTTGAAATGACATATGATAGTATAGAGACAGGAACAGAGATAACATGTTCAATGGACTTTAGAGATGAACATAGACTTGGAAGGTACCATATCACTGCCAACACAACCTTCACGAATAGAGGTATGATTAATTAAAAAAAATGTTTAAAAAGGGGTGGGTTTTACTGCTTACTCTTCCGGAGCACCTGAGTTCACTCTCGTTTCGACTTGAGTTCACGTTGCTGAATGCGGTTTTCTTGTTATGTGTGTGTTTGTTTTATGTTTTTATGTGGTTTGTTTTGTTGTGATGAGTTTTTGTCTGCCGGTTTTGTCTTTGTCTTAACGGTTTTATGATACTGATTACCCCTTTGGTACACCTTTGCTTCTTTTAAACACATACATGTTTTTAAACCATAACTTCATTAGCTTTTAATTTTGATCGTCTGCAGTGGTAGATTTAGATGATTTCTTATTTTGTTTAAGTAATTGTTGTTTTCTTTCATTTCATCATAATTCAGGAGTCCTCTAGACAAACAATTTGATTGAAATAGACCTTGACTATAAAATAAAAAAAAAGATAAATTCCAAAATATTATTAGTAAAAATGCACGTTTTAAATATATATTTCATATATTATTTTATTATTATCTTCCATTTTGACAGTTCTATCCCCATGTTTGAATACTACTCCTACATTACCAGCAACAGATGATATTTCAACCTTGGATTTACCAGATTACAGAACAGGATCATATGACAAGTAAGATTTACAACAGATATAAAAGTCCTTAGAAATGATGCAGTTGTTAATTAGACTGTACTCGAAGAAGTTAACTTTACTTTTTGGTTCCCTATATTTTACTTTTTCTATGTTGCCTCTTTTTGTTACAGGTCTAGCATGGATATGACTGACAATTCCATTTTCACAATGTTTATCACTTGCATGACTTGTTAAGTCTTGTTGCATTTTCATGGATTTAAAGTAAACAATGTAAAACTAAAAGTGTCTTCATTTTTATGTATTAAAAATGCAAATCACAAGAAATGATAAGCACTTGTGTTCCTTAAGCAACAAGAACTTGTGCATGACTTTTATTTTGTAGTGATTTGTCTTGTTCATGGTTGATTGACACCGGGAGTCCATCAGAAAAAGTTATTATTTATATAACACACTATGACGTCATTTCACCAGACGTGATTGTTATTCATGACGGTATGTTTTTTTAAGCGCTGCAATTTTCAAAACAAAGGAATCCTAACTTAGATATTTACTTATTAACTAAAGTATGATCACGAGTGCGGTGAACGCTTCTGGTTTAATGAGTGCTTGTTCCACATGAAAGATAACACTGAAAGTCAAACTTGGGATTCTGCACGAGTGGTCATAATTTGTTTATTCACCCAATAATGTCAATAAAAACTTTGAATCTTTATAAGGCCATGTCAGTAACCATAGAGATTCAAATGGAAAGTCAAAAAAAATTAGAATTTGAATTAACCACCTGAATACATTTAAATAAGTACTACAAACACATTTTGGGTCAAATTAACACATTTATTCAAAATAATGACTTTCTATGGCAACGAGAAACAAAGAATGACGAAAAAACAATTTTGTTATTTTTTTCAAAATCATGCATGGTTGCTATGGTAACGAAAAGAACTTATGGTTTTTGCTGGATCTAAAACTGTTAAAATGTAAGCTTTTTTAAAGTTTTTTACCGGAAAAGGCAACACAGCTTGATATTTTTCTATACATTGAAATAAAGAAATTGTCTTTTAGTATCAATTTATGAAAAAAACATTGGGTAGTCAGGTGTTTATATATTTTTTTAAATTAGGTAAAAAGTATTGAATGTTTCAAATCTTATTTAGTAAAATAACGACTGTCAAAAACTTTAATGACCTGGAATATCTAAAAATGGTTACTTTTATATACATTTAAACAAAACAAGAATACCCAACAGACATTATTATTGCTAAAATACAATGATTCATAACAATATAATAAGCACAAACCTCCATAGCAACAATTTTGTTTCCTTAGAAAGCATTTTTATGACACACAGTTTTATCATAAACGCTAACGTGCAATAGTAGCATAAATAATCAAAGAAACATGTTTTAGGGAATCAGAAATAATTGTTAAACACTTTGATTCACTATCTGTGGTACATGTGCATGATGTGGTAAGTGGATGTTGTATATGTAAGATGCAGTATTAATGTATCGCCATGGCAATGAATAGGAGACATTTTAAAAAAAATCATATTTGTTCATAACATTATTTTCTTTTGAACAAATTTGTTTATTTTTAATGTGCATGCATATGCATATCCTTATACTATCTTTTGTTCAACATGTTTCTTTATAATATTATATGACCTTGACCTTTAACTGTAAAGGCAAACAATAGTTGTTCAATTGAAAACACAATGTCAAGGTCAAAAGAAGAGAATGCAACTGTTACAGTCTAGCTCTGATGCAAAAATACATATCACGTTTGGTCAACCTAGGACTTAAAGTTCCTGAGATGTGAAGTGCAGTGTGAATGGCTAATGTCACTCAACGGGAAAATCAAGGTCAAGGTCAAAAGATGGAGCATCGTGTGTATATGAATACCACGTTTCATCAACCTTTATGCAAATATGTTTATAATTATAAGACTAACCGTTCCTGAGATTAACAATGTAGAGCTGCTCGTAAAATTTTTATCATTGATAGGTAAAGTAACAAATACATGTACATGTAATAACAGTTATCAACTGTTGTAAAAGTGCGTGAAGAGATTACAACCATAGGATACAGTAATGAACAAACAGAGGTAAAAACTGCCCGTACGAAAAATTTTACAGGATTCCTGCAGGACAGCTCCAGGAAAGTTAACGTAATCCTACCGTACTTTATTTTTCCAGCAGTATTTTTAACGTACATGAAAAATTGATCATTTTACTGTAAGGAATTTAAATCCTCTATAACAGTATTCCTGTTACAATACAGGTATATTTCTTTCTATAACCGCAATTTTTAGCTGATGCAGGAATCTCAAAAAATTATTACAGGAATACTGCTATGTTGGACTTAAAAATTTTATGATACAGGATTTTGTGGTGCTGGTAAAAGGAATATTGGACTTAGACATTTTTCTTAACAGGAATATTTAAATGTGGGACTTAGACATTTTTCATTACAGGAATATATATATACACACACAACGTTGTTGTATTTGTGATTGCTGGTGTGATAAAACATACTAGATTTTAATATTTATGCAAATAAAAGTGGAAAACATTATAATTTATTTTTTTTCCATTTATTATTTTACCCCCCCCCCCCAAAAAAAAAAAAAAAAAAAAAAAAAAAACCAACAACCCTAAATTGTTCAGTCTAAAAATAACAATGTCTCTTAATTGATATATTTAATGAATAAATAGCCCATAGGTATTGGTTCAAAAAAAAATCATAGGTAAACAAATCGTTTTGGCGATTATAAGCATTCAAAATTTGACAGGAAAAAATTCTGACTGTTTCATAGGTTTAACATTAGACTTGTTTAAGTGTAAAAAACCTATGAAAAAATAACAAGAAATTTATAAAACTTTGTTAGTTAGCCCTTTATTCTCTAATACATAATTGAAAAGAAAATAGGGGGTAAGTGGGCAAAAAAAATATCACCATTTTTATAATACAATTAAAATGAGTCCGAAAATCTGACAGAAATTTGAAATACTGACCAGCAATCATCCTTAAGTCAAATTATGAGATCAAAAGTAATCATCTTTAGACCACCATAAGCTGCATCACATGACGCGTCTTTTGTTAGGACATCCCAATTAAGTCTAAAAAAAATTTAATTGAAACGCTATTAGATACTTACAGATACATACAACTATTTATGTTTGGTGTTTCTTCTTGGTGTTCTCGTTCATGTTTACTGGTTTTGTTGTTGTCCTTTTGGACTTTTGGCACCCGAATGCCCCATTGGTGCATCTTTTACTTTGAAATTTGCACATAAATCGATCGATGCTAGTCCGAAATTTCTTTACAAATCTAGCATTGTCTTATTAAAAGCATCTGACAAAGTCTTATATGCTCTTCAGGATTTACGACCAGCAATACCACAATAACGACGGCACCAGGACTTTCAGGCAATGGTACAAACAAAGAATTCATTACAACGGGTCAATACGCTCTAGTAGTGTTTACCACTGATTCTCCAGAACAGGCACATGGCTTCGTTATGCATTTTTTTAGAGCTAAAGACTTATGTAAGTGAAAAATAATGTGAAGTGTTACAGGTATACGAACCAGTGCCCAACTCTAAACCCAACCCACAAAAAAACCAAAAAGTTAAACAGAAAAGACATATAAAACATGTTTATCTCATCTCGAAACATAGAAGAAATGATGAAGTAAACAGTTGACAAAATTTATTCTCCAAATCTATTGCAAGCATAACTATCAAGGATACTTCTAATATATTCGATTCAATTTCATATAATGTAAATGATTTCCTTAGTGGCTATTTTCGTTTTATTTCTCGTTTAAGCTGGAACTGGTTGTGGCACAGAACAAACTTTAACAGCCATCACTACCGACCAGTTCCTCAGTTCCCCGTCTTTTCCAAAAGCATATCCAGGGTAAGTACATGTAGCTAGCAAAAATGTATCTGGTATGTCTTTGCTTTTTTATTTCTTCTATGACATTACAAATGAATCATTCCGTTTTGGTAGGTTTATCATTACTTTTTTTAGATAGGTTTTGGGAATAATTTTATACCAGCTCGCCATTTTTTGGTTTTATTCATATGCATGTGGTGCTTAGCATTTTGAATCTTTTTGTAAGAGCGCTCTGATGGGGCTGGAATAGAAAAAGCGCGCCAGACATACCAAAATGTATTGCTTGAAATTCTTATTTACACTAGAGTTCACATTGTTTATTGCGGTTAAGTTGAAATACGTGGTTTTTGTATGATTTACAGCTTAAAATTATCTATTTCAGAAATGCAAACTGTCGATGGTTAATTCAAGCACAAGAGGGAGCAGTTCATGTTGAGTTGTTATTTAGTGACATTCAGGATGCACCAAAATGTGTGTCTGATTATTTGAAAATTATTGACGGTTAGATTATATATCAATATAACTATTCATATAAAAGCAAAATTAGAAAACAAGCTAGTTTGTCACAATCAGTAGATTAAGTACCCGGTATTTACTGATAACGGTTTTAGTTAAACATAACTATGAAAATGAGTATACGAACATTACATATACAAACACAATAACTGACAAGGACACGGAAACAAGCCTAAGCTTGTACAGGAGCCGTCTTCTTAACCACAAACAAAGTAAATAGACAATAAACATCTGGCACGCCTTAACAGTTTTAACAACTTGACAACACTTTAATACGCCTTTTTTAAGTTTTATATTAAATAAGAATTTAAAATGTATATCTTTTATAGTGTATATTCTTTACATTTAGGACTCAATGTCATTTTTAAATTTCATTATCAAATTAAAAGTCCTAATGCATGTATATGAGGTTGTTTTGTTTTCTTGTTCAGTTACGTGTGGTGAAGAAAAGTTAAATATATGCTCAAGGTACCCAGGGACTAAATTTAACTACACGAGTTACGGAACAGCTGTACTTGTTTTATTTGTATCCGATGCAACATTTGAATATAAAGGGTTCAAACTAAAGTATTCATCAGTACCTAAAACATTACCAATCAACCCTAATACAGAAGCTACTTCAATGGGATTTGATGGTGAGGAATACAGACATAAGTATAAATGACTAGACTCCTTAGTATAGTATTTAGGTGTATGTTGTTATATGCATTAATAGTATTCTAGGACCTAGAAAGAACGATCATTGATGTCACGATCATCACCTCGGGTATTTTTCTCCGTAAGAAATAAGAGATCTAATTGAAACAAACCATTCGATAGAGCAACGGAGCCATTTTAAATACATATAAATGATTTAAAAATGTGATAACTGGTCGGATACAATAGCCTATTTGCTGATACAGGTATAAATTTTATAGTACCCTAGGGACTAAATTTTTCATAAAGTATTTTTTTAACATTGTTGCAAACATGTATGTGTTGTTGGTAACTTTTTTTGTAAGGAAAAATGATTTATTTTTAAAATGTTTTTTTTTCTTGAGCATAAATGACGTCGTAGTTATGGTAAATT
Source organism: Arcuatula senhousia (assembly GCA_963971305.1). NCBI lineage: Eukaryota > Metazoa > Mollusca > Bivalvia > Mytilida > Mytilidae > Arcuatula > Arcuatula senhousia. The sequence continues at coordinate 9,120,697 of OZ020313.1, forward strand.
GAAAAAAAAAATAAAATCAGTCAATTAAACCACAAATATTGCTGACCATGTTCTTGTACAAAAAAGTTGCTCATACAATATGTATACGACAAGAAATTGTAAAATGTTCAATCTCATTTTTTACTTCGTGAAAGACATAGTTCACTTTATACATGTTATATACAGGATAACCAAATTACCCATTTTTAAACTCGTTTTGGTATTTGTATTTTGATACATATGGGTCGATAACCACTGCTAGTGGACCACAAGTCCCTCAGGGTAATCACAAGCCATGTCATCAGACTTGTCTTACACGAATTTACCAATAAATTTTAATACTTTGTTTTAGAAATTTTCGATTATGAATTCATAATTGTTTAAAAGAAAATGTTTCTTTCCTTGAAATGCCCATGGTTGATATTCTCGGAACAGGATTAGACTTTCCTGTTCGAACGTTTTTGGTTTGAGTACTTTTCGGTCAGTACTTTAATTACTGACCTTTAAATGTTTTAATTCAAATGCTGCTGGCAAGGTTACTCCTTTAAATATGCTAATATAGAATAACCAAATTTATGCTTTTTTAAAGCACATACCTTTTTATTTTCACGGGAAGTATATGGTATGCACATTTCTATTCCTTAAATTTGGAGTAAAAAGAAGCAAGGGTGTACCAAAGGGGTTATCACTATCATAAAACCGTAAAGACCAAGACAAAACTGGCAGACAAAAAATCATCACAACAAAACAAACCACATAACAACATAAAACACACACACATACCAACAAAACCTCATTCAGCAACGCGAAATCAAGTCGAAACGAGAGTGAACTCAGGTGCTCCGGAAGAGTATTTATTATAGCATTAAATATTGCCAATATATTTTTTCCTTTATTTCATAGTTTTGTATTTATTTATTTAAACTGTTTATTTACTTTTTTATTCATTTTATTTGATAGTTTTATCATCATGTCCAGATTCCACAACAGCATTAACAGCATCAGATTACATTTCAACTTTCACTTCACCAAGATACAGTACAAAATCAGATGACATTTCCACTTTGACTATTCCTGGATACAGCACGGGGTTCTATGACAAGTACGAAAACAATGACAAGAATAAAAAAAAATCAAAAAATGTGCCAAAGATTCTTTATTCAAATAGCACATAAGAAATGTTATTTTTGATACATGGGATCATTTCTGATCATTAGCATTTGAATATAACAAAACGAAAAAAAAATAAATGAAGAGCCATCGTACCTCAATGATAAAAAGGGACAATATCAAGCATTTGGGATATAGAGCATTGGCAATACAAAGAAAGAAGTAAGCCAATAGGAACATTTATAAATAGAAATGTTTAATTTCGTATGAGAGAAGACTGATAGCAGCGGTTGTCGACCCCCAGTGGTTTAAAAATACAAAGTACCAAAGTGGGTGTAAGAAAACGTAATTTTGGTTATGCTTTATATGGATATTCAACCAACCCTACTTTGTATACATATATTTTATTTAAATGGTCCCCTTCTCTTACTGGTATCATATAAAAATAACTGAACTCAGTCATGTTTTTTGAAAACTTTTATTCACATTATACATTTGTAACTTGCACGACTTGTTTAGTCTCATTTTCAAAAGGTTAAGATGCTCCACGTAATTGTACAAACAGTATGAGCATAAAGCCCTCACGACTTTTTATTAATTCAAACTTAAAAAAATTAATGAGGCTTGAGATCATTCTACACAACATTTCAATGAAAAGTAAAGTTAGTTTTTAGTCATGTTACTATATATGTTTTTTTAAATTATTTTTTAGTGATTTATCTTGTTCTTGTTCTTGGTTGCTTGACAGCGGAAGTCCAACAGCAAGCATTATCATATATATAACAAATTATGACGTCCTATCTACAGATATGATTGTAATACACAACGGTATGTTCACTTAGGACCGTCAATTCAAAACTCCTGAGCTAATGTATATATAAACATAAACTTTTGTTTTTTCATGGCTACACTTCAAATAAAATAGTTGATATGTAACATAATTTTCTAGTCTATCTACGACTTAAACTACACATCAAAATACGAAAAAAATAAAGTATAGCTGCGTCTAAATATAAAATTAACCGATCATTTTCCCTTTCAGTTTAGAAAATAACGTTTGTTGTTTTCTCTCTTCATTTTATATTCGTTCCATATTTTCGAAATCATATGACTCCGATCAGCCAATCATTCCTATTGTGTGATGGATCCGAAAGTAGAAACAATTTAAAAATGGGATGGTTAACATTTTAAGTACTTTCGACTTTAAAGATTATTCATGTTATTCTAGGTCTGTTCTCATCAGGGGTCCCCTAGAATTCATTTGTAAAACAAACCATCAAGCTCTATTTTAGTTTAGCCCTTGTAAGTAATTCGGTTAGATTTTTATGCTTCCTGTATGCTATGATCGTTTTTTGTTTCATTAAAATATTTTACGAGTATCATCATGTTCAAGAATATTCCAATATTTCAATAGATTCTTTTTATTATTCTTAGTTTGTATTTAGTTCACATTATTAACAAAATCATTTTGCTTTTATTTTCCTCATTTTGAGGAGGCGTGAACTTTCATGACCCAAAACTGCAGACATACTTGTGTCGATATCATAACCCGAGTAACTAAATTATAACATACTGTTTTTCATTTTTCTATTTTAAACAATCGACTATACAAAAAAAATGATAAATAATTGGGAAAACTCGTGCCAGACAATTCTGACACTTGGTTTTTGATTTTACTGATTGATAACAAAAGATGTCGTATATCAACATAATCATGATAATCTGAAAAACTGTTTTGCGCGTTTCAGGATTTTCCAGCAGCAATACTACGTTAACAACGCCACCAGGACTTTCAGGCTATGACACAAACAAAGTCTTTACGACAACGGGCCAATATGCCCTTGTTGTGTTTACCACTGATTCTCTAGGACTTGCCAAAGGCTTTACTATGCAATATATCAGAGCTAAAGACTTGTGTAAGTGGGAAAATAAGGTGTGGTAGATATGTATGGAGGACTCCAAACATAAGATATATGATACTATCGAAATCTTACAAGAAAGTTACAGTGTATGTACAAAATTGATATAAATGGGGAAAAAAAGAAACATATCTATAATAACGTACAGCGGTAGATATTTTTGCGGTATTAATTGTTGCAATTTCTGTTGATCCGCGAAAAAAAAGCAAAATTAAAAAAAAAACGCTATTCGGCAAATTTGAGACATTTCTTAAATAATTTGAGAAGAACCACATTTTCATGTATGATATCCAATTTAAAACCAATTAATTTAATCAACCGTGGAAATACCACAGTTGACTAGTATTAATTGTAGACAGAATTTCATGCATGTTCAATATGTTACATGGTTGTATTTAACTTTAATGTAATTTTCGTATACCATTACAGCTGGAACCGGTTGCAATGCAGAGCAAACCTTGATAGCCATCAGTACTGATCAATTTCTTACTTCCCCATTGTTTCCAAGAGCCTATCCCGGGTCAGTAGCTATACATGTATTTTAGATAATTAGATAAACAATGGTTGATAATAATATACAAAACCAGATATTAAAATAGATGATTGCCAGCTTACATGATATTCTAAATTAAAAACCATATTAATTTTATTAGTAATAATCACGCGAACATTTACTCTTGTGTCAATTTCCTAAATTTATCCGTTTCTAATGTTTTGTTTTATCTTATTTATTTTGAAAACTCTTGATAAAGAAATCTATACAACAAAAACACTTTATATTACTTGTTAACATTTGCACTACATGCTACCATTCCATGTTCACTTAGCACGTCAAGGGTTATATCCGTTTGTACTTATCTTATTTAAGATGAATGTAAGTGGGTCGTAACCTTCGATAGAAAAGACTGTATACTTGATTAGAAATCTATTCTACCTTAAGGGTCATTGGGATAGATTGAACATCTTAAAAGAAATCTTTGTATATCTACAACAAATAAGACTTATTATAAGAACGCATAAAGTGTAGAAAGAATTAGATTTGTATAAACATATTATTTTTAAAGACATAGAACCTATCATTTTGGCAATTTAAAAAAAAAAACCTAAAATTCACACTATTTGAAGAATACATTGTAAAACCTTTGAAGAAACTGTAAAATTTTTAAAAAACCTGCCAGAAAGTATTCTTTTCGACGGAAAACAGATGAAAAAAACGCAGTGTCAAAAAAAGGACAAACTAATTATAGAATGTAAACATTTGCGGGTACTGGTAAACTGAGAAACAAAAAGTAACCAAACGAAACGGAGCTGCACAAAAACGATATAGGTAAAGAAGGAAACGTAAACAGTAAAATTATCAACCGAAATCTGTATTTAGAAAGGAAACGAAATCAAGCAAAACTGGTAAAAAGGAAAATTGAATCGATTTTAGCCGACACCAGTCGTTTTTCTTTATTTACCGATTTCGTTTTCTCTTACCCCGTTTGGTTACATTTCGTTTCTCAGTTTAACAGTACCCAGTTTACCTAATGTAAATGTTTACGCTGGACAATATTTAATCAAAGCGAATAATAAAAATAAGATTATTTTATAGACAACTGCAAAACATTGAGTTTTTATGCTGGTAAAGGTAAGTTTTAGATAGTATATTTTTAATATAATATGTACTTTTTATTCAATGTAAAAAAAATGCGAAATTGATAGGTTCTATGTCTTTAAACTGCTAGTTTGGTTATGAATAACACATTAAAATCTGGAGTTTAAACATTAAAACATGTAAAAGATACAGGATTCAATGTTTATTTACAGGAATGTAAATTGTCGTTGGTTAATACGAGCACCACAAGAAGCAGTTCAATTTGAATTGTTCTTTACTGATATTCAAAATTCACCCAACTGTATATTAGATTATTTGAAAATGTATGAGAGTAAGTTTATTTTATATAATTATATTTTTTATATCATTACCTTTAAAATCATTTGCCGTAAAGTGGTTTAAGGTACGTGTGAGTGCTGGTATGACAGGCACAATTTATAAACAAAAAAGTTTCGTTAATTTCAAAATATTTAAAACAGTTTCTATACAACGATAATGATTCGAATAGCCTTTTTCAACAACGTATTCACAATTAGTATTAGAATACAATAAGCATTACCCACCTGCATTTAAATCTTCATGCATGTGTTGGAAGTTTAGCTTCATCGGCAATGTAAGTATTTTTTAGTGTCAGGCAAAACGAATTCCAAAAATTATCTACTTCAGTTTTGTTTATTTCATTGTTAAGTTACGAATGCTGGAGAAGAGTTACAAATTGTTACTACGTGCACAGTGTATCCCGGGACAACAATTAACTACACGAGTAACGGAACAAGTCTACTTGTATCATTTGTATCCGATGCAGAAATTGGATATAAGGGGTTCAAACTAAAGTACTCGTCAGTTGCTACACCAATTATAACCACCGGAACAACAGAACCCATGTCAACGGGATTTTTTGGTATGGGATGCAGATATCACTTTTTTTCTAATTAGTATTTAATTCTGTTATCTCTGACGCATAAACAACAAAAAGCAGACATGATGTAGTGATAATTTCAAAGTTTGACAGCTTTTTAGCAAACCCCTTAAACATATTGCCACTAGCTCATATTGCATACCCATATATAATTTAGAAGAAGCAATGAAAACATTTTAAAGAATTGGCATTATTGGGCTTCAGCTTTAATTGGGATTTACAATATCAATATAAATATTAATGATTTCCATCTGTCATCGGAAAATAAGAATAGTAAGTCATTTAATGTTTTATAGATGACAATGTCTAAGTCGATATTTATATACTCTAAAAAAAATACACAGAAATTCAAAATAGGTTCATTCAATATAAATTGAGATGGTGGGAGGGGCGAACAATCCCTGTATGTCAACACGTGATCATGCTTGGAAACCAAACATTCCAGTAAATCACACATGTTACATTGTACCTTGTTCTCAAACTTGACATCGTTATGGGGAAAGCATCCAATTACTTACTCTAAAAACTGTCAACAAACTTCGATGATATATCATAATAAAAAATGTATTGAAACCAAATATTCCCGTCTTGTCTTCCTGAAAACCAATGAGTAATGATGTCCTTGACATTGTGACGTACCAAACACAATGACGTTATTTCCGATAATCTTAAAACCATTAGTAAACGGTACTTATCGTGATACCAACATTTAAGTATTTCATTATTTGTAAAAAGTGCGTACAAAGTTTTCAAAGATATCCCTCGAAGAACTGTTCATCGACTCAATGTCAAATTTAGTGTTTTATCGATATCCTCAACATATCACTGTCGGTATAAAATGTTCGCATATAACTTATATAATCTCCCTTAGTGTGTGAAAATGAACCTAATTGTATGTGGAAATTCCGCAGTTAATTAATTTATCATTTATTTCTAAGAATATTTGACGAACACAAATAGTATTTCTGAAATGTGTTCTCCGTGTAATTGTTCGTGCTGTTATTATCGTGCTTAAAAAGGCTTTTAAAACTAGACGTTAGCACGGACATTTATTGGCAATTATATTACGCTTTTAAACAATTTTAATATGGACACCTACTTGAATGTGGAATAAAATAAAGTGTACAGCGGTAATAAGCTATGAGTTTGGAGAGTATACAAAAATAAAGTAAAATATACATTGCGACAACAAATTTTGGTGTGATCCAAATCGGAAAACATTCAAAAATATTCCTGCCTTGTTTTACATATTTCTTATCAGATTTAACAATTGAAATGTTATCACTGCTATTTGTATTTTAGATTTCTTTTTGGACAAAAACTATATACCTCTTTGGATAGGTATAGTTCTTATTTTGATTTCCTGTGTGTGTTGCCTGATATGTGTTTGCAAAAAATGTTACTGCTGCAACTCTACAAAGATGGACAATACTGTACCTGGACCAACCAACCACCGAATATTCAGAACCATACACGATTCAGAGGAGCAATTATCAGATTATGCGTCAATTGATGAAAACCAGATGCTATCTGAAACAGACCTACAACAACAACATTCAGCCAATAGAAGGCTTGACGATAATGCCTCATACTTTTCGATTATATCTTCATCACCTCTGTCGTCCTCGGGCTCAGCGAAATCAAACGGATATCTAGACGTTATTGCTGATCCTTATGAAAGTCCCGTAACTGCCCGCTACTTAAATTGCGACGAAGAGCATAAATACTGCACAACTGTTAATAAGGAAGCTCTTCATATTTATCAAAATGATGCTTTCGTTCACTAAACGAATAAACGGTAATCAAGGACAAAAAGCAGATTGAAAACGAATAACATGTGTTTTTGATTTTTTGAGACAACAATATTGAGACACAAACGAGGCAATGCTATTTTTCTTTTGAATAATTTGGGTATGCGTTTGTCATTTGTTTCCTGTTGACTTTTAGTAGCTGAAGTGAGAAATATTTCAATGATTTATAAGATACTTAGTAGCAAAGGTGTACCAACTGGGCATTTAAAAGTAAAAAAAATGTCGATAAATAGTCAGCAGATATGAAACAAAATGAGAAAGGAGACAAGCGCACCATTAACAAAATACTCAAAACAAAAAAGCCTCCCTGAGCAAACTCCAGTCAAAACGAAAGGGAACTTGTGTGCTCATGGAAGGAAAAACACAGATCCTGATTGTTGTAACAAAACCACCACTTTGCCAACGATCAATTGTTACAATCAGTGATACTTTTATGAAGTGGATCCCCTGAAAATTTGACGATCCTAGCAACTGGCCATATTTTAAAGTCCCTGGAAAATTGTATCAAAGTAAATATCAATTTTCTCACAATACCGTCCAGTCTTAAAACTGTTCACAGGTCACATTTTTAAAACTTGCCCTGTATTAATCGAGAAAAAATGTAACAGAATCCCTTGATATTGGCCACAAAACAATGCCTCTGGTCAATAAATTGTCTAAACATAAGTTGTCTTTTTCCTGTAAGAGTATCGGGAAAGGGCGTTTTGTCTTGTAATGCAATGTACAGTCTTGATCTTTGCAGACTTTTTCATGAAATATATAAATAATAATAATTAGATTTCATCCGTTTCTAGATTGTTAGGTAAGAGGTTTTTTATGTTTTTAGATCTGTTTTGTTTTTCAACCGGTTACAGGAAAACATTGAATCCTGAGGAATTTTGAATAGTCAAAGCACAAACTGAAATTCTGTTTTATACATGTACTTCTTGCACCCTGATTCTGGACCCTACCAAAATTTTACTAGGATCTGACTTCCTACTGAATTGAAATTCAGTACGATTCTGAATATTCATTGAATATGTTAGCACATATCAATGAAACACTGGAACTAATTCTGAATTTTTAGCATTAAAGCCATCTAGAATATCGGTTTGTGTTATGATACTCCATCAAATCATTAATTGTTTGAAGTGTTGTGTCGGATCTTCATCGATATGTTTGATTTATTAACATAAGTCGATTAATGATTTTCAGCTTGCTTTCAGTAACAGCGAGTGTTCTATAGAGAGTTCCTCTACCGTTCGTTTTCCTTTGTTTAAGGGTCTATCTGTGGAATTGAACGTTGATCGATTTGGTTTTTATTGTGAGTTTTTTTGTGTGCTTTGTCTGGAATTATTGATCGGGGAAGGTTGTCTCCATAAAATTAGTTTAACCTCGCTACATTTTTTATCTTTAAACCTGTAAGAAAATGATTAGAATTTGAAATAAATTTGTAAAACAGATATTTATGTTGTAATGAAGACCTTACACAAAAGAAAAATAGGGGTTACCGAGCATATTTTTTTGCCTTATTTTGATGGAAAAAACCCAAAGGATTTCGAAAAAAAATGTCAAAAATCTCAAAAGCTGACCCTCCAACATCCTTAATGTAACAATACTAGTATTTAACATTGCCAACAGCCGTCATGATATGAAACCATTGGATAGCTCTAATAAAGCTGGGCATTTAAGCAATTTGTGGCACAATCTTCTATGGTACAAATCTTTCACATATAATCCATTTGTCTGCATTTAAGGGGCCGTAACTCCTATTATGGTCATCTGACAATTTTGACCTAATGGAGAATTTTGTAGAGTTCAATAAGCTGAACATTTAAGCTAGCAAAACCCTTTCCTAACATAAAATTGATCACAATATATAAGTGAAACCTCTATTTTGGGGTTTAAAGGGCCATAACTCCTATAAGGGGTCATCTGACAATTTAAACCTATTGGACAATTTTGTAGAGCTGAATTATCTAAACATTTAAGTTAGCAAAAGATTTTCCCGATCTCCTATCGCTCACAATCTAAAAGGCTAAAACCATTATTTTTTGCCTTTAAGGGGTCATAACCCCTATAAGGGGTCATTTGACATTTTTGACAATTTTATAGAGCTTACTTAGCTGAACAATATGCAATTGAAATAACTTCAATATCTTATACAGTTCTTAAGATATAAATTAAGACAAATTAAGTGCAAAACGCAGAAAAAATCAAGAAATGGGGCAATAACTTCCATATTGTATGGTCGAATTTCTTCAAAATTTCAGGGTAGGTAGATCTTATCCTGCTGATCAATTTTATCATATGCCGGAATTTTGGTATCTGTCACCGTTTAAGAGTTTTTTTCAAAGATAAAAACTGCTGTTTTACCCCCTGCTCTAATTTTAGTAACGACGGCCATGTTTTTAACGGATCAGAATAGAATTATGATCGTTTGTAGCCAAAATGTCATATATCATTCCTGCAAAATTTCTTTTTAATTGGTTCAGTGGTTTCAGGGAAGAAGATTTTTAGATTGTTAACGGACAACGACGGAAGATGGACGGCAGACGTACACGGACACCGACAGATGACGGACGCATAGTGATGGCATAAGCTCACATGGCCTTTGACCAGGTGAGCTAAAACAGTTAGTTTGGTAGTGATGTATATGCGTATTTTCAGACTTGTCATCATTACCATTTAAATAAAATATGTGAATATCGAATATCAAAAGTATTGAAAGATAAGTAGTCGCACCCAGAATGTTTGATCAGTGAATCAATTGTAGGACCAGTGATATCGACTATTTGCAGTACAAGGAAAGAAATATGGTGTTTTACACTGTTATAAAACATAACTGCACATATCATCAAAACATTATCTTCATATTTCCAGAACGTAAATCACCACTTTTTCATGAAAAGATTTAGAATAAATGAACATGAGACCATAACACATAATTATTAAAACTCCAACTGCAATTATTTAATAAAAGCATTTACAAATGTACATCTCTTTTTTCAAGGTATGCCTTTTTTTCGATTAAAATATTCAGCCTTTTTTCGTACACAATTATATTGCTGCGATAGAAAACCTAGACCATTTAAGCAAACAGATAAACAACTACTAGTATTTAATGAAATAGTTTTCGTCATGACCGTATATGTTTTTGATAACTAATAACTTGATTGCTCAACAGATTTGTATATACTTTCACGACGACGTTTTAGTTATTTGGATATGAAATAATCTCACAGAATTGAAATAGTCATTTCGCATTCGAATAGAAAATAAAGAGATGTGGAATAAGTGTACGTGTCACAGCCCACAATTAAACGGCAATTTAGAAAAAAACACAATGGACAACCGCCAGCAGCCTTCAACGAGGCCGTTTGGCACTGCTCGCGATTTTGCAATCGGCCCATGGTATAAATAAGATGCATATAGTTCAAATCCAGCCCTGAAATAGTCACAGATAGACCCCTTTCTTAAACAAGGAACAGAAAACATCAAAAAGACAAGTACAAACGAAAGCTTTGTCAAAGATTACTGGCTTAGGACAGGCACATGTAATATTTTGCGGTGTTAAACTAGTTTTTTGGGCCCAACCTTCCCCCTATCAATATTCCTAGACATAGCACAAAAACTAAACACACAATGAAAATCAGTACATTTATTTGCAACAAAACAAAGTTCCCAACTGGATTTACTTAAAAGACATGAGTCCATCTTACATGTACTTAAGGTGTAATGCTATCAAATTTTGTATTGATGACTTGTTTTGTTTTATTATATAAGATCCTCTCCTTCTTCAATCCTTTTTCATTTGCAATTAATTTAAAAGATCTTATTTTGCAATTTAAAAGACGTACATGGATGCCCAAATACAATCTACAAAGTACTATAATGTTATGTTTTTGCAAAGTTGCAGAAACTCTTTTTATCGTCGAGATGTTAAAATAGGAAACCTACTAAATCTAACCCATTCTTCTTATAAACCAGTACCTAATGATGTTTAAATGCAGATTTAATTTTCATTAAGAAACTTAACCTTCATAATCTAGACGAAAATGATTTTAAAATCTGAGACATTATGCGTATCCCTGTGAATTTTACGTCGAATAAAATAATGAGACGTCAAATAAGTGTACCCGACGCAGCTTGCATAAAAACCGGTAATGTAGAAAAAAGAAATAAAAAACTTACAACAGCCTTCAATGAGGACAGTATGCACTACTCGTTGTTCAGCAATTGGCCCAAGGTCTAAATTAAATGCATATTTCAAATAAAGTCCTGAAAAAATCCAAAGAAAGACCCCCTTCTTACACAATGCAGGGAACAGAAAACACAACAAAAATAAGACTTGATAAGAACAGTAATAATCATAATGATAATAATAAGACATGTAAGCTATTTAATAAAATATCAACATTGTATGTATCACAAAGCACAATATATAGATAAAAATTATGATAAAATATATATGAATAAGTTACATAAACTGTAAAAGTTGACATTTAACCTGGGATAACCCATAAAAACTCTAGACCTTGTAATTACCAATGAGGTCCCATTATGTAAACATCTTAAATTGATTAAAACACATACGTCTCCTTAGCCATTTTCCATCTGATACATATTTCTGTCTTTTATACAACCAATCTCACTGTAAAGACCACGCAGGATCACGGCTGTTTTTAGTCAGAGCCTTGTGTAGTCACAAATAACTTTCTGATTTTTGCGTTTTAATTGTGAAGACAGGACAAATAGGTCAGGCAACACTCCTACCACAGGATCCTTTACATTACACATTATCGTGGATTTTTTATTGTTTTAATGTATTTTGATAATTTTAAACGTTATTCATATTGTATAAACCAATAGGTGCATCCATTAACTCGCGATGGGAATGTGAACTATTTTTTACTATCCAATGCAAAATTGAGCATTCTTAACCTTTAATGTACCTTGGGTCAATACACATTTCTTCAAAAATATTCGAGTTGGCGGAGTCATTATGATAAAGTTAGATCGTGGGAACCTTTTGCTGTTCTGTTATTTGTATACTTTAATATTTAATCTTATAAGGCTTTTTATGTTTTAAAATCATAGTATAGGAACCAAATGTCAGTGTTCCTAGTATATAGCGATTAAACAGGTCAAGGAATATGTAAATAAAAATCAAGTCTTATTCGTTTTTGCATATTCATGTACCAATGGACTAAATTGAATAATGGGATAGGTACTACGAAACGTATCAATCAATAGTAATGCTAGTAATGATAGTAAAGTGTATGACGTTGCAGAGTATGGAAAAAACAGTTGAATGTGCAATTTGAAACCTTCTTCTTAGTGTATTGAGCGTATTTTCTATTCATTATTCTTTTTTTTAAAGAATACCTTTCAAAGGCACTCGTCTGTGTCGAAAGGTCGAGTGATCTAAAAAAAATGTGTTGCCTTATACGACCTGAAATTCGAATGCCGGTTGAAATTTCTTTGCTATAATTCTGAAACTGGGAGTTTATGAAGTTTGTAGATTATTCATGTTATTTGTCTTTCAAATGACCAAATCATAAATAGGTGTATGCATTACTGAACATAAAAAAAAGAATATGTGTCTTGCTCCATCACTATTTCAATTCCTTTTACATTGTACATTGTAATACTTATAATGAGCTCTGCCTTAGTGCATAGTTTATAGTTAATAAATATATGGTTGTAAAATGCATTCGGGTCTACAATAATAGTGGTTTTAAGCCATCAATTTTTACAGTCTTGCACAGCTAATCAAACAGTAACGAAAACCGAGGCAGTACATATCAACATTCATATAAAAGGTGAACGATATAGTCCGTTTGCAGCTGTTCATCAAGGGAAACACGCCCAATCGATTCATTCAAATCTTCCTGAAAAGATCATACGCTGATCTCATTTAATAACATGTCATCGCATTTATAATAGAAGTGCATTTTACATTTTAGGAAACATGTATAAGGCTCTTCTTCAAAACGTGCTACCTCCACCATTAGATGTTAAAATCTTCATTTTTGGTACTATTGAGGGTAATGGAAATCTTTTCATTTGCTAGATTATAAACATTGGAAATTCAGACATGATATTTATTCATAATTAATAGTTTTGGTGCAATTGTTTTTTATATAAAGTGAACTTCTGATGTTGAGTTAGATATTTTTTATTCACTATTATCGTCCCGTGCTGGGCCCGGGTGGCAAATAGGCCCGCAGCAGAGCCTAGCTTATCGTATGAGGCGACTAAGGGTCTTGGGATTCTGATGTCGGATTAGTGCTAAGCCCAAAGAGCGACCAAGTGTGTACCCTAGCTGACAGAATAAGGTAGCCTCTGTGGTGATTGACAAGTCTATAATACGGAAACCCTGACTGCTGACCATAATGGGCCAACGTGTGTGGAGAGTGCAAGGCTTCATGCAAGTGAACACATTTCGTGGACCGCCAAGTAGTCCACCAAATAAGCTAAATTTTCCACCCCTTCCCGCATTTCTACTTTTCCTGTGGTTCTTCGAAGGTTTCCCACCCCATCCCCTTATTTCATTTATCATTACAATTCCATGTTCATTTTATCATCCTGCCTGTTAATAACCCATATAGTGTTCCACTGGCGTAAAACATCAACTCACTCACTCACTCACTATTTTTCCTTGGTAAACTGCTGTCAAACTGATTATATCATCATATGACTTTCTATAATACAGATGATTCTTTCATACAATTACCAACATTCAACTTGATATGTTTTTATAAGTAATTTGTATTATTTCACAAGTTGACTGAAAAGAGGTCTTACAAAAATTATTCCGTATCCCATCATTTATATATATATAATTATCCTATCCGGCGATGTAACAGAGTTTATATATCAGTCTATTTATTTGAATTGTTAACACTTTATATTGTAAAAAGTGGTAAAGTTCCCCAAAACAAGTCTTAAGTCTTTATATTAAAAACACTTTTGATGCCATTCTTGAACCTTTCTAGCAAAGAAGGAGATCGCTCATCCTCAAACGTCGTTGATTGTTCAAGGTCTTGTTTCGCTGATTGCAATCGATCTTGAAAAATGGATACAGAATTGCCATACTCTGCCTTTTGTTTGATCTTCATCAGAATATCAATTTTTGTCTCAAAACCTTTCTTCTTTTCTAGTTTTACACTATTGATCATTAACTCTATATACTCTGTTGCTGATAGCGGGTTAGGACGCAACGCAATCTCCTTAAGCCGGTTTTTTGATCTAGATATGCGTTCCATCCTATCAGTAATACAAGCTTCCAGTAACACTATATCATCAGCCATCGCTGCAAGAACTTGTTCATGAGTTAGCGTCTTTTTCATGGCAGTTTCATAAATCTGCTTTTTCTCCGAGTATTTCTTTTTCACTTTCAAGTCGATCAGTTTTATAATGTAAGGGGTGTTTTTATGCTGCCCCCAGTGGCATTTTCCAGGACATTCGGTGCAGTTTCCATCGGAGCCCATCGCACAACATCTTATTTTGTCAATATCATTTACAAATGTACAACGTTCGTGACATGAAAAGTTGCAAGAAAGACAGTAAGTTGTGGAAACGCCAGTCGCAGAAATATCAAAATGTTTCTGATTTTTTTCAATAAGTTCATATTCAAAATCCCTGTTATTCATTATAGCTCTCTTGGTATTTTTAAAGAGTTCTATCTCACGTTCGAGGCTTTCGATTTTCGACAAGCCAACATCTATTTCTTGATAAAGATGTTCAATTGAATTTTCAAGGGCTTCGCGCTCAATGAGGACCTCGTTTGTAAGAGATAAACTTTTTGGTTGCAATGACTTTAGATAATCGAAAAAATTTTCACAACTTCTCATACCCATTTTCCAGAATAAATGAGCATATGAATTGGCGTCTTTATTTGAAACAAAAAAACCTGAGCTGTTAAATGCAAAATAAGTATTGTACGGTAAAATCTTGTGTTCGAGTGATTCTAAGCTTGCTAAAACCGGCGGTCTTTGACCATCAGCGAATGTAACGAGTGTACAGATGTTTTCTTTAATATCTTTTCCAAATAATGATAAAACTGTTTCGAAAATGTATTTTTGAGTAGTAGTTAGGCGAGCAACAGGCGCCTGAACTATAAAACAAACTGCATCAATGATACTCACACCTTGCTTTTCATCTGAACTAAAGAGATATTTTATTTGTTTAACGATATATTGGTCATGCTCAAGCCCACGCGTATCTCCGAATCCTGGTGTGTCTATAAGATTAACAGTAAAAGGAAGCGTGGTCCGAGCTGAATTGGGTATTGTATAACAAGTTACCCACGTTGTTTGGGAGCATGCCTGAAAAAAAAGAATGCATATTAAGCAAATGTATATAACACAACACCTACTTCGTTTTACTAGTATATCATTGAAACAGAAGGTTAAGGTTAATGAAAATGTATGACTTACAAAGATTCTGATCAAAATTATATAAAAAATATTGATGTTTACATGTAGAATTAATAAAAGTTAAATGATTTGATACATAATGTATGGCCTTTAAGTTTGTAAAACATGCATGTAATGTACGGGCAAGATACCTTAAGTTACATACAGATTTGTATATTTTTTTGTAATAAAAAGTTATTTAAAAAGAAATTTAAGAAAGAATAGCTAGAAATAGTAGTAGTATTCTTATCTAAGGTCAGAAAGGAGGCTGCACTTCAAACGTTTTGATTTTTGCTTTCTTGGCTAAAATACAGGTATCTTAATAATAAAAAAGAAGTTCTAGCATTTTTTTTACATTTAATTACGAGTTAATTTGCAAGATATTTGTTAACAAGTTATATAGAGGAAAAATGTCAGGAAAATATGTCGCAATTTTTCGCTGTACAATTTAACCGAAATATCATCATCATAATTATCTTAAAATCGCAAAGTAATTCAAATCTTTAATTAAGAAACCAAAATGATATATATAAGAAAGTTTAATAAAATTTCATGATACAAAAATCGTGTTTTTTCCTTCATGGGTCACAACATCTATATATTTTATCTGATTATACCTTATGAAACAAAATGAAATAAACCTGAAAATTGAATTCAATCATTATGAAATTTTGAAGAATTTAAAATACACATGTACGTCTTCGTGATACCAAATTTTAATAGCTAGAATAACAAATTATTAAAACATAGTTATTTTTATCAAGAACAGAAATGCAATCTCCAAAAACTATAACCAAGAAAATTTAACTTAATGCAAACCTCATCTTCCATATCTGTTTCTTTATCAATCAACGTGAACCGGAAAGGATCTTCCCATTCAACACCCATAATGTAGTTAGTCATTACGTTAATCAATGTACTTTTTCCAGAACCTGTGGCTCCAACAATCAATATATTTTTTTCTCTTATGGTTGCGTCTGGGTTTCCTAAAATGAAATAGAACATAGGTAGTGTTAAGACCAATACTTCACAAGCTTTTAATTCAATGTCATGCTAATTGTCATATGATCCATTAAGAAACAACAAAGCTTTTTTGGTGTCTTTGGGCTAAGACACAACAACACGACTTCTTTTTTTTTGTTGCAAACTCCTAAACTATGTTATAGTCTCAAGTCAAGTCATGGCCTTCACTCGCTACGCGAATGATGATCCTAGTAATGGTGTGCATTTGTGCTGGCTTCTGTCACATTTTTGTTGGCGTAATTACTTTGAATTTCATATACAAATTCTAATATTTTGTAAGAATATGTCAAAATATGATGATAAACATGTCGATGGCGTTGCTGTAAATGGACTCGATGTTTTGTATTTAGTTAACAGCTATACTTTAAGATCATAACTCTTTGAATACCATTCAACGCATTTTTTTTGGATTCGTTAGTTGATTAACATATTTAGTTGATGATGTCACAACACGATTAAGATTCAGTGAGCTCTGATACGAGTAATGTGACTTTATTTGTTTTACACCAAATGATATTTTTAATTTGTTGACAAATATGTTTACATAAATGTAGTTTTTTGAAGTGGCAGGATTGATTATTGTTTTCGGGTGAAACGTGCTGTAGGCTATCTAAGTTTCAACTTTGATTCAAGCCAAAATACTTTTATTTGTAATACTTGATGTACATTTTTTGTTTGTAAATGGTACAAATCTTAATTCTAATATATCAACTTAAATATAGGTATCAAAATGAATTGAAATAAGAATTTTGCTAACTTTTCTGCCGTTGTCTTTTTTTCAAATTGATTTCTGTTCAGGTGATTTTGTACTTTATGTGTTTTTTGCTTTTTTGTGCCATTCTCTTCCGTATTTACCGGCTTTGTCTTTACCTTTTCGGACTTTTGACACACACATGCAAAATTGGTGCCTCTTTTTCTCTAAACTTAATCAGTCTTAATTTATTTCATCATTCTGCTGGATAACTTGTGGTTTATAAAAGTATTAGAGTTTATTTGATTCTTACCAAAATACAATTTTCTTGTTTTGGTTTGTTGGTTTCTAGCTTCTTTATCTTCTGTCAATGGTAGTGCATATATGTCTATTGGGGTTTCCAACACTTTTCTGGATATTTTTACAATTTCCCTTGCTGTTGATTCCCACGTTTGGACAACATCACTCTCTTCACTGAATGCTCCTTCTACACATTCAATGTAATTTATCTTCCTTACTCGAAACACATAGTTGGTGTTCGGTTTTAGTCCTTTAATGTCAATCATATTTATTATGGTACTATCTCTATATTCTAACCAATTCTTTCTTTGGACTTCTTTAAACATGATTTGAAATTCCTCGTTATCTTCCAACTCCACTCCAGACCAGTGAAGGGTAACATAGTTCGAATTTGGCGATACAACATATGGTTTAGAAGGTCGATTTTCAAGGAAAGTCTGAATTGTATTAAAAAGATCATATAATCAATGATAAATTTATAAAAATCACCAAACAAATGCAAAATACATAAGCGGTTTAAAAACCGGTAAACTTGGTTAGTTTAGATATGCATAATTCAAGCAGCATACAAATCAAAACTTTGGAAGGTGGAGAACAAAATGCACTGAAAAAAGTACAAACACGAAAAACATTCAAACAGGGAAGCCATATCAAGGTCCGAGGATATCGACCATAATCAACTTGGTAATTTAACATATTGTGAATTGATACAATCGGAAAGTTCAAAAATATTAGTAAAAATTACGTGGATAAATTCGTCAGACAAGTCTTACTACTACGCTTGTTATAACACTTGATGACCTCTTGGCACACCTCTCTTCAATTTTGTTGCAAGTGACACCTATTATTCCATTAGATATAATCATCTTGTAATATATAGTTTAATTTCTTTATAATAAATATCCAACCACGTACTTGAATGATTGACTATATAAAGAATGCTTTGAGAAAACACCTTTCGGTTTAAATGTTTTGCTATTTTAGATTGGGTTTGCTATAGCAATCAGGAACTGCATACATTTCCGGAGCACCTAAGTGGACTCTAGTCACTATTTGAGTTTGTGGTGTTGATTTCTGTTTAGTTGCTGTTTCTGCGTTTTTACGTTCTCATTATTTTTAACTGGTTTTGTCGTTGCCCTTTCAGACTTTTAACACCTGAACACCCCATTTGTGCCTCTTTGCCTTTTGATGAATAGAATTATACATGTATTATGCGTCATACAACAGTCCGATAGTGTCAGCTGATGCTACATGTATAATTAAGTCGTTATCATGGATTAGCTTCCTCTCATGACTTACCAGGACTGACTAGTAGTTACTACTGAACACGAATTAATTTATTCGATATCACGGTGATCACTATTTGAAAATGGACCAACGCGCGCGTGCTTTCTGTGTTTCATTAGACATGCATTTTGATTTTGTTATAATAATGTATAAACTTATGTACCTTTGATAATTCTTCTTTGTCCTGAGTCTTAGTTTCTGTGTTGACTTTTATAATTTCTGTGTTGACTTTTATAATTTCTGTGTTGACTTTTATAATTTCTGATTCATTTGGTAACTCCATTCCAGCGGATTTTGTTTCTTTTAGTTTCCTTTTGCAAAAGTTAAAAGAATAGTTAAAATTCTTCGACGTTGAGCCTTACATAACCATTAAGTAATTGATTGGCATATCAACATGTATAGGGGACATATTCGTTTGAAAAACCGCTGATTTGAAATAATTCTCAACAATACACCTCAGAACAACGTTTTATTTTACTAATCATTTTACAAAAACAATGTATAAATGTAATTTATCAGTAGTACAACTACCCAAAGGGTGTCAGATGGTGTATTTTAAGTTTTGATTAAAGCATGGTGTTTGCCTTCAGTCCTGCAAATATTCAAAAACTACTACTTCTTTTAAAATATAATATCATCATTAGTATACAAAATAGTTAGCTTTAGCATATTAACTATATAACATTCAACAGTATATAATCCAAACGAAAAAAACAATATTGTGCATATAAAATTAAACTAGTATTAACTACTTTTGCTATAGTAATAGAAAACATTTCAATAAATCAATGCCGAAATTGGGATCAACAGCTATTGTGTTTGACTTTGAAATCCGTTAGTGTGCATGCACATGTAAATGTTAGATCTTTAAATAATTATATTATTGTGTGCATGAAAAAAAAATCACGTTAAAGAATGCCTTTATTTTATCTTTATAAATAGTGGACATTATGAAGGTTTGTTTCCAGGATTACATTAAATCAGAATCGATAATTTATATACTTACTGTTGTAGCAAAGTCAGGTTTGATAGGTCTCTAGACATCTTGTGATTCATGTACATCGTGAGAGCATTGTGTTGCCTTGAGCAAGATAAACAAAGGGCATCATAATTTTCACAATCAACGCAATAAAACTCGGCGGTCGAGTTTTTCCCAGCTTCTAAGCATACATCGCAGTTCATACCGTTTTCTGCATATATATTCGTAATGGCGTGATTGTTTGTTCTTGTTTTAGCTGTATAAAAGTCTTTGCACTCCTCACAAAGGTACTCTTCACAGTTATTACATCTATAAACAGAATGATTACTTTTTCCCAGGAATTGACAAGTATCACATGGTTTTCGTTGGTGAAAGCTTTCTCTCGGATCTAGTTCAATAAGAATGTGGTCGTTAGTCTGCCCTTTGGATGTGTGGTTATTTGAACATTCACCACAATAACGTTTATCTTTGCAGTCTTTACAATACTTTTTTGCCAGTCGTTCGAGTCCCCTAAACTTGCAAGGATCACAATATGGTCCTTTCAAATCTCTGATACCTGAAAAGCAATTCAAATACAAAATATATTAACAGAATAAAAAGCTTCGCCGAGCGCAGCATGATACGACCGCAACATGTTGAACCCTGTACATTTTAGGCCCAATATGGATAGTCTATTGCTCTGGACACATTCAGCCCATGGTGGACTGACAAAGGTTTTTGACACATGCTTCTCTGGTGAACTTTCGACCCAGGGGGTAAAAATATCAATTTTCAATTTTGTATTCTACTCTTGAAAAGAATAATGTTTGGGAAAAAAATTAAAAATCAAACCAGAATTTTTTTTTAAATTATGATTACGGCCCCTTAGGTAATGAGCGAAAAAAAGTGGGGGTTGCAAAAATTAATTCTAAAATTTAGAATCGCTACTTTGGCAAGGATGAACTTGTAAAAAATAAAAAAAGTTAGGATTTGGGGCCTTTTTGGTCCCTAATAACATAACAGCAAAAAAAAGGGGACACAAAAATATATCTGCTACTTGACAAGAATAAACTTGCAAAAAAATTGTCAAATTCGGACAAGAATTTTAAAAAAATCAATTTCGGTCCCTTTTGGCCCCTTATTATGTAACAGTTGAAAAATGGGTGGTGTTGCAAAAATAATTTCTCAAAATTAAATTCACTACTTGACAAAAATAAACTTGCCAAAAAAAATTTCAAAAACAAACCAGAAATAAAAAAGTTTTGATTACGGCCCCTTTTGGCCCCTAATTACAAAACAAGTGAAAAAGGGGATGGTCACAAAAAATAATTCTCAAATTTGGATTCACTACCTGACAAAAATAAACTTGCACAAAAAAAAAATTAAAATCGGACAATAAAAAAAAGTTTCGATTTTGGCCCCATTTGGCCCCTAATTAAGTAATAGGGGAAACAGGGGGGGTCACAATAATTAATTCTTAATTGTGTAAATGAGCTGAACATTAAAGCAAGCAACAGCTTCTCTCTACCTGCTATAGTTTTCATTTCATAGGCCAAAAACATTAAAAAAACATTATTTAAGGGGCTGTAGCCCCTATAAGGGGTCATCTGACAACTTCGACCCTATGGAGTTTTTTTGTAGAGCTAAATGAGCTGAACAATTAAGCAAACAACAGCTTTTTGCTATCTGCAATAATTTTCATACTATAGGGCAAAAACATGAAAAAATGCTATTTTTCACCTTTAAGGGGCCGTAACCCCTATAAGGGGTCTTCTGACAACTTCGACCAAATGGAGACTTTTGTAGAACTTTGGATCCTGAAGCAGCAGGGTGGCATCAGATTTCATCTATCTCTTATACTTTTTGAATTACAAGCCAAAAACAGTAGTCTGAAACCCCAGGTCTATTTTTAGCTACGGCGGCCATGTTTTTTGACGAATCAGAAATTAAAACATTTCTATAGTGCAGGACACCCTAATGATCAATCATACCAAGTTTCATTGAATTCTGTTCAGTAGTTTCAGAGGAGAAGATTTTGAAAAAGTTATTGTAAGAACAAACAAAAAAGTTGCAATTTTGGCCCCTTTTGGCCCTTAATTTCCAAACGAAAAAAGGGGGGACTCCTAAAATCAATCCCATCCATCCTTTAATGGTAAGAAATATCATTGTCAAATTTCATTGCATTTGAATAACTAGAACTAAAGTTATCGTGTATACACTAAAGTTAACAGACGACGACGACAACGACGACAACGACGACAACGACAACGACGACAGCATCATACCATTATACGTCCGCAATTTTTTTGCGGTCGTATAAAAACTGGACTGAAAACAATTTTAAATACATACCAAAGAATTTGAAGATCGAAATGATCCTGTACAAATACTTTAAAAGATGACTTATTTGTAAATTCCTGATCTAAGTGCCGACCAAGAATGCAACAATGTTGAAAAGGTACCACCAAAATATCTTATAGCCCTTGAATAATATATGATCTGTGATAAAAAATGATGAGGTGTGGAAAAAGTATACCCTACATAGTTCGCATAATAAGCGGTTATTTAGAAAGAGCTCAATGGAGAACCACCAGCAGCCTTCAACGAGGCCAGCAGGCGCTGCTCGCCGTTCTGCAAAAAGGTATAAATGAAAAGCATAGAATTCCAATCCAGTCCTGAAATAGTCAGAAATATACCTCCTTCATAGGGGAACACAAAACATCAAAAGGACAAGTACGAACAAAAGTGTAGTAACAGATTCCTAGTAAAGGACGGGCACATATAAAATGTGACGGGTTTAAACTAATTTTTTGGGTCTAACCTTCCCTCTATCAATAATCTTAGACAAAGAACAAAATGAACACAGTCACAATAAATATAAATTGATCAACGTTCAATTCAATTAGAGTTATGAAACCTGAAATTGTTTTTTAATTTGTTTGCTTCATAGAACTCAGTATGAAAAGATCCATTCGCGGGAATAACTGTTTGGCAGCATTATCTTTTTCTCGCGTGATAAGACGTTCTTCCGTATCCCACTCCAAAAGATAAGATATTCACAGAAAACCCCATTTCAACGATTCTTATAGGCTAACGATGCGTGATCCGTAGTTGTATATTCATTTTACTCATTGATTTTGAATGCTTCACTATTTTAAGAAACAGCTTTTGATTCGTCGTTGTTTTCGGTTCTCCGTGTTGATTGGTTTACAACTGTTCATATATGTCATAATTTGAATTTAATCATCCATCATTATTTGTTAACTGACGAGAAATAAAACATGGTCAGGAAGCGAATATTTTTCGATTTAACAGTTAGAAAAAAAAAGATTTTACAACTATGAACAATAAAGATACCGATTTTTACATGTGGATCACACTCATGCGATATTTGTAATATTTTAAGAAGCAATTTTGAATCGAAGTTGTTTTTTTTTTGGTTCTCCATGTTGATTGGTTTACATCTAGGTCATAGATGGCATGACGTTCCTAATTTTTGACGAGAAATAAAACATGATATAAGGAGACTGTTCATGGAATATTATTCAATTTAACAGTTAGGGACCGACAATTTAACTTGAAGGGGGTTTTGGTTTTTGTTTTGATCAGACAATTTTTAAAGAAAGAATATTTATTTCTCAAACGCACCGCGACAGAATATATATATTTTATTATTAGCATTATTTTATATGGCAAAATTCCTTTTTCAGAATATTTTTATTCTTACCCTCTACTTCCAAAATATTTTTTTCATCACAAATAATTTTCAGCATATCTTTTAGGAAAAAACCAACCCCTCCTTTCAAGTTAATCTGTCGCTCCCTTAGCAAAATTAAGGTTTCAACTATGAGCATTGATGATACAGATTTTTATCAGACATATTCGATATTTAAATATTAAACGCAATTTATCATATTTTTGAAAACACAATCGGCATAAATCCACGACCATCGATGGAGGACAGGCTCAAACCGATAGAAAACAGAATAAGTATAACGACCGTTAGATCAGTAATAATTTATTTTGAACGCTTTTGTTTTTATTAAATTACGATTTATTTATCTACCATGGGATCATTCGTTACTTTTACAAGTACTTACTAAATTCATGACATAAATATTTGATAATTAAGTTTTGCTTCCCTGGCCGATGATATTATTGTTTAGACCTAAAGGGGTAGGCAGGCAGTTTATAGTAAAAATGAAACAGGAAATAATTACATAACACCTTAGCAATTAGTGAGCTTAAAAGATAACATACGATTTATATATACAAATGGAACTTGAACAAGTTACCATATATATTTAAATAAACAAACCTATCATCCATTTAGGCATCAACTGATCTTCATCTTTTGTCGACATACACAGTTTTGCCAAATTTTTAGTGATAGTTATTGCATGATTCAACTTTTTATCATTCCATCCTGTTAAGTCGTGCCTCCAAGGATATAATACATTTGCTCTAACCTGAAGGATAAAGAGTAATATTACAATTAAATAAAACAGCAATCAAACTAAAAAGGTTAAATATAAAAAAAATGTGTAAGTGTAGCATGGTTATAGCATAATTATCTACGACAACAACGTTTGTTTCAACTCCAATGTTATAGTGTGATTCAGATTAAAATGTAATGAAACTTACATTAGTTTCGCAGATTCGAGCCCTACGGCAATATGCATGTTTTAAGATGTGCCAGACAAACCAAAACGCGCCTACTTTTGCGGAGCAAATAATATACATTGTAGGAGGCACAGGGCAATTAACACAACCAACCCTTTGGCTTATAAAAATACATTACAATCTCTTCTGCAAAAAAAAAAATATATAAATGCAAAACAAGTGATAACACTCTCTTTTATCCATCTATTTACACAATATCATTCGGCCTTTTCCGTTAAAAATAACGATTTTCCGGAAATTACCGAGATAGCTAAAACTGCTTTCGTCAATAGAAATATTGCCACTAAACAGGTCATATCATGTTAGTGATACATGTACTGACAAAGTAATGTTGAATTCTAAGTAATATCAAGAAATACACAAATTAACTTACAACCATGCATTGAACAGGTCGAGTCATCTAGATTTTATTTGACATATCAATCAAAAAAAAAAAGAACTTTCAAATGGGAAAAATAATTAAACATTTTTGACGTTTTAATAGAGAAAATCGGATAAGAAAGTCTCCTTTACGTAATGTATCACTTAAAGTACATAACAAGTACGTAAGGCATGTTTTCTTTTGTCTTCCTAACGTAACAAAATGCTATAATCAAATTTGAATTGTCGTTCTTTGCATGGCTTTCTTGATAAGTTAAGTAACTTACGTAAGACTTGCATTACGAGGAGCAGAAAGTTAGAAATACTCTCCCTTGTTTGTAAGCTTATATTAGTTTTATCGATAATAAAATGAAATAAATTGATAAATTTATCCATGCTATACTAAAGTTCATTTAAGGTTATACAATAAATGTATTTTTGCACTATTTTTATAAAACTGTAATAAACATTTGCAAATCAATCAGATTCGTATACCATATATATGAGAACTATTTATTATTTATTAGTTCATCTTCTCAAAATAATTTTACCGCGTTGCTTCAGACCTAAAACTAGGGATAATCACGGCGTTTATTAAAAAACTCCCAATCAGTCGGTATACTACCTCTGAAATCTAATCAACTGGATAAATGCCTGAGGTAACCGACCTGCATTGAAACATAATTTTATCTTTTATATGGTGTCTCCCCTTCGAAAGGCATCTTGAAAGGTTTTTCAATCAATTTAACATTTATCATGTTTCATAGATTTCAGTCCTGTCACGACTTGAATTTGCGTTTAAGATTATTAGTCCTTTGCCCTTTGCTTGTATAATTTTTTTTGTGTTTTATGCAGGCGGATTTAGAACCGGCGTGCCGGGCGCACACCCTCCCGTTTGACAGCCAAGTTTGGTTAGGAACTGTATGAAACAAGAGGTCCCAGAATATTTTTTTAACTTGGGAGGGCGCCTCCCATATGAAAATTTCTGGATCCGCCACAGATTCGGTCTGTTTCTTTGTCCTATTCTCGTAAGTGTTTATTATATTTTTGTTTTTGCCTTTTCGGAATTATAACATGCGGATGCCCCATTGGTAACTCTACTTCATAAACTGTTCATAGACGACTGATTAAGATATTCAAGTCTCTGATTGTTTTCCATTGCGGATTTTGTTATAATTGCGGCTTCGACACCATATAAAAGATAAAATTATGTTTCAATGCTAGTGAATGTACTCCTGTGTTTGTACAGTCAACTGAAGATCTTCGGATATTACCGTATTTTAAATCATTGCAGTTGAAAATCTTTAATTGTGACTGTGTCAGCTCAGGTTCTGGGGTAACCTTATGCATGTGAGGGGGCGGACAGGGGGGACGGGGGTACGGGGGTTGAGGAGGCGGGGAGCGGGTGTAGAAGGGGCGGGGAACGGGAGTGGAAGGGGCGGGGAGCGGGGGTACAGGGGCGGACAAGGGGGACGGGGGCATGGGGATTTAAGTGGCGGGGAGAAGGGGTGGAAGGGACGGAGGTGGAGAGGGCAGGGAGCGGGGTCGGAGGGGGCGGGGAACGGGGGAAGAGAACCCCCTGTCCACACACCTCTTATGTTGCACACAAACTAAATTCGTGTTAAGACATGGGTCGAGTTTTGAAATGATCAATTGGCTACTGACCAGAGTTTGTCTTGTCTGACGGGCCAACCTGCATCTACATAACACTCTGAGAGAATCAAATCTGTACTTCGTCAGTCGACAAAAGGCAAATGAACGAGGCCACAATCGGAATGTGTTTGCCCTTCCCGTTGCTACACTTTTGAGTATTCAATTTCTCATCATCTTCTTCTCATTTAAGAAGGCGTTTAAGATTTTACATGATACACATTTGACATTATCCTTTGCATATTAACTTCCTGTTGTTATACATACCGGTACCGGTACTGTTGTCAAATTTTGGTTTTGATGTTTGTAAAGAATTGGACTTGATATATGGAATATAAAGGTAACAACAAAATAACCCAACTGGGATGATCAATCTTATATATCAAAGAACAAAAGACAAAAAAAAGGCAAAGACATACCAGAGAAATTTAAGATCGCAATGGTACTGACTTGGTGTAGGCATTTCAAAAGAAATGGTGGGTTGAACCAGGTTTTATGGCGCCAAACTTCCCTCTTCCGTTGCGATCCAAAGGTCTAGTAACATAAAACACAACATGGTTGTGAGACAAAATAGAAAAAAAGAGGTGATCATCTCAGTACAACATTTTATCAACAGGATATCAACCTTAGTAGGGGGGGTATCTAATTACGCAAATTTGACTTTCTGCTGGTTGCGCCACAACTTATAATTGCGCCAACATATTTTTTGAAAGGGTAAGATCAATTGCGCTGATATTTTATGAATTCGATTGCGCCACTCATATTGAGTTTAACGGAAATTCTGACTGATGCATTTAATTGTTTTATGACTTCCTCCGCCTTTTCCCGGGCTTTGGAAGATACAATCCAACTGTTTGCATGTATCTTAACAATAGTTAAGACATGCAAATAATATAGAAAATAAGCATAATCATTGTCAATTATAATTTTAAAACAATAAAAGTCAATGAAAATCAAAGGTATCTGCAAAGAGGATTCGCAGTAATGGTTGTAATGTGTAGCTCATCACAAATACATATTCTTTAAGCTTGCGACTAACATGACTAAGTTCACCGTTGATATACTTATGATACTTTTCAACAGAGTAGTTTTCTTACTATTGTAGCGCGACCAAGTGTGTACCCTAGTTCAGGCCGTTCTATGTTGATTAGACTTTTTAAAGCTGTAATGCGTAAAAATGCTTGTTTTGCTCTTACAATCCTAGTCCGATATAAGCCTGGTTGCTATCAGCACCTGGTGATATTTTAACATCAGAAAAAAAAAACATACATGTAACCCTTCTTGTAAACAACAGAATGTCTAAAGCAATATCATGGAAGGAATTCGAAATAAAATCGATCTATAATACCAGTATATACATTTATGTTCCGATATATAGAAACTAATTAGGATCAAAAGTCTTCTTACTTTGTTAATATTTTTAGTGTTTATCATTCATTTTTTTCTTTTATTTACCCCTGCGGGTTCCGTGTGGCGAATAGAACCACAGCAGCGCTAAGCTTGTCGGTAACAGTCCACCAAAGAGCGCTAAAGAAACCTGACATCGGCTCGGGTGGCTTTGCTATAATGTGGATAACCTAACCGTAAACCATAGTAGGGCACCATATTAGGAAAAATTCCACGTTCCTCGCGCGTTAAATAACCTTGTTACAGGTCTCGTGAAGAATATGATATCCATAGGAGGTTAAATTGCCAGTAAATACCATCACTCCTTTGCCCATGCAACTTGCAAGTCAAAACTGTCCTCCCCGACTGGCCTTGTGTCCCCGTTTCCCTCACTTAGTTTTTTTTCGATTTTCTTGATAATAGTAAGTTTTGCAATTTTTATAAAATTATAATGTATTTTTAGAATTCACTTATAAATTGTTAAGTTTTTTAACCGTGCAAACGGTGAAATTTAGAACTTAGAAATTGGAGTTGTAAGTACTTAGAAATCATCTAGTAAATTATGTCCCGTGCGGGGCCCGGGAGGCGAATAGGCCCGCAGCAGCGCTAAGCTTGTCGGTAAAAGTCCACTAAAGAGCGCTCAGAAACCTGACATCGGGGTCAGGCCGCTTTGCCCACAAAGCGACTGGGATGTGTGCCCCAGGTTGTTGAATGGGGCAGCCCTGACATCGAGAGATGCGGGGTCGTCAGGCGATAATGCGGAAAACCTGACCGCAAACCATAGTGGTGCACCGTGTTGGGAAAAATGTCACGTTCCTCGCACGTTAAAGAACCCTGCTGCAGGTCTCGGTAAGAGTAGGACCCGTAGGATCCCCATGCAGGAGGCTAAATTTCCCGTCCCTACCCATCACTCCTTTTACCAGTGGCAGTCAAAACTATCCTACCCGATTGGCCTTGTGTCCCCATTTCCTCCACTTCATCATCATTTCATGTTCATTGTATCACCATTTTCATGTTCATCTCCCGGATATAGCCGAAATCGTGCTGCTTGGGAGTAAAGCAATAACTAACTAACTAACTAAATCTAGTAAATTATTCGAAGTTACGTCCATGATTTGCTTATCTACAATTTTGCAAAACACTCTTTTTGTTTTTTTAGCAAAAATCAATTAATTATCATAGAATCTATCGCTCGCTTGGTTAACAAAAGGCCCCCCTTTTTATGTCACTTCCTATTGAAATCAGTAACACAAAATCTGGCGAAACAAGTTCTTTTCATGTACAATTGTTATTTAAATTAATAGCTTGAAGACCGATTAGAATGGTTTATCGTACAACGGCTGCGGCGATTCGATTCGACAATTAAATGATCAGTTTAAATGGTCAAGTAGCTTATTTTCACTTTTCTATTGTTATTCAAATATTAAAAGTTGTTATGCGATGTACAAAAACTGGTTTGTTCGGTCTATTTGAATTTGAATAGCCGTTATTTGCCAGCTAAGTTAAATACTTGCATCTATAACGAGTAGTAGAAAAAACTACTCGAAGGATACAAACCAAAAGCTTACTCGAAAAGTGATAGGCGCTTAATCGCCAGAAGATTACTGCAATTTGCTACTTACAAAGTTTTGCTTTTATAAACCAATAAAAAATAAAAATTCAAAGTTACTGACTGTTCGCAAAGCAATGGATGTGTTGCACTTACCATTCAAAAGCGCCAGAGTTTAGTTTTCGTTCCGGCGTTAGTTCGAAATATAAATTACAACAAAGTTCCAGACAATTAATTTTGCTACGCCTGACGCACGTTTCGTCTATAAAAGATTCAACGGTGGTACTCTACCAAAAGATTGAAAATACCGAACATTGATTTAAGAATTGAATGTTTGTATTTTGATGTTTCGTTGACATGTAAACCGCTGACCGTAGCACATTTTTAATGAAACGCGCTAGCGCTTCATGTTAAAAATGTGTGACCACGATCAAGGGTTTTAAATGGCTTTGCCGATGAAACGTCAAAATACAAATATGTGAGGCAATTGATATTTCTTCGAGTTATGCAGGTCGATTACCTCAGGCATTTATCCAGTTGATTAGATTTCAGAGGTAGTATACCGACTGATTGGGGAGTTTTTTAATAAACGCCGTGATTATCCCTAGTCCTCTTTCAATATTCCAATGAAAGAGGAACATAAAGAGTTACCATATTTGTACTGGATACCTAAACTTCACAAAAATCCGTACAAAGAAAGGTATATAGCTGGATCTTCATCATGTTCAACTACAGAGCTGTCCGTTCATTTAACTAAAATCTTGTCTGCTGTCAAAGAAGCTCAACAAGCATACTGCGACACTATTTATAATCGTAGTGGAATTAACCATATGTGGATTTTGAAAAACTCAAAAGATTTGTTAGATCATTTTAAATCTAGATCATTTTCTGAGGTTCACTCTTTGAAAACGTTCGATTTTTCAACTTTATACACTACCTTGCCACACGAAAAACTAAAATGTCGCCTGAAAAAACTTCTCGTAAAAGCCTTTTCAAACTCAAGGAATTTTGTTGTTTTGGGTTATAATTCTACATTCTTTTCCAAAACATCTTTCAAAGATAAAATTTGTTACACACTGGAACAAGTTTGCAATATGCTTGATTTCCTCATTGACAACATATTTGTCACCTTCGGAGGAGAGATTTTTCAACAACAAATCGGCATTCCAATGGGCACAAACTGTGCTCCTCTCCTCGCCGATTTGTTTTTATACTCTTACGAGACTGAATTTCTTCAGGGACTCGTAAAGGACAAGAAGATGAAAGAGGCACGGTCATTTAATTTTACATTCA
Source organism: Arcuatula senhousia (assembly GCA_963971305.1). NCBI lineage: Eukaryota > Metazoa > Mollusca > Bivalvia > Mytilida > Mytilidae > Arcuatula > Arcuatula senhousia. The sequence continues at coordinate 9,151,614 of OZ020313.1, forward strand.
GATATATTGATGATGTCCTTTCTGTCAATAACACTTCATTTGGTAGTTGGATTCCTTCAATATATCCTCCGGAATTGGAGATTAAAGAGACCACCGAATCTAACTGCTTCACGTCTTTCTTGGATTTGCACCTCGAATTTGACCCAGGTGGTCATCTCAGTACAAAAATTTACGATAAACGAGACGATTTTAATTTTCAAATTATTAATTTTCCTAATCTACAGAGCAATATACCTACTTCTCCTGCATACGGTGTTTATATTTCTCAACTTATTCGATATGCCAGAGCTTGCACACATTTCACAGATTTTTTGATCAGACACCGGTTTCTTCGTGACCGACTTTTGAAGCAGGGCTATAAGAAAATACGTCTCATACGATCACTAAAAAAATTCTTTCTTCGTTATCAGCCACTAGTAGAAAAGTTCAAAATTGAGTTAAAAGATATGATAGATAATTGTTTTAATTAGTGTTTGACTGGTCTGCTGTACTGAGATGATCACCTCAATATCCCTATTGTGTCTCACAACTATGTTGTGTTCTATGGTCATTACCGGATCCTAAGATCGCAATGGAAGAGGGAGGTTTGGCGCCATAAAACCTGGTTTAACCCACCATTTCGTTTGAAATGCCTGTACCAAGTCAGGACCATTGCGATCCACCAGTTCTCCGGTATGACTGATTCGTTTTTGTCATTTTCTCTGGACTATGAGATTGATCATTCAAGTTCGGTAGTTTTGTTATTTCTTTTATTTAGGTCTGAAGCAACGCGGGAAAATAACTTTGAGAAGATGAACTAATAAATAATAAATAGTTCTCATATATATGGTATACGAATCTGATTGATTTGCAAATGTTTATTACAGTTTTATAAAAATAGTGCAAAAATACATTTATTGTATAACCTTAAATGAACTTTAGTATAGCATGGATAAATTTATCAATTTATTTCATTTTATTATCGATAAAACTAATATAAGCTTACAAACAAGGGAGAGTATTTCTAACTTTCTGCTCCTCGTAATGTAAGTATTACGTATGTTACTTAACTTATCAAGAAAGCCATGCAAAGAACGACAATTCAAATTTGATTATAGCATTTTGTTACGTTAGGAAGACAAAAGAAAACATGCCTTACGTACTTGTTATGTACTTTAAGTGATACATTACGTAAAGGAGACTTTCTTATCCGATTTTCTCTAATAAGAAAGTTATCAACATAAACATATTTTCTGTAACTTCTTCGCTCATATTTTGTCAAATCCAAAACGTTTTGGTTTTAAACGTTATTTTATTTGGCATGCGTAAACGCTCCTTATAAAGTAATGTTATGATCCACATTATGACCTCTATATCATTTGGTTCATTTGTCAATGGACAATTACAAAGCTTAAAATAACACTAAAATCACCCTACTGGTCAATGCTCCTCGGGGGTAAAATTGGTGTTCTTTATTCCATAACTTTTTTTTGGTATTGATGCAAATAGACCAACTATTTTTTTCACCTCTCATTTTTTAAAATTTGTTCACCGAGTCAGTTTTTGTTGAATTAGTTCTAAAAAGCACGTGTTCTTGATCGTAGTTATTTATATTCTCTCTGAAACCATTGGTCAAAAGTTTGATGTAAACACTTTCCATAAAAGGTAGATTATTCGACCTGTAAAAATCGATTTTTCGTTACATGTATAACAATACAAAATTCTCCTATATTTCTTATTAAATCTACCGTATTTCAATTTATTATTGAAATGTAATTTCTCAACCGATTTTCATGAAATAACAACCAAGAGAACGAGATTTGATTAAAGTTTATAATTTTTTTAAATCATAACTTTACTGGTTTTTAAGAAATTGCAAGCAGAAATCAATTGTTAATTTTATGTGTAGAGCGCCTCTGATGAGTCTTGAATAGACGAAACACGCGTCAGGCGTAGCAAAATTTATTGTCTGGAACTTTGTTGTCATTTGTATTTCGAACACACGTGAAGGTCAGCACTGCTGGTGGAGTTTAAAATAGCCCGCTCCGGCACCAACACTTTTGAGTTGGCGAATACATCAAAGCTTTAAATTATCCGTCTTAATTTCAAAATTGTCTAGATCCTAAGGTTCTTCCTACCCCAGACATAGGACGAATATCTTAGTAATTATTTGGTTCCCCAGTTTGGTATTTTTGGTTATACTGTTCTATGCTCTTCATATTCATACAGTGTTTGGCATTTTCGATATTTTTGGTAGAGCGCCTCTGATGAGTCTTGAATAGACGAAACGCGCGTCAGGCATAGCAAAATTTATTGTCTGGAACTTTGTTGTCATTTGTATTTCGAAGTTCTTGGTTTGAAATGAAAGAATTCTAATTTTGCAAGAAACATTTACCAGGAAAAAATCTGCGAAAGGTAAGGAATTTAACGATGCATGATAAGAGTTTGTAAGGTTCCAGATAGGTTAAGAACAGTTGTTGGTAAAAGCATTTGCGCTGCAAAGTTATGATCGTTTCTGACGTTTAACCAGTAACTGTGTGTTACTCTCTTTGCTTCGATTTTATTCCAATAAGTTGGTCAACATGGATGTTTTTAAACAGAAAATTTGCGATGGATTTCGATCTCTCAGATGAGTGCAGATGTTGGTTTGTCATAGGGTTTTGTTTTGTCTTCCTTTACCGGATTTGACACGCTGAATGGACTATTGGCAATGTGACGGGTGTGCTATAGCAAGCAGGAACTGCTCACTCTTCCGGAGCACCTGAGTTCACTTTGGTTTCGATTAGAGTTCGCGTTCTTGATTAATGTTCAGTTGTTTTGTGTTTCCATGTTTTACATGTTTTCTGTTTTTGTCCCGTTCTTGTTGGTGTTTACTGGTTTTGTCTTTGCCCTTTCGGACTTTTGACATTCGGATACCCCATTGTTACCTCTGCTATTTATATTAATACCAAATTTGCCTAAAACTTTGTTAATTGTGCTCAAATATTCTCGACCATTTGGTTGACTATTTTTTCCTTGACTACCGTATAGCATGCTATTTTGGTGGTGGTGTAATTTTTGCGAATCAAGTATAATCGCGAAAAAAAACTGCGAAATTTTAAATCTTAATACAAATATTTTATTTGGCGTGTTTACCCTTCTTTCTTTATGCTTAACAGATCACTATTCTTTCACTTAGGAATTCCCGTTCCAATTAATTCAAGCTTATTTACATGTTCTGTATCAATTCTGGGTTTTATTGTATTGTATCAATTATGACTTATAATAACACATGTACTGCATTGAAATTGAAATAAAAGTTCAAAGGAGTTATTAGCTTGTACCTCTACCAAAGCCTTAATTTCGATCAATTAGTGAATAATCATAGACAATTTTAGTTGACAATATACATTTTGTACACGTATAACAAACACAGTAATTTCATTTTTAAAATAAACATATCATTAATGTTTGTAAAATACAATTTAAACTTTACTTATAAAAAAATACCAAGATCACCCTTATATACCGTGTATGTTACATGTTAACGAACGCAAAAATTTAACTCGCGAATTATTTTGAGGTACTTTCAGCTACTAAAATCGCGAAAATTACACACTATAGGATATTTAGCCCATGCAAAACAGCGAGCAGCGCCAACTAGACTTGTTAAGGCTGCTTGCTGTTTTTCATTACGGCCTTTTTAAATTGTCGCTTGTTTATTTGGGCGGTGTGGTGTACATTTATTCCACATCACATAATCTGCGCGACGTCAGATATATTTTTAGTTATTTTGATACTGCCAGCCATCGAGATCTCGAATGTTTTGTTTCCAAAGACTTTTTTATTGCGAAAAAAAAAACACTTTCAATTTGAACTTTCAAAATCATCTTCATTAGCAACTATTGTCATTTTCTGTGTTATGGAGCTTAAATATCTTCAATTCAATTTATAGATTTCTTTACGAGATAAAACTTCAAGATACAGATAATGGTCCGCATGTATAAACCACTAAAGAGTTTTTTTATAAACAAAAAAAAATAAATATAGTGCACATGATTAAGGCTGGTTTAGAGTTCATAAAAATATTTTGTTTAGCTTTCCAAATATTACGGAATAACCAGCTCTCTGGTTACAAGGGTGTTCTGAGCCGGACCACCATTGAAATATATATGTACATTTTTGTAAGATAAGTACTCCATAGTTACAAGAGGGGTTCGAACCAACGTTCTTCCTTCAGAAAAGTGGCCAGAACGAGACAATTTTTAAAATATGAGCTCCTTTGTAAATAGGATATAATCAAATTAAGGGTAATAACGTAATAACTATGGGCATCAAAAAGTATATTGAAGTCAAAGTCATTTTTAAAATAAGATATGGTATCAAATATGTAAAAAAGTTACATAACACCGCAATATAAAGAAAAATGGAATCTATTCAATGGGAACATAACGTTTTTAATGTAAAGCGATATTAAGGTGTCTGATTTTGTTTGTGACAAAAACACCACTTTGCTTGAAAAATCTTTTAAAAACTCATATATCTAACAGATCAGACTTTATTCTTCCTAACCATAATGTCCTTAACCTGTCTCTATAGCAGAATTTATAAAATATGTGTTTATGCAAATCTTATCAAGTTATTGGTAAACTCCCCTTCCTCATATAGAAATTGTACTCATAAAATCATTAAACATTACTACGCAGTATAAATAAACTTGTAAATAATAATGGTTCGGTCGACAGGCTGATTTTTTTTCTTATTTAGCCAACCAAAAGACCTAAGCTGATACAACTGGTCCATACCTTAGTTCTGGTTTCCAGGTGGTCATCTCAGTACAAAAATTTATGATATACGAGACGATTTTAATTTTCAAATTATAAATTTCCCTCATCTACAGAGCAATATACAGATGGGTCCAAACCTAACCTGTACAAAAGTGAACCGGGAGCAAACATTAAGTTTTCTTTTCTGGTTTGGTTTGGTTTGCTTGACCAAACAAAATAGCAAACCACAATTTACTCAAAACAAACCTTGGTTCGCTTTTTCTAGTTTGGTTTGAAAAGCAAACCAAACCAAACCAGGGGCTGGTTTTGGTTTGCTATGACCAAACCAAACTTTGACTCTGGTTTGATTTGCTCTGACCAAACCAAACTTTGACGCTGGTTTGGTTTGCTCTGACCAAACCAATCTAAAATGATGGTTAATATTTAAATTATAATAAATTCTTCAAGTAGAACATATTGGTTTACGAGAGCAAATATCATAAAATGATGTCGGACGTCGTATTAGTTCGATTCTTTGAATCATCTGCGCATGCTTGCGGTTCGCTCAGAGCAAACCAAACCAGGCCGCTGGTTTGGTTTGCTCTAAAGATAGAAAACTAGGATGCTGGTTTGGTTTACTAGTAAAATACTATTCTAATATGATTTTGAATGTTTAAATCAGAATTTGTAATTCGATTGAGACATTTAGTGAATAAAATGTGTTCAATATGTAATAATTGTGAAATAGTTCGGACATTCTCTCACATCGATTATATGAGTCATCTGTGCATGCTTGCGGTTTGCTCAGAGCAAACCAAACCAAACTAAGGCACTGGTTTTGTTTGCTTTTGTAAGTTTGGTTCGCTCTGACCAAACCAAATCAAACCAAACCAACCGTCTGGTTTACTTTTCGAGTAAACATTAAAGTAAACTTTGGTTTGCTGAAGTAAACCAAACAAAGTGAAAAGTGAATTTAGACCAAACTTCTGGTTTGCTGTTTTAGTTTGGTTTGCATACAGGTTAGGTTTGGACCCATCTGTACCTACTTCCCCTGCATACGGTGTTTATGTTTCACTACTTATTCGATATACCAGAGCTTGCACACATTTCACAGATTTTTTGATCAGACACCGATTTCTTCATGGCCGACTTTTGAAGCAGGGCTATAAGAAAATACGTCACATACGATCCCTAAAAAAACTTTCTTCGTTATCAGCCACTAGTAGAAAAGTTCAAAATTGAGTTAAAAAATATGGTGGATAATTGTTTTAATTAATGTTTGACTGGTCTGCTGTACTGATATGATCACCTCAATATTCCTATTGTGTCTCACAACTATGTGGTGTTCTATGATTATTATCGGATCCGTAGATCGCAATGGAAGAGGGAGGTTTGGCGCCATAAAACCTGGTTTAACCAACCATTTCGTTTGAAATGTCTGTACCAAGTCAGGAGCATTGCGATCCACCAATTCTCCGGTATGACTGATTCGTTTTTGTCATTTTCTCTGGACTATGAGATTGATCCTTCAAGATCGGTAGTTTTGTTATTACCTTTATTCAACAGTAAAACAAGAGTGGACAAGACCTAGAGTGGACTACACCTAAGTTCTTGTCTGGTCTGATTTCAATAGTGAATATAAAGTGGACCAGACCTAGAGCGGACCAGACCTAAGTTCTGGTCTGGTCTGTTTTCATTGGACCAGATTAGAACGAATCAGACTTAAGTTCTGGTCTGATCTGCTTTCATTAGTGAACCTATAGCGGACTAGACCTACAGCTAGTGAAATTTTTATAGTTCCCTCTCGCATGAACCAGACACGGAGCGAACATGGATATTGAATGAACGATAAGCAAATGATTAGAATTCATTAGTTTTATTTATTTGTATTATTTTTTTTATTAAATACATTTAATATTTATTTTGACAAAAAAGGATCGTAGACTACCTCTTTCTTTTTTTTCTCGTTCCGTTTTAATGATGATGTCCTTTCACTGAACAATGTTCGATTTGGTAACTTTCTCCATCTCATATATCCACCGAAACTTGATATAAAGGACACAAAAGATTATAGGAAGTATGCTTCACACTTAGATTTACATCTCGAAATAGACTCTCACTGAAAACTATCAACAAAGCTCTATGACAATCGTGATAACTTCAACTTTCCAATCATCAACTTTTCCTTCGTGTGTAGCAACAGTCCGTCCGCTCCAGCCTATGGAGTTTACGTATCACAATTGATTCGTTACTCCAGCGCTTTTGGATTTACATCGATTTCCTAGGCAGAGCTTAACGTTTGACACAGAAATTGCTAACATCGGGTTTGTTGCCCAAGAAATTTTTCGGTAGACACCATGCACTCGTAGATAAATATGGGATTACTATTTCTCAGATGACTGCAGATGTTAGTTTGTCATAAGGTTTTGTTTTGTCTTTCTTTAACGTATTTGACAAACTGAATTAGAAATTGGCAGAACGACGTGTGCGCTTTAGCAGGCAGGAACCGCTTCCAGAGCACCCGAGTTCACTCTTGTTACGACTTGAGTTCGCGTTGTTGATTTTTGTTTGGTTGATTTTGTGTTTCCTTGTGTTGTTCTTGTTCATGTTTACCAGATTTGTCGTGCCCTTTCGGACTTTTGACACTGGAAAGCCCCATTGGTGCCTATTTGCTTCTTATCTAATACCTTTATAAATGTTATTAAATACTATTTTAATATAAGACGGACAAAATGAGAATTTGGGTGACTTTGCTTAGAGATTTAAAAACACTATGAGAAGCATGTCTATTTTTCTTTTTTTTTAAATGGGGTTATATCGTGGAAACGAATAAAATCGTGCGAGAATAAAACAAACGCACGATGCACGAAGTGTGCAACAATTGTTACGGAATGAACGATACATGGAACGAACGATACACGCACACGGAATGAATGGTACACGGAATGAACATTGAAAATAGGGAATGATGAGCATTTCACTAGCTGTAAATCTTGTCAGCTTTAAGTGTGGTCAACTCAAGAAAATGTCGGTTCTATAAAAGTCTGGTTTGTTTGACGTCATAATGAACCAAACTTAGAGTAGACTTAACAAGGAGTGAACCAAACCTAGTGCAAAGTGTGCTTTTCGCGTGAACTTGAGGGCAGACCTAGGTTCATTCAAACAACACCAGACCAGAAAAAAACAGACTTTGCAAGTCTTGTTGGCATACAGGTTAGCTTCGGACCCATCTGTACATGTATAATGCATGGCTTAATTGGAAATAAAAATATCATAAGCAAATGTTAATGACGATTGGGAAAGGGGAGGCCTATCAAGTGAGGCCCGTTTTTTTGTGTATAACTCTTGTGTTCTATGGTCATTACCGGATCCTAAGATCGCAATGGAAGAGGGAGGTTTGGCGCCATAAAACCTGGTTTAACCCACCATTTCGTTTGAAATGCCTGTACCAAGTCAGGACCATTGCGATCCACCAGTTCTCCGGTATGACTGATTCGTTTTTGTCATTTTCTCTGGACTATGAGATTGATCATTCAAGTTCGGTAGTTTTGTTATTACCTTTATCTAATCGTTCTCTTTTATTAGTCTAGCAACGTTTAAGACTTGTTTGTGTCTTAGAAAGCATTAAAATCGTACATGACATGACATTAAGTCAGTAAGTGCTTTTGATGTAATTTTCATATTAATATATTTTAATGCAATCAAGCGATTGTAAATGTACCAACCTTTCTTGCTGCCTCTTTGACTGTCTTCGGGAACACGTAAATGTTTATTATCATTGCAAGTAGAGCAGATGAATGACAGCCGTCGTCAAACGCCGTATAATTGGCCATGTGGGAAGGTAAAAACAACTTTGACAGATCTACTGGATTTAGAACTCTGTATTCATAATTTGGGTTGATCTGTTTCGAATGGTTATTATACTGTTTGCCATGTTTTTTTCTATTGCTGTTGATCGATTCATAATTAAGTCTTCGTTTGGATGAATAGTCGTACATAAGCTGATTCGGATACTGCTGCTGATCGATAAAATCGGATACCTTTAACGATTCCCAAAGTTCTTCTAAGTATGGCTCTACATATTTCTGCAGTGCTGGTGTAAGGATTGTGTTTATATGAAACCCAAAAACTGTCCATCTTATCTGGTTATCGTCCAAAATCAACTGGTTTACTAAAAAGATTTATTACACTGTGCATACAGTATAAATGGTAATAATATTTTGCGGTTTTCCTGGAGTAAAATGAATGCTTTTATTTTCGCGTAATGTATTTTTTGTGGTTTCACATCCATAGTGTTAGTCCTGATATTAACGACTTATATTTCGCGTGTTCTGATTCGCGTCTCGAAGAATGTCGCTTGTAAAGCGAAAAATCACCGCAAACAGCACTAAATACGTTACTATTGTTCAAGTCTTTATATCATACATATAGCAGTGAAGAAGTTTTAAATCTAGATATCCAAATTGAATGATAAATCATTACATTTAAATGAAACATTTAATTTATTCCCTTTGATCTATATTACCTCGACAAATATAACACCTGACGTTTGTTTTTAGTTGAAAGCACCACGCAGAAGGTTTTAGTAGCAAAGAAGGGGTGGGAATTATACTTATATTGCTTGTGTCTAAGATTTGTTCTTCGTCTCTCTGTTCGTCCAGTAATGCAATTGATTATAAAGGTAATAATAGAAGAAATCATAAGTCTTATTTTTGAACCCTCAATTCCAGGATAAACAATTTAAAATGTTTAAGACGCGTACGTATCATCCTCGGAAACCCAGGGGTTCTTCATTCGCACACTCATTCATCACCCCTGGGTCCATACGTATCAATTCCTTCGTTTTACACAGTTCTGAGTCGAGCCTTCTGATTGGTCGCTTAACAATGTTGTTAAGGGACGATTTATATTGTTTTTTATTAAGGTTTATCAATTAATCTGATAAACCAATTTAATTATAGGGAATAAATGGTTTGTGCGATAATTTCGTTTACTCCGTTCTAAGAATTTTCCAGTTCAATCTGGTTTTATTGATTATTTGTGACGTCTCAGTTCATTCATTCAAAAACTTGTATCGCAAGGTCACTTCGTTAAAAAGTTGCTCCAACAAAAATCCCACCCACCTCCCCTACATTCTACCTTATATATAATATGTTGATGTAAGAATATTTTCTGCTGCTGTTGTATTAATTTTTCAGGTACCTTGAAAGTTGGAAGCGAGATTCTCTACTGCGATGAACTTCAGACAAGTACGTTATAGTTGCTGTACCGTTGCCATTTTACATGGAAGTAGTTACATTATTGCCATATGAAAGGACATTCCAGAGAAAAATGACACCATATTGGACCTTTGATCAGTGAAAATACAACTATGAACTTAGAATTTATAATGTTAATAATATTTCTAATAATAAAATTTTGTCACAGTTTAGGCTGGCGGGTTCTGGCAAGATAAGGGGTCCCGATCGTTCCCGCTATTCTACGTCGGATCATATCATGGATTATTTTTTGGCGATACCGCTGGAAGTTTGCAGGTTAAGACTATCTCATGTTGCCATGAGTAGTCGTTTCTAAACTGATACCAGTCATGGCTTTCCTAGTTTGCTTAAATAATTGCTTAAATTTTGCCATTTGCTACAATTGCCTTAAATTTGCTGTTCTCCCCTGGTTATAAAGTAACAGGGGGTTCTGGGATATGACCCGTCGCATTGGGAGTCGGGACCCTTGTTCTCTCTTGGTGGTTGTTTTAACAAGAGGAATTTAGCATCCTTTGATACCAAAGGTGTACAGATTTGCCCGTAATATTTTGGTATTCTGTTTTTCTTGTCAGATGTCGACAGCCTTGCTCAACTGTGGCCGTTTATCCAATTTAATATGTAGTTAGTTTTTATTGTGCCTTAAGAAGTATGACTTTATAATTAATACAACTTAGTAAAGTTCAAGATCAGGGGAAAAGAACGCACAAATATGTGTCCAATCAGAATGCTTGATAGGAAAATTTGTAAAGCTGTCTAAAACGATGGAATTGATACGAATGGACCCAGGGGTGATGAATGAGTGTGCGAATGAAGAACCCCTGGGTTTCCGAGGATGCGTACGTATGTAACTAAATTTTTTATCGAACTTTAAGAGATATCTCAGATATATATGTATGCGAAAATTTAAAAAAAAATGGAAAAGTTGATTCGTGGAAACTTACATTTTTTATACAAAATTGTACAAAATTGGGAGGATATCTAGTATTGATATATTATCGCAGCAGATCCTACAAAACTTACTCATTTTCTGCCTTAACATTTCACTAGAATCTGAAGAGTTGTTGGCTTTGTTAGCATTCTCTGGAAGTAATCAAGATATGTTTTATTCTAAATACAAGTTAATCACGTTGACATGTTTTTTCAATATAAATATCTATTTATTCAACATAAACATGATAAAACAAAGATTGATATCGAGAATGCATCACTTTATTTGAAATATATATATATCCATAGATCCTTTATGTCCATTTTAAGCAGAGTCAAAGATAAGCCCCCTTCTTAAACAAGGAACACAAAATATCAAAAGGACAAGTACAAACAAAAGCTCTGTAATAAATTCCTGGCTAAGGAACGGCATATATAGAATGTGAAAGGGTTAGACTAGTTTTTGGATCCAAACCTTTCCCCAATCACACACAGAACAAAAATTAACAGTCACAATAAAAATCAAATCAATCAACGTTCAATTCCACTAGAATTATCAAGCATACAAATTTATTTTGATTTAGATAGGGGCATTAAATTCAATGTGGAAAATATATCAAAATTGAATCCTGAAATTGTTTTTGAAAATGTCTGCTTTAAAAACAAAATTTCCATAGAAATCAGTATGGGCAGTTCATTTCGCTTGAACAATTATACAGTACGTTTCAATGAGATTTATATAATTATGGGATCATTTTGTTATACATTCCACTATTTTATTATGTCGATATTTTTTGTATATTTTTCTTGTAATACAACGGTTTAGTATTTACGATTAAAATCAAAAACACCACTGAATATCTTAAAAACAATAACCAATGAAACTTATCTCGTTTATCATATGTGTGTGTGCGTTATTTTTCATTGACTATGCTAAAATCTTAATCAAAGTAAGATTCATTTAAGGTTTATTTTGTGATCAATATACACGATTTGGTATTGTTTGATGACAAAATGTCATTTTAGTTTCTGTATGTTTTACTGAAAGGTTAAATGAAGTGGTGTTTTTGGGGTTTGTTTTGAAATTAAGCCATAAATTGTGATACATAACGATATAAGAAAAGGTCAGCGTGTAATGTTATTTCTAACTGTTTGGCATCATTATCTATTTCTCGCGTGATAAGACGTTCTTCCGTATCCCACTTCAAAAGATGAGATATTCATAGAAAACCCCATTTTATTGATTTTTATTGGCTAACGATGCGTTATTAGTAGTTTTATATTCATTTCATTCGTTGATTTTGATTGGTTTATTATTTTAAGAAATTTATTTGATTCGTAGTTGTTTTTTTTTTTGTTCTTCGTGTTACTTGGTTTACATCTAGGTCATAGATGGCTTGACGTTCCTAATTTGAATATAATCATCCGTCATTCATTGTTTTTTGACGAGAAATAAAACATGATATAAGGAGGCTGTTCATAGAATATTATTCAATTTAATAGTTAGGGACCGACCATTTAACTTGAAGGGGGGCTTTAGATGTTGTTTTGATCAGAAAATTTTTAAAGAAAGAATATTTATTTTTCAAAGGCACCGCGACAGAATATACTTTTTTTATTATTAGTATTATTTAATATGGCAAAAATCGTTTTTCAGAATATTTTTTTCTTACCCTCTTATCCCAAAATATTTTTTTTCATCAAAAATAATTTTCAGCATATTGAGTTGAATCCCCTAGCGTTATTCGACACAAGTGACATTAAAATTGATATTCGTCACCCCGAATTAGTTATACTATTTATTATGTAGATAATTGAAAATAAACGTGACTAATAGATCATCAAAATAATGAAAACGAAATAAGTTATTGATTGATGAATTGTGTATTGCGCACAAATCTATGTTACGTATTTTTTTCGCAGGAAACTTCACGAGGGTTAGATAAATTCGCACGCGAGTAAGATAAATCCTGTAATTAACTCCATGAAAATCTAGAAATTTATTTAACTCGGAAATCACGATAGTTCCCCTATATCTATATAATAATATTTTTTATTCCTAATTTGGTAGGCAGTTAAAAGTATAAAAAAAAACAAAAAATAATTACATAACCCCTTAGCAATTAGTTAGCTTAAAAATAGCATACGATTTCTCTATACAAATGGAACTTGAACAAGTTTACTTATATATTTAAATAAACAAACCTATCATCCATTCAGGCATGCATAGATCTTCATGTTTTGACAGCATACACAGTTTTGCAAGATTTTTAGTAATAGTTATTGCATGGTTGAATTTTTTATCATTCCATCCTGTTAAGTCATGCATCCAAGGATTAAGTACCCTTTTTCTAACCTGAAAAATAAAGAGTAACATTACAATTAAACGTTTTTTTTAACTACAATGTTATTGTGTAATTCAGACTAAAATGTAATGCAATTAAAAGTAGAAAGCAGATTTATATTACAAAATTTGCCTTTAACTTCAACATACTGATGATGGTCCGCATGTATGAGCCACTAAAGAGTATATTATACGAAACATATGGTACACATGGTCAAGGTGGGTTTAGGGTTAATGAAAATAAAGTTTTATACAGTTTTATAAATATTACGGAATGGAAAATGTTTTTCGATTCCCAAATTGAAAAGTACCCCAACTTTGATTGTATTGCCCATTTTGTCTTAAAAAAGACAAATCAAAAAGTCCGTTTACAATGTTTTGCTTGTACAAAAAATGAGAATTAAAACAAAAGTTTTTAAAATTATTTTTTTATAGTAACAATGCACTCGCATCTGAGATACGAATGCAACATGTGCGAAAAAACAGTAAGTTTGAATTTTCACCCTAGCTCTTTCTGTTCTTACAAGGGTGTTCTGAGCCGGGTCACACATGAAATATACATGTACCCATTTTTTTTTCTTTTTCAAGAAGCAACGGTGTACCAAAGGGTTAATCAGTATCATAAAACCGTAAAGACAAAGACAAAACCGGCAGACAAAAACTCATCACAACAAAACAAACCACATAACAACATAAAACACACACACACACACACATAACAACAAAACCGCATTCAGCAACGTGACCTCAAGTCGAAACGAGAGTGAACTCAGGTGCTCCGGAAGAGTAAGCAGTTCCTGCTTGCTATAGCACACCCGTCACGTTGCCAAAGATCGATTAAGTGTTGGTCCAATCCGGAAAGGATGACATTACAAAACTCTATGTCAAACCAACATATGTGCTCATCTGAGAGATAGAAATCCCGTATTTGTAAACAAGCACATGATGTCGTCCGTAAAATTTCTTGAGTGATGACAACAACCTGGGAGCAACGTACCCCTGTGTTAACAATTTGCTTGTCAGCCGTGTAGCTCTATCAAGGAAGTCGTTGTACTCAACTTGTGTTTTGTTTTTTTAAAACGCTTTGTTTAGAAATGTTCACTAAGTCGGACATACAAACATTCAACAAAGTTTGCTTTAAGATAAAATACTTCAAAATTACAAAAGGGATTCTTCGTTCAGAAAAGTGGCCATTACGAGATTATAAATAAAGTATGAGCTTCTTTGTAAGTAGGATATAATTTAATTCTGAGTGTTAACGTAGTACCTATGGGGATCAAAAAGTATATTAAAGTCAAAGTCATTTTTTGAATAAAATATTATATCAAATATGTAAAATGAAATTACATAACACCACATTATAATAAGAATATACAAATGTAATATGGAATCTCTGCAACGAGAAAATAACATATTTTTAATGTATAGAAAAATTATGGGGTCTGATTTTCTTTGTGAGGAAAACAACACCTTGATTTAAAAAAAAAATCTGAAAGAAATATGTATAATGTTAACCGGGAAATTTTCGCGCCGTCTTTTCTTTTGCGTAATGACGACTGCAGTTTAGTTCGCGCAGTTTTGAATTTGCGATGAAATGGTATTGTCCATAGACTACAATTAAAGACAAGTTTATTCCCGCCGTTTTATTTTTGCGCTAGCTACATTACCGCGAAAATATCGAAAATAAAACTGCCGCGAAAATTTCCCGGTTTACAGTATACTTAACAGACCGGACTTTATTCTTCGTGACCACAAAGTCCTAAACCCGTCTCTACTGCAGAAATCATAAAATATGTGTTTAAATTTATGCCAATCTCATAAGTTATTGGTAAACTTCCCTTCTTCATATAGAAATTGTACAGTCTCACAAAATCAGTGAACATTATTATGCAGTATAAATAAATTTGTTAATAACTTTGGTTTGTTAGACAGGCTGATTTGTTCTTATTTAGCCGAACTAAATTCCTAAACAGATACAACTTCGAGCGGACCTGTAGTTCGCTTTTCTAGTCTGGTCTATTTTTATTGACCAAACCAGGAAGCAGACAAAGGTCCGCTTTCTGGTATGGTTTGGTTCGGAAAGCAGACCAGACCTCACCAAAAGTCTGGTTATTTCAAAGTTCTGGTCTGGTTTGCTTTCAAAAATGAACGTAAAGCAACACCAGACCTAGCGGGAACCAAACTATGTCCTTCTCTGGTCTGCTTTAAATAGTGAACCTAGAGTAGACAATACTTAGAGCGGTTCAGACCTAAGTTTTGGTCTTGTCTGATTTTTAATAGTGAATCTAAAGTGGACCAGACCTAGAGGGGACCAAACCTAAGTTCTGGTCTGGTCCGCTCTCAATAGTGAACCAAGAGTTGATCAGATTAAAACTGACCAGACTAAAGTTCTGATATGGTCTGCTTTCATTAGTGAACCTATAGCGGACCAGACCTAGAGCGGACTAGATCTACAGCTAGTGAAATATTTATCGTTCCCTCTCACATGAACCAGGCACGGAGAGAGCAAGGATATGGATTGAACGATAAACGAATGAATTGAAAAGGTCACAATGGTTCATATTTGTTTCGTGCGTGTGACACAATAAAATACTTTTAAAGTTCGTGTCAACAGGAAATAAACGAACCTAGTTCGTGTCCACACGAATTGACTCTTTCATTTCGTGTCCAAACGATGCGATCGTTTTCACACAATCGGGGCTCTATTTATGAAATACCTTTTATATTTATTTATTAAATAAAATTAATATTTATTTATTAAGTATCTTTGAAAATTTAATTAAGTCATGTGTTTGATTATTTATTTATTTATTTAATACTTTTATCAATTTTATTAAATATTTTTTAATGAAAGACGGAAAAATGAGAATTAAGGAAAATTTGCTTATAGGTTTTACAACACTATGACAAGATATCTTTTTATATTTTTTTGATATTTTGTTGTGTCCATACCGTGGAAAGGAATAAAATCGTGTGACAATGAAATAATAGCACGATGCCCGAAGTGTGCAAAAATTGTGATGAAACAAACGGAATGAACGATACACGGAACGAACCAAACACGTAGAAGGAATGAACACAGAAAAAAGGAAGGACGACCATTACCCTAGCTAAAATTCTGGTCTGCTTAAAGTCTGGTCTACTTCAAATGAATCAGACCTAGGGCAAAGGGTGCTTTTGGAGTGAATTTGAGAGCAGATCTAGATTCACTCAAAACGAACCAGACCAGAAAAAAACAGCCCTAGACCGGACTTCTGGTCCGCTTTGCGAGTCTTGTTGGCATAGAGGTTAGGTTTGGACCCATCTGTACATGTATAATGAATGGCTTGGAAATGAAAACTTAGTAAGCAAAAGTTAAATAACGTTTTAAATGGGGCAGGTTTTACAAATGAGGCCCATTAGTTTAAACATATTAATTAAAACTGGATTGGAAAACAAACTTAATGCTTCTATAGACCCCTCTCCAGTTTGCAGCTTGCGAGTTCGGCCTTTGTAGCGGCCCCCATTGAGCCTACTCTTAACGAAATCTACAAAGGGTCATTTAACGTGCACTTAATATTGCTCTCCCCAAACAGGAGACAACCTTTTTCCGTCCCTTCTGAAGGACAAGGATCAATTCTTGAGACCATCCTCGCAAATGGAGTCAAGTTAAAGTTGGAAAAACGGTCCATGAAATTTTCATCCCTGACGAGAATCGAACCATGAACCTTGGTGTTAGTTGCCCGACGCGTTAACCACTACACCACCGGCGTTTGATATATATAACTGTTATCGTTCTCCTTTTAGCCTAGCGACGATTCATACTTGGTTATGTCTTATCGGTAAAAATCCATATTACACATTAAAAATCATTCATGTCATAACATATAGTCAGTAAGTGCTTTTTGTGGTTATACTCATTTGAACATATTTTAAAGTAATCAATTTCATTGTAAATGTACAAACCAGTTTTGCTGCGTCTTTGATTGTCTTCCGGAAAACTTGAAGATTTATTATCATTGCAAGTAGAGCAGATGAATCGCAGCCATCGTCCAAAGCTGTATAATTTGCCATGTGGGTATGTATAAACAACTTTGACAGATCTACTGGATTAATAACCCTGTAGTCATAATTTGGGTTCATCTGTTTAGTATTGTTGTTATACTGGATGCCATGTAGTTTTTTGTTGCTATTGATTGCTTCATAATTAAGTCTTCTTACGAGTGGATAGGACATAAGCTGTTTTGGATACTGTTGCTGATCGATAGAATGGGATAGCTTTAATGATTTCCAAAGCTCTTCTAAGTATGGCTTTACATATTTTTGAAGTGCTGGTGTAAGGGTTGTTCTTATGTAAAATCCAAATAACACCCATCTTATCTGGTTATCATCCAAATTCAACTTGTTTACTAGAAAGATTGATTACAATATGCATTAACAAATATATATATATTCAAGTGTTTATCTTATAATATACACCTGGAAAAAAGTTAAGCACCCCAATGATTGTCTTTAAAATCATACATTTTTAAAACACGTTTTTACCATTAATTAACTGATAGTCTTTGTAAATTTGTATTGAAAACTAAAATATGCACTGTTAATCACAATTCAACATGTTTGTAACAAACAACCAAACACTATTATGTATATAACACAACATGGCAAAAATTTGGCTTTTGTACATAAGAATGGTCTTCGAAAAGTATGGTCCCCTGAAGCTCAAATTCTTAATTAATTGTCAAATTGCACTTGAAAGGGTAAATCATAATAATCAAAATTTGCTACTGTATCGTCAAAGTGTCAATTTCGAGTATGTCCATCCAGGGTTGGCAAACAGTGGGAAATACTCATATTTCCAAGGACGGTAATTCCAGGGACATACTGGTAATTCCCTTCCATTACTGGGAAATATAGACTGATCTTAAAACTTCTATATAGATAATACAAACTATGATCATAAATAATTAATTTTTGAAATGCCATATCTAAGTATAGTTAGGAGAAAAAAATAGTTTTGTATAATGAGAGATTTTTTTTCGGAATTTCTCCAACAGTCCTCTTAACATTTTCTGTTGAATAATCTTAATGTAATAGTCCAATGATCATAAGTCAATTAAGGCTTCATTAAACAATAGATCCTGGCGTCAACTGTCACAGTGTTAATTGCTAAAACAACACCCAAATGGTCTAAGCTTGGGTGTCTTAACTGCCTTACTTAAAGACATAATAAAAATCGTCAAAGAAAGAAACAAGATTAATAAATGAATGGTGAAGCCACATTTAAAAGGTAAAAACTAAATAAGAAATATAAATAAATAAAACCTTCAAAACAACTAAAACAAGAATGCCCAAATTTTCGGACATAAAATCCTTCTTCGGGTGCTAAAAAGTAAAAAGATGTTGACACATCGACTGACGAGAACAGAATGACATGAAAATGATTAGAAGAACATCACGTTGTATCTTTATCCTGAACTTGATGACTTATTTATAAATATAAAGAAAAGGGTCTGTCTTTTTACATTTATACCAAAGGGTTGAAAAGTGCCTAAAAATGATTATTCTTTGCTCAAGAAACTGTCTTTGTTTTTCGCCGGTGCATGTTTCAAGGAGAACGGTTACCTGCATATCCTGGACGCTATGGTTTGGCAATTAAAAGTGCTGGCCGACTTGGCAATCGTCGCTTTTGAGAACACTTTTCCTGTGTTCAGAAAATCTGTCACCCGGTCTACAATAGGTTTCTCCTACGTAAATTTTAAGGCACTTAGCACAGCGGATGGCGTAAATTACATTTTCGGAGATGCAGGTATAACCAATCTTTAACTTGAAAGTGTTGGAGGGGCCAACTATCTTTTCAGTCTCCAAGGTAAAGGCACATGTGACACAGATGGATCAACCAAAACCCCTGGTGCCTGAAAAGTCAGAGCGAGGGCGTCTTTTGGATTTGTCAAATGAGCTTGAGACAAGATGTTGCCTCAAACTCTTACCTTTGCAAAGAGCAATCAGGAGTGGCGAGTCGAACACTGCCGACATGTGTTCGACCTTCACGACGATGGACTTGAAATTGCGCAACAGAATGTTCCGTATAACGATCTTATGAGGGTGGTGTACCAAAGGCATACGATCATTCTTGCGTCTTGACCTGGGCTCCAAAGCCTTTGATCGTGTCACCCGGGAAACTGAGTCGAAAGCTTTATCCAAGATGTTGTTAGGATATCCCCTTTTGACAAAGAATGATTTCATAGTGCTGCTTTGAACTTTAAAATCATCATCATTGCTGCGTTTAAGTCTCAGAAATAAAGGTAATAACAAAACTACCGAACCTGAATGATCAATCCCATAGTCCAGAGAAAATGACAAAAACGAATCAGTCATACCGGAGAACTGGTGGATCGCAATGGTCCTGACTTGGTACAGGCATTTCAAACGAAATGGTGGGCTAAACCAGGTTTCATGGCGCCAAACCTCCCTCTTCCATTGCGATCTTAGGATCCGGTAATGACCATAGAACACAACATAGTTGTGAGACACAATAGGGATATTGAGGTGATCATCTCAGTACAGCAGACCAGTCAAACACTAATTAAAACAATTAACTATCATATCTTTTAACTCAATTTTGAACTTTTCTACTAGTGGCTGATAACGAAGAAAGAATTTTTTTAGTGATCGTATGAAACGTATTTTCTTATAGCCCTGCTTCAAAAGTCGGTCACGAAGAAACCGGTGTCTGATCAAAAAATCTGTGAAATGTGTGCAAGCTCTGGCATATCGAATAAGTTGAGAAATAAAAATACCGTATGCAGGAGAATTAGGTATATTGCTCTGTAGATTAGGAAAATTAATAATTTGAAAATTAAAATCGTCTCGTTTATCGTAAATTTTTGTACTGAGATGACCACCTGGTTCAAATTCGAGGTGCAAATCCAAGAAAGACGTGAAGCAATTAGATTCGGTGGTCTCTTTAATCTCAAATTCCGGAGGATATATTGAAGGAATCCAACTACCAAATGAAGTGTTATTGACAGAAAGGACATCATCAATATATCTGAATGTAAGATTAAATGACCTTGCCTTAAATTGAGACCTAGGAATGGCATTTTTGCAGCTCTGGGGTTGACAAGATTGATGGTTCAGGTAGCAGTGTGCATCAGTGGGTTTATAGAACACAGACGTTACTATTTTGCCGTTTAGGATGCTACATATTCCAAGTCAAGGAAGGAGAGTTTTTCTTGCGAGATGGTAAAGGTGTACTGAATGGCAGGATGATAGGAAGAAACAAAGCTGATGAACGAGTTCAAATCATTTTCACAGAGCAGTAATATCCATGGAAAACAATCTAAAGTCATATGGATTTTCAGGTTAAAAGAAGTCTAGGATATTGAGAGCATGAGTAGTGTCTTTAACATAGGTGGGCATGTTCTCCACTGTTGGCATGAAAACATGGAGAAAACTGGAAATGTTTTCAGTCGGACAACTACATGCAGAAACTATGGGTCTACCAGGGTTTCCCAATTTATGGATTTTAGGAGCATGTAGAATCCCGATGTCCTTGTTTAGAAGATAATCAAGTTCCTAGCATTATCTGGAAGATCATTGTTCTCCACGGATGTTTTGATAAATTCCTTAAATTGTTGCTGATTTTTCTTAGTATTATTATTTTTTTATTAACAATAGAGTTTCGGAGACATAAGACTTGGCATCCCAAGCGACCACTGCACCCCCTTTGTCAGCAGGTTTTATGACTATGTATGTGGGGGTCTTTAAATTTCGGAGAGCAGTTTGTTTTGTTCGTTACTAGTCAGATTATGTCTTTTGAGGGGTTTGGTTTTTAAATTATCAATTTGTTTAAGACAAGATTTAATATATTTCAACAAAACAGGAAACCAGGATGTTTTGGGAGTGAAATTAGAATTTTTGTTGCCATAATCGCGAAACAAAGATGCAGCTTCATTATCCTTCTCGTCAAATTGTTTTTTTTTCCTTCTTGTGGAAAAAGGCTTTTAAGAGAATCGGTATCGTTGGTGTCGAGAGGAGTATCAAAGTTGTGATCACAATGTTGAGCCAGAGATTGCAGTTTCGTGTCTTTTTCAAAATATAGAAAATCGTAGACTGATTTGTTGAGGAGCCGAATCTCTTCTACATTAGAGTTTGCCACAATCTTATGGCAGTCTAGGTGCAATTTATTTTTTTATTTATTTTCAGAATAAGCTTTCTCAAGGAAAGATATTTCAATTTTTTCTCCTTAAAAGAAAGAAACACACCACAACTTGTGACAAATATCTTAATTAATTGATATAGATGTAGTAGATTTATATAAATCAGTAATTCAGATTCAACTCCATGCATTTAGGACAATCACCATTTTACTAAAAATTCTTTAGAACCATCTTTAACAACTTAACACAATTTTTAAAAATTTCTTTATGGCATTTGAAAGTGTTATCATATACATGTATATGACCAATATTTAAAAGAGCAAAAAGACGATAAGAGTCTCAAATCTTTATAAAATTGCCCTAAAACCCCCTATAAATTTGTATGTTTTCCAGTATTTCCCAGTATTTCCCACTTACCATTGGTATTTCCCGGCCCGCCCTGTTCTCACCTTTGGCACGAATGACTGCTGGGTTTCTTGTTTTTACAACCAGTTTGGCGTCTTATTTCCTGAAGAGTTATCTCCCGCTTTTGAAGACAAAAAATGTGTTCTTAACCGAAATCTTACATCCTTTCAGTCACATATTGAAGAATTAAATTTGACGAAAGTCATGAAAATTAAAAATTATAACAAATTATCGAAAAGCACAAAAAGTCAATGGGTACTTAACATTTTTCAAGGTGTATACACATACAATTTAAGACAAACAAGTAAACAAACATCTAAAACTAATGATCAATTAAAACATATTTAATTATATGTTTTTAATGAATAAATAAATGAAAATTTGATCAACCCCCTTTAATAATCTAAATTATCTTGGCGAATATAAAATGTTTTAGTTGAAAGCACCTCATATAATTAGTTAGTAGCAAAAGAGGAAATATGATACTTTTAAGGTAGAGTGTGGCACTTGGGTCAAAAATTAATTTGTCAATAGGTTTTCTTCAAAAGTTGCAGATGTGTCAAAATGATGTACTCTTTCATAACTTGATTCAAAATTCATGGGTTTTTTTCCTACTTTTCGAGTTATATCATGCTTAAGTATCAATATTTTACTATGAATTATATAGGAAAAGCAATAAAAACACTCAAAAATGTTCCATTTCTTTTTTCCTGTCAATAGATTTCCCTCATATTTTGACATTTTATAGATCTTGCAACAATTCATCATCTTAAATCCATTTAAAGTGGGGTTTCTTCCTTTGATTTTTACGTACAAGCAAAGATAGGAGTAATAAAGGATAATTTTTCACAATTTTTGCCAAATGACCTCCCTTAACCATACTTTTGCTAAGAATTTATACTACTTTTCGAATACCAATTTTAATCATATTGATAAAATGTGCCTAAACTAGGTATAAAGATAATAAAAACACAAAATTCTAAAATATTTTTCAAATTTCATTTCATTTTGGGCAAGTCACATGACTTGTCCTTTTCCACCTAAATACTTGTACTTAAGATTCAATTCCTAGTCTTTCTGTTCATCTACAGATGGGTCCAGTCCGAACCTGTATACATAGTGAACCAGAAAGGCTGACCAGAAGTTCACTCCAGACAGCTTTTTGGTCTGCTTTTATTGGACCGTGGTCCGTTTCCAAGTTCACTTTCAAAGCGGACCAGGTCCTTGGTTTGCTTTGACATGACAGGTCTGGTCCTCTTTTAATGAACCAGTACTCTGGTCAGTTTCACTCGGGGCAGACCTGACCAGTGGTCAGGTCAACTCCAAGTCAGCTATGAACAGCTTAAAATAAAAGCAGATCCAATCAGTGGTCAGGTCAAGATTCTAGATAATAATATTTATATATTGACAAGTGTAAAAATAAATGAAAATCATGTTAAACATGTAAAATGAATGTAGAATCACCTAATCAAGTAAATAAAGGTTAACAGCAAAGTTCAGGATTAATATTGATGACGTACATCTTATTAAGTACCTGGGCTTTTTATCTTAGTTCAACATGGTCGCACTCATGGACAAAAGAAACATTACACCCGAAAAAAATAATGCCAATCAAAAACATTCTAAAATTTGGTCATTTATTTGTTTTATTGTCAAAAACCGTATCCTCACCGAGGTTTATCATGGAAAATGTGTTGAATATGGTGAAAAAGGACGCCGCCATTTTGATTTTCTTAAACTAAAGGCTCCCAGGAGCCTGAATCGCTCACCTGATCTCTTATGCCAAAGTTTAAATAAATTTGACAAACTTTCAAGTATACAAAGTTGCAAAACAATCCTTTCAGTGGTTTCAGAGAAGATTTTTGGAAATCAGTTTAAATTAATAGAAAAAAAACAGTTAAAGGGCAATTACTCCTATAAGGACCTTTTTATGCTGAACAAGAAAAGTTGCTTCGGATTTTCTCTATCTTTTATACTTTTCGAGTTATAAGCCAAAAACAATGGTCTGACCCCCCTGTTCTATTTTTAGCAATGGCGGCCATGTTGGTTGGTCTACATGTATATAATTCACAAACTTGGTAGAAAACATCCTAAAGATCAAGTGTACCAAGTTTCAAAGTAATCCCTTCAGTGGTTTCAGAGAAGAAGATTTTTGAAAATCCGTGTAAATTAATGGAAAAAAACAGTTAAAGGGGAATAACTCTTAAATGGCTGATCTGACAATTTAGACCCTGAAATCATTTTTGTAGATCTCAATGAGCTTAACAATTCTGCAATGCTAATTTTTCCTCTAGCTCTAACTGTTTTCAAGATATAGTCCAAAAACTGCAAAAATGGTCAATTTTGATGATTAAAGGGCAATAACTCCTATAAGGAGTCGTTTCACAACTTCATCTCAATGGAGAGACTTGTAGAGCTTTTGATGCTGTACAAGAAAGGTTGCTTCGGATTTTATCTATCTCTTATAGTTTTTGAGTTATAAGCCAAAAACAATGGTCTGACCCCCCCCTGTTCTATTTTAGCAATGGCGGTCATGTTGGTTGGTCAACGTGTATATAATTCACAAACTTGGTAGAGGACATCCTAAAGATCAAGTATACCAAGTATTAAGCAATCCCTTCAGTGGTTTCAGAGAAGAAGATTTTTGAAAATCAGTGTAAATAAATGGAAAAAACAGTTAAAGGGGAATAACTCTTAAATGGCTGATCTGACAATTTAGGCCCTGAAATCTTTTTTGTAGATCTCAATGAGCTTAACAATTCTGCAATGTCAACTTTTCCTCTAGCTCTAAGTGTTTTCAAGATATAGTCCAAAAACTGCAAAAATGGTCAATTTTGATGATTAAAGGGCAATAACTCCTATAAGGAATCATTTCACAAATTTGATGCAATGGAGACATTTGTAGAGCTTTTGATGCTGAACATGGCAAAATGCTTCGGAATTTCTCTATCTCTTACACTTTTTTGAGTTTTAAGCCAAAAACAATGGTCTGACCCCCCTGTTCTATTTTTAGCAACGGCGGCCATGTTGGTTTGTCGACATGTATATAATTCACAAACTTGGTAGAGGACATCCTAAAGATCAAGAATACCAAGTTTCAATGCAATCCCTTCAGTGGTTTCAGAGAAGAATATCTTTAATGAAAAGTTAACGGACGGACGGACGGACGACGGACAGACGACGGACGCTTAACGATGACAATAGCTCACCTGACCCGCCTGACCCTTCGGGTCAGGTGAGCTAAAAATCAATGAATTTGAAAATTTATATCGAAAATTATTTTTTTTGTCCGAAATGTAAAATTTAATGCCCCCCCCCCGTGCATTGAATTGAAAGAAAATCACCAAATTGTAAAGCCCAGTTGCCTAAAACATTTTTACAGTACGTTGATATGGTCAGGCGGGGAGTGTGAATGTAAACTTTCATTCGAAGAGATTATTTCGAACACAAATTTTTATTCCGTTCGTTTTGTCTTTAGTATTGGGTAGATTCGTAAAAAAAATACGAAAGTGTTTACGATAAGTTGGTATTTTAGGGTATCCAACTGCAACCGGAAGTGGTTATTTAAATCAACAAGAATTCATCAATATCTCTTCTGCTTTCAGAAAAAAAAATTATTAAAAGGTACCTTGCTAGTCTTCTTAGTCATTTCTTATTTTTACATTTTACGAGTTAGCCAGAATTGTGAATTTGGATTCCACCGCGATTTTATCTTTGAGTGTCTGATGTTTGAAATTAAGGTCAATCTAAGTTCATTTTTTTCTTTGTTGGATAACATTAAGACATTTCTTTTAATTTCTGTCAATTATTATACATTTTAATATTAATTTACAAATTTCCTTAAGTATTCAAATATGTAACGTTTCTTTTGTCCATGGGTATATTTTTGCTCAATCAAAATAAAACTATTAGTTAACTTTAGCAATCTAAAATAAAAAAAACAGGATTTGATGTTTCTTTTTTTTTTTTTTTGTATTAAAATTACACGACTACGTGATCAAAATATTTAAAAAAAAAACATCGTCCAACATTTCGTTAACTTAACTAAAATAAATAATACAAATCAATAAAATGAATTGGAATGAATAGAAAATAAACTAAAATGAAATAAAAAATGAAAATAGAATAAATATTTTAAATGAAAATTTTATTTTAACGTAAAAATTAAATTTATTTTTTCTTATTTAGAAAAAAAACATTTATTTCCTAAGATAAAAAAATAAAATAATGTGTAAATTGCTAAATTTGATTTGAATTTAGAATTTTTTAATTGACTTGTCAATGGAAAAAAAAAGGTATCGAAAGCGGACCTGTTTACTGGTCAGGTCAGCTCTGGACAGCTCTCGGCCTGCCTCTAGCTGACCAAACCTGAATACAGGTCAGGTTTTGGCTGACCTTACTTGGGGTCAGGTCCGCTCTTGACCACTTTTAAAAAGCAGACCTGACCAGGAAAGCGGACCACGGTCTACTTTGACCTGACCAAAATTCACTCTTTGGACAACTAAAGCTGATCAGAACAGCGGACCTAAAGTCTGCTATAAGTTCACTTTTGTACAGATTAGGACTGGATCCATCTGTAGTACTGAAATTGATTTTAATGGTAAAAGGATGTAATCAATTCTACATACAACTCCGGGAGTAATAATAAAAAATGGTATAGACGTACATGTATGACACTAAGTTTGTTATCAGAACTATAAAAAACCTCAGTTAGAAATGTATGCGAAAAGTTAAAAGTACAAAAAAAGAAATGGATTGGTCGATTAAAAATTTTGGTGGAAACTTACATTTTTGTACATAATTGGGGGGTATATAGAATTAATTTATCCCCGCATCAGATCCTTCACAACTTACGTATACTCAGTCTTAAATTTTCACTAGAATCTAAAGAGTTGTTGTCCTCATCAGCATTATCTGGAAGTAATAAAGATATGTATTATTTTAAATACAAGTTAATGTTTTGACACTATAGATATCGATTTATACAATATAAAACAAAGACTAATATCGAAAATGTATAAATGTTTATTTGAAATATCCATAGACCAACTAGTACATTTTAGGTGGAGTTTATGCGTCTTTATTTTATCTTTTATTATAACGATCGTTCTACACGCAATAAAGCAAATTAATGTAATAATTGTATAAATACTATTACATTTAGTTGAAAATTAGATATTGTAATAAGATTAAATCTCTTACCTAGGCAAAGCTTACCAGAAAAATGCGTCTCTTTATATATTCTTACAATGTTTGTAGTGGATTATCTGAGTTCTCCATTGAGATAGCTAAATATCGGGATAGAGTGTTCTCGAACATTAGCAAGAACTTAAAAATTCTGTTATTTAACTATAGACATTGAGAACTCGATTAACTATTTGTTGCAACAGATAAGCAATGGAGTTGTAAATTTTGACTGAATACAATGCACAAATCCAATAGACATTTTTTTTGTGATTATAAATGAATGACAGTCAACAATTTATTCTCGAGAGAGAGCTTAAGTCGCTTTACTGACCTCCTTTACTGATAGAAATTGATTTTTTTCATATGTTTGAGCATCTGAGGGGAATATCATGTAAAGGATAATCTTACGCTTGAATGTATAAAGATTTTGTACGGCATTTATAGCCAAACATGTACATGTTAGCAAGCAAATGTTTTTTTTATATTTTATATGTTTATAATGCAGGCTAACGCAATTAATACAAAGATCTTGACAGTGACACGTAGGCGCAATACTTTTAAGGTGGCTCGAGGCTTTTCTATTGAGCATCCTATTGCACATATTGGTATTTTGTATAGAATTGATAAATTAACTGAATATGGCATACAAAATCTATATATTATAATATATTCTAACAAATTACGAGCAATCGTAAGACAAAAATTGTCTTTTTAATCATTTTTAGAATTTCCCGTACTAAATCAAAGGGAGATAATTTATATAGAATAAATAGGAAAATTTTAAATTTTCATGAATATCTTGAAAAAAATGAACGGTTACCCTATGTTTTTTTCATAAAATTTCGAAGAGCTTAAAAAAGGGGACTTTCCTTCAGAATTTGAACTGATTTTATAGTAGGAATTCTTCTTCAGGTGACTTTATAGCTTTTCTCCCTTTATATTCTATATAAAAATGTTGAAATTTAGCTATTTTCAGAAAGCTGCTAAAGCTCTAAAATGAATGGTGACCCCCTCTTTTTATTTGATATTATTTATCTATGCATTAAGGTCTACCAATGTGCCAAAAATGAATAAAAATCTACAGTAGAATTCTAATAGCCCCGAGACACCTTTATTGTTAGAAGTAAAGACTCGTACATGTATACACATTTATATCTAAATATGTTGAAACGTTTAAATTGATGTATTTAGCCCTGCCATTCTTACATCATTAGAATAGCTCCTTCTTTTATATAAAGTACTTACCTATAGTTAACATTTTATCAATTTCATTGATGGGGTGGCTTGTTTCGTTTCCAATTTCATCTATCAAATGAAATAAATATCAGTGTGAAAGACCAGTAATAAGATTTTCGACAATTAGGTTGATAAAATGATAGATAAGTTGGTTGAAGATTAAAAATCTTAACCCTAGAAGCTACAGACACACTATTTTGCAGATCGCCTTAATCCATAAAAAAAAGACAAAAATCCCCAAAAGACAGGATCAATATATTCTTCTATGTATTAGATACAATACATATGTAACAGAAAAACAAGCCGGTAACACCCGTTACCGTACAGTTTTTTCCGCTCGAGGAATCAGGTCAAAGTCCGAGGCGCTTGCGCCGAGGATTTTGCCTGATTCCGAGGCGGAAAAACTGTTCGGTAATGGGTTTACCGGCTTGTTTTTCTGTTACAAATGTTTTGTATCTGACTTGTACGACGTCGAAAAATATATATTAAAATTGTGTAATAATTTATTTGTTGTATGAATTTATTGCCGTAAAATTTGTGTTTATATACATTTAAACCACCATACACATTGCTCAGCCATTGTGGTCTAGTGGGAAGATGAAAGTTTAGTAAGATATGACATGGTGGTTCAAACCCCGTTCGGAATCATTATTTGAACGTCAGATTTTTTTTTAGCCTAGAAACACACTAAGATTACCAAAAGCTTTAAAGAAACATATTTAGAGTAAGATTTTTTTTTAAAACACATTTTTAAATGAAATCTATTTGAAAAAAAAGTATAAAAGAAGCAAAAAGGCGCCAATGGGATATTCCAGCGTCAAAAGTCAAAAAGGGCAACTACAAAACCGGCAAACACGAACAAGAACAGCACGAGAATACACACAAAATATCCTCACAAATTAAACCGAACAGAAAACAACGCGAACGAAATGAAAATATGACTTAGTTTCTGAATGAAAAAAAATAATGAATTTTGTCTTCATTTAAAGTTTTTGAAAACATACAGCTGGCTATTTAGCTTTTACAAATTTTAACAAACTTTATAATATATCGATTGATTTTTTTCTTAAAAGCAAACTTTTGCCGTTAAGGGAAGATATGAAGGACATAAAAATGTACTACTGATAGGTTGTTTGTCGTAATTGAACGGATTGGTTCAGGGGTTTTTTGGTGAAACGTTTCACATTCAACACAATTAAAACCAAAATTTACAAGCGTAAGGTTGTCCTTGTTGTAAATCATCATCATATCAATTGGTTGTGTTTTTAGTGGGGTTTAAGAAAAAAATAAATTGTTAGCAAATGTATCTTTTAACCCGTCATAGTTTTATTTTCAACAAATTATACATCTCGATCGTTTAGAGTAAGATTTCGTGCCAATCAAACCTTGATCAATCCACTTATTTATTCAAAACGCACAACTATTGAATTCAATTTTTGATAACTATTTATTTTTTTTTGGTTATCTCTTCATGGACCTAAGTTTAAAAAATCCAATTTTAATATATTTAATGGATATACAAATACTTCTTATTTTTTGGAAATTCACAGCGAAGTTGTCATGGCATCAAGCTCTATATTAGATTAGCAGAAACTTTAAAATTGTGTTTAGTAAAGGAAAGCCTACATTATGGGGTGGAAAAATTTAAGACAGGAGTATAGCATGAAGTGGAGTCCCAGAATCAGTTCTAATCTCACCCAGAACTTATTAAAGTTTATTTTTTACTGGCTGACCGTTTTTGGACGTTATTTTTGTACAATCTTTATTGTTCACAAGTTCGCAAAATTTACAAAAGATCCAGAAGGTGTCTTTTAATGGTCAAATTAATTCAATATATAAATTGATTGTCGTAATAGTTGGTGTTCATATATATTTAAAGGACCAATTTGTATGTAGTCCTCAGTAGTCGTGGGGTAAGATTGAATTCTAGTACGACAAGGAATGATGGTTCAAACCCCGCTCAGGACAGGGATTTTTTCGAGACGATTTTAACTTAAAATGCATAAGCAAAATGTCTTACAATGTAAAAACCTTAAAATGATGAATAAATCTACCTTTCATCAAAATTTAACAACTTTGACTTCGTAAAGTACGCATAAACTAAGTTGACCTGTGGATAAACAGGCCGTGTAAGTTCTAAAAATAAAAGAGGCCGGTAACACCCATTAAAGTACTGAAATTGAATAGCTCTGTGCGGGGTTAAGTCGTACAATTAAAATAAATACGATTTTGAACGTATAAAGGGAAAGGTTACTTTAAAAAATACAATACATATTATCATTTAAATGGCTCCTTTGAAGGGATATTAAGATCACGTGACCATACCTTTGTAATCAAAACTTTATTTGAACAGAACATTAACACAATAAAACAGGCCGTCATACCGCTTTAGGCGAACAATTGTGTATTAACCTTTCTCATTATCTTTTAAAAAAACCATTATCTTTAAAAAAAGAATTAAAGGACATTTTCTGTCAGACCCCTTTTTGGTCCTCTCAATGAATACAAGTTACAAGCTTCGTACAGACATAATTTGTAATGCTATTCAGTTAACAATTATTATTTGTAAATTTATTAATCACAGCATCTAAAAACTATAAGTAATTTTTAGTTTAAAGAGTACGCAAAACAACCTATATAAACAAACGACAATTTAAAAAAAAACCTCCATGAAACATGGCCTACTGTCTTCAATGTGGGTAGCGGTCGCTACTTGCCGTCTTGCATTGGCCCGAGACTAAAACTTATTCATTAGATTCAAAACCAATTACCAAATTATCAAATGAAAACACATTACTAGACATAAAACAATTAACAAAGATGACAGAGATACACAGACGCTTTTACAATGAATCCTGGCTGAGGACAGGTACATATTAAATGTGACATAGTTAAATTATTTTTTGTGACTAACATTCCTTCTATTGATAAAATCCGTAACAAAGAACACAAATACACACAGTAAAAATAAAATCAATAAAAGTTCAATTCAAAAAGACAGAACAGAAGAAAAAAAGAGAAAAGAAAAAAAACGAGACACAGAGAACTCTCTCGAAAACATTCGCTGTTAATAACAGCTAGTTAAGAAGCAATTATCAACTGATGTTCAAATCAAGGATATCGACTTTTTATCCGAATAACACAAATTTATCAGTCGATGGTTGCTACAAAGAAGTCATCCCGTTGTCATAAAGCTTGTTCAAGATGTTAACAAATCTGAAGCGGGCTTGAAGGAAGAAAAAAAATAAACCGTAAAGACAAAATCAGAAAAAAAATTAAGCGATTAACCCAAAGAAAAAATAAAATATCGTCCATGTGAAAACTTATTTTAACCACCACGATAATGTTCCTTTCTGGAAAAAAGAATCATAGCAACGACCCCCGAAAAAGGAAAGAAAAGAAATCGGTAGACAATAAGATTTGAAATGATATGGAGTAAATGAACAATATACCACTACACATATGTTCACTTAAACTGCAATGAGCTGTATGGCCATTTCGGAACAATATTCTTCATCAGCAGCACTAGAACCCAAACAAAGAAAATCCACAATTAGAAAAACTGTGACGTTGGCATCGCTCGCGAGGTAACGTGGCTCAAATACAGCAAAGAAACTTCTATGTCAAGCTTACATTTTAGCAATCAAAAGCTTTTCATTTGTCAACTGTTTGCCAGCTATAAGGTATAAAAAGGTTATTTTGACATTAAGGCATAACGTCTATAAAGGATAAAAAACTCCCATCATATTGAATTTTTGTAGGGTTGAACTAACTGAACAGTATTATAACTTAAACGTTTTTTTAGCTTGAAAAGTTTGCGATACAATGGGGAAATGTTGTAAAAATTGACAATTTTGACACTCTAAGGGGAATAACTCCTAAAAGTAAGGGTCCTATTACATATTTTGTTGATCTTCATGTTCTCAACAACATGCAAGTTAAAGAAACAACCATACTCAATTTAATCGGAATTTAACTTATAGTTTTAGAGGCGTTAACGATTTTAACATACAATAGATGGTGAAAAATGGTAAATTTTGACGTTCTAAGGAGAAGAAACAAACCTACAGCATTGACCATACTACATTTTTTGTAAATCTGGATGTGCTGTACAATATGCCATTTAAATTTCTCAAATAATTTAATGATTTTAAAGATATTGAGTATACAGAGTGCAAATTTTGGAAAAAAAACTCGAAAAGGGGCAATAACTCCTACATGGGTAATTAGATTTTCTTGAAAATATTTGGGCTGGTAGATCTTGACGTGCTCACCGTTTTTCTCTAGCAAGACTTTTGATATATGTTACCATAATCAAAACTCCAAACGGTACATGTAGTTTTGTACACATATTGCCACCGAACAACTGTACCATGTTTGCTTGCAATTAAACTTATGGTGTCGGACAAGTAAAGATTTGAAAATTTGTTAACAAACGACGAGAGACGACGACGACGATGGACGCCAAATGTTGATAAACCTTACATAAACCTTCGGTCCAGGGGTGAGCATAAAAAGATAACAGGGCCAAACAACAACTTTCCTTGCTTAGGACATACATATATAACTTGATGTACTGTTACGGAATTCATAATATCCCTTCACATCTTTTTTGAATTACGAATCAGTTGTGATACGTTTACTCCATTAGCATGTTGGATTTTAAAAATAAATTCCGACTGCCTGCACATCATGCACCGACATAGCAAATTTGCCAACGCATTATTCATGTTAACAACACTAACACATGCTAGTATCAAAAATTAAATCGTGATGTGTTAGCACATGATGCACATGTATTGTATGCATGTTACGATTTATACCATCTTAAACTTGTCTTCATTTAAGTTTTACCTAGAGTTCTATTTGTATCCGATTCATTTATAAGGTCGTTTTTGTCGTCTCTTTGTTCATCTATAAATAAAACAAATGTCAGTTTTAAGAAGTCAAAATAAAATTATCGTTTGATTATGGCGTTAACTTACAGGGAATTAAGATATTGTGATCTTGATCATATCAACAGCGTTTTATCAGAACACTTGTCTTTATTGCGTGCAACACAAAGTTGTTTGGAACAAAATAAACTTTCAACGTTTAGCTATGTACAACAAGTATGAGACATTAAATTCTCACATAATAAGCACATAATCTCAGTAGTTTTGTTCTTTTTTCAGTAAAGAATGCCAAAAATATAATATTAATTGTGATTTTAAGCTAACTACAAAAAGAACAAACAAAACCAAAACTTTTGTTCTACTTGTATTGAGTTTATAAAAA
The DNA here is from genome assembly GCA_963971305.1 of Arcuatula senhousia. NCBI lineage: Eukaryota > Metazoa > Mollusca > Bivalvia > Mytilida > Mytilidae > Arcuatula > Arcuatula senhousia. The sequence goes on from OZ020313.1 coordinate 9,185,113, forward strand.
CGCATGAAGCTAGGTTTGTTCATGAAAAGGACATAATGGAGACAGATGATCTCTATTGTGTTTGTCAGAACTTAAAGGTTTAGAGATGTGTTCTAGTAGGAACAAATCTTACAAATTTTACACATTTAATTTGTAAGAAAATCATATCTTACTATAGATATCTACCCTACATTATATCAAACTTACCTGAATTCTGTAACAACTTGTCTGTTTCTAATGAAGAGTTGGCGCCATCATTGTCAGTGTAACATGACTTCTCTGAAGTACAAATACCAAGAAAACGGTTATTTACACATTCATTTTTTATTTTGTAAATTTGAAAAGTCATGAGCGAGAGGAATTATTCATTTTAGTTCTAAAATTGAACAACTGTAAGGAACCTCCGCCTTGTTGACCCAGTGTTTTGTGTTCACGATGAAGTGGATACCTTAAGAAAATAAAATTTCAATTTAACCCACAATATTTTCACTTTTCTTTAAAATACTCAAACTGTAAAGAGTTAAGCAAATACTTCTTTGTGTGTTTCGATATGGAGATGTTTACAAAATGTGTAATATAATATATAGTGTCTGTTATCCCAAAGAGGCAAGAAAAAATACAACAGAAGGACAAAAAACAGTAAAGAAATAATCCGTTGAATTCATGGATTTTTTTTATTCTGAATTTATCTTGAATAAATCTAATTTACATGAATCTGTGCCTGCTTAAACTTAAAATAGATAATAAAGTGTTAAACTATATTTTTCATCTATTTAATATCGGGACGTGTTATTTAGTGTTGAAGAAAAAGTATGACTCAAGGTTCGTTAAACCAATAGAGATTATCTTAGTTATTTTTGTCAGACTCTAAAGGTTAAAATGTTTGATAAAAAAATGCTTTACGAGGGCTGTCCGTAAAGTATGTGGATACATGTACAGTTGATATTAAACATATGATTGTGCATTGGATTTACTTCAATTTTTTGTATTATAAAAAAAATAGTCTTATCAATTGGTGTACTTTCAGTTGTTTTGTTTTATCATTGAGAAAATAAATCGTTTTCATAAGCGGGAGCAACGCGTCCACATTTTTTGACGTCATACTAAACAATTTATTTTCGAAATATTAATTGCAATATTTAAAAACAAAAACTTTTTGTGTGTTTGGAACTTTTTGTCAGAATTGTCTTAATCTTTATTTCTGTATGAATTGTTTTAATTCTGAAGCAAAAAAAGTCACAAATTGAAGCAGCTAGTATTATTTATAGCTATCAAAACTAGATTCTTCCAAACTTACGTGCAATTTGTAACAAGTTATCTGATTCTAATGAATATACTGCGTTCTCATCGTCTGAAGTACAAAAAAGGTATAAAAAAGATAATTTTGTTGTTTTGAAGAAAAATGAAAGTACCCTAGTGAGCGCGCTAACATGACTCCTATGGACAATGAATAATTGTACTTTATGAATTTGTTTCGTGATAATATGCAAAACTACAGAAGTGTACGTTTAGTTAAATTCTTATAATTAAATTCAGAGTACGTTTTGTCAACATCAGTTGCGTTAACAAGATGATAAATCGGGATAGTTGCTTGAACTGTGCACATCTGTGAATGGTATACTGCTAAGATAGCAAATTTTGATATTATATTTATGTTCAGGCGTTGAGAAGTTGCGACCACAAAATTATAAATCATTATTATTTGAAAATTTCAAAATTGAAGGGATAAAATGCTCACAACATTTTGCTTATCATTTATGCACAACTACAAATGGTGAACTTCTTGCGTACCAAGTTGTGATTTTAAATCCTGCTGAGCAGTTTCAGCGAAATCTCGTTCTCCCAAAAAAAAATCGGAAACCAAGCATTTTTAAAAGGACCAAAACTGATGTAAATTTTGTAAATTATCAGCATATTGTGAAAATGTATAATTTAGAAAGCCATTTTTGCTTGCTATATTTTCAACAGCTAAGTCAGATCTTGTCAAATTCAGAAAAAGACGATAACACAAACACGATAAAAAACCTGTATCTTTACTTTAATTTTTGTTTGGTTCAAATGCATTTTGTAAAATATTTTGTCTAACTACACAACCGAGAAACAATATTACACCGTGTAAGCATCTGCGGGCCAGACGTGACCCTTATGACGGAGATTATACATTCTAAAGCTATGGAAAGATCAGTTGCGATGAGTCAAGTCTGAATGAGCCGCAGACGCTTAAAATAACTTTTTTTCTTCCTTGGAGCCCTGTTTTGAGATGTAAATCCAATAAAACTTACTTTACATGTATATCATCAGTCGTGTTTTAATTCTCCAGGATGGGGATATATTTAATATAGAAAGGCACCAAATTCGATGATCGTTTATAAATTATGTTACGATAAAATAGATAGACACGATTTTTTTTGTCTACAAGGGATAGTAATATGTCTGCTTCATTTCAATAAGGAAATCAATCAGATATCATTTGTTAAGAATTGTATGAAGTATAAATTTCGGTTTCTCTCTGAAAATCAAATGTTGTTATCTTGAGTGAATTGATTATACAATTATGACATTGGTACCTGAATTTTTATTCTTTTGGAAAAACTGCAATTTATCAACTGTCCTAGTCGAGCTTTGAGTGCATATGCAAAAAAGGTAACAATGAAGAAAAAGTAAATGTTATACTGATATTTTATTCATTCATTTTACCGATTTGCCATCTCATACGTTCAGATGTCCCATTGGTATAACCCTGCTTCTTACATTTGCATTGTTTACATTTTCTTAAAATCTATATTAAAAACTATCATATCCTATAACGACAATATAAATAGATAAGCAAAAAATAACCAATAAAGGAACTCAATTACAGATGGGTCCAAACCTAACATGTATGCGAACCAGACTTACATGTATAATGCGAACCAGAAGTCTGGTTTGGTTTGAGTGAACATAGGTCTCCTCTCAAGTTCACTCCAAAAGCAAACTTTGCCCTAGGTCTGGTTCACTTTGACCTCTGCAGACCTGACCATTCCCTGAGTGGACCAGACTTAGAACAGACCAAACTTAGGTCTGGTCTGCTCAAGGTTCACGATTGAAAGCAGACCAGACCAAACCTAGGTCTGGTCCACTCTTAGTTCAATATTTAAAGCAGACCAGATCAGACTTTGAGCAGACCAAACCTAAGTCTGGTTCACTCTTGGTTTACTATTGAAAGCAGACCAGGCCAAACATAGAGCAGACCAAACTTAGGTCTGGTCCGCTCTAGGACTGGTCCACTCTAAGATTACTATGGAAAGCAAACAAGGCCAGAACTTTGACTGAACCAGACATGTGGTGAGGTCTGGTCTGTTTTCGAACCCAACCAAACCAGAAAAGTGGACCTAGGTCTGCTACTTAGTTTTGTCAAGAGAACTAAACCAGACCAGGAAAGTAAACAACAGGTCCGCTCTAAGTTCATTTTTGTACAGGTTAGGTTTGGTCACATCTGTAATCGCACAATCGTCTGCATTACAATATAAAGTTTCTTTTTCGTTGAACGATACCATACACTAGTTTAAATAAAAGGCATTGATACCAAATAAATAAAAATAATTTACCTTCAATGGTTATTTTGATACTTCTTTCTTTTGCACGCTGGTTGGATAATCTATTTACATTTCTATCAAGATACTTAAATCCTGTAATAGAAACAACATCCATGCACATGCAAAACAAATGGAAGCTCCATTTATATTTTTCTGTGCTATTGCTATAACAATGAGTGATATTTTTGTGGAAAAAAAAACTAATAAGAATAATTATACTTGTTATAAAGAAAATTTAAAGCAAATAAATTGTGTGGTACCTAAAACTTAATATCAACTCATCAATGAGTACCTCCGCTTAACCTTCCTGTTACATGGAAATTGACCTCCCTGATTTCAGGACAAAAAGGGACTTCCCCAACTGTATATTATTAGGTTTGTTGGCTACCTGCCCATGGTCGGTGGTTTCCTCTGGGTATTCCGTTTTCCTCCACCATTAAAACTGACAGCCCAACACGGCCCAGGTGCGTCGATCAAGGGCGTTAAACACCAAAAAACACACACACACACACACCTGATTTCAAGTGCGAAAATTAATACGCCTTATATAATTGTTAAGATTACTTACTTTTTTTTCTTTTCCGGAAATATAACCAATACACAATACACATCACTATGATCATCAAAGTACAACAAATGATAGTGACACTGCCGATGATAGCATGATCAACATCACGACGTGTTGTCCCTAAATTTCAATTAACAAGACAAGATATTTAACTTTAATTGATATTGTTTACTGTTAATGTGATTCTAAAAGAATTATAATAATAATCCTTGCACACTTGTTTTTTTATAAAATGATTTTGAATGATTGATTACGGGTACAAATGTTTCAAATGATCAATAAAAACGTCGTTCCTTTGTAGCATCTATATCATAACAAAACAGACATTAAAATATCATGATTTCAAATCTGGAAGTGTTTTAATGCAATATTATTCTTTGTTTTACAATAAATTGTTTATAATTGATCAATTATCTTAAAGAAATTGAAAGTTAGGAAATGTAATGTATCATTTCTCTAGAAAAAAATTGTAATCAAACTGAGCAGTTTTAATCAATAAGATCAAGCAATTATAAAACAATGAAATCAAAGAAAACACTGTTTTTAAAGTCAATTTACTTTTATGTATTTTGCCAATTTAGAAGTTTCAATTTCCTTGATTTTATTTGAAAAAAGGTCAAACTGAATCCAGTTGACCTGTCTGAAAAAATGTAAAGTATTACATGTATATGTAATGACACATGTTAGAAATAATATTTGTTTTGACCTATGGAATGAAACACAACTCATTTAATATCAAATGCACATACATGTAATACAAATGAGCGTTCGTAATCTATTAGGCAAACACTGTTTATGATTTGGCTTTTTTTAAAGTATAAATAGGACCTTTGTAATCTGATTTAGTGTTTAAAATTACTGTTTGTATATCAAAAATATTTAAAAAAGGTCAAAACTCGGTATGTGATCAATTAGTTTGTCGGTTTTTTTGTGATTATCGATTTGTTTTCCTTATTTCATCAACCGAAGGAAGTAATTAAGTGAATTTTCATTAAGAACAAGAAATACAATACAGAAGTGTTCCTTTATGTTTTTTTGATACATATTTTTAAAAGATATATATTTATAATACATGTACCTTACCCCGCAAATCTTATAACTGACTGACACAAAAAAATAGAAAGATCTTAAAAAAGTGTAAACATACCTCCTGTTATTTTTGGTGTTGTTGTCTTCAAAGCTATAAAATAAAAAAAAATGTTTGGATACAGTTCAAATTAATAAGCTAAAGAGTGTATTGAACAAGAACAACACGACTTTAACTAGGAATTAAAGATTTACGTAGGTGCGTTCAGTCAGATTTTAGTACTTTCGAGCCTTTTTGTGGTATTCAGATGAGTCTCGGGTGTCATTTAGTAAAGTTGGAAGAATTTGTACACGCAATATATTCGCCGTGTTGACAACATTGTCAACGCCAAGTGGTGTTTTATTTTGCGAAAATGGGATGTTTTTATGGATTTTATTAGGAAATTGTGATTTAAAGTACCAAGAATAAGGTTATGTCTTATTAAGTATGATAGATATCGATTTCTTAATGAGACAGAAAGGGGGGGTACATTGACAGACACCTGTTTAGTGAAATGTTTTAAAAGCTTTTTGCTCGATACATATGTTATGACATTTCATGCCTAATGTAGATACAGGGATGGTAAGTTATTGATTTTGTTTAAGTATAAGTAACACAAAAGGTAATCAACATCATAAAACCTAAAAGACACAGACAAAATCGGTAGACAAAAAAAATCAAGAAGATGGTAAAGGGTTATTTTCATGCAACGTTTTTTGACGTTTTAATTTTCCGTGTTTTCAGGATTTAGACTTTTATTATTCGAGTTTTCGTGTTGACAGGGTTATGTGTGCTCCGTTTTTGCCTGTATATAATCTCCGCGTTTCGTGTTGAACAACCCATTTCGCGTGCACGATCGTCTTTTTTGTTTAAATATCTGGAACGTGTCAAATTCAGTTGATATACTCAAAAATGTATAAAGATTAAACAAAATTAATTGAATTTCACAATTAATCAAGTTATTTTTTATTATATTTTATAATATCGTGTTTCGTGATTGGCGATTTTCATAAAACGTGTTCCGTTTTTTGTGTCATTTTTAGCACGTGTTCTCGTGATGGGGTCCCCCTTTCACCACTCCAATTTAACATAACGAAACAAACTACGCACGAACAAAAAAAACACGCACACAAATGAAAGAAAACTGCATTCGGCAGCAGGAACTCAAGTCGAAACGAGATTGAACTCAGGTGTTCCGGAAGAGTAAGCAGTTACCGCTTGCTATAGCACACTGTCAAATTGCCAAAGATCGATTTAGTTAACTTTCCCTCTCTGTGTAGCAACATTCAGTCCGCTCCAGCATATGGAGTTTACGTATCACAATTGATTCCTTATTCCAGAGCATTTGGGGAGTACAACGACTTCCTTGATAGAGCTACACGGCTGACAAGCAAATTGCTAGCACAGGGGTACGTTGCTCCCAGGCTGTCATCAACCAAGAAATTTTAAGGACGACATCATGTGCTTCTTTACTAATACGGGATTTCTATCTCTCAGATGAGCACAGATATCGGTTGACATAGAGTTTTGTAATGTCTATGGCACACAACAGTCACAAAAACCCTATAAACTGAGTTTATCGACCGTAAACTATAGTTAGCTGTCAATAAACTGGGTTTATCACCCGCTAACTATAGCTTGCTGATGCTAATGATAATTTCAGTTGTTTGAAATTTATCATTAGCGGCCGATAATGGGGTTTTCAAATGCTAATTAGGGTTTCTCGGTGATAAACTGAATTGATCGATGATAAACTGAGTTTATCAACCGCAAACTATAGTTTACGGTCGATAAATTCTGTTTTGCGTCGATAAAATAGCATTTGCGCCGTGCAAACCAAAGTTACCGCTGAAAAACTTGGTTTCACGAACGCAAACTATAGTTACCGAGTGTTGAGTGTGAATACGGTCTATAAAATAGTTTATTATGCGGTTGTTATTGCATGCTACGCATATGTCATGTGGTTTGGAAAGTAACAATAACAGAAACTAAGTAAGCGTGCTTACATACCCCACGAGTTCAATCAAAATAATCCTTGAGGAATACTGAAGTATTGTAAAGATAATTTGCATGTATATGAATGTCATAACAAGATTCCGTTAAAAGTAGAAATATGAAATGCAGAATTCAAGATTTTCTTAAAATTAGTCAAAAGGGTCACACTTTTTATAAAAAAAAATGCAGAAAACTAGATAATGTGTCTATGAGCCACAGGATGGCCCTCCCGTTCTCGAAATATCATTGACCCTCAATGTATTACCTGGGATATGGACCTTTACCAAGAAATTGATCAAAAGTGTTCATGTGTAAAATATAGGTCGCTGTGACCTGGTGGTTGGTGCCATGTTACCAAGACTCATCGAGTAGTGAAATATTATTGACCCCTAACATGTAGTATTCAAGATATGGACCTTAACCAAGAACTTTACCAAAGTCATTCATGCGTAAAATATACCTCACAGTGACCTCATTTCTAGTGGGTGGTGTCACCTTACCTAAGACACATCTAGTAGTGAAATATCATTGACCCCCAACATCTAGTATTTAAGTTATGGACCTTAACCAAGAACTTAACCGAAGTCGTTCATGCATAAAATATAGGTCCCAGTGACCTAATTATTAGTGGGTGATGTAGCCCTACCCAAGACCTATCTACTGGTGAAATATCATTGACCCCCAACATCTAGTATCCGAGTAATGGACCTTAACCAAGAACTTAACCAAAGTCATTCATGCATAAAATATAGGTCACAGTGACCTAATTTCTAGTGGGTGGTGCCACCTTACCTAAGACACATCTAGTAATGAAATATCATTGACCCCCAACATCTAGTATTCAAGTTATGGACCTTAACCAAGAACTTAACCGAAGTCGTTCATGCATAAAATATACACTATGAACCAAAATTATGACTGACATTACCATGTACAGTTCAAATTCGATTTAAAATGACTGAAATGAACTGTAATTTACCACAAATTATCTGTAAAATGCTGATTTTATTTGATGCAATATCTTCAGTAATTATCAATTTCTGTATTTTTACTGTTTTTAATTGTCCTTAACTGTAGCAGATGATGTCGGTTTATATCAGTCAATTGTGTGATCTGTATCAAACCATGACAGTCATTTTAAATATTTACCTTGATTTAAAATCACTGATATGGTTTGTTACTGTCATTGTCAGTCATTAACAGAACTTTACCTTGATTTAAAATGACTGACAGGGATTAGTGGGTCATACATCTTCAGTCAATGTCAGTAATTTTAAATCAAGGTAAAGTTCTGTTAATGACTGACAATGACAGTAAAAAACCACATCAGTGATTTTAAATCAAGGTAAATATTTAAAATGACTGTCGTGATTTGATACAGATCACAAAATTAACTGATATTAACTGACGTCGTCTGCTTCAGTTAAGGACAATTTAAAACAGTCAAAATACAGAAATTGATAATTACTGAAGATATTGCATTAAATAAAATCAGTATTTTACAGATAAATTGTGGTAAAGTACAGGTCATATCAGTCATATTAAATCGAATTTGAACTGTGTATGGTAATGTCAGTCCTTATTTTGGTTCATAGTGATAGGTCACAGTGACCTAATTTCTAGTGGGTGGTGTAGCCCTACCCAAGACCCATCTGGTGGTGAAATATCATTGACCCCCAACATCTAGTATCCGAGTAATGGACCTTAACCAAGAACTTAACCAAAGTGTTACGGACGGACGGACGGACGGACGGACGGACAAGGGTAAAACTATATGTCCGATCCACATACGTGGTCGGGCCATAAAAATCCTGGTAATATGCACAATTTTATGTAGTGTACTTCTTAAATACCAAGTTTTATTTATTTCTGGTAAGTAGTTTCAGAGGATTTGCGTCCACAAAATATGATTAAAGACGACTGGGATGGGCTGACGCTCAAGTCAGTCAAAAACAACTTTGCTTTGATGGTTATAAAACCCTGATAAACCAAGTTTGTTTAATTAACATTAGCTGTCAACTATGGAAATTTTCAATGCTAATTAGGGTTTCTGGATGCTGAACTGTATGTCATGCGACAGTCACAAAAAACCCTAAACTGAGTTTATCGACCGTAAACTGTAGTTAGTGGTCGATAAACTTGGTTTATCACTCACTAACTATTTTTTGCTGATGATTATGGTAATTTCAGTTGTTTTAGATTTATCATAAGCGGTCGATAATGGGGTTTTCGAATGCTTATTAGGGTTTATCGGCGATAAATTGAGTTTATCAACCGCAAACTATAGTTTACGGTCAATAAATACTGTTTTGCGTTGATAAAGTAGCATTTGCACCGCGCAAACCAAAGTTACCGCTGATGAACTTGGTTTCACGAACGTAAACTATAGTTAGCGTGCGATAAACCCAGTTTATCAACAGCAAACTATAGTTTATGGTCGATAAATGTGGTTTATCAGGTTTTTTTTTATTATTGCATGCCATAAATGTCATCCTTTCCGGATTTGACCAACACTTAATCGATCTTTGGCAACGTGACGGGTGTGCTATAGCAAGCAGGAACTGCTTACTTTACCGGAGCACCTCAGTTCACTCTCGTTTCGACTTGAGTTCACGTTGCTGAATGCGGTTTTGTTGTTATGTGTGTGTGTGTTTTTTTGTTGTTATGTGGTTTGTTTTGTTATGATGAGTTTTTGTCTGCCGGTTTTGTCTTTGTCTTTACGGTTTTATTATACTGATTACCCCTTTGGTACACCTTTCCTTCATCGATTTAATGTTGGTCCAATCCGGAAAGGATGAGATTACCAAACTCTATGTCAATTCAACATCTGTGCTCATGTGAGAGATAGAAATCCCGTATTTGTATACAAGCACATGATGTCTTCATTGAAATTTCTTGAGTGATGACAACAACCTGGGAGCAACGTACCCTTGTGGTTACATTTTGCTTGTCAGTAGTGTAGCTTTATCAAAAAATTCGTTGTTTTCCCCATATGCTCTGTAATAACTAATCAATGATGATAGGTTCAGTATCACATGAGATGTTTAAAATAATGGTTCAAATCACTAGTTTATCTTGCAAATATGTAAGTTTTAATTATTGTTCCAAAAACAAGAGCAAAATAAATGAAAAAAATATAGTGTTACTTAAATGTTATTTTATTGACATTTTATGGTAAAATTCCACAAATTTGATAAGATGCAAGCATGGATATAGACAAACAATTCCTTTAAAACGATTCCTCAAATCACATATGAGAGACCTGATTTATTGATTGTTTATGTAGATGTTTGTACTTTCTAACATTTTCTGACTGACTTGGAAGTCAAACGTCGTGACTATACCTAGATATAGTCTGCAGCGACGTTCTCACATATAATATAAGGCAGGTTTGGCCAGAAAAATAGAAAATCTATTTAAAAAAATAATGTATTGTAAGTTCATGTAAGTTTATAAATGTTAAATATTTAAAATTTATTAGACCAATAATAAAACTATCTCCTGCAGATCAGCTGTGTAATACTGATAATTGTTGATTATTGACCCAATAAAACAGTGAAAATGCATTTACCACTTCAAAATGAAGTTGGTGCTGTTTGTGAGGATAAAAACGTTTAATTTTTAAGTAAACAAAATACAGAAATTTAATAAAAATGACTAAAATGAAAGCCATAATAAACATACATGTGCATGTGTTGATGGTTTGATATTTTATATTCTGTTTACCACTGTTTACCAGATGTATTTTTTTTCTTGAAAGTTAAATTAGAATTCAAAACTTCCTAAGTCAATATGCATGTACATACATATTTTTAAAATTGTACTATGCATTTACAATATTCTTCACTAAGCTGTTTAACTTGTATTTTAAATGTTTAATATCAAAAGTATTTGGAATTTTTTTAAGATAAGAAAATTATGTTGACTGAGATCTGATATGAATGTGAAGGAATTGGTATTTAGTAAAATTGTCTTAGGACTAAGGTAAATTTCTTGTTACTTTTGATATATCCAAAACATATATGTAAAAGTGTGACATAATCTTAGCTTAACATATTAAAGGATAAATTTATTCACTCATTTTTTATGTTTTGTTTTGGTGTTAGCCTTGATTTGACAGCATAATGTGAAAAAATAGCAAATAAACCAGAGGTTATTTTACAGATAATTTTAATTTTAACAAATGTTAAATTGGTGTACATTGTTTTGTATTCTTCTAGTATTTATACTTTATAAATGTATTTGCATTTTTTTTTCAGGTTTAGGAATGTGATTAGGGATAATCCATCCATACTTGTAAAGATATTGCATCAAGAAAAACTAGAACACTTGTCAAACATACATGTATGTTGGACAGAGGATCTTTTTATTTAAAAATGTGTGCAAAGTCTACATTGTTTAAAATAAGTTGATACTTTTTCGTTCATTTTGTTGAAAATTATGAACATTGGCCTATTGATTATCAAATAAAACCAGAGGAATATCTACCAGTACTCCTAGTTATTCTACATACACGTCATACATGTACATGCATAATAGAATTAAAAAGACATGGAAACCAAAAATAAATACAACTGATAGACAAGTAATAAGCAAATGCTCTCATTTACCATTTATGAGTTCAAAACTTAATATTATGAGCATCATTCCACTTTGCAACCAATGTCAGTTACAGGATATTACATCAATAATTATATATGCAAAGAGGCATGTAAATATATATACAATATTGTTACTGATTTTCACTGAAAAAATATAACAGAATGTTTATACTCAAGTATTTCAATGTGCTTCTGTCACACTGGATAAAAGGGTTTGCTTTAGATTCTTGGGAACTTAAAAATGATTTAAAAGATTTAAAAAGAGAAACCATGCCCAAAATTTATAAAAGGGTAAAAGACAGCCAAAAGCATGCACAATTCTATCAAACTGTTATAAATCAAATATGAATTCTTATTCAAAATAAATGCAATTGTCAAGAAATATGACATTTTAAGGAATTAACTGATATTCTATTCACACACCCCTTTTACGCACTGCATTTTATGCAGTTTTTCTCGCTGAAAAAGAACACCATCATTTTAGTTTTTTTACATTTAGTGTACTTACATGTAGTAGATGCTTTTGCACACTCTAAAATTGGCTTATTTTTTTTTTTGCAAACTTACTTAAGGAAAATTGATATGTTGTATGCCTTTAAAAGGTGAAATTGGTTTTATTCTCCGCCCTAGAAACACGTTGGAGAGTGATACACAGTAAACGGATGACATAGACTTCAGAAAGCAGGAGCAGTGTTAGGGCGGAAACTTAAGGTCAAGTGAGGCACTACTCTACAATTTTCAAATGGGCATTAAATGTGCGAAAAGCATGGCAATCCAACACCCTTATTCAGCCACGAGGTGTACACACTTCTTAGTCGGTCTCTATGTGGTATGCCATACGACTTGGCGTCAAAAGGAGTAGAGCCACGAATGTCTCAAATCGGCCCGGTATTTTTACTAATTTTTAAACTACTTCAACTCTTCATAAATTTATTTAAAATGAGTTAAGGCATAACTGAACTTTTCATATATGTAAGATTTAACATAATATCTACATCACAGGTCTAGCCTTGGCATTTCAAACACGCCATAAATTATACAATTCTTAATTTTTCGCCTATTTTCACTGCTTTATCGTCATATTTTGTCAAAAATAGTATTGGCCACATTCGTCGAACATCGTAATTTTTTGATAATCATTTTATAACATAAAAACACACATTTCTATCACAAAATTATTTTGGTCGACGGGTGTGGCCACTTTCGTTTTAACCGATTTATACATGAATATCAATGAAAAATGTCAAAAAACGAGATTTTGAACAAAATAGACCGATTTTAGCTCACTGTCCTCCTTGTTGATAAACAATGAAACCAAAAGATATTGCAATTTATAAAATATGAAGTCTTATAAACATCAAAGGAGCAATTACAAGGAAATATGTCAAAGTTGAATTTCTGGGCCGATTTGGGGCCTTCGTGGCTCTACTCCTTTCTAGTCTCTTAATCGCCTTTTACGACAATCTACATGTAGGTTCTGCTTCCATTCGAGACCTGTATAAGACTTAACATTATCAATCGATGTTGCTTTCAAAAACAGATTTACATCTGCCTTGTCAAAAATGGATGTAAATATATATGTATATTGTGTACAAGTTATTATTTTATACAAGTTATTACTTGTACAAACAATCAGACAAGTTATTTCTTGCACAACAGCATCATACAAGTTATAACTTGTACAATTTCGATTGTACAAGTAATTATTTGTACAATTTTTCTTGCCAAAAAAGAAATAAATTGTACAAGGGATATTTATTAGTCTGATTAAATATCAACATCATTACACTTTGTGGGATGTGAAGTAGTTACAGATAATATTTTGTTAAATTATGATTTCAGAAATATTATCTATTTTGAAAATTTGTTTAAATCTTAAGAAAAACAAAATACTAAAAATCGAATGGGCCAGACCTTGAATATATCTGTTTACGGGACTGATATTGAACATTATATTCCTATTATATTCATGATATTTAGCCAAATTACAAAATTAAGTACAACTGGAGCTAATCTAAAGTCTTAAGATAATTAATCTTAAACAATGTCAGTGGCTGAGATTAAAGTCAGTTTTGTTAAATAAAATCTGATCACTTCACAACTGATTTAAACTCTCTTAGTATTTATCAAAAATGGAAGTAGTAAACTTAAGATGGCTAGTGTTGAAAGGAAGTTTCATGCTGAAATATCAAAGTTAGCTGAGAATAATCAGTCTATAAACAACATTATTTTTACCCGGGAACGATACAGAGAGACCATAGACAATGTCAAAGATGCAAAACGGGCTAGCCCTAAAACTGCATTGCAGAGATACTTTGTGAAGAAGTATGGTGTGATAGAAGTAGCTGGTATTAAAAAGCTCATTAAAAGGGGTGATGGTATTGTATACTATTACATAGTTGATGAATTGTCTCAGCTAATAAAGACTGCATACTCAGGCGTTGGTCACAAGAAGAAACAATTTGCTAACATTAGTAGAGAAATAAGGGTCTACATTCAATGTGTCTTGAAAAAAGAATCGTTCAGAAACGACCAAACTAGTAGTGAAACATATATCTTCTACCGATTTTAACTGTCGTGCTCAGGTTGACAACTAAATATTTTATGGACGTTTTTTAACCATACAACTGACATGATTCTTTGTAAAAATTTAACATGATACTAAAATCACTAATAGCTTTGACAAGTTCGAGTTTGGATTCTCAATCTCTGTGCAACTGTTTTGTGGAATGTTAATATGTTCTTATTATATCTAATAAATGCGTTAATTATCCCTTGTACAAGTTATTTCTTTTTTGGCAAGAAAAAAATGAAAAAGAAAAACCGAAATTGTACAAAAATTAAGGTAATAACAAAACTACCGAACTTGAATGATCAATCTCATAGTCCAGAGAAAATGACAAAAACGAATCAGTCACACCGGGGAACTGGTGGGTCGCAATGGTCCTGACTTGGTACAGGCATTTCAAACGAAATGGTGGGTTAAACCAGGTACAAGTTATAACTTGTATGATGCTGTTGTACAAGTTATAACTTGTATAATTTTTTTGCACAAGTAATAACATGTACAAAATAATAAATTGTACACAACATATATATTCAGTGTAATTGAAATAATGTTGAAACGTTCTTTAAATAAAAAAAATGTTGCAATTGGCATTTTATATGCGTATACAAGTGTACATTTAATAAACCTTACCTTCAAATTTAGATACATCCACATAACACTGAGCCGACTGGAATCCTAAACCATGCTGACAGGTCCAGTTCCCATTTATACTTGAATCAATCTTTCCTCTCATTTCAAACATTGCTATATTTGGGTCGTAAGTTAAGGATAATGAACTGTTTTTATACTTAGTTGCACAGTAATTACTCGGATATGGAGGTAGACAGTATCCCTGTGTAAGTCCATGTTGGTCTTTGATAAATATTCTATGATTCACCTGTTCTATCATACAGGTAAGTGCAAACAACTCTTCGGAAACTTTCCAGTCCATACGAAGATTTCCAGAGCACATTCCAGAAGCCAAACTCACACCTAAATATTATTTTTATATTTACATTTACTTAAGAAAATCGTACATCATATACTGTAAACCAATTTATTTTTGCGACTAGAATATTTCGCGTATTTGTGTCAGAGGGCAATTTTGCGGCTTTTTATTTTCGCGATTCTTCTTGAAAAACTATTATATTGCTTTGAAAATAAAGAATTCGCGACAATTTTTTTCGCGAGTTTCTGTTCCTCGCAAAATGCGCGAATATAAATCGCTAGCGAAAATTAGTTGGTTTATAGTATAACAAAAATGACAAACGATTGTTAAAATGCGTTACATACTGCTTAGCAAGATTTGGTAGTATTTTTTTTAGTACCGTTGATGTCTTAAGTATTTTATGCTCTATTCTTTGACAATAAACACTTTCACTGATGCATTTCAATACATTTCCGATGATAAAACGTATTTACAAATAACAGTTAAGAGAGCTTCTGATGGTATTGAACCTTGTATGTCGCAAACAATTCCATAAACTGAGTACTAGTTGTAACTTACCTCCGGCAAAAACCAACAGGGTGGTCGTTATAAAAATGTTACAACCAACTGACCTCATCCCCTGCAAAAATATGAAGAAATAGATGTTGGTAAAAGATTAGTACTGTTCCAGACTGCGGAGGATGTATTAAGGGGGTACTTGCACCAAACACCAAAAATTTCCTGTCAATAGATTTTCTTTAAAATTTGTAAATAGACACATCAAGCGATACACTTTGAAAATCCAATTTGAAAAAGGCATGCTTCTGAGTTAGTTTTCGAGATAACTGGTTCTGAAGGTTGGCTTTTTTCATTGAAATGTTAAAGAAAGTACACAATTTTAAAGGAGAATTCTGATTATTGAAAAACCTGATCAATAGAATTTTGTAATTTGTTGATATTATATTGGGCTGTTATATTGCTTTAAAATGATATGAATAAAAGGGGGTGCTTCTGAGTTAGTTTTTCAGATAAACACAAAAATATGTCAAAAAGTGGTCAAAATTGGCAAATCTAGACCTAAATTATCTCCCTTTGTCAAAATGCAGAAATATGAGAATCCGTTAGCATTGACAATTATTTTATAAAATGAAACTAACAAAATGAAGAAAAAATAGTTTTTATGCTTTTAATATCAAAACAAAGTTAAGAATATATTATAATAATATTTTTAAACGGAATTTCATAATTTTGAACACCTTTTAGTATTAAAGTAAATGGCAAGTTTACATTTATTTTTGGCTAATCATGTGATCACCTGCAAGTTCCCCCTTAAATGCAAATGAACTTTACAAAAACAAGAACAATACAAGTTTAAATCATTTCAGAGTAAACCATAACGAATTACACACAATTTGATCTACGTTCGAATTAAATGCAATTACTTGTATTGATTATATCAACAACCTATTGAACAAATAATGTAAGGAACATTAGAAATGCTTTTTAGCTGAGGTTTAGCTTAAACATTTCTGTGGAAAATTTGGAAACTGTTGACAATAACAACATTTTTTAAAAGCCTGTTTTTTAAACATTTTCTCAATGGTAGATCGCATGATTTTTTTTCGGCAAATACAAAAAAGTATAATGTACTAACTTTTTTTGCCGCATGATCATTTCGTCTCATCATCATTAACTCTCTGTCATTGTCAGTATGATGATGTTCTACTGTAGGATGCCTAAATTATTGGCATTTGAACAAATGATATATACACAAGATAATAATTTTTGATTTCAATTCAAAGAAATGATGTGTTTTTTATTCAAGTTTTCCTTGTTTTCTTTACTTGTTCATTTGGTTACCTAGTCTTGTCCATTTCCTTAACTCTTTTATGCTCATCTTTTTGTATGAGTCTTTACGTCTGGAAAGTGGAACAACCTTTGTCAACTTGTACATATATCAAGACTTGGACCGTCTAGATATATGCATACTAAATGAAGTCTATTACCAAATAAACGTGTTTCATAATTCGAAAAAAAAAACATATAGATATATTACATATTACAAAACATTAAAATACTACATAAGGAAGAGATTGGTTTAAATGGGAGAGTTTACATCTACATAAGTATGGCGGAAAGACAAAAGCCATTGCCAATTTTCGGCGGGGAACAAAAAAAACTATATGTTGGTTTCCGTTTGTTTTGGTTTTAATACAATGTATTTCTAAACCAAATTAAGCGCCCCAAAAGACACACAATACATTGTTTCAACGTTTCTAGCATTTGCTGGAAGATTGCGCAAATATCTAATGAATAGATCGATTGGCTTAAGCCAATTTGTAAAAATGCTGTCTTAATAACTCCACGTATTTACATCTTTGAAGAACTTAACCTGAATTTCAGAAAATGGACTAAAATATGTATTGTTTTTGGTCAACATTGAATAAGACTTTTACGGCAAATGTACGCTATATATATCAAAAATATAATTATATGACAAGGACATACCTTATTTCATATTATTTTCCCGATATTAAATATCAAAATGGCGGCGTACGTTTTTATTCTGCGTCGATATCTATGGGATATTTAAATGACTCATGTTTAGATTAGTTAAATGTAGACATAAGGTTTTATCAATACAAACGAAAGTACATGACAAATACATATATACAGGTAATATATGTATGTAATCTTGGTTTTAAAATTTTGAAGTCAATGGTTTTTGTGTTTTTAGGGATCTATTTATACATTTTTATGGATTTTTACGTTGATTTTCATGGTATTCTTAGCAAGTGCTGATTTAACACCGGTAAGTACCAATCTTTCAAGTCTCCTGTAATTGTTGTTGATTTAAGAACGTTCTGCTAATAAAAATCAATATTATGAGTATGGGTTTTTATATTTATACATTTATAGGCAAAACAAAACAGTGCTTTAGAATTTTACACGTCGTCCTGGTTTGACTGGACTATTAAATCTTTGTCAACAAAAGAACATGGCCTGTATAGCTTGTTATCGTTTAAATCTTACAATTACTTCAAAATACATATTAAGTTTTGGAAGCCACCGAAAAAAACCTTGTTTATTTGAACAATATAGCATCTTTTCAGACAAAACTGCAAGTCTAAAAAAAAACTAAATCAATCTCTGTACTATTAACGATTATTTTACACAAATTCGATTATAGCCTTCCTGACAAATGAATATTTCAGGGATGCCTTGATTTTCGGAATGTTTTTTTGATTTGATTCATGGATATGACCGTACAAATGTTAAATGCAACAGCGGATTGTACAAGTTTATTATGATTTGAAATATGGACAACTTTAGAATCAAATACATTATGTACATCTATCATGACATTTTTTGGGTTGATAGTTTGATATCACTTTGGGTGTTCCGATGAAAAGTGAATGCTAAATGAAAGTTTTATTTACATGTTTGACATGAATCTTAAGATGCATAAATGAAGGATAAGGAAGTGTTTTATATCATGTTTGTATCAAACTTTGCACTATTTTAGTCCGAAAATTTGACAATACATTTGGAGATCTGAAAAAGGGATTTTTAGTTTTCTTAATTTTACGTTATGATTCCTTTAACTTCTTTTAAACTAATGAAGTGTTATCAACAGTAACTTTATAGCATGTACTCCAGCGTAAACTAAGAATACACGTTTTGCCATTCTTGTTGCTAAGGCCGCATTCCTCATAGTGCTATATATGTCCTCTGCACTAACTTTAACCGGTCATGTGTTAATTTTGATTATTACAGTAGTTTCAATGCTGTGTTATTAATATAATATTAATAAATGGGTGTTTTTATAAAGGCCCTGCTATATGTTCAAGGTCTACAATAATGGCCCCTAGGTGTTTGTAATGGCCTGAAGCAACGCCGAGGGCCATTACAGACTCCGAGGGCCATTTTTGCAGACCGAAAACGTATAACAGGGCCATTCTCAAATCACCCATTTCTTAAAACTTTTATTAACCAACTATGAAAAAATGAGGCTCGCGTCGTCGTTAGGGTGGAGAAGTGAAGTGGAACTTACAATTTCTGCCTTAACTCAGTTATTTTGTCTCTGATTCGTCAGAGAAAATTTTAAGATTTAACATTCCTGCTCTTTCCTTTCAGCTACTTGAAATGACAATAATTCAAGTTCTTTCAAAGGCTAGTATTTAACTTTATCATAGATATGGGAACTTTTCAACTATAAGGAAATTTTACGTTTAAAAATATACAAATTTATAAGTTACCTCATAAAGAGGTAGATAATGACAGGTTTACAATCAACGAACAATGTTAGTTTGAACTAGATAACGATTACCTGTACAATCCATATATCTTTCACGATTTAAACTCATGTTTACATATTGCAAATTATATAGAAATTTAAAAAGGTGACTTAGAGGGTCATAGTAGCTATAGCATTCAAAAATGTTATTTTTAATGTCTGATTTAAAACCCCTTTTTAAATTCACACTCCTAGTTAGATGAGTTTCCGTAAATTGTGGTTTTTGTAAATCATTAAAAATAGAAAACCGATGTAAAACAAAGTTAAAAAACTTTACCCTTTTCTATGCCGGAGAACATATACTCTATTTAAATGATTAACTTTACGAAACCCAACGTGAAACTTGCTAAATTTTGGTCATCTGTCCTGAACTCATACGGATGAGGCTTATGAGGCGTTTCACAAATACGCATAAAAATTGTAATACAAGGTTTTATCATGTTTCATATATATTTACTAATAGTAAAACCTTTAAAGTTTGATAACTTGTAAAAAAAAACACATTAATTTCAAAAGCAATTTTCAGTTAAAACTATAAAAATCGAAACCATAGAAAGATAAAAAGATTTACACAAGTAGACTGATTTACTAAAGAAGATAGTGGCGTATGTATTTGTCTATCTCAATACACAAACCTTTATTTAATGTAATGCTTAAATGGCCAGTTCCTAAAAAGAAGTTCACTGTTATATGCAATACAGAATATTTAAAATATTCTAAATTAAGAGGGTGGAATCGACATTCTATTTATAGTTTTAAATGATAGTTTAACAGGTTTCATAACTATATTGTACAATAGTGCATACATTTGGTTTCTCGAAAGCTAAACACCTTAACACGTCATCTTTTAGCCGTAAGCTATGATAACGAGGGGTAACATTTTGTACTAGACGGTAATGAGAACACAAACTATATGAACAAACCACAATTTACAACATCTGCAATGGAAGACAACCAGCAGTCTTCAACCTGACCAAAAGTCGCTGCTCCCCGTCTCACATTTGTCAAAGATTAAACATAAAACAACATAGGATAATGAACAAAGTCCAGATCGTTGAGAATTGAAGAAAAAAATGTATATTTTATATTATATCTCTAAAACGTTTGAGATTTCTGGTCAAAATGTAGGCGAAACGTTATTAAACCAATACCGAGAAGATGTCGTGTCGAACAATACAGTTTTTATGCTGAAAGTTGAATTGTTATTATTTCATAGCGAGCATCGTAGATGCTAGCCTTACAACATTATGTATGTTTTGAGATGTGCCAGAAATATACTATAGTGCAGTGACCAACTATAATAAAGTCGATTATTAAGAGAGTTTAATTTCACTTCATAACATACAGCTGAAAATTTGCACATTTGTAGAAAAATGGTTATTCTTTGATTTTAGCTTGGTCGTCAAAAAGTCGTACGGTGCAATTTTTCGCAAAAGTGGATTTTTTGACAAATTCTATAGTTGAAAAAATATGTTAGTTGCTTCTGTGAAAGGTCTCTTTTCGTTTCACAACATATTTTACAAAAAGGAACATTGTTTTACATAAAAACACAAATTTACAGAGTATACACTAATTGTTCAAAGAGTTTTTGGCGTTAAAAGGCGTTTTTTCTGTATAAAAATCAGCATGCACCTACTTCCGTTTCTCAATTATTAAAGATACAACGACATTGGTGAAAATTTATACGTCGAAAATAATATATAAGACAAGGGCCTTAAAACGCATGAGTAAAATTATATAATTCCTCTAGTATATACAAGAAATAACATTAATATTAAACATTACATGAAATGAGAAGTCTTGTCTATTTCACGGAAATTTCTGTTGATCCGATATGGTTCGGAGTTTAATCAACTTCGCAATGTAAAACAAGTCGAGTGCACCCAAACACTCGATTAATTAAGTATGTGTTTTCTTAATTTATCAAAACATGCATTTTTATATTGTGTTGAAAAGTATATATTTATTGTTTAATATATAATTCTTAATCGTCTGTCATCTGTGATTTCTAAGAGATAGCATATAAACATAATTTAAAAAATGACATGATTAATATCCAAAACAAAGACGGTGTATCAATGAATCTGATCTTGGAAATTGAAATTTCTCCATCTTTTCAAAACATTGTATTGGAAAAGTTCTTTTAATATTATTATATACATGTATAATGCAAACTGGTCATTTCCAGGCTAAAAAATACCAAATTACATATTAAACAAATCTGTTTGTTGATATTTATAGACTATGATTAAATAACAAAGAATAGGACTATACTTGGAAAGTGATTATGGCATAAGTTTACTTCCCAAATGAAGTGGGTTTTTTTTCTTGAGTGCAAGTTTACGTCGTATATTTTAATTCTTTCTTTATACTGTATTGTGTTGGGCCATTATGTTTTCTGTTGATTGCTCGTTTTTATTTTCTCCTTTTGCATATACAATTGTGTGATAGGCACATTGTTTTTATCATACAGATGCACGATTTTTTGACAGAAGTCTCATAGTCTTTTAATAATTTGTTATCGCAAATATAGCAAATGAATTGGACATCAAGTTATACCAACTTATACAAAGATATGCCGACGACATGCAGTGCACACAAGTTGCAGTTAAGACATTTTAGTCGATAGTTGCCATCGACTGTTGTTTAAAAGTTTAATTTATATGCATAAGTAGGTTACGGTCTGATACCGGGTAATATATGCATGCCTGATTCAACATTTAGCATATGACCATTTTCGTCTAATGCCACTGAATTTTACATTTACTTTATCATGATTAAACCAAGTTTTTTTACAGCTACAGTGATACAATGCGACTTGGCAAGTTTATAAGGAATGTATATGATGAATAGTGAATAAAGAGATGATACATTAACAGAAGCAATTAAAACATCCACAATGTAAAACAGTCAGCAGTGTTCAACCTGACCAGTGGTTACTGCTCGCTGTCTAACTCTTGAAATTGGCCCCGGATGATAAAACATAATGGGTAAAATTCAAAACCAGCTCTAAAAACGTCAAAGAAAGACCCCCTCTAGACAAAAAAAAATTAGTAAGACATAGTCGACGAGTACAAACATAAGCTTTGATAGAAATTCCTGACTTAGGACAGGAACATATTACATATGGTTAGCTTTAACTAGTTTTTTTTTATCCAAAGTACATGTAGCCTGTACGATATCAGCACCACTGAGTGAATCTAAACTTAAAAATCAAAATTTATCGCTACTTTGTCTCCGAAGTTAATGTTTATATTTCTCACACCTCATTTTTACTGACTCTTTTATTAAGTAGTAATATTGTGATGTTACATTAACCTTTTCTTCTGGTCTGATAAATCCCCAAGAGCGTCGTTAACATGTCGGGTACTAACTTAAAGGTTCGTAGTTCGATATGTTTGTCAATGGTAAAATTTTCATGACTTTCAATTGCAAGAATGGTATCCAGAAATGATACTAGAACTTCAGAAAGGACAAAAAAGGTTGTTCAGTGTCTTCTATGCACATACATGTAGATGTCGATAAAAACTATTAGGCTCATTTGGATGGTTACCCAATGATACACTCGCAAACTGCCACTGGTCCAATAAATAAACATGTATAATTTCTATAATAAAAACACTCATGTGCTCACCACAGATTAACCGTGTCATGAAACCTAATAAGAACACAAATGTATGTGCTTCAAAATCTTAATCGGTATTCCAAAAGGATTACCACCTCTACTCACCTACTCAACAACTCAACACTTTGTACCCCTTAAAGGCTTTGCTTGCCGATTTGTTTCTTCATTAATATGAAACAGTCTTCTTACAAACACTTCTGGATAAAAAGACCGTAGACTGGCTCTATCGTTCATCCGCTACTAAACAATCCTCGCTTTGGTGATTTTCTACATCTCATATATCACAAAGAACTTGAGATAAAAGACACTACGGATTCTGGGAAGTCTGTTTCATATTTAGATCTATATCTCGAAAAAGACACTCATGGAGAACTTTAAACAAAAATCTATATGACAAACGTGATGACTTCAACTTTCCTTTCTTGTGAAGAAACATTCCGTCCGCTCCAGCGTATGGCGTTTACCTTTTACAATTGATTCGTTACTCCAGAGCTTGCAAGGTGTAAGCTTAACACAAAAAATGTTAACACAGGGTTATGTTGTTCCTCGTTTGTTGCCATCACTTAAGAACTTCTATGGAAGACATCATCAGCTAATTGAGAGATATGGAGTTTCTGTCTCTAAGATGAGTGCAGATGTTGGTTTGTCATAAACTTTTGTTTTGTTCTCCTATACCAGAGTTTGTCATTTTGTGTTTATCATTGGCAGCGCCACGGGTGTGTTGCAACAGGCAGGAACTGCTTACTCTTCCGGAGCACCTGAGTTCACTCTCGTTACGACTTGAGTTCGGGTTGTCAGTTGATGTTTATGTGTTTTTGTGTTTCTTGTTTGTTCGAGCATGTTCCGTTCGGTGTTTACCTATTTTGCCTTCCATCTCGGACATTTGGCTTCGGAATGCCCCTTTGGTGCCTCTTTGCTTCCTTTGGAATATATTTAAATAGGAATAGAACAAACATTTTTTTTGAAAAATACCGGTTGCTCAGCAAAATCATACTAAAGATAAAATGTGAATGTGATATAAAACGAAAAAGATCGAACGTTTTGGTTTTGCGTACTTTTCGTTGTCAATAGTTTTGCATTGTGCTCGTTTGTAGTAAAAAAACGCTGAAGATAAATAAACAAAACTGTTTTTTATTGATATTAAACAAAACTAGTTTGAAAACACCAACACCATTTTTTGTTTTGTTTTTTATATAAATGTATCGGTTGACCCGCTCCGTTTTTACTAATAAAACTCATTTTTATATTATTTTCGAAGCCGACTTTTATTCTCGATGATATTTTTGTTGAATTAAGCAAACTTCCAGTTTAAATGTCGTCGAAAATAAATCATTAACTAAACAAAATTTTGAAAATTGTCAAAAAATATATTGTTGTGATTCTCGTGGTTTTGTAGGGTGCATGTATTTGTGTCTGAATTGTACGCCTTGTGTTTAAGTTATGTCAAAGTTTGTTTTAGTATTCAAATGAAATATGATATCTCTTCAAAATTTTACCAAAATGAATTTCTAAAAGCTCAAAATCTTTTCTTGATAAAAACTTTTAGGTTACAAATTAGCACAAACGCCTCCCCCTTTTTTAAAATGAAATAAAATCTTAACGGTGTTTCCTTTATTTATAAAAAGCGTGTATATCGGCTCAAATAAAGTGAAATATTCAATTTAACTTTTTTGTTCGATGTTTGTACCTAAAATATTTGTCGAATCGCATAAAATTGGTGTTTCTAAAAAAAACGTTTAAAACACAGGTTGACCTTTGACCTTGATTTTAGAAAATTTGCACCAATTTTGACTTTGACGACCAAGCTTATTTTGAAGCAGATATTATAAGGAATTGAAACAGGTATGGTATAGCTGTATGTTATTCATGACGATTAATTTTTTTTAAAAGTGGTCTTGGTCACCCGCCTACTAACGGGAAAACCGGAACACGTCTATTTTTACGGAGCAAAAAAAAATATCCACGGAGCAAGTTAATAATCTAAACTCTGGGCTTATAAAAACACGCCATTATCTGTTCTGCAAAAAAATGTAATAACACAAAGAATGATACAACCCTCATTCATCCACTTATTTATTTTCACACAAATATTTTTTTCTAAACACCACTCGGCTTTTTCCACTGAAAATCGAATTTTCATGAATTACTAAGTTAGCTTTGGGCAACTGTTGAATTTGTCTCACTGACTTGTTGTCACTAAACGCATAATAAAGATGTCTTAGTTAGATGAAGAAATACATAAATCAACTGAAATGAATCTACTTTCAACCTTTCACTGACAACGGCTTATTCATTATTATGATAAATAAATAAAAGGGTCTTACCTGAAAATAAAGAGTCCCATTCTGTGGGGTTTCACTCACTTTCTCAAACCTGCAGTTTTTACTTTTCCGTTTTTTTCCCGCCTTGTTTCAAAATATACCTTCTGTTACCAATATAACAAATCAAACACTGGTACTCAGAAAATATCAAAAAACCTTATAGAATCTGAATGTTGTTTTGGTCTGCTGAAGAAGCGCTCAAAATACTCTTACAAGGAAAAGGCTTCATGGAGTCCCCGCTAAATTTGGCCCCAGACAGTTACAAGGATTGGTGTGGTGCACAAATCATTGATTGTTCATTAATAGTTATTGATCCCCGATATGGGTTACAACAATTTTATCAAGTGCATTTGATTTGGGTGAATTAAACTTCGGTTCTTCGAATTACCGAAATATCCGTCAGCATTTGCTTCTATTTCATTCTCTTTTCAATGTTCGCTCTTAGTCAAACACATGAATATATTTTCAAAAAATCGATGCTCGCTTAGAAGGGGGGGGGGCTTAATCATAATATGATTTCAAAATATGTTACTATATGATAATTTCTTGTAATGCATAATGAAGGTTTATCAATTTCAGAATAATATAAAAGAAGATGAATGAGACTCAAAACACAAAAACTAAATTTTGCGTGATCACAATTGCAAAATTATATATTTATAGCTGGTTCGTAATAGCACAATGCATCACAGGAACTAGAGAAGAAACAGGTATTTTTATATTTGTAATGGTGAAATGCGAAACTACTACATAATGAGTTTGATTTAGAAATCCTTCAAAACTTGTAATTGTTAAAAATCTCAGGTTCATTAATGAAAGCATAGAAATAAAAATGATGGGAACACTTGTATCTTTGAAATACGTTCCGTGACATATTAATCGTTTAAAAAAGTATTTAATACATCTTTGTAGCATTCAAATCTTTTTTTAGAAACTGAAGTGAATAAGGTACAAATAAAACTGTCGAACTGAAATGATCAAATCTCATATTTCAAATCTCTTTGACTTTTCAAGTCTTACCAAATATCATTAGACTTTAAATCTTTTTAAATTGTGACATTTTTTAAAGCTTATGATAGTTTATTAATTGAGCTGACTTTAATCGTATAAAACTACAGCTCGATCTTTGTTCCAATATGAAAATCGGGCACGGATGTTTTAACATAACCATGAACTGTGAACTGTTTCTTGAATATTTTGTAGACTTTGCATACAACGAATGTCTTAAATGGAATAAAAACGAAACAACATTAACACTTTCCTGTATTGCACCGACATTGCCATCCAAGCTTACAATTTATCATGAGAAAGGTAAAATCAACGTTATATGCAATTTGGAAACTAACCTACTCTCATGTAACCCCGAAAATAAAACCGAAGTATATTACGAAGCAGGTCAGGTCGAGGTAGTTTTTCATGAATCAACAACAATAAAAGACTTGAGTGGAAAATGGTATTGCCAATGGAATGAAAACGGACCAAAGTTGAAAGCAGAAGTTTATCTTAGTCATAGAGGTGGTAAGTATTATTTTTATAACATGGTGAATCTGCATTTAATGTTATAATTATTCCAATATCACCTTGAAGGGCAACAGATACAGAAATAATATCAGCCTAGGTTTATTTAAAAAATAAAATAAGGTTATCAGTGGTTGCCTATGTTGTGATTCAAATGCTTCTGATGAGAGTATACTCATTGAAATATTCATGTACAGCATAACCAAACTATCAGTTATTATATCCGTTTTGGTATTGTAATTTGACATACTGTAAGGGGAACTGGTTAACTTTGAAACGCAATCGAAACGAAACGAAATGCAAAAAAAAAACCCAAAAAAACGAAACGAACGGAAATTCAATGAAAAGCATTGAAATTGTTCGAAGTGAAACAGAGTAAATAAATTATTAAATACATCTAATAAGTTTCGAGTTTCGTCATGTTTTATTTTTTACACCCACGTTATTGAAAAAAAAAAACTACCACGCTGTAATGGTGACTGTCTTTTTTGTCCAAATCAGATAATATAAGACACACATAATACATTAATGATGTAACGTTCCTGTTTGATACGAGCATTCAGAAAAAAAAATAGTAAAATTCAACAATTTTTATTTTGTTCAATTTCTTTTTGTTATAATCGTTTCTATTGCGTCTTTTTTTTTGGTTTAACGATATACTTCTCTAGATGAATGATATAGTAAGGGTGGGTATGCGATATTGTCAACAAGTAATGGTTTATATTCTATATCTGAATAGAATGTTTGATAAAATATACCATAAATTTCAAAATATATGGTATAATGTAATGCCAAGGTCTATGATTAGTACAGTGTCTGATACAACTTTATTCAATTTGGAAAAGGCACTTCAACCATTGTCCGTGAGGAGACGAACACACATTGCTACCATAAGTTTTTCTGTTCAATAATATCTGGTATATAAGATATATCGAAGCTATTTGAACGTTTCGATCTCAAAAAAATATTTATACATATGGTATACTTTGGTTGTAAAAGTTTATCAATTTACTTCATTAGAAACATTTTTAACAAATACATGTAATGAAATTAAAATTTATTATTGCTGATTTAACCGTGTTTTTGGAAGTTCTGTCGTTTGTTTGAAGTACATGTTTTGTTACTGTATCCTTTATTGTTTTAGGAATCATTAATGATACATGGATTAGAATAAACACCACTTTCATCAAAAGTAAGGAAGAAAGAAAACTATTAATAGAATGTAGTTCTTGCAGAAAATCGCATCGGTCTATAGCCTATTTTATTATCAATGAAACAGAGAATAACCCTGTATGGTGGAATTCATCCGCTGGGGCTTGCATTTTCGGACATATACCGTGTCAACCAGAACGATGCAGTTGCTCTGCTTCCGGAAATAGGTTTATTTTATCACATGAAATACCAAAGAATGGTACCACTATAGAATGTGAAATGCAATTTGAAGACAACAAATGGAATTTTGTCATGAATGCAAATGGTACATTTAATGGCGCAGGTAAATCTTTCCTTTTTATTAGCTCACCTGGACCGAAGGTCCATGTGAGCTATTACCATCACTTGGCGTCCGTCGTCGTCTGTCGTCGTCGTCTGTCGTCGTCGTCGTCGTCTGTTAAAAATTTTTCAAAAATCTTCTCCTCTGAAACTACCAAACAGAATTTAATGAAACTTGGTATGAGTGATCCTTAGGGTGTCTTGCACCAAACTTGTGTTTTGATTTTTGATCCGTTAAAAAACATGGCCGCCGTTACTAAAAATAGACTAGGGGGGTCAGACTACTGTTTTTGGCTTATAAATCAAAAAGTATAAGAGATAGAGGAAATCTGAAGCACGCTACTGATTCAGCATCAAAAGCTCTACAAAAGTCTCCATTTGGTCAAAGTTGTCAGATGACCCCTTATAGGGGTTACGGCCCCTTAAAAGGTGATAAATAGCATTTTTTCATGTTTTTGGCCTACAGAATGAAAACTATTGCAGATAGAGATTAGCTGTTGCTTGCTTAAATGTTCAGCTCATTTAACTCAACAAAAGTCTCTATAGGGTCGAAGTTGTCAGATGACCCCTTATAGGGGTTACAGCCCCTTATAGGTGAAAAATAGCCATTTTTCATGTTTTTGGCCTACAGAATGAAAACTATTGCAGATAGAGATTAGCTGTTGCTTGCTTAAATGTTTAGCTCATTTAGCTCTACAAAAGTCTCCATAGGGTTGAAGTTGTCAGATATCCCCTTATAGGGGTTACAGCCCCTGAAAAATAGCGTTTTTTCATGTTTTTGTCCTACAGAATGAAAACTATTGCAGATAAAGATTAGCTGTTGCTTGCTTAAATGTTCAGCTCATTTAGCTCTACAAAATTCTCCATAGGGTCGAAGTTTTCAGATGACCCCTTATAGGGGTTACGGCCCCTGAAAAATAAAGATTTTTCATGTTTTTGGCCTACAGAATGAAAACTATTGCAGATAGAGATTAGCTGTTGCTTGCTTAAATGTTCAGCTCATTTAGCTTTACAAAATTCTCCATAGGGTCGAAGTTGTCAGATGACCCCTTATAGGGGTTACGGCCTATGAAAAATAGCATTTTTTCATGTTTTTGGCCTACAGAATGAAAACTATTGCAGATAGAGATTAGCTGTTGCTTGCTTAAATGTTCAGCTCATTTAGCTTTACAAATATCTCCATAGGGTCGAAGTTGTCAGATGACTCCTTATAGGGGTTATGGCCCCTTATAGGTTAAAAATTGTGTTTTTGGCCTATAGAATGAAAACTATTGCAGGTAGAGAAAAGCTGTTGCTTGCTTCAATGTTCAGTTCATTTAGCTCTACAAAAGTATAGGGTCAACATCAAGACCAGGTGAGCGATTCAGGCTCCTGGGAGCCTCTTGTTTGTATGTTATTTAAAAAAAAATTGCCCAATTGTCATTTTAATTTTGATATGACTTATTCTAAAGAAATGTCATCTGTAGCTTGGATTGTAACGCATTATTACATGAATTAAAACTTAAACAATGATTTTAGCAGGAGTGTCCGATTATAACAAAATGTGTAAAAATAGGGGAGAAATGATGGTTAAATGTGTTTTTGTCATAACAAAAATTAACATGTATTTCCAAGCTTCAACATATAACTTTAACTTAAAATAATGATCTATGATATATACTTTTTGAAGATTTTACAGAGGTTTCTACGCATGTACATCCATCCAAAATTCATCGAAACCCACCAGTATTAACTACTGCGCTGAAGCCAAACCATAATGATGATTATGATGATTTAGGTAATGCTAATACTTTTATATATTTTATATAGACTTTTTATTTAAAAAAGGTTGTGATTAAAAGCACTGTAATTTACTACCATACCCTAAGATTGTAATGAAAGAGGGAGGCTTGGCGCGCCGTAAAACCTGGTTTAACCCACATTTCTTTTCAAATGTATGTACCAAGTCAGAACCATTGTGGTATATAAATGTTCCTGTCCGTCTTGTTTTTTTATTGGACACTTAGATTGATTCTCCAAGTTCGGTAAGTTTGTTGTTACCTGTTTTGATACAATGTTTTAAAATTCCATGTCACGAACTTTATCATTTTAAAATGTTTTTTGATGAAAAACTATTTTATGCAGACGAATTGAAAAAATGTATTATAAAAAAGGGTTCCTTCTACATGTTTATTAAATAATGCTTTTAATGTTAAAAATATTCTGTTGTGACGCCTAAAAAATAAATATTTCGTTCATGCTCTGCCCGGAAAAAAATTTTCTTGCCAAAACCAAAGCCATCCCCTAAGTGTTCTTGTTTAAATTATTTTTTTTAAACATTGCTAAGATACTGCTGTTTGTTATGTCAGGAAAAAAATCAAGCCAAACAAGTGTATAATTTATATAATAACTCTATATAATACAATTTTTTTACAGAAAAAGATATGAACAACAACCATAAAAGCAACAGCAGTGTCATTATGAGCAAAATAAATGACACGTGTTCTACGTGTGGTTTGTATATGACTGTAAAACATTACATTAATATCCCAACATGCATTTTTGTATTTCATACAAATTACAAACTTTAATCGACTTCATCAATTCCAAAAGGTAACAGTATGAATGAACAGAAGTAATAGAAGAAAATGAGATGTGGAATAAGTGTACGCGAAACAACCTACATTATAAACGTATGTTTTAAATATCCACAATGGAAAACAGCCAGCAGCCTTCAATGTGACCAGCGGTCGCTGCTCGCTGTTTTTCAATTGGCCCCTGGATTGAAAATAAAATACATATGATTCAAGCCCAATCCCAAAGTGCATTGAAAGACCCTCTTCTTGACAAAAAACAATTAACAAAAAATCGACTAAATACAAACATAAGCTTTGATAAAGATTCCTGGCTTAGGACAGGCACATGAAAATGTGGCGGGGTTAAACTAGTTTTTTGGCGCCAACCTTCCCCCTAATGATAATCAATAACAAAGCACAAACTAACACACAGTAAAAATCAAATCGATAGAAGTTCAATTCAACAAGAGAGTATCTGAGACAAAAGGACAACAGGTAATTAACGGGACGTAAAGATACTCTCTTGAGAACACTCGAAGTTACTGACAGCTAGCTAAGAAGCATCCATCGACTGATGTAAAAAAATCAAGTATGTCGATTTTAAATCCGACACAACACGTCAAACACTTGATTTGATGATGCATCATCACACAAAACCGACACACTTGACCGCTGTAATGCTCAAAAATGACATAAGTATAAAAAGGCAATTAACATTTTAAAGCAAGTATCAAATTATCAATATTTTTACCAAAGAAGACTAAATTCAAAGATTTTACTAAAATATCCATTTCATAACCTTTATTTAATAAAGTTTTAAGCCAATTTTGCATTCCCAACGGATTGTTTTTGAATTTATTTGCTCTATAAACAACATTACCGTAGAAATCTGGATGGGATATTCCCTTTACAATAAAAAGTCGTCGTGTGCAGTTAAATTTTCCAATAAGGTATAGATATTTATGATAAAACTTAGTAAACGACTTCACTAATTTGTGGTAACGATATCCTTGTTTTAGTAATTTTTTTGTAATACACTGGTTTTTATCATTAAAATCAGACACACCACTGCAGATCCGAGCATATCTTACCAACTGTGAAATATATACTCCGTAAGACGGAGCAAGTGGTACATCTCCCTCTAGAAAAGGAAAATTCACAATGGGAAATGAAAAGTCCTCCCGTTTATCATATATTTTAGTGTGTAATTTTCCATTGATTATACTTAAATCTAGATCTAAAAATGGGCATCTATCACCAGTAAGGTTAGATTTATTCAAAGTTAATTCCTTGGGATAAATTTCCGTAATAAAATTAGAAAATGTCGGATTGTTTAGTGAAAGAATGTCGTCTAAATATCTGTATGTATAATTAAAAGTTTCAATGAGATGTTGTCTGTTGGGGTCTTTTTGAAGTTGTGCCATAAATTGGGATTCATAACAATACAAAAAAGGTCAGCAATAAGTGGGGCACAATTAGTTCCCATAGGGATACCAATGACTTGGCGATAAATTGTTCTCCCAAAACGAATATAAATGTTGTCCAAAAGATAATTTAGAGCAGTTATCATTTCTGCATCAGTCCAATTGACGTAACCTTTAAGAGTCTCGTTGCTAAAAAACGATTTATTAAATAATTTAGAAACTTTAGAGAAAACTATATTGTAGATGTTGAATGTTAGATCATGAGTTAGACAGGCCACCAATGAATTTGAGCACGTAGTTTTAAATATATAATTTAAAAAGTGTGTAGCAAACTGAATAAGTTTTTTTTAATTACATGTACAGTATATACTGCATTGAAAATAGTGTAATTAAACAATTATAACTGAAGTTCTTTTGCTGTATAACTTCTTACTGCATCTTTTGCTTATTTAGAAACGAATTGCCGGACGGAAATTGTTTTGTTCTCTTTTGGAGGATATATCTTTCCAGTTATTGTAATGATGGTAATGTTTGCTCATCGTAGACAACTTTGCAGTGATGGTTTGTGTTTCCTCTTAGTTTTCCTAAATTGTATTAGTTTAATAATTTAAACAAGAACACTTAGACTAGAAGTAAGTTTTTTTGCAAATGTTTTAGACTGTTAGATCACATAGCTCCATTTATAAAGAAAATCAGCATGGGTATTTAAATTCTGATAGATTTATCAGTTACCGATTTTTGCAGTTGTAAAAAGCACTTAGGGACTGACCATTTAACTTGAAGGGGGGGCCTTGTTTTTTTTGTTTTGATCAGAAAAACTTTTTCCACGCAGAGCGCGGACAAAATATTAATTTTTCGAAGGCGTCGCAACAGAATATTTTTTCTTTCATTATCAGCATTATTTTTTATACCAGAAATCCTTCTTCAGAATACTTTTTTTCTTAACCTCAGCTGCCAAAATATTTTTTTCATCAAAAATAATTTTCAGAATATTTTTTTAGGAAAAAACCAAGCCCCCCCCTTTAAGTTAAATGGTTGGTCCCTTACGGACAATACTATTATGCAAAAGTAAATTTTATAAGAGCCCCGAACATAGCTACAAAGACAACGCATTACTTTAACATGTACATGTAATCAAGTTGATAAATACTATTCAACAAAGAATGTTTATATAACCGTAAAAAGGCTTATCTAATGAATATTAATATATAAAAACTCATTGAAAGTTTCATCATAGGAATACAACGACTAGAGACTGTACCAAAGGGGAAATCAAATATCATTAATCCGAAAAGACAAGATTAAATTGTTTTACATTTAAACAACACAACATAAACCAAAAGACTGACAAAAAACAAAATAACAACCAAACTGCAATCAGCCGCTCAAGTCGAGACGAGAGTAAACTCAGGTGATTAGAAGAGTAAACAGTCCCTGCTTGCTATAGCACACCCGTCACGTTACCGACGACCGATTTAGTGTGAGTCAAATCCGGTAAAAGACGACAAGACTAAGGTTCTATGTCAAACCAAAATCTGCGCTTATGTTATATATCGATCAATATCAATATCCCATATACACACTATATATTTGCCGTGGTTTTTTTGTGTTTAATGGAATATATATCTCGGTGGTATTCGTGGATGAGATGTATTTTTGTGGGGTAGGAGGATAAATAAAATGTATACCGACGAAAAATATAAATCCAAAGTGCGTTATACAAATTGTTAATTTTTTTTTAATGTTTTCTTTTCAGAAACCAAACGATTCTATTTACCAGCCAACCAATTGTTAAAATCATCAAAAATAACATGTACGTTTTAACGCATTCCTCAAATATCATTTTATTGAACGAAGCTAAGTCCTTTGTGATTTTTGCTCTATATTTTAATTGGTATATCACTTGACATTAATATATAAAGACTTTGATAACATAAGCTCTGGAAAATGTTTAATTGATACGATTAAGATATTTGTTTTCCAGTTAAAAAAAGAATTCAGATATAAAATTCAACAACATAAGAACGAATAAAGATATTTGTTTCACATTTTTTTGTTGTTGAACATTTTATTTTCTTTCCAGTATGCAGGACCATAGCATTTATATTTTTTTCCTGTTTATATTTCCTTCCCTGTTGGTTTTTATCGTCAATCATCGAGGTTTGCCAATGTAAGTATGTAATTTATATTTATTATTCCAGTCTCATCCAACTTACTGTATCCCATGCTTTTTTAGTTACAAATATTCACTAATAACTAATCCAAATGAGACTGATATGACTTTATTAATCAAACTGTTTACAGCTTAAAATGTAGAATTAACTCGTACATGTTAAGTGCAAACCACTGCCGTTTTGGACTCCTGTCTGTAAATGGTACTCTGGAGATCAAAATTGAAAGAAGGAAAGAGGCACCAATAAGGCATTCGAGTGTAAAAAGTCCGAAAGTGCAAAGACAAAACCATTAAACATGAACAAGAACAGCACGAGGAAACACAAAACACGTAATTAACCGAACAGAAATCAACAACGCGAACTCAAGTCGTAACAAGAGTGAGCACGTGTGCTGCGGAAGAGCAAGCGGTCAATGTCTGCTATACCACACCAGTCGCGCTGTCAATTTCCGATTTTTAGCAATCTTTATCTTTGCAAAAAAGGAACTAAATTTACAAAAACATGAAGAAAGTAGCTTACCTCTGAGATGAATGAAGCAAAATCACTTCGACCCCTCTGTGTGAAAAACGCAGCTAATTTATAGATGCCAAATCTTTACAAAATCACTTTATTCAAGATTTTTTGGAATATTATTCAGACCACAAAGGTATTATGTGATCAGTTAGTTTTTGTTTACATATAGGAGTCCACTTTGACGTCATTTGATGTCACAATAGACATGGACTTTTTTGCCATTATTTACAATGGGAATATATCTATTTTTTTCAGAAAGTATAAAAGATGTTATATAAATTTGTAAAATGTTTTAGTTACGTTTTATTGATAATGAGTTAATGGTAATAAAGTTAAGCAGAGTTTTTTCTTTCGTAAACAAATATCCGAATTATTTTCATTCTCCAGACTACCCATTACAGACAGTAGTTATTATTCTGGTGTGAAATTTTTGTTGACATATCGCAAAGCTTGTCAATAAGAAAGACATCATCAACAATGCTACATATAAAGAATAGTTTGGCAATAATGAAAATTATCTCATTCCATGATATACATTATAAATACATTTTATCATTCTTGACAAGTTTTCCAATATCACTGGTGTGCTGTAGCAAACAGGAACTGCTTACACTTCCGGAGCACCTGAGGTCACTCATTTTTTTTTACTTGAAATCACGTTCCTGATTTCATTTGGTTGATTATTTGGTAATTCGTTTGTTTTGTGGTATTTTTGTGTGTGTTAACCTATTGATTCTCTTTTTTTTTCATTAGCATACCGATGAGCAATTGTTTTTCACAGGGTTTGAAATGTACAACGTTTGCATTTGATTCATTACTCTTAGCTTTCTTTAAACTGTTATATTTTAAAAATGATGTAAAGACATATAGCAAATGTTTGTTGTAATGGATCACAACTCCATTAAATGGTTTTCCCTGTTCAAAACTTTTTTGGTGTAAGTATTTTTATTTCAATACTAATTGTTTTCGATTTTACAATGTTGAGATTCAAATGCTGCTTATGAGATGTTACTAATTTACAAAACAACTCAACGTTTTATACACGTTTTAATATGTGTATGTTAAAGATAGTTCATTAAAGTAATCCAACATAATGCTATTTGATTTTATTCTTATTTATTTAGTTTCACAAAAGTGGATTTTTTTACTACCTGGATTCTTATTTGGAATTGTATCAAGTTGTCTTTGTCTTAACACAGTAAAAATGAATGGTATGTTTTAAAATTATTCACACAAAAAAACTATTTTATTTGTTATTAGATTTTAATATGTTTATTGTACATTTTCCATGACTAATTTAAAAAAAAATGTTCTTCAGAATTTACTTTACAGTCAGTATATAGGGTGTGTAAAGAAATCCGTAATTTTATTTTCGCATTCTTACGTGCTTAAACATATATGGATATTGTCAGATTTTAAACAGATAAAACATGTACCATGCAGAAATTGCTTTTCCGTACGAGTGAGTGAGTGTAAGTTGGCGTTTAACGCCCGTGCAACGCTACATGTATATAGGTGATGAACATGAAGAGGATGATAAAATGAACATGAAATGATGACGATGATGATGATAAATGAAATATGGGGATGGGATGAGAAAAAAAAGGAATAGTTAAATTTTGAAGAACCACAGGAAAAGTGACGGGTGGGTAGGGGCAAAAAATTTAGCCTATGTAGTGCACTACTTGGCAGTCCACAAAGGGGTCTTATGTGCATGGCACTCTCCACGCATGTTGGTCCACTATTTCCGTATTATAGACCTGGCAACCCCAGCGGACGAGGGCCACCCTATTCAGCCACCTAGGATACACACTTGGTCGCTCTGTGGGCTGAGCACTGACCCTACGTCAGAATCCAAAGACCCTTAGTCGCCTCTTACGACAAGCTATATATATATATATATGCTTTGCTGCGGGCCTATTCGCCAACCGGGCCCCGTACAGGATTTTTCCTTAGGATATAGCTATATTTAGCAGTGTTTCAAAGAAACTTCCTTTTGTCTATTGTAGCTAATTTGTTTTGACATGACTGTTTTTTTTCATATTCTTAACTTCTGTTGTGTCAACTTGTTTTATTTATTTACCTCAAAATTCAGACCACCCATCTGTACTTTTTTTACACTTTAATTGATTCAACTCTTACCTTTTGTTTATTTCACATAGCACACTTACGTATACAAATGATTAACTAAATCAAATAATAAACGTATTATGACTCACACCTAAATGAACTGAACTGCATTTGTTTATTTGTTCGTTTGTGTTTTCTGCTATTGGATTCTGTCCTTGTATTTCGGGGATGAATTATCAAGTATATGACATGCGGCATATAGTAACTTATTAAGCATCACAGTTCTGTTTAAGGTTATAGGGAATAGGCCTGCAGCAGCGCTAAGCTTGTCGGTAAAGTCCACTAAAGAACGCTCAGAAACCTGACCTCGGGTCAGACCGCTTTGCCCACAAAGCGACTGGGATGTGTGCCCCAGGTGGTTGAATGGGGCAGCCCTGACATCGATGCTGGCCGTCAGGCGATAATGCGGAAGGCCTGATCGCAAACCATAGTGGTGCACCATGTTGGGAAAATGTCACGTTCCTCGCACGTTAAAGAACCCTGCTGCGGGTCTCGGTAAGAGTAGGACCCGTAGGATCCCCATGCAGGATGCTAAATTTCCCGTCCCTACCCAATACTCTTTTTTGCCAGTGGCAGTCAAAACTCTCCTACCCGATTGACCTTGTGTCCCCATTTCCTCCACTTCATCATAATTTCATTTTCATTGTATCACCAATTTCATGTTCATCTCCCGGATATAGCCGAAATCGTGCTGCTTGCGAGTAAAGCTATAACTAACTTACTTACTAAGCTATCTGCGTCGCCTTTGACTAATTCCTTATCTGGGAATAATAATAGACCTTTAATGTTGAACAATTCATTTAACAATGTCACAGTAAAAATATATTGTTATTTCAGATGAAGATAGTCAGCCCAATACCAACCCTGACGGTAGGTGAATGGATGTATACAAAAGCAAGGGGAACTTATTTTGATTGTGTTTAATGTTCAATTTTAATTTGTTTTTATATCTTTGATGAAAAATCATAATTATATGCATGTATGTATTAAGCTAAACATTTAAGCTGTTGAAATAATTTTGACAATAGGAAAATCATTTCAAAAGAAATCAGTGAAAGGGTCAGGTTTTTTTTCTGTGAAAACCTCTGAACAGACAACAACGGCACTTATCGATTTACATAAATCCTATTATGAGGGTGGTAAAGGTTACTTTTGGGCTACGTTTTTTGACGTTTTCATTTTACGTGTTTTCGTGATTTTGATTTTCATTTCGTGTTTGGGAGGTTGTACATGCTCCGTTTTTGTCTGTGTTTTTGTCCCGTGCTTCGGTTTTGAGATTTTTATTATTCTGCCTTTTTTAGGCACATGATTTCGTGTTTTCGATTATCTGAATTAATTTTTCCCGTGTTTGGCGATATTTATAATTCTTGCTTCTTTTTCAGCGTTTTTGAAAAACATGCTTTCGTGCTGGAATCCCCCTTCACTACCCCCAATAATAAACAAAAATATTCCGAAATTCTGAAAAAAAAAGTATCAGCATTGACCAGCCAATATTTTATCAGATTTAGCTTTTACATGCTGTTCATTTGCCAGAGCTTACCGAAGTATCTTTCCGAACACTTTTTTCTTATAATACGATAAATGTTTTACTTTATTTTAGGTTTAGATGACAATAACGAAGCAGCCCAAGGTTGGTATATTATTTTCATAAAGTTAACACATTATACATTCAATACAGTACTTTATAATGAGACAAAAAAGAACAGCAATATATAAACATCTGAAATTTCCCCCTACATTTATTTCTTTTAATCAAAACAGTAATTGATTTTCGTCATCTCGATATAGGTTTATCAAAATCACGGTAAAACAATTTCGTACAGCTTTATCGTGATTCAAAACAAACATTTTTTTTCGTGTTTTGTGTCCATTCAATAATTATGATTAATTATTGGAAAAAAGAACCACCTCAATGTAATTATTTCTATCTAACTAATAGTTACCACAAAAAATAAAAAGAGTGTTACAAATTCGTGTAATGGTGGTGCAAAAATTAAAAGTGCAACTGGTCTTGTTTTACACCTGGTAGTCTTAATTATCAAAAGCATTTGACATTTAACACTTCGATTCTATATTGAACGTACTATTATTTCAGATGAAAATTGTCCACTCAACACAGATCGAGAAGGTAGGATTGTCAACGTAAAACAACGAATTAAAACTAAATGAGGGTAGTCTGGGAAATGAGCAAAATCCATTAGATTTTCATTATTTTCTAGAAATAAACTTTCATAAATGAACATTGAAAAAGCTTATGATTGCTGTTTTTCGGACATACGAATGTCCGAAATATACATAAGTCTTTGATTTTTTAACAACATTGGTAATGGTGCTTACATGTTTAGACCCTATTGATTAGTTTTTTATTTATAGCATCGTTTCATATACTTTGTACATGTATTTAATACGATCCATTACCGTTTTGTGAGAGAAACGTTTACTATTTTTTAATCGTTTTATGCATATTAAATGTATATTAATCAATTATATTGAAACATTTAACATTATTTCTTTTAGCTGAATCTGAAGTTTAATTTTTGAAGACTTGGAATGAACTTCAGGTTTGTTTTTATTACAAGTTTGTGTAATCATTCTAAAGTACGATATTTCAGTATTATTATTAAATGCTACACTTGCTATAAAAAAGTAACATCGTCTTCTCGGCACTTTTGTTTGTTTTGCGTTGTAATTGTGATGAATCAATTATAGTTTCTATTTAGATTTAATGATAACTCCTTGAAATATGCATATACATAATACCCCCTTCACATATACGATATTCTCTTACGAGTTGTTACGATTATCAAAATTTATAGTTTTACGAGTTCTTGCGAGATCTTCTACCAACCTTTTACGATCTATATCCGAGTTGTCACGATTTCGTCAGTTGTGCGGAAATTTTTTGCACTCCCGTCAAGAGACGATACGAAGTTTATTTTCGAAGTGTTTACTAGTTTGGTATGGTGTCTTTCCGACGTCTTTACGAGTGAAATGCGACATTGGAAATGATATCGTAACTAACTCGCAAACCACTCGTGAAAGAATTCCTTTGCGAGGTCTTCCCGAGTTAGTTACGAGTAATGGCGAGTCATTTACGATCTCTACGAGTTATTTACGAGTTATTTGCGATGTATTTACGAGTTAAATTATGATATTGCTGTTTTTTCAACTCGTAAAAGTCTAATACCCCCTTCACATATACGAGATTTCTTTACGAGTTCTTACGAGTTTTCAACTCTTATTCGACCGCGAAGACTCGTAAATCACTCTTTGTTACTCGTAAACAGGTCTTTCTAGCTCGTGTGAAATCGTAAGAACTCGTGAAGGTTTTACGAGGATTTTTGACATGTCAAAAATCCTCGTAAGACTTTTACGAGTTGAAAAAACAACTATGTCATAATTTAACTTGTAAACACATCGCAAGTAACTCGTAGAGAACTCGTAGTGATCGTAAATGACTCGCCTTTACTCGTAACTAAAATGGGAAGACCTCGCAAAGGAATTCTTTTACGAGTGGTTTGCGAGTTAGTTACGATATCATTTCCAATATCGCAAAGACGTCGTACAGCCACCGTAACATGCTCGTAAACACTTCAAAAATAAAATCCATATCGTCTCTGGACGGGAAAGCGAAACAATTCCGCACAACTGACGAAATCGTGACAACTCGGAAATGGATCGTAAAAGGTTGGCAAAAAATCTCGCAAGAACTCGTAAAACTATAAATTTTGAAAATCGTAACAACTCGTAAGAGAATATCGTATATGTGAAGGGGGTATTACGGGGATTTTTGACATGTCAAAAATCCCCGTAAAACTTTCACGAGTTCTTACGATTGCATACGAGCTAGAAAGACCTGTTTCCAAGTAACAAAGAGTGATTTACGAGTCTTCGCGATCGATTAAGAGTTGAAAACTCGTAAGAACTCGTAAGGAAATCTCGTATATGTGAAGGGGGTAAAATAACTATATTAACTATAAGACTGACAATCACTATTGTTCTTGTAACACGAAACAACTTTTCAGAATAAAAATAGACATGGGACAAAACACTAACATGTTAAAGGCACTTTTACTAGAGAGCACGATAAGTTTGATGCAAAACAGCTCATATAATAGTGTCATAATTGAACATTATTGCTTAAACATCTTCTAATAATGATTTTGTGTGCAGTTTCTATGGGATTTGAACACAATTTGCAGTTCATTCATGTAGTTAATGAAAAAGAAGAACTATTTAGTAACAATACTTGAACCGATCAAAAAACTGATCGGTGACGGATTTATTATTTAATGATGACGGAATGATGAATGATTAAGACCCAATCGATGAATAATTGGTGACTGATTGGAGACTGGTCGATGAAGGATTGGACGGATCAGACTGATGGACGGATTAGACTGATGACAGTTGTCATTAGCAACTTTGCAATCTATCAGACTTGAGTTCGTTGTTGATTGCTTATCGTGTGTTTCTTCTTTCTGTTCTCTTTTGTTTTTACTGGTTTTGTCTTTGCCGTTTTCGACTTTTGTCAGTTGAATGTCCCCAATTGTTACCTCTTCGTTTTTTTCATATATCTAAGCATTTGGTTACAGGTTACTCCTAGAAATATTGATATACAGCATAACCAAATTAACCGTTTTATACCCGTTTTTTTGTTTTTGTATTTTGTCTGCGAATAGTCGCAGGAGGAGAGACATGGGTATATGACCTTCCGGAGGCAACGGCGGGGATGGCGTAAACTTTTTTTGTAAGACTTGTGTGCAAAATGAATGATTTTAAAAGTATAATTTCATATACAGAAAAGTTTATGGTTTGAGCAAATGTTACCATATCATGTGATCCTGACCAAATTATCACGCTTTGGTGACTCTGTGAGCCTAGTTGTTTTGGCCATAAACTTCTTAAGTTTGTTAGACTTTTTGAAAAACGAATTACTTGAATAATTTAAAAGCTATAAATCTGGTAATGAGTATATTGATGAATTGAACTTATGTCTTTGCGTTCATAACCGTGTCATCTAACCATTTGTACACTAAATGCCATTTTTTTGGTGTGATCAGTATTATATGTAATCTTTTTCTTAATTTATGACTATGATATCGAGAATCACTTTAGTTTGCCCATGAATTATTATTTGATGTCAAATGCCATTTCAAACATACCACATGTCTTTGACGTTTATAAGCCTTGGATTTTTAGAATTAAAGGCCTAGGTACACTCTTAGTGCGTTTTCTGATGGTGGAAACAGAAGATACATTCTTTTAATGGACACACTTGCAATTCACATGCTTACACAAAATATCAAAAGTTTCATTCTTTTTTAGGATTGAATATGAATGTGAAACAACTTGGGAGATTGCTTCATTTGGGGAAAATATGACCAGATGTTACATCACTTATGAGTGATATTGCCTGAAAGAGATACGTCGATTGTGAAACCTTTAACAGATTTGGCATGAATATTGTTTTGAAAACATTAATTTACAGTGTGTATACAAAACCCGTTGCTGCATTTGTTCTTGAATTTTTTTTCTATATCTTTTTGGCGATTAGTTTAATTTTTTTATTGAACAAATGCATCATTTTGGTATACATGGGCGACATTATTAGAAGCCGTTGTAGAGTACCTATGCTCTTCATCACAGTTAAGATATCGTGATGTTATAGGACTTTCATAAACATCTGCAATTACATCCAGATATCCGTTTGAGTGGGCAGAGATTAAGAGAGATCGTGATGACGATAAAGATGATGACGTCGACGGTGGAATTATCGAACAATATGATGCACGGTCACCCTGTCGCCTATTTTGTGAAAGTTGTTCTTGAAGGTTTGCTTGAGATAAAATCTGATTTTCATCAATTGATGCATAATCGGAAATTATGTCGTCTGAATCTTTTACGGTTCTAAATATTTGCGTATTGGTTGGACCGCTAGATGAATTTTCAAGCTTCAGAGAGTGACTCGAGCGACATTTTCTGCTGATGAAAATGTTACAACTTACAAAGAAAATCAGGAAAAGAACTATACCTATCCAAATCGGTATATAGGTTTTGTTTCGAACAATATCTAAAATAAAAAAAAAATAATACAGTATGAAGTTTGTTTTATCAGTGGAAAGACTTTATCCAGCACAAACATACTAAAATAAAGAACAAGTTCAGTTCAAAGAGTCAAATGAATATGCTTTAATTAATTGATTGGTTGATTGATTAATTTTTGTTTGTTTAATGCCGAGTCGACAGTATTTCAGTCATTATCAGGGCGAGAACACATTAAAACAACCAACTGAATTTTATAGACTAGATACTAGTGCTAATTAAGTTCCTTATTGGATGTATTGATTGCGGTCTGAGAGTCTTGTAGAAACAAAATAACACAAAAAATACAGAGTGGCAAAACACTACATATATCAGTTACATTAAATGTCGTATGATAATATTGTTAACCTTTATAAAACACACGAGGCGTATTTTCTTACAAACTTATCGAAAACCCAGGCGAATTTCGAAAAAAAACCATATTGGGTGGTTTTATTTTTTGTTGAAATTAAGTTTAAGAAGGTTAATCCTGAATATAACTGTTAAATTAAAGGTTATATATCTATATTACACGAATACTAGCCTTAGCATGTTTGAGACAATTTTGAAGTTGTTCAGTCGTTGAATTATATAAGATAAATCGTCATTCATTATAGAACATACAACATAAACATTTTACTTTTACTGTACAGTACCTGCTATATTTTCAATCCATGTCTTTGTATTTTCATCTATTGGTGATGTTGTTTTTTCATCATATCGAACTATATCACTAGTCTCTGGAATTTATGTAAAAAATGTATAGTTTAAAACGTTAAACTTATCCTGTATGCAATCAAACTAAAAGGCAAACAAGAATTTTGGTCTTAATGTTCTTATTTTTTTAGGTTACTTTAGCAAATTGAATTTAACTTTTATATTTTCTCCGAAAGTAAACCAGACGGCTGGTTTGGTTTGGTTAAATTCTGTTTGGTCAAAGCGATTTCTACTTGAAAAGACAAACCGAACCAGCGTCTTAGTTTTTTTTTTGTTGAGTTTGCTCTGAGCAAACCACAAGCCTGCGCTGATGATTCATGGAATCGTCCTGAAAGAATGAAAAGTCACCTTTGGCGAAACATATT
This sequence comes from Arcuatula senhousia, assembly GCA_963971305.1. Taxonomy (NCBI): domain Eukaryota; kingdom Metazoa; phylum Mollusca; class Bivalvia; order Mytilida; family Mytilidae; genus Arcuatula; species Arcuatula senhousia. The sequence continues at coordinate 9,229,587 of OZ020313.1, forward strand.
TTTTACTTAAAGTCTAAATTTAATTTAATGCATGATTTAAACATTTATCAGTAAATAAGATTTGTTAAAAGACATAGAACCTATCATTTTTTCAATTTTTTACAAAATAATGCAATTCACAAAATATGAATAATATAATGAAAAACCTCCGACGAAACTGTTAAATTTTCAAAAAAGTAACCAGAACGCTTTCTTTTCGAGAAAAAAAACGCAAAGAAATGCAATCTCAAAAAGAAGACAAACAAATCATAAAATGTTAACACTGGTTCCTGTCGTGATGTTTCCTGGATCAGGTATTTTGAATTTTACCATTCGATCACTCAAATCATACCCGATTATCGTGTTATCGTTAAATTTCTTTCTGGTATTATAGAATTCTAATTACTATTTATATTAAATAGTACACTAGGTTTTTTTATACCGTTTTTTGTTATGACATTTTAACACGTTTCTACGAAATAAGAAACGTTAATTCAACACCAAATAGGTTTTGCGAAATTACAAAAAATCATCTGACCGGGGGTGTCGACATTTCATTCAACGCTTTTACAATTTTGTTACCGAATTTGTGTTCGTAAAACAAAACTTAATGTGTGTAGTAAAGGGCATTTGATCAACGGTTTACCGGAGTTGTTTGTTTACAATTGACAACATTTATTTGACACGAAGAATCAAAACCGATTATTTTAAATAAAGCTACAAAAATTTGACTTTTGTGCCGGTAAAGTCAGTTATAGAAGGTATATTTTTCATACATGTGTATTTCATACAGTTGAAAAAAATGCGTAATTGATAGGTTCTATGTCCTTAATATAAGTAAACAAAACAAGAACTCTAGTTTTGTTTTAAGAGCAAACCAAACTAGCGATCCAGTGGTTTGCTAAAGCAAACCATTAGCATACACAAATTATTCAGAGAATCGCAATTAAAGAACGTTCAAAATAGCTCATGATTTTCGCTCCTCTAAAAAAAACTGTAATTGCTATTTTTTTTACTTTTTGGTCTTACCAAACCAAACCAGCGGCTTAGTTTTATGAGGTACTCTTTTCAAATTTGAAAAAGCGAACTGCAGTTCGGGTTTTAGTAAACTAAAACCAAACAAGAGAAGTTTACTAAATGTTTGCTCCTGGTTTACTTTTGTACAGGTTATGTTTGGACCAAGCTGTTCTATTTTTCTAGTGAAGGCTCGATTGCTATCAAATTCCTCAACCGTCTCAGGCAATAACTGTTGATTTACGCTGTGAGCGTGTGTTTTTTCATGACTCACAGCAGAGAATATCTCCCACAAAACATGAAAATTTCGAATGCAAAATGATTATATAGAGCACAGAACAATAAAACAAATTATTCCAAATTTTAAATAGAAGAAAATCAGATGTGGAATAAGTGTTCGCGACACAACCTACAATATTAAAGTAAATTTGAAACATTCACAATGGTATAAACCAAGGTATAATTCAGAACTGCTAATGCTTGGCATAGGAAAAACCTTGGAGATTGACAATTTTAAAATTTACATGCATGTTTAAAAAAGTTTTTTTATCGCGGTTCATTTTCCTAAAGACAAAGTGAGACTCTAAACGCAAGCAATTGCTTGCATTCCACTGAGAGCTGGCTCAAAGCACCAGTCGAATAAAGGTAATAACAAAACTACCGAACTTGAATGATCAATCTCACAGTCCAGAGAAAATGACAAAAAAAGAATCAGTCATACCGGAGAATGGGTGGATCGCAATGGTCCTGACTTGGTACAGGCATTTCAAACGAAATGGTGGGTTAAACCATGTTTTATGGCACCAAACCTCCCTCTTCCATTGCGATCTTATGATCCGGTAATGACCATAGAACACAACATAGTTGTGAGACACAATGGGGATATTGAGGTGATCATCTCAGTACAGCAGACCAGTCAAACACTAACTAAAACAATTAACTACCATATCTTTTTTTATCCAATTTTGAACTTTTCTACTAGTGGCTGATAACGAAGAAAGAATTTTTTTAGGGATCGTACGAGACTTTTTTTCGTATAGCCCTGCTCCAAAAGTCGGTCACAAAGAAATCGTTGGCTGATCAAAAATTGATCGAATTGATATTCCTTGATAGAGTGAGCTAACGCGACACCCGTTAGTTGCGAGTAAATCAACACATTATTCCAAAATCTTCCAAAGATGTCTAACAAAGTCTATTAAAATTTCATGGACAAGAATATGCAAAATTGATACACTGAAACATTATTAACCAGGAAAGCTATGGAAACAATGGATACTTATCCAAGAAATAAGTATATCGGTTACAAATTAAATGAATGGGCTGATGCTGGCTGAAAATAAGAGAAAAGGAATGCATGTGTTTGTTTACATTGATAACAAATTTATCGACTTTTGCATTCAAAATACCATAACTATAAGTAAAACAATAATACACCTCAAGCCAAGTGGAATCCATCTCCGATTCCCACACAATATAAACTTATATTGTATCGATATGGATCATACCAAAGCAATGAGGATTTATTTGATAAAAAAATACACATTTCCTTCCAATTAAACTTGTACACTAAGTGTATTTCACAAGGGTATATCCCAGTTTGACTTAAAACAATAGTTTTATTTCAACAGTTATAAAATACACGTATCATTATTAAACAATGTTTGATAGCTATAAAATTATAGCCCACAAAAATACATGTAATTGTAAAGAAAAACGCAAAGCCTTTATAATAACTAGATATCAGGGAGATGGCAGCCATCCCTAAGGGCCCCGCTAGTTGAACCCTGTACTTCAGGGACCAATATGGACTTGGTATTTCTCTTAGTCACATATGGTCAATGGAGGATGGACTATAAAGACTTGTTCTTACAATCATTTTGCGAGTATTGCAAAACAATACAAAGTCCCCAATCGGCCGCCTATTTCAATGATCAAATGGCCATAGCTCTCATAAAAAATTGCGGCCCGGAACGACACTTAACAAACATCTGTAACTTATCATACTTGACTCACATACAAAATATCAGCCCAATATCTGAAAAGGTATGTTAAAATAGTCCGGAACTAAAATTTCAATGAATTTTCAAAGTTCAAAGGGCAATAACTCCCATTAAAATTTGCAGACGGGTATATAATGTAAACTCGGTCTGGCCCTTATCATACTTGACTCACATACAAAAAAACAGGCCAATATGTGAAAGGGTATGGAAAACATTAGGAAAACTAAAAGTTCAATGCATTTTCAAAGTTCAAAGGGCCATAACTCCCATGTATTTTGTAACTCATCATACTTGACTGACATTCAAAATTTTAGCCCAAGATTTGCAAGGGTATGAGAAAAAAGTCCGGAAAACTAAAATTTCAATGAAATTTCAAAATTCAAAGGGCTATAACTCCCATGAATATTTGCGGATATATTTAAGCGAAACGTTAACTTAATCTGTAACTAATCATACTTGACTCACAAAAATAATATCAGCCCAATATCTGAAAGCGTATGAAAAAAGTCCGAAAACTGATTTGTTACGGACGGACGAACGGATAGACTGATTACTATAGAGCGACCGCCACTATAGTGGCGGGACCCTTATAAATGTTGTGAAACTACTAGAGTATATATCAAATAAAAATTTACGCATATCGTGATTGTTTTGGCAGAGCATTACGTCTGATAACAATATGTTTATCCAAAAAGACAACCCATTTTCATTTTCAGCCAGTACCATCCGTATAATTTGTTTCGATATACATATGCATACTTTTTGGCAGAACTTCTCATCTAATAGATAAAGATGCAGAATTTCTATCTCTTAAATTAGCACACATGTTAGTTTGACATAGAGGTTGTCGACTGTTTCAGGACGGATCTGACCCACATTAAATCGATCGTTTTCAAAGTGATCGGTGTGCTATAGCAAGCAGGGAATGCTTACTCCTCCAGAGCATCTGAGTTCAGAGTCGTATTGACTTGAGTGATGTTGTTTTGTTTATTTTTGTGATTATTTTAAGCTTTATTGCTACCATCTTGGCTTTTCAAGTTCCGATTATTCCATTGTTACACCTTTGTTTCTTCCAACATAAAGAACATTGTTTATAACGTTAAAAAACGGTTTTCATGTTTAACCTTTATTTACCTTTACAGTGTAAGATTTTAAAAGTTCTATGAGGATTTACATATTAGTTATCTCGGGTATGCTTATCGATACCTATCGCTATATAAATATTTATTACAATGCTCTTCAAGTAAGTGTTTATTAAGTTATTTCAATAGATAACTAAGTTCATTATCGCATGTTATCTTGGTAAATTAAGAAATTCAATGTAGACTACATTTCAGCGTGTTACATGTGCGCTCACATGATGAATCACTTAGAATGAAACATGTAGCATGCCAGCGTAAAAAATGCATAGAAATGTTTGTTTTATTTTTCGATCATTTTTTTTCACTTTTAACTTAAGCAAGAGAACGTAAATGTAAATGTCAAATCAACCCCTACAATTAAACCATTTTAGCGAATTATATAGGTGATAATCTGTACTAACCTGATTTATAGATGCCATAAGCTGTTGTAACTTTTGAAATGGCTAAAATAGCAATAGTAACAATACATGTAATATTCGCTACAGGCTAAGAAAACGCGATGCGTACACGACAAAGCATCCTAAAAATAACACGTTTACTTTTTGTACTGGTAAACAGCCATCAAACTTCGACTTTAACATTGCTCACACACATGAAGAGGTTTAACAACCTTCATGTGGAAGGGCTGGTGCAATTCAATCAGCTCTTTTACTTCTTAATTAGTTTTAACGCCATTTGTGTTATTTATTCACTTTATATTAATTACCTGCAAGTTAAAATCTTCCTCGACATATCAAATTTAACCGTTTATACCCGCGTTTTTGGTATTTGTAATTTTGAAACCACTGGGCGATAACCGCTGCTGGTGGACCAGAGGTCCCCGAGGGTAATCACAAGCCTGGTAGTCAGACTTGTCTGACACGAATTACCATAAAATTTCTAATATATTGTCGCTGAAATTTCCGATTGTTAAATTCAAAATTGATAAAAACACCAGGTCTCTTTCCTTGTAATGCACATGGTCGATATCCTCGGTGCTGGATTTGGCTTCCTTGTTCGAACGTTTTGGTTTTGAGTACTTTTCGTTTTCAACTGTTTTGGATTTTGACCTTCCAAAGTTTTGGTTTAAATGCTACTGATGAGAGGTTACTCCTTGAAATATCGATATATAGCATATCAAATTTAACCGTTTATACCCGCGTTTTTGGTATTTGTAATTTTGAAACCACTGGGCGATAACCGCTGCTGGTGGACCAGAGGTCCCCGAGGGTAATCACAAGCCTGGTAGTCAGACTTGTCTGACACGAATTACCATAAAATTTCTAATATATTGTCGCTGAAATTTCCGATTGTTAAATTCAAAATTGATAAAAACACCAGGTTTCTTTCCTTGTAATGCACATGGTCGATATCCTCGGTGCTGGATTTGGCTTCCTTGTTCGAACGTTTTGGTTTTGAGTACTTTTCGTTTTCAACTGTTTTGGATTTTGACCTTCCAAAGTTTTGGTTTAAATGCTACTGATGAGAGGTTACTCCTTGAAATATCGATATATAGCATATCAAATTTAACCGTTTATACCCGCGTTTTTGGTATTTGTAATTTTGAAACCACTGGGCGATAACCGCTGCTGGTGGACCAGAGGTCCCCAAGGGTAATCACAAGCCTGGTAGTCAGACTTGTCTGACACGAATAACCATAAAATTTCTAATATATTGTCGCTGAAATTTCCGATTGTTAAATTCAAAATTGATAAAAACACCAGGTTTCTTTCCTTGTAATGCACATGGTCGATATCCTCGGTGCTGGATTTGGCTTCCTTGTTCGAACGTTTTGGTTTTGAGCACTTTTCGTTTTCAACTGTTTTGGATTTTGACCTTCCAAAGTTTTGGTTTAAATGCTACTGATGAGAGGTTACTCCTTGAAATATCGATATATAGCATATCAAATTTAACCGTTTATACCCGCGTTTTTGGTATTTGTAATTTTGAAACCACTGGGCGATAACCGCTGCTGGTGGACCAGAGGTCCCCGAGGGTAATCACAAGCCTGGTAGTCAGACTTGTCTGACACGAATTACCATAAAATTTCTAATATATTGTCGCTGAAATTTCCGATTGTTAAATTCAAAATTGATAAAAACACCAGGTTTCTTTCCTTGTAATGCACATGGTCGATATCCTCGGTGCTGGATTTGGCTTCCTTATTCGAACGTTTTGGTTTTGAGTACTTTTCGTTTTCAACTGTTTTGGATTTTGACCTTCCAAAGTTTTGGTTTAAATGCTACTGATGAGAGGTTACTCCTTGAAATATCGATATATAGCATATCAAATTTAACCGTTTATACCCGCATTTTTGGTATTTGTAATCTTCAAACATCACAAAACATAGTCGAAATAAAAAAAAGGTTTATTCTTGCCTGAGATCAAGTAAGTATTTATAGCTACAATAGGTCTAAATTCAAAACACTAAAATTTATGAAAGAAAACAAATGACAAAGCTGGCGCAAACATTTGACACAATATCAAAATACGCTAACTAGAGCAAATAACAGCTATAGGTATCAACAGATTTGCCCTAAGCCTTTGAATTATGACAAGATATACAGATTCACTTGTATGGGTTTTGCTCGACCAGTTAGTACTTCGCATATACATGTTTTCACACTTAATGTGAAAACAAATTTTATTGCCACATGCATCATATATATATAATTAGTTGAAAAAGTTCTAGTTTTACCCGTTTGCAATCATTGACCTACCATTGCTTTTATCCTCCGTTATTGCTGTATGTGTGAGTGTCGTTGACAACTCGGGACTCTCATTAATTGATACTGTTACAAAAAATGAAAATTAACTTAGTTTCTTCCAATTATCCATTAATGTGTTAGTGTGGTTTTATTTCGTAAATTACACAGCAAGTCTGCTTTCTTTTCCGTTAAATTTAAATACGAGTATTGTTTACAAAAATATATAAAATTACTAATTTTGTCTTGTAACACAATTAAGTCATATACGTTGTGCTAATAAAATGTGTAAAAATACTATTGTTGAAATAGCTTAAGGTCTACACAATATCTATTCTTGCAGAGAATAAATAGTTTTTGTGTGTGTCCTTCAGGCTTTCCTAAATTTCTTGTAATTTGATCAGGTGAGCCGGCTACTATAGAAAAGATATAAAATAAACTTTATATCAAACAAATATTTCAATAAAAATGTTCAGTAGTATTTTGATATCATTTATACAATATGTATAGTATATAACAAACCTTTACTTGATACCACAGTCGTGACAACGCCCCCATTTCTGCCATTAACACACGTCCACGTACCATCTACCTGTTCTTCTTGTATATTATTTACTTCCAAAAAATATCTATTTCCACTTCTGGACATTTCACTGTTATTAATGTATGTGTCACAGCCGGGTGGACTACAATCTCCAGCAGTTTTATTACGTGGATCCGCTATATGCACTATGAAATCAGGATTTTTGATTGTGCAAATTATTGATAATCTGTTTTTGCTTAGTTCCCAACTAAGACACATATTGGCACTGCATGACGTTGCATCTAGTTGTTTGTTGAAAAAAATACAAAAAAAGTCTTAGAAAAAAAAAGAACTGAGTGAGACTGCATTCATTTATTTGTGGCATTATATAATTATGTAACCTTAACGAGCTAAGGACTGTCTACAAATGTTCACTGCCAACAGCACGCATATGGACTCCGATAATGTTTAATAACACAGGTCAGTATTTTTCTTATCAATCAACAGTATTATCTTTACCAAATAGTCGGGCGTCGAGTGAAATATGTTTTTTTTTTCGAACAATAGGGCTAAAGCCTGATATAGTTGATTATGAAAAATCCTTAACGACAAAAACTTGATTCGCATGTTTCTGTGAGCGATGTCCAAAATAAAGGAATGAAGATATTGATACAAAGTATTAATTGATTTAAAAATTTTAGAACAGCTTAATCGATTTAATTGGTATTCGCCTATTGAAATAGTTATCTCAAACATGGATTCATTGGTATTAATACACATATTGTAATTGTAAGACACTTCGTACTTGTAACTCTTCTTAAAATGTAGTCATTACCTTCAAAACAGGTCGTAAGATATACAACAATGAGCTGTAGTATCAGCGACATGTGTCTTCTTTAAAACTTACAGGATACCATAACATTCTGTTAAAGCAAATATCGTCCTATAAAATGTAACTAATTCATTGTTATTGCAGCAAAACATTCTCTTATTTTTATTAAGGCATTAATTGCCATTACCTGGATAATATTTTTTCTATTGTTCTGTAAACATCCATATAAATTAAACTGCTGGTTGAAATTGTATATTAACTTCTATGATAATCTTTCATTACTAATGTATCACGTATCACATGTGTCCTGTCTCGGTTATTCTGATCAAACCTTCTTCATTGAATAATGTATCTTTGGTATTTCTTGTCTTTCTTATTGTTAATCACAGAAAAACTTGACTTTGAATGAATACGATTTCTAACGTTTAGCAGGTTTCAATACAGATAACACATTCACACACACTAGATATGAATAACTGATATTACCCCTTAACTATTTCAATTTTTTGGACGCGGCTAGTTTACCCTGGGTATTCAAGGCGTTTTCCTCCGTAAAAACTGAGCAATGTGTAAACGGGATTGCATCTGCATAGTGGCTTGCTCTCACTCAAACACTCAGGCAAGTGCTTTTACTATTCTGGTTTGATAACCATATATTAATAGATTGTAATGTAAAATAGTGTTGACAAATATAATCAATATTAAAAATATCAACCTCTTATGTAAAATAGAACGCAAAGCGATTTTTTAAGTTCTATGTATGCTTGAAGATGTACAAATGTTCAAACTCTTCTTGGAACTTCTAAGTTACCATTAATACAGATTATGCTTGTTCAACCAAAGCGGTCCAAAATACAACCAATAGCAAGAAATGTCGTCTCTGATTTATACACTACTCATTTAATTCGTTGTAAACAATTATTTTGTCGTTTTTTAGTTGAATGATATAATCATAATTATAACAAAATCATAATAAAGGGACCATTGATTTACACAAACCGAAACACTAAAGTGTACATACCAAAATCCAGAAAGACAGTCTCGAATTGAATCACTGTTCGTCAAATGTTACAAAAGCCTTTGATATATTATTATACGAGAAATATTTCCGGATAGTTATATTGTTCGAGACCTATTTCATGAATGACTTTCGAGGAAATGATTAATTTATTGTACAAAGTCTGTAACAAAAACTACAAATGTGGAAATATGATATCAAACATTATTCTTATATAAAACTAAATATCTATCAGGAAAACATGAAACAGTTGAGTAAGAGAACGAAATGTTCAGATATACATAGTTATAATATTCATTGTCAATTTCAATAAAAATATGACTAAGAAAATTGAAAAGGGAGAAATAATGAACCAAATCGATTATAGATCCTTTATTTTTTGTTGTTGTTTGAAGTACGTTGTATATGTCTTGAATGAAGAAACAAATTGACCACCGGTGGTGTATATTTCTTCCCCATTGCGATGTGCCAAGATACGCTTGCCTTCGGTACCTCTCTGAAATTTGTTAAATCCTTGACCGTATTTATAATGTGCAGCTGTCCATTGACCATTGACCGCCAAGTACTGCACCACTTAGGCTAAATTTTCTGCCCCTATCCACCCCTCCCCTTTTTTCTGTGGTTCTTCAAAATTTACCGTTCCTTTGTTTCCCACCCCACCCCCATATTTCGTTTATCATCATCATTTCATGTTCATTTTATCATCCTTTTCATGTTCATCGCCTGTAAGTAACCTATATAGCGTTGCACGGGCGTAAAACACCAAATCACTCACTCACTCACCTCATTTGTAATTTGTCATTTTTTCAGTTAGGGTAATACATAACATGGGAGCTTCTTGATCAAACGGTAAAAAAATCAAGATGACGCATTGGAGTCGCTGCTGGGTCACTTTTGTTTTGACTTTTTCCACTGATAGTTCTAACAGTTCTGATTTGTTTTCAATCTGTCATTTGTTTCTTTTGATCTCGCCAGCCCGCCTCATTTTTTCTTGTAATGTATTATACATATAAATGAATCTATTTACACAGGTGTTAATATTAAAAACGAAAGAATATGGAATATGTGTCAAAAAGACACGATCCACATATTGAAATGATTTTAATAAATGTACAAAGGCAAAATTTCACTGCGTGTCTCTTTAACCAAATGGAACGACAATTTAAAATAAAGATTGTAACACAATTGTCGAACTGGGATGACCTATCTCCATGTCAAAAAAGAAATATAAAGAAAAATCTAGAAGAAGACAAATATTACACATGCAGAATACAATAGGATGCATATTGTAATCATTTAAAAGCAGTTGGTCAGATAATTTTTAAATGTCAAGTACAAATTTACATTTTAATAATTATATTCATTTTTACAAGCTATTTAATTGAAAATGTATCACTCAATATTAAACAACCTATTGAATTGCTGAATACTTGCATTCTGATCTTTAAGACATCATTTAAACACACAAGAACTGACAATCCACTAAACGAAAAGATAAAGACAAGGTAACCGTTATATGAAACCAAGTCAACAAAGGTTTTCTTGTTCTACATGTACATGTATTGAATTTCGTGGTTACTAGTATTTTTCATGTTACAATTAGTAATCATATTTGCAATTGAAGGGGTAGAGTTCAATCAAAGGTACTGTTATTTTTTAATTGAAAGACAAAACAGAATTCAAAGTTAAACAAAATTCAAAATGATTCTGCAACAAGAACGTATTCACCATAAATGAACAAATGGGAGACGCGCAGCTAAACAAATGCCGGATGTTCGGAGATATATTCGACCCAATACCTGTTCACTTCATTGTTCCCTGTCGGCAATTTTTTTTTAATTTAGTACAATTGTAAGAACTCATTTAACTATTTGTCCGTACATGTCGTATTTGGTAGCTACGAGGGTTGCCCGTAAAGGTCGCGGACAAGCACAGATTTAAACCATTACGACGAACTAGGGATTATTTCTTTACATAATAATAATTTTGAACATTGTCCTTTCATTCGGTTTATTGTTTTGCAAATGTTCGATATGAATATTTCTACATTTCTAATTATTCGACTTGAAGGGTCGGACCAATGTAAGATTTTTAAAAAAGATATTCAGAATATTTAAATTGAGATCTTGCTATGCTGATGAAATATATTAAAAGTTGCAATAAAACATGTATAGCAATGTTGCGAATAGTAAGGGTGATGCCAAACCACATTTGAAAAGTCTATAGCTTAAATTGGTTAAGAAATCTGTAATTTTAAAGTTGACATTATTTTCATTGACAAAGAAAAAGTAACATTTTGAGAAAGAGGTCGGGCAGTTGACAGTTATAAAAATGCAGGTTAATGTCTAAAAAACCTTAACAGATATACATGGCTTCTTTAAATTGTAAGAGACACTCTCAATAAGACTTCCGATGCATGTGCATTTCAGAAAAGGAAGAATATAAATGATTAACATTTTGTCTGGTATTTAGGTATAGCCATGCATGCCATGTTTGCTTCATTGCATTTACAAGTGTCCCCACTAGACTATACTTGAAGCTATACTGCATATGTTGGTGAACTTGGATATTCATGCAATTTCTGAATCAAATGTTTTCAAAAATGAAGCATTACATGCAGAAATACAAACTCAGATAAATCTGACAAAGTATAAGGTTCAGACATCATAAAGGTTTAAAAATATTGCATTTGATATCGGTCAATTGGAAATCAATTGTTTGATTTGACGTCAGAAATGTGAGCGTGTTGCTCCGGGTTATGAATACGATGTATATGTAAAATGATAAAAATCATCTCAAAGTTGTTTGTTTATTCTCCAATTCGATGCACCCATTTATAAGACTATTTTTTTTTATTATAACAAAATTTAGAGTTATTCCAATTAATATATCAACTGTCCACAAACTTTACGGACGACCCTCGTATCCGTATTATATAATGAATGGTTTATACCCGGGTTCTGATTTCTAAGATACCAGTTAAACACATCAAATGTAAAAATGCAAAATCAATTATGACAAAAATGTGATCAAGTCAGTAAAATTTTGTCTTTAAAAAAATTTTTGGGCACATTAAATGCATGATTTAAAACGCGTCATCACATTTTTTAGTGTGGTGTGGAATATAAAGGTAATAACAAAATTCCGAACTTGGATAACCAATCTCAAATGTCCATTAGACGAGACAAAAAAGGAAGACATACCGAAAAAAATTAACACTGCAATGATCCTGACTTGGTACAGACATTTCAAAAGAAATGATGGGTTAAACCAGATTTTCATGACAACTGTTTTGTGATGACATATCAGGGATGCTAACTAAAGGCGATCATCTCAGTACATCAACGAGCCAAACACAATCAAAGCAAAAACTAACCATTTCATATTAAATTATATTGATTTTTACTACCAGTGGCTTATAACGAAGGAAGATTTTTTTTTAGATATCGTATGAGACGTATTTTCTTTTTTGAATGTATTAACCTTCATTTGTTTTACATGTCTTACCAATAATATGCTGATTTAGTTCCATGTTTTTTTAGTCTTTAGAATGCAGAGAAAGCGGTGTCGGATAAAAAAAATCTGAAAAATGTGTACAAGCCCTGGCATATCGAATTAGCTGAAATATAGACACCGTATGCCGGTGACTTTGGTTTGTTACTTTCCAGGTTAGGAAAATTAATAATTTCAAAATTAAAATCGTCTCTTTTATCGTAAAATTTTGTACTGAGATGACCGACCGGGTCAAATTCGGGATGTAGATCAAAGAATGCTGTTAAGCAATTGGATTCTGTGGTTTCTTTAATCTCTTGTTCTGGATTGATATTGAAGGAATCCATCGGCCAAACGACGAGTTGTTGACAGAGAGGACGACAGGGTAGAACTTCATACAGGTTTACATAATTGTTTACTAGTTTTTCAGTGATTGTCATCTTTATATAAACATTGACAAAAACAAGTGCGCGTTGTTCATGTCCATAGACGAAAACACTCTACACAATATTGTATGACAATAAAAAAAAATCATGTATGTGCTTTATTTTACTTTTCACACTGCTTCCACTTATTCCACATCTTATAATCTATTTTAAAAAAATCTACAGGTATTGAAACTGTCTGCCAAAATAAATACCAGCACTCGATCGAACGCAAAAAAAACAAAACAAAACAATAAATGATTCATAATTTTCAAGAAAACTCTAAGGCGCTACGGCACCCTTTGATTTTGCTATTTGGTGTTACATGTATAAAGTCATATTTTATTTGATAATGTTTGATAATCCATAATACGTTACATACAATGTTCTTTTTATATTTACTATCTATTTTACCATTTTAAAACTACAATGGTATAGGCATCTGAACTTCAGCAACAAAATAATTTGTAAAATTAATATGTAAACACAAATACATGTATGTTTCAAATTCACGCAAAAAGAAAAATGACAAAATGCAAATACTACAATAAAGCAAACAACTTTGTAAAGTAAATTACTACTTGAAGTTGATCTTGAACCTCGACTGTATGACTATTGACATAATTATTATCTTTAAAAGAAATCGGTATAAATTTCCAAACTTATTGCACTAAAGAATTGGTAGCTGAATACCATGAATTGACACCAGTAACAGAGATCAATTACAAATGCACTACAAATTTTTATACAGTTACTTCCTCATAGTGAATTTGTATACTGTCCTAACATTAAAGAAGTTGATTGTTATCAAAGTAGAAAAAATGTAATGTTGAATAAATGCAGGATTAAAGATGAAGGGAAAAGAAAAGTTGTACAGAAATTGGAGAATTATCATGTCCTTTTTCGATAACATATGACATAGAAATACAAAAAAAAAACAAAAAACAACACGATGAATATTCATTCAATAACTACATGTGTACGGAAGCTTATTAGTGCACAAACTTATTTATTTATTTTTCATTTTTTATCCTTTATTTAAATCTATAAAATTCACACTGTATTCTGTAAAATTTACGCTTTAATCTGTAAAATTTGCGCTTTTATCTGTAATATACTGTTTTGTAAAATCTGTTAAACGTCTTTATATACGACTAACGGAAAAATAAACCTATTTTGGTATTATTCATTCCCTGCCACTGTCATTATACCCCAGGGGGGTATATAGTGATAGGGGTGTTCGTCCGTGCGTCTGTCATACTTTCTCCGTACCAGATTTTTTGCTTCTATTAATCCTAGATATTTGGTATCCAGATATATTATAGTTTTTCCATATTATTTGGGTTTGGCGTATGCACAGATCAGTGCACGCGGAACTTGAAAACGACACAAGCCAAAGATGTTGCTTTTTGCATTGGTTCCATGGGTTCGAAGGTCCGTTATTCTGAATGTATATGCAATTTTTTTTCCATTGTTTACCCTTGACAATTCCTACATGAAGCTTCATACCGAATATTGAGAGCCTTGGATTATTAGTTGCTGAGAAATCTGTTACAAAAAGTGTGACAGACGCATGCTCGCACGGACAGACGCCCGGCATTTATATGTCCAGCTCCGCGTTGCCGTGAGGGACAATTAATAAAAAATAAAGGTGATAAACATTCTGGGAGTATTGCAAAACAATACATAAATGAAGCTACCGGTTCCATATTTCAGTGTTCAAATGGTTATCTATTTCTAGTAAAAAAATTTAAAACAAAACAAAATATAAATTTTTACAGTTCATTTATATCTACAAGCGTTTAGAAAAATGTTGAAAAACTGAGGCATGATGGACAGAGCGCATACATGTAGCTAAAGTCCCCTTCGGCTTTCCCCGATAGATGACTAATAAGAACTTGGATGATCAATCTCTTATATCCAAGAGAAAAGACAAAGCAAGGCAGAAATACCGAAGAAATTGAAGTTCGCAATGGTCCTGACTTGGTACAGGCATTTCAAAAGAAATAGTAACGGATTGCCTAATTCAACAACAAGAACATGTCCAAAATTCATAATGCCCCATCTCTCCATTTGAAACAGACGAAGACCCGAACACTATATGCCCCCTACTTTTGTAAATGGGGCATAAAAACATGCACACCTTTTCTCCCAGTAAAGGGTATAATGTAAATAATTTATTGTTTATAAACTAAGGACAGGGAGGGAGCCATGCATAAAAAATCCATTTCATAAGGGGGGGTCTTGAACCTGAAACTCCTCCGATAAGGGGGCCATGCGGTACAGGACAAGTTTTGAGATAACATTAAATATTAAGAACAATGTTTACGCCAGGTTGCAAAAAATCAAATTTAAACTAAGATACTGATATGATTAATTTGTCCTAGATGACATTGTGATATGACCGTCGTATGTCGAACAACAGTTCGTCTGTGCGTCAATAATGGCAGTTCTGTGTCTCTTTCGGTCGGAAGAATGCAGGATCTATTGCAAATACTGTTGACGCCAGGATGCAACACTATCAATTTCCAAAATCACGTACTATGATTTTATTTTATTACATTTAATTTAATTGTTTTTGTATGCCACGGCTGTACTAGTCTGAAGTTGCATTAATAAAGTATATATTATAATTTACTATAAACTAATCTAATTCAATTTATTCTTTTTAATTTTATTTAAGAAAAGATCACCATTATACTAGAAATTTCATATCTAAAAACGATTTGAAAAGTTTTTTCGAATGCTAAAATGTTTCCACAACATCGAAAGATTGTTTATAACTTTAACAATTTCATTCCATTTTTAACAACCTTTTTGCACTCTCTATTAATAAATTCATTTTAGCGGTCAACTTTCAAAATATTAAGTTTATAACACTTTTTACAGGAAGCCATCGTTCTTGTGGCCATGGCATGATTCACCAAGGAGAATTCATCAGCGATAAACAAACGATTTATATATTTTTTATGAAGTCCGTTAAATCCAATTAAAAAGAATTAAACAAGTTTCAGGGGCGGATCCATAATTTAAGTTTAGGGGAGGTGTAAAGATTGTTTTTTTTTTGCCGAGCAGATTTCTCATGCTGTAGTGATGAACTCGAAATTAGGTACATGTACAGGAAGTACTCAAGGTGTAGTATGATGAGTCGTGCCTCGCTTTAACATAATAATACTACGGTCATCTTTGTTTTCTAAATATAGCAGGGTGGGTATGCTTAACACTAAAGAACCCGTGCGGGTTCCGGGTGGCTGATATGCCCACAGCAACGCTAAGCTTGTCGGTAAAAGTCCACTAAAAAGCACTCAGAAACCTGACATCGGGTCAGGCCTCGGGCCGCTTTGCCCACAAAGCGACTGGGATGTGTTCCCCAGGTGGTCAAATGTAGCAGCCCTGTCATAATAAATGCCGGGGTCGCCAGGCTATAATGCGGAAAACTTGAGCGAAAACCATAGTGTTGCACCGCGTGTTGAGGAAAATGTCACATTCCTCGCCCGTTAAAGAACTCTTCTGCAGGTCTTGGTAAGAGTAGGACCCGTAAATCACTCCTTTTTCCAGTGGCAGTCAAAACTCGCATGCCCGATTGGCCTTGTGTCCCCATTTCCTCCACTTTATTGTCATTTCATGTTCATTGTATCACCACTTTCATGTTCATCTCCCGGATATAGCTGAAATCGTGCTGCTTTGGAGTAAAGCAATAACTAACTAACTAACTTAATTATCACTAAATCAAATACCACAAGTCCTAGCAGGCAAAGGTAAAACAGTTGAAAATAAAATCGCCACACAAAAAAAACAAGATACAACGTACAAAATTTCGTATTACAACTAAAACGTTACATGTATTAGCAGCGTGAACTCGAGTGGAAACTGTAGAGTAAATTAATTCAGGTGATCCGACAAAGGACGATAAATCTATACTTCTATAAATCAAACCAAAATCTGTTCTCATCTTAGAGATAGAAATCCTGTATATTTGTCTATTGAAGCACAATATATGTCTTCTTTAAAATTTCTAGAGTTGCGACTTGATGCAAGCCTTTATTTGCTTATAGACTAGATATTTTAGAAACTAAGGCCGCGTTCACACTGAAGTTGTTTTCAGTAAACATGTGTAGAAGTAGTTTAATGTTCTTAAAACTAGTTTCACACTAAATTTGTTCTCATTGATAAACCTAAATTAAATGACTCGACATCTGTAAAGAAAACATGAACAGATAAATAACCATAATAGTTAAATTGGCGAATAGACATGTAAACATAGAATACGTATGGATTTTGATTTACTTCAGTCTTTTTTAATGATTTTTATTTTTTATAGAATAACAATAAAGGTGTACACATTTCTGGCGCTTAAGTCCGTTCGTCCGTTTGTATTTTTAAATTTATTGCTATAAAAAGCTATTGCTATACATAAATACCGGCGCGGACCCACGGCAGCGCCATGTTGTCGGTAAAAATCCACTAAAGAGCACTCAGCAACGTGATATCGGGTCTGCTGCTTTGTCCACAAAACGACTGGAATGTGTACTCGGTGGTTGAGTGGGCAGTCCGTCATAATGCCGCGTCGTCAGGCTACAAATGTAAAATGGGGAAAGCTTGACCGCAAACTATAGTGGAGCAACGTGTTAGGAAAAAAATAATGTTCTTCACGCGTTAAAGAACCCTGCTGCATGCCTTGTTAAGAGAACCCATGGGATTCCTGTGTAAAAATCTGCCCGTTCCTCATTTCCTCATTTTCCAATTGACAGTCAAATCTCTTATCCCTGATTGGACTTTGCCCCCCCCCCCCCCATTTCCTCCACTTCATCATCATTTCATGTTCATTTTATCACCTGTTCATGTCCATATCCCTGATATAGACCGCTTTGCCCACAAAAATTAGATCCGAATTGGAAACACCTTTTATAAAATTCTATTCCGCTTTGCCGTATACATATACATTAAATATTTAGAAGTTGCATGTACCCCTGTTTTTTCACTCATCCGAGAAAATGTTGAAATATACAAAAATATATACCAAAAAAAAGCTTTCCAATGAAAGTAATGCATATGCATGCCGTTCATTCAAAAGAAATATGCAAAATTCATTGTACATTAAACCCACACAAGGACTACATTAAGTATCGAATGCATGTAATGAACACAACATTTAAACTACATGTAAACATCGAAATTTTACAGTGTGAACGCTTTGATGTTTAATGTTAGTGCGGGCGACATTTAAACTACTATGAGTTTTGCTCAGTGTGAACGCGGCCTAATATAGCTTTTGATATACTAAAACAAAATATGTTTTTAAACAGTGTTTAATTAATCGACACAAGTAGACGGGATAGTTTTATGCGTTTCCGCAACAACGTGTAAGGGGCATCAAAATTTACTCATGCCCATTCGTCCGTCTGTACGAATTTCTGTCGTGAGCTTTCAACAAAAATCATATATGAGAATAATTTGAAAGTTGACAAGGTAGTTTAGGATAATAAATTTTACGTATAAAGCGATGTTATGGCCTTTCTCTAGTTCATTTTTGGACTGGGGCAATATTAAAATTAGTATGAAAACATTCCTCAAGTTTACCCAGAAATCATACATTTGAAGGATGGTTCAGTATGATAGGCGAAGTGATTTTCAGGGCATGTTGGACTTCTACTTTTTGTTTTGGGGTGCCGGGGCATCCGTGTCCCGTACATATTCCTCCATATCAGATCAGTCCTAAACAGAAAGAAGACGCCCGACGGGCCTGAAAGTCGCGAAGGACTTACAGTTGACATAATGAATCATCCTGCCAAATTCAAATCGTTTTGATGTACGGTTTCTGAGAAAAGGAAATTCTTACGGACAAACGTACGGACGAACATGAGTAAAATTTAATCACCCGACATGCCGGCACGGTGTAATAAAATAAGTCACTGGTATTAAATATCTCTTTAAATAATGGCAGTGAACCGACTTTAATTTGAATTATTACTATAATCTGTGGGGGTTCCAGTTGGCGATTAGGTCCGCATGTTGGCTAAGCTTTTTGGCAAAGGTCCACTACAGGTTGCTCAAATAACATGACATACATCGGGCCAGACCGCTTTACCTATAAACTGACTTGGATGTGTGTGCCAAGTGATTGAATAAAACAGTCCAGCATGTCATAAAGAATGGCGGGGTCGTCAAGCTAAAAATGCAGAAAACATGACCGCATAGTGCTGCACCGTGTTGGGAAAAACACGTTCCTCGCAAGTTATAGAAACCTGCCTGTAGGAGTCGATAAGGGAAGACCCGAGTGGTCCCGGGGCTTAAGTGTCCGACCCTCAGTAGCATTCAAATTGACCTTGTGTCCCCATTTCCTTCATTTTATCATCATCCATGTTCATTTAATTAGCCCTTTCATGTTCATATTCTTCGTTTAGCTTTGGGGGCAAAGCAACAACTAACTGCTTGTAAATTATTATAGCCAACAAAGACAGAACCATTCCTATTTGCATGAAGATACATGTGAGTTTAGTGTAAAAACTCTATAAAAGCCTCCTCTGAATATATTTGTATACTCACGTTTGTTCAGTTTGACTTATAAGTTTTGTTGAGTAAAAAAAGTATTTTTTTAAACATATTTATTACCAGTTGAATATATTCTTAAATAAGGCAGACGTAGTTAAAAGTTAACCCCAAAGTAAACTTGCGTTTACTGTGTCTACAATGTGCACTTGACCGCTAAGAAGACGAAAAAATTGACGCAAGTTTTCGCGTCTACTTTACTGTGCACTTTGTAGACACATGAAAAGTGCACTTAGTAGTCAAAAGAGCTTTTTTTTCAAATAGACGAAAATTCAGTGGAAATGCGTCTGCTGTGTAGACGTGCAGACGCGATAGTCAGTGCACGTAATGTGCACTCGCGTTTAGTCAGGGTTATGCTTGGTCTGCACCCAGGGGGTTCAGACCAAGCATAACATGTAGACGGGTGTATTAGTGCACGCAATGTGCACTCTGTGTGTACTAAGTTAACGCTTAAGTGCACTTTGCGTTTACTTGAAATTTTCAGTAGACGTGAAAGCTGACATTTCGTTTACTTTCACGACTACACAAATGTTCACTTAGTAAACGCAAAAGTACATTGTAAATTGTAAACGCATTTCTAAAAAAAATGTTCCAAAAGTAGACACCGCAGTGTTAGTGTACGCAGGAGTGAACTTTAGTCTTATGCGTCTACTGTAGACACACACTAGACGCACGCTCACTCCGGGTCAGGTTTTATTTAATAAAAATAATGTCTTCCTTGTTCCTTGTCGAGATTATAGGTTGAACTATAATTAAGGTATTTCATTTTCCTTCTTTTTGTTTGTCCGTCGTTTTAATTGGTATTCTATACTGCATGCAGATGGTCATTACTTTTACTTTTATTATGAAAATTGCACATGTGTAAAACCTTTAAACTCTTACTGCCAGCCATTTAAGATTCTGGCATATACTCGACTACCTTATACAATTATCACCCTATATGGTGTTTCTTTCGCCGAGAAAAAAAGGTCACCTGAGGGCTTGCCCCGATGATGACCTTACTTTTCGAGGGGAAAAAAATGCCGGGTCACATATCATCTAGGGTGATAACTGTTATATTATATCGAATATTTAAATGAAACGATACACTATTTAATTTTGAAACATATTTCGGACATTTTAAACTTTTTTTAATTGAAAAAATACAGCTCATATAATGTTGAAGGAATGACGTAGGGCTCACGTGCAAAATCTCACGAGAGGGTGACCTTACAATGCGACCCAACGGTTACCAGTTGACCCAGCGAAATATCTCATGTGACCGCGTCTCAGCGAATCACAAAGATTTTTATATGAGTATATAATATTCTTTAAGACCTATGTGTAACTTTAATTCTACTGATTCAAACCTGCAAAGGACCTTTCTTAAAATGAGGGCAAATATCGACTAAAATCAATAGGATATATTGTAAAATATGTTAGATAACTAATCAATTGAATACTCGTGCCTTAGGACAGGTAAGATGGGCATGGAGGTAGAGTTGCAGGAAGCGAGGATCATGCAAACAAGAGATAAACAAGGATCGAAGGGTGAGAATGAGCGATAGAGCGACGAGTGCTTACTATATTATTACGATAAAAGCGAAAGCAAATTGATAACAAAATTGGAAAAATCAAGAAGACAGACGGTGGTAAGCTGAGATTAGGATGGCGAAGAACGGGGGTTAAGACATATTTTCGTGTCCAGAACCCCTTATTAAACATGTGTGGACCGTTTCTTGTTTAAGAAAATATATTTAGGTGTAAATTTGTCTTAGATATCTTTAAAGTAAGAATGTTAAACTTTTACGAGCATCTCAACATCCTGGAAAGTATTAGCTTAACAGTATCATAAATCATCACCTTTGTGGCCTTGAACCCCGATTCTCGATATCTTTGAGCGATTTTGATTGTTTAAAGCTGTACCTTAAAGGCCTAGAAATGTTGAGAGTTTGATGACTTTGGCCAGAATTTAAGGAATGCAGAATCCGGGTTATAATATGAATTTCGGACAGCGGGTTGTCGGTAGGAAAAAAATTATACGTTCTCTCAACAACTACTTATTACAGTTTAGACCATGGGCTGATTGCAGAACGGCGAGCAGCGCCTAATGGCCTCGTTGAAGGCTGCTGGCGGTTTTTTGTTGCGGTTTTTCTCAACTAACGCTGGTTATTTGAAATGTGTCGCGTACATTTATCCCACATATATTTTGTTTTTCTAATTAGACCCAGTCTCTAAGATCGCAAGGAAATAAAGAGGTTTGGCACCAAAAAAACCTGGCTCGGTGCATTATTTTTTTAAATGCCTTTACCAAGAAAACAATGGGGCATTCGAGGGTCTAAAGTCCGAAAAGGGCAACAACAAAGCCGGTAAACATGAACAAGAACAGCACGAGGAAAACGGGAGTGTAAGCGGTCTCTGTCTGCTATAACACAACCGTCGCGCTGCCAATTTCTAATTCTGGGTGTCAAATCCGGTAAAGGAAGACAAAACAAAAACCTAATGACAAACCAACATCTGCACTCATCTGGAGAAAAAGAAATCCAATATTCATCAACGACTGCATATTGTCTATTGCAAAATTTCTTGAGTGGCGATAGCAACCAAGGAGCAACATAAACCTGTGTTAGCAATTTCTATGTCAAACGAAACACTCTGCCAAGGAAATCGATGTAATTCCCACAAGCTCTGGAGTAACGAATCAATTGTGATACGTAAACTCCATAAGCTGGAGCGGACGGAATGTTGCTAAGTCAGGACCATTGCGATCTTCAATTTTTCTGGCGTGTCTTTGTCTTGTTTTGTCTTTCTTCTATGAAATATGCGGTAGTTTTGTTGTTGAATTTATTTACATATTGTTCTTCTTTTAAGATTAAACATTTGAAATGTTGTCACTGCTATTTGCATTTTAGAGATCTTTTTGGACAAAAATTGCATACCTCTTTGGATAGGTATAGTTTTGATTTTGATTTCCTTTGTGTGTTGCATGATATGTGTTGGCAAGAAATGTACCTGATGTGAACAAAACATTACCTGGACCAACAGACCAACAAACATCTAGAAACGATCACGATTCAGAGGAGCAATTATCAGATTATGCATCAATTGATGAAAATCAGATGTTATACCAAACAGACCTACACAATAACAACATTCAGCCAATATAAGGCTTGATGATAATGCCTCATACCTTTCGATTGCTAGTATATATTCATCACCATCGCCGTCTGCAGGCTCGGCAAATTCAAATAGATACCTGGACGTCATAGCTAGTCCTTATGAAAGTCCCATAATTAACCCCCAGCTACTTAAATTTCAACGACGTACATCAATAATGCACATGTACATTGGAAACATCGTGTATCATTTACAAACAAGAGGCTCCCAGGAGCCTGAATAGCTCACCTGGTCTTGATGTCAACCCTATAAAGAACTTTGAAGAGCTAAATAAGCTGAACATTTAAGCAAGCAACAGCTTTTCTCTTTCAGCGATAGTTTTCATTCTGTAGGCCAAAAATGTGCAAAATGTTATTTAGATTAAGGGCCATCTGAACACTTGGCTCTATAGAGACTTTTGTTAAGAGCTTAATGAACTGAACATTTAAGCAAGCAACTACTTTTCTTTATCTGCTATAGTTTTCATTATATAAGCCAAAAACATGAAAACACATAAATTTAGAGGCAGTAACCCCTATAAGGGGTCATCTGACAATTTCGACCCTGTGAAGACTTTTGTAGAGCTAGATGAGCTGAACATTTAAGCAAGCAACAGCTTTTCTCTATCTGCAATAGTTTTCATTCTATAGGCCAA
Organism: Arcuatula senhousia; assembly: GCA_963971305.1. Lineage (NCBI taxonomy): Eukaryota > Metazoa > Mollusca > Bivalvia > Mytilida > Mytilidae > Arcuatula > Arcuatula senhousia. The sequence continues at coordinate 9,253,035 of OZ020313.1, forward strand.
AAACACTATTTTTTGCCTTTCAGGGACTGTAACCCCTATAAGGGGTCATCTGACATCTTCGTCCCTATGAAGACTTTTGTAGAGCTTAATGAGCTGAACATTTAAGCAAGCAACAGCTTTTCTCTATCTGCAATAGTTTTCATTCTATAGGCCAAAAACACTATTTTTCGCCTTTAAGGGGCTGTAATCCTTATAAGGGGTCGTCTGACAACTTAGACCCTATGGAGACTTTTGTAGAGCTTAATATGCTGAACATTTAAGCAAGCAACAGCTTTTCTCTATCTGCAATAGTTTTCATTCTATAGGCCAAAAACACTTTTTTTCGCCTTTAAGGGGCTGTAACCCCTATAAGGGGTCATCTGACAACTTCGACCCTATGAAGACTTTTGTTGAGCTAAATGAGCTGAACATTTAAGCAAGCAACAGCTTTTCTCTATCTGCAATAGTTTTTATTCTATAAGCCAAAATCATGAAAAACCGCTATTTTTCACCTTTAAAGGGCTGTAACCCCTATAAGGGATCATCTGACAACTTCGACCAAATGGAGAATTTCGTAGAACTTTTGATGCTGAAGCAGAGGGGTGGCATCAGATTTCATTTATCTCTTATACTTTTTGATTTACAAGCCAAAAACAGTAGTCTGACCCCCTGGTTTATTTTTAGTAACGGTGGCCATGTTTTTTGGTGGATCAAAAATCGAAACACAAGTTTGGTGCAGGACACCCTAAGGATTATTCATACCAAGTTTCATTAAATTCTGTTCAGTAGTTTCAGAGGAGAAGATTTTTGAAAATTGTTAACAGACGACGACAGACGACAGACGACGACGGACGCCAAGTGATGACAATAGCTCACATGGACCTTCGGTCCAGGTAAGCTAAAAAAAGAGACAAAAACGAGGCGATGATTTTCTCTCTTGATATGAGTTGCCATTTGTGTCCGGGTGACTCCTTACGTTTTAGCTATACTAATACACATCTTTTGACATTCGGATGCTCAATTGGTACCTCTGCTTCTTTCTATAATGCGGAATGGTGTTGAGCAAACTACATTTTGTACATTTAATTATTTAACTTGAACAAACAACTTATATGATTTTATTTGCAAATATCAAAAATACATTATCAGTGACAGATTTAGTTTTGGTCTGCTTGCAACTCTAAATTCGCTATAGTTAACTTTGCACTGCTCAAACCTAATGTTAACTTCCACTACAAAATCCCAAAAGTCTGAAATGGCAGTTTTTTTGGCTGAAAAGTCTGAATTCTGTCTTAACGTTCTAAAATGTATGAAATCTTCTGAAAAATTCTTAACATTGTATGAAACAGTCTAAACCAAGTCTGAATAATTCTTAACGCTGTCTGAATTGTCTGAATGGTGCCTGGAATTGTCTTAACTAGATTCTTAACATTCTTAACGGTGTTTGAATTGTCTGAATGGTGTCTGAGTTTGTCTTAACAGATTCTTAACATTCTTACCGCTATCTGAATTGTCTGAATGATGTCTGGATTTGTCTTAACAGATTCTTAACATTCTTAACGCTGTCTAAATTGTCTGAATGGTGTCTTTATTTGTCTTAACAGATTCTTAACATTCTGAATAGTCAAGATTGTCTAAATGTTGTTGTATGAATTATTCTGAATTGATTCTTAATATTCTTAACATTAATTTACACATGATAAAATAAAATTGTTAATAGTTTCGCTTCTTTTTGTGAAGCAGTTTAATCAAATCATAGGTACATGTGTTTAATTTTGTAAGCGAATTTTTTAAAGGTGAGGGGTTGGTGTTATTTTTTTTTGGTATTATTATTATTATTATTTTTTTTTTTGTTTTTGTTTGTATGTCCGTTTGTTAAGTTGTTACTATTGTACAAAAGTATTCGATTTCGAAATGATTGAATTATCTGATTTCGTTATAATTTTCAAAAAAGCATTTAATTTAGGAAAAAGTTGTCTTGAAAGTGAAGAAATGGAGAGCAAAAAAAAAACGAAAAGAAACATTTGGAGCAGCAAGTTTTAAAGAAACTGTGAACCAGAGTATGATAACAGATACATATCGTTTTTAAGCCGATGTGCACCGTAAAGGGTGTTGGTTACATATTAATTAGCATCGAGATGTTCCTTTGTGAGGGACAATTCAGTTTAAATTACGGTAATAAGTGTTAATTTCATGTCAAAGAGAATTATATATTTAAATGATATAGTCTATTAAGCAAATTATTATTTAAACAATAGTTTTCAGGGTGCTTTCAAAAGGCAAACCGTTATAATACTAAAGTAATAATAAAATCATTATATCTGAAAAAAAAAGCATCACCTAGTTCTACCTCTGCTTCCTGTGAGTTTTACTAGTAGTGCAGCGGTTTGACCAGGAAAAAAAATGACTTTAATGGTCCGACAGAACACACACCTATATTGTATATCATTTTAAAGAGGAGTGTCTCTAGTTTCAGATAAAACAGGTCGTCACATGTTTCTATTGGTCAAATTTGAAATATTTAAGGTCAAAGGTCACATAGTTGGAAAATTCAAAATTCTAGTTGTTGGCTTTGAAATTACAGCTATAATATTTGTAATAAGTTATATGGAAGATATTGAGTTTGAATTAGTCTTAAAAGTTGACAGTTGAATTGAACCTATAAAACATCTGTCTGACTTTCAAAAAGTGACGTTAAATGACGTTTTTTGCTGGCTCTAAGAAAATACATTAAAACAGATATATTTATTTTGTTTTACCGTTTTTATTTTAATTTTTTTGCCACCAAAATGCATATAAATTAAAATTCAGACTTTAAACCATCCTATAAAACAGGATATGCATCGCTAAAACAAATGACAGTAACGAAGGGGGCGTCCAAAAAATGTAGCTGCACACAAAAAAGTCCTGTTTAATGACCATTATAATGCTAATTGACAATTGAATAACATATATAACACACAAATTATAAGAACGTTACCAAAATGTTACACAGAATAAACTATTTTACATTATTGTGATACATTTATCCTAATAAATTGGCGAGAAGCAAAATCTTAGAAGTAGCAAATCTCGAAGTGATAAAAAGATAATCAAACAATCAGTAGATATCGAAGCTAAAAGCCCAAACACATCTTATAAATGCTAAATGCAATCTCAGCAAGAACTCCGGCTTGGACAAGAGACTGCTACGGAAGAGTTATCAGCGGAGAATAATGCTGAAAACACAAATCTTCATGCTTCTGAGGGATTGAAATCCTACATAAGTCTACGAGCACATGGTGTCTTTCGTCATTGTTTACAATACAAGGCCCAAATGGAATATAGAAGTAATTAAATCAGCTAGCATTTGCAAAAACACTGCAGTCCACTGTAATTTGGAAATATTTTGCCTTGCCCTTTCCACATGCATCAAAATTACATTTTTTTTAATAAAAAGTAGTCGTCTAAGAAATGGTAGTTACGACTGCTGTTGTGTCTATATACATGTACGATCTATGATCGAACTATCAGCGTCAACTTTTCACTAATTCAAGAAAAAGCCTAAGAAAAAGAACAAATTTCAGAGGACCCAATTGATAATTGACATGCCCAACTTTCTTATTGACAATATATTTGTTTAGTTTGGTGATGTGTTTTTAGCAAACATTTAGGATTTCAATGGCACTAATTGTGCACCTTTGCTTCCTGATAAGTTTCTTTATATTCATATGGCAAAGACGTCTTACAATCACTTCTTGCCAAGTAGACTAGCTCTCTTTTTTACTTATATTGATGATGTCTTTTCACTGAACAATTCTAGATTTGGTGACTTCCTCCACCTCATCAACCCCAAAGGACTTGAGATAAAAAACACAACGGATTCTGGGAAGTCTGCCTCATATTTAGATCTACATCTCGAAATAGGCACACACTGAAGACATTCAACAAAGCTCTATGATAAACATGATGACTTTAACTTTCCTTTTCTGTGTAGCAACATTCCGTCTGCTTCCGCTTATGGCGTTTGCTATTAGCATATCATACATAAAGAATATGATATCGTGTATAAGAAAATTCCTTGACGTTCTACCTCGAGCGTTCTACAAAATTAACGTTTGTCGTTTTTAGATTTGAATTATTTGAAAGATGTAATTCGAATATCAATATTGCTCAAAAAGATGTATTGTTGCATTCTGTAGAGATAACCGTTTCCTCTATGATGATTCGTCGACGAAGTTTGATCGAGATATGTATATCCAGGTCCGAAGAAAGATATCATGCGTAAAAGTTAGTGACCAGTACAAGGTTTTTCATGACTGAATGACCGTTTCTCTTGTAAGTACGACCTTTTATTGTTTTGTCTTTTTGTTTATTAGGAATTCAAGACTACTTTTCGTCGTTCTGTTAATATATTCTTACTTTATTTTTTCCATAAATTTCTTTTTTTTGTACATAAGAAGTTATAAGAGCTAAATTTTATTAAGTTTTTTTAAAGACCAAATACGGAAAGACTTGGGGTTCCGGAATTATATTTTGCCAAATTTGTTTATAAAATACGTAATAAAGTCAACATTTATGCACCGTTTTCAATAAAACTTTGCAGAATAGTTAAGTATATAATAACACAGAGTTCAAAGAGTCTTAAAGCTACAAAACACAAGAAACATTTTGATAGGAAACAACTTTTTGTCTAAAATGTGATAAAAAAGTGAGCATTTTCAAAAACAGCGATTTTGATGAAAAACTCGAACACAATCTGGCAAAATCTCTTTTAACAGTAAGATAAGGGTTATTCTTGATAATTTTTTCCAAAATTTTGATTTTTTCATTAAAGAAATATTTGTTTTGAAACTTCACACCTATGGAAGGATTTTTACATAAATACACCACTGTTAACAAAAGCGATTTTACCAAAAAATGCCCGAGACGAATTCGTGACGACCCACTTAAAATCAAAGCTAAATGGTTGTATAACATTCTCTAAAAAAATTAGCTGTGTGTTATGTCGGTACATTAAACTCCTTAAATAGACGACTTTGTACCGATCCACCGCTGCACTACTAAACATCGTGAAAAAATGAAATACTTTGCGATGTTTTGACTAAAGGACCAACATATCGTGAGTCTCTGCGTATCAACTTAAATCATAAATTTTAAACAATCATGGATTCAGTTGAAGACTATACCAGAAAGGACAAGAGGAAGAAAATGAGAGTGGGTTAAAGCTGTGAGGTTATTGATTTTGAGATGAATCAATTCATCGAAGGGCTCAATGAGCACTAAAGCAAAATCCATTTTTAACAACGCTCATATTGCAAAAATATTGTCCACCTTACATGACAAATATTTTCCTGTACTTGCAGATAAAGCATCCAATAACATCATGTAAATGATTGTGAAAATTCTATTTTGATATAAGGACAGATGTTGGTTTGTCGAGGTTTTTTGACCTCCTTCACCGTATTTTGCACTCTACATTGACCGTTAGTAACACAAAAAGCATGACTGCTACACCTTTTTGGAGCACATAAGTTGGCATTGTTGGTTGCTGTTCGGTACTTTTTAAAGTTGTGTCTTCCAGTTGTTCCTTTTTCATTGATAGATTTTATCCTTGGTACATTTTTGCTGTTTGATTATCAAAATCTATGAAAGAAGCAGAGGTACCAATTGGGTATCCGAATGTCAAAAGTCCGAAAGGGCAGAGACAAAACCAGTAAGCACCAACAAGAACGGGACAAAAACAGACAACATGTAAAACATGGAAACACAAAGTAACTGAATATCAATCAACAACGCGTTCTCCAGTCGAAACAAGAGTGAACTCAGGTGCTCCGGAAGAATAAGCAGTTCCTGCTTGCTATAGCACATCCGTCGCGCTGGCAAAAGTCCATTCAGCGTGTCAAATCAGGTAAAGGAAGACAAAACAAAACTTAATGAAAAACCAGCATCTGCACTCATCTGAAAGATCGAAATCCTATATTTGTCTATAAGCATGATAAGTGCATGATGTCTTCCGTAAAATTTCTTGAGTTAAGACAGCAACCGAGGAGCAACATAACCCTTCGTTAGCAATTTTTTGCGTCAGACGTGTCGCTCTGCTAAGGTTTTCGATGTAAGTCCAGCACGCTCTGGAGTAACGAATCAATTGAGATACGTAAACTCCATAAGCTGGAGCGGACGGAATGTTACTACACAAGAAGGGAAAGTTGACGATTGGAAAGTTGAAGTCATCACGTTCGTCATAGAGCCGTGTTGAAAGTCTTCCCTGAGAGTCAATTTCGAGATGTAGATCTAAATATTATCTCAAGCTCCTGGGGATATATGAGATGGTGAAAGTCACCAAATCGAGAATCGTTTAGTGAAATATAAATCAAATTATTAAGGTGAACTATTGAGGTCTGAATTGTTCATATATTACCATACGTTAAAGCTATCTTTAGAAATAGACATAAAATCTTATTTTTATATCTTTGACTGGACCTCGTCAACGCTACTTAATTGCATGTTTTAGTGTATTTCACGTTCATATGAAAATGAATTAATGTACAATTATGTTGTTTGAAGTAAAGTCCGTTTGACATTTGTTTGCCAAGAGAAATTAATTAAAAATCAGAAGTTCAATTTATCCGCAAAACAAATGCACCAAAATGATTAATTATGACTATATGTCATGTCTGAATTATCTGTTATCTGTTTTTCAAATCTAGCAATTAAATAAGTTTCCCATTACCCTTTATGGTATTTTAAAAATGAAGATTTTAACATGTTAAATTTTAGTAGAGAGCACATTTAAAAGAAGAGCCTTCTGTCCACAAATATAATTGACCTTCTACTGTAAATGTATTGACATGTCTTTTAATTAATCAAAGTATCAATTCAAGAAGATTTTAATCAAATCAAAATCCAATCATATAAACAAAAATGTTACTTATGAAGCTATAAATTTAATGCAATAGTACTCCAAACATAAAATCAGTTATAAGTCATATGATATATGAAAAACCATTTTGTTTTAAGTTATACATGTTAGATATGTATTCATATTTGGTTATCTTACATGCATTTTTGTAGAAACGTATCGTGTGATTTTTAAAGATTTATTTTCCCTTAGTAAACATCTGGCAAACGGCCCAAATAATGATGAATTTGAATGTTTTAACGTCTCTCAAACAACAAAAGATTTAGGCTAATGTAACCCTATGTTTGGTATCCTGTTTCAAATCTAAATGCGCACGCAATATTACTTCTCAGAACCTCTACCCATATTCAATTACTTTAAGGAAATATTACAAAGCAAAAATTGAAAACACGCGTGTCATTTTACGATGTTGAATTATGATTTAAAAGTTGTCTACAATAATTCTGAGAAGACTGACTTTTCATTTTTACTCGAGAAGAATGTTTTTATCCTTTTGTGTCTCCTTAGTTTGTATTGCTGATTGCCGTTGGTTTGTTTTTGTGTGCTTTTTTTCATTTTGTTAGTTGTGATTTTTTTTAACTTTCGAACTTTCCACATGTGAATGTCAAATTTGAACCTTTCTGCTCAAGGTGAAAAATTTATTTTTTCCATAAATTTCTTTTTTTTGTACATAAGAAGTTATAAGACCAAATACGGAAAGACTTGGGTTTCCGGAATTATATTTTGCCAAATTTGTTTATAAAATACGTAATAAAGTCAACATTTATGCACCGTTTTTAATAAAACTTTGCAGAATAGTTAAGTATATAATAACACAGAGTTCAAAGAGTCTTAAAGCTACAAAACACAAGAAACATTTTGATAGGAAACAACTTTTTGTCTAAAATGTGATAAAAAAGTGAGCATTTTCAAAAACAGCGATTTTGATGAAAAACTCGAACACAACCTGGCAAAATCTCTATTAACAGTAAGATAAAGGGTTATTCTTGATAATTTTTTCCAAAATTTTGATTTTTTCATTAAAGAAATATTTGTTTTGAAACTTCACACCTATGGAAGGATTTTTACATAAATACACCACTGTTAACAAAAGCGATTTTACCAAAAAATGCCCGAGACGAATTCGTGACGACCCACTTAAAATCAAAGCTAAATGGTTGTATAACATTCTCTAAAAAAATTAGCTGTGTGTTATGTCGGTACATTAAACTCCTTAAATAGACGACTTTTTACCGATCCACCGCTGCACTATAGAGACTTTTTTAAATAGCCGTAGCTAGCACAACTCATGTTATAAAGAGTCTGTGATCTAATTTTTAATTGATATGTAAAAGTCGTTGTGATTTTAATAAATATTATTTGACTATATATATTTTTATAGCCACTTTGGACACTATTGCGCATCTGATTGTATTAGCAGGAAGGGAGAATTCGGACTACACATAAAAAGTTATTTTTGGGCGATCGTCGGTAATTAGGCTGAACTTAAATTTGACAATATGCAAATCCTAACTTCATAAAAATGGATATAAAAGGGTATTTTAAACATACAGGTTTTAGCTTATGTATATATTTTAAAACCTGAATGTAAAATGATTTATTTAATTCGATTCAATTAGGGTGGTCTTCGTCCACGGGGATTGCAGGCTTATAATACGAAAACCCTGACCGCTTACCATAGTGGGCCAACGTGTGTGAAGAGTTCCAAGCTTCATGCACGTAAAATATCCCTTTATGGATAACCAAATAGTACACCAAATAAGCTAAATTTTCAGCCCCTATTCACCTCTCCCCTTTGTTCCTATGGTTCTTCGAAATGTGCCCTTTCCTTTTTTTACCAGCCCACCCCATATTTCATATCATCATTTCATGTTCATTTTATCATCATTTCATGTTCAACCTTAATACTGTTGCGAGGGCGTAAACACTAACTCACTTACTCATTTAGTTCCAAGCGAAAGCAAAGCGAACTGTGATCCTTTACATGAAACCATTGAGGTATCAAACTAGCAGGAGGTTACAACCCTAACTTTACATGTGTGTCTATGTACTACACTTAACCACCGAGTCTCTGTTCATTAGAGATAAAAAAAAAACGAAAATAAAAGCAGTAGCGTTCTAATTCTTTAGTTATTATTTATGAAAAATTTTCTTTAAATATACATCAATACACAGACCAACAAGCTAAATCACTGGCCTACTTTGAAACAGCTTTATGAAAAATAAAACATTTTGTATTTAAATTATACTTTATTTGTTTGCAGTGGCATGCATTAATTTTGCAATCAAAAAATATTTTTAAAGAAATTTGCTGTTTGTAAATTCTTTATCGAACCTTCACCGGTTCATTTTATCAATTTCATTTTGTCCATACATTTTGTTGAAGTTCTGTATATTTTGTGCAGTATTATTTTGGCTCAAAAAGTTTCCTAGTACAAATATCTTAAAAGAAATAATGAGAAGTGCACGTACGAATCTAACGTCCTCTCGCAAAACTACAAGGTTTTATGCAGTTAAAGGTTGTTGGATATCAATAATTTAATAAATTATTGGGTCTTACCGGCTATAGTTAACGCTGACAAAACAAAGACAGTCCATATAATTAGCCTTGCGGGACTTTAGACAAAGAAAGGATGGAAAGCAGTCTGTTCATATCTTTCCCCTATCGTCCTCTAGCTTCTTTGTCAAAAATTGCACACTGTTGGTTTTTTTTACCGTTTCCAGTCTGTTGGGAATAAACTCTATATATAGCCGGTAAAGTAAAATCCGAGTCATTTGAGTTTTTTCTCTTACTTTTTGGCACTATTAAAATGGTTTTGGTAATAACTATAAGACTATCTATTAAACACCACGAATTTCATTGGCTTTATCTTGGTTTTGGTATATCCTGCAACAATCTACACGGTTTCGAAACATGCAACAGGGAAGATGTTTATTTGTTTTTTTTAAAGAATGTATGTTTTTATGACATGAAAATGATCAATGTTAAAGTATCCACAGTTTAAGAATACTTTCTTTTACCAATTTCTTCAATCTTTAGTAGATAGTATATAGTAGAAGCTGTGGCCTACATGTAAATGTATGCAAAGTCTCAGGTGGGCCCGTATCCTTATTAATAAGGTAACTGATAAGGCAACCGATAGTTAACATTTTATCTTAAAAACTGGTGGAGATAAAACACATGCCATCTTCAAGCGTGTTAACACCTACTTGCCAAACTGAGTCGGTGCTTTTATTATCAATAGAAATCCAGCGGGGAATACACATTATTCCGAACTTTTGATAAGTGAAAATTTATGCATATATGTTGACATCAACTTAAATTATTGTACCAGTTGATTGCTTGTAGTTTATACACGTTCTTCTTGTGTTATTAACTATAGCATGTATAGTACAAAAAAGAAACCTGTAATGAATATTCAGAACTAGATATTTTAAAAATAAATTGGGCATTCAAATCATAGTAAATCTTAATGTAGACTCATTAGAACAAATAATTAGATAAATAAATATTTTAATTGATAAATAAGATGTAAGAATACTTGATTTTTCAACTTGATTTTTTAAAGGCTGTTTCGTTGAATAATATTAATCATTAATTTAAAAACGATTTTTGAAAATAATGTTAAAAACTGTTTTATGAACAAATAGATTATAGTTCAATCTATTTTCTTTGAAGCTATCTTAGCCTACAATTTTAATGAAAACAAGGTTCAGAATACAATTTTTGAAACAATATAATTATAATATCAAAATAATCTGCTCAGGAAAATATCAACGTTTCGAGAGGATGTTTATAATTAAGAATGTAAAGAATATATTGAGACAATTCCAGGATGTTGAGAATGTGTCAAGAATATTCAGAATGTTATGAATCTGTTCAGACAATTTCAGGATGTTAAGAATGTGTTAAGAATATTCAGAATGTTAAGAGTCTGTTCAGACAATTTCAGAATGTTAAGAATGTTAAGAATCCATTCAGACAATTTCAGAACGTTAAGAATATGTTAAGAATGTTAAGATTGTTAAGAATCTATTCAGACTGTTTTCAGAATGTTAACAATTTGTTAAGAATGTTAAGAATGTTAAGACAATATTCAGACTGTTTTCAGAATGTTAAGAATGTTAAGACATAATTCAGACTTTTCAGCCAAAAAAACTGCCATTTCAGACTTTTTGGATTTTGTAGTGTTCGGACTGTCAACACATGTCCACCGTGGAATAGCAACCTAAATGACTGTCTCAAGATAATTTTTATACTGTTTTGTCTGTATCCATCTGTACAAAATACACAAAACAGGGCTAAACAGATACTGGTTGTTATAAGAGAACCGCTACGTTGCCACTGGTCAATGATCACGGTCAGTGATATTGATCTAAACCGGACCCCTGAAAACTGAACACCCGTCAAAACTGGCCGTTTGAAAAAGTCCCTGTTAAATGTATTAATGGTCAATTTTCCTCACAAATGCGAGATGTTTAATCCGAGTGGTCTCTTTAATCTCTAAAATATCGAAGATTAACTTAAGGTAGATGGGGTGTCTATCATCGACCATCTATTATAACTTTATAATTTGTAATGCTTATTACTCTAATTGATTTCTGTTGGGCTAGGTAAACATTAAAATGGATAATTACAACAAAAAATTGGATAAAATACATCTTCTTTTCATATTTTAATATTTTCCCGTACTTTTTCAGGGGAGATAATTTGTATAGAAATAATAGGGAAGATACACATTTTTCACTTTTTTCAAAAATTTTGATGGTGAACTTTTTTTTATTTAGTAAACTTACAAATCCATACAAAACAAAGATTTTCTCAGATTTTAAGAAAAATCTAAGGAGTAGATTTTTTTAGATAAAGAAAATTTGAAATTTTCTGTATTGATCCTATATAAAAATTACTAAAATGATGCATTTTTCAAAGTCGTTTCTACAAAAATTCTTATGGTGAACTTATAATTTTATTATTGAGATTTATAGTACCAGTTTAGTGCTAGCTGTGACCAAAATTAAGGAAAATTCTATGGATAATTTTTTAGACACCCCATCTACCTTAAGAAATCCATCTACTAAACAAGGTGTTGATCTGAAACCCTCTGCTTATTAGCCTGCTTCTGTAACACGCATTTTAATAGCTATTCACTGTTTAAAGTTGAATTAAGTACCAATCATCATATTTCAGAAGTAGATTCTTCATTATTTATTTAAAAATATAAAATATCTGTCTATGCTGTGTAGTCATATCATCGCATTTTTTTGCTCTTGCAGCAATACAGAAATATATGTAATTGTATTATAAGTTTTTACATCAAATTTATGTTTCTAAATTTATGCGCTTTGGAGGCCATTTCTTAAAAGAAAAAAAATATGCAGATAATCAATTGAAGGCCGATTTATCGTGAACCAAGACGAATCAACTGGAACCATAATTTTAAAACAATAATAGATTCAGTTGAAGACTTTGTCAGAAAATGGGCAAAAACAAAGAACAGGAGTAAGAACTTGACGTATTTTTTTAGAATGGGTAAAAGCTGTGAGGTCATTGGTTTTGAAAAGAATCAATGAGCACTAAGGCAACATCCATTTTCAGCAACGCTGATGTTGCCAAAACATTGTCCATCTTACATGACAAATATGTTGTTGTACCTTGCAGACAAAGCACCAAATCATTTTTGTGTGCAAGAAACACTATATTGACTGTTTGACAGCTGAATTGGGGGTTGGGTGTACAGCAATAGCAACACATACACGGCCACAACACTGTCTTAGGAGGAAATCATTGACAATCACAAATCTGTCATTTCCCCCTTCGGCCTTTCTGTTGGTGCCAATAATGATGACATTCCATCCCTGTATTGGATTCCTAAATTACATAAAAATCCATACAAACAGCAGTTCATTGCAGGGTCATCCAAATGTACAACTAAACTTCTTTCAGTTCTGTTGATTTCAATACTTACAGCAATAAAATCTTGCCACCAGAAATATTACGGTTGTTGTTATTCAAGAAATACTGTAAATCAAATGTGGATCCTGAAGAATTCGAAAGAACTGATGGAGATTCTTATTTCTAAATCAGTTTCATCTTGTAACATGCAGCATCAAAACTTTCAATTTCTCAACAAAGGAATAATATTTGGTATGCCCATGAAAATTATGAGGTATAAAAAAATCTTTCTGCTTTATCATATATACTAGCCATAAAAAGAAACGTTAACAGTTTTTCAACTTAATTTTTAGATCGATTAAATGCAATACAAATAGATATACATAATTTTATTAATATTTAACATCAAAAGTTCGAAATTTAACAATGATAATCGAGATTTTACCAGAAACAATATTGCACGAGGTCAATTAACAGCAAGTTAATGAAAACTAAAGTTGAAAGTCAATAGCGGGTATGTCCACCTCAGGCAGCAATAACTGTGGTAATCCTTTGGTGCATGGATACCATAAAACGTTGAATTACTGCCTGTGGGATATTGTTCCATTCCTCTGTCAGTGCTATTCGTAGCCGAGCTAACGATTCCGGCTGTGTAATACGTCTCCTTACCGGTCTATCCAATTCATCCCATATGTGTTCGATTGGAGGCCAAGGAAGAACATCAATGTTTTGTTGCTGAAGAAAAGCCATACAGACCCGAGCAACATGACAACAAGCAGTGTCTTGTTGAAATTTATGCCGATTCCCGTGCCTTTGAATAAATGGCTAGCATTGTGCGCTAAGATTTCATCCCGATTATCGAATTCCTGTAAGTCTGCCTTCGACAAATTTAAGTTCTGTGCTACCTCAGTGTGTTATTCAAGCCCACACCATAACTCCACCTCCACCAAAACGGTCAAACTCGTGCACGCATGCGTCAGAATATATCGTTCATTTGTCCTACGGTAGGCTCTAGTACGCCCGTCGCTTCTTCGGAGCAAAAATTGGGACTCGTCACTGAAAATAACGTGTTATCACCTTATCCGATTCCAGTATAACCGTGCATTTGCCCACCTGGCTATTCCGCGGCGATGACGAGTGGTCTTTTTGCGCCAAGATTTGCCTCTCGCAGCCTGTTTCGAACAGTTTGTGGAGAAATCCTGGGATTATGTCCTCCAGGTGTTTGGCTAGCAGTGATTGTTGCCGGAACAAATCTGTTACGGAGATGGATCAGTCGAATATGTCGATCTTGACGTTGCGTTGTTTCACGTGGACGCCCACTATGAGGACGGTCACTGGTGCTATCTGTTTGTCTTAAACGGTTCATCAATCTTGTTATGGTCAGCTTTGAACATCTAAATTTGTTTTCAATGTCTTTGTAACGCATTCCTGCTTGCACCATTCCAACAGCTCTTTCCCGTTCATTTTGGCGTAGTCGTTGCATCAAAATTAGACGTTTTTCGTTTTCAACTTAAATCATTTTTTTTACAGTTAAACGATGTCCCATATAATGAACTTTGGTAAAATTAAAAAAAAAGTATAATAGCGGATTCCAATGTGAAACATTTCTTCCATGAGTTTTGAAATATTCAGTAAACGAGAAGGAAATGAATTACAGGCATATCATTGCTTAAACCTTTTAGATGTAAAGCACTATAAGAGGAAAGAACATGCCAAAAGATAAAGAGGATGAGACATGCGGTTGACAGGAAAACTGCGACAGAAAGTATGACAAAGTAAACATATGTTTTAGAAAAAAAAAATAAAGGAAATGCATAACTTGTTTTTTTTATTGTAAGGTAAATGATACGATGTGTAATACAAATGTTTGTCATATGTTAAACATGTGGTTATATGGGCACAAAACGTAAGGCGAACTATGTGAAGCAAAATTTCTTACAGCGGTCGAACTTAGGGCTTATTTATACTAGTTTCAGGTTAATACAGGGATAGATAAATGATATAAATTTCAGTATGTTTTTCATTTTATCATTTTATAGATACATGTTGTACCTCTTATAATTATTTAGCCAGACATAAAATCTGCTTCTTGCTCACCACGAGAAGGGGGGCGTGGGAATAAAAAAAAGTAAATACGATATATATACAATGAATGTATTCCTGCTTATCTTTGAGTCACATATTTTCGAAAAGAAAAATCAAAATAAGGCTAAGGAATTACTTTATCTGTTCCAGCCAGTTACTTTTAAGTCAATGCTATTAATGTGAACTTGAAGACCAAGGAAATCTTAAATTAATTTGCTACAAGGGGAATAAAAGGATGAAGAAGGGATTAAAAAATTACCAAGTAATGAAAGATGAACAAAAATCTGCTTGTGTACAAACGTATTTTGCATGACCCATTTAAATGTCAAAATAAAACAATGTCAAAACTGGACAAAAGTATTACCTATATGTATATCAATTGTATAAACTTTTGTAAACATCTACATGTGTACTATAACTTGTTGAGGATAAAATCTAATTAGCCCAAATGAAAATCTGTATTTCTGAATATTTAGCCCAATCGTAATGTGCCCTTTGGACCAATTATAATACTTCCTACAAGAAGATTGAGATAGACTGAAAACAAACTATATTCTTTACATATTTTTTTACATTTTTACAATTGAAATTCATCAATAGGTAAAGTAATGAACATACAGATACATATTTTCACTATTCTTGTTTCGCTATTTGTTGTCTTCCTGCCATTGGTTGTCTGTGAAAGGAGTGATTAAGAATTATATAACATTAACATCAAGTTTTTATTTGACTGTACAGGAACAATTTGAGTGACACAGATACATGTAGTTGTTGGATAACAACTTTGTATTAAGAAATGTCAACTTTGATTTGAGAAATTTCAACTTGGAATTAAATAAAAAAATGTCAATTTGAAAGTAAGGGGACGACCATTTGATTCTGAGGGGGGACTGGCAGTTTCGGTCGAGACAGATAATTTATTTTCAAAATTTTGCAGGCCAGTATATTTATTTTTTGCCGTTACGAAGCAAAAGTATTTATTTTCTGCATACAATAGTTTAATTTGATCTTGGGACAGATTATTTATTTCCAACTTATTTCAGGCCAGAATATTTATTTACAAAAACTGCCAGCCCCCCCCCATTCAGTTATTAAAAATGAAACAAAAAATAACAGACGAAATAAAAAGACACCAGAAGCAAAAGTGATAAAGTGGCGAAAAAATGCGTTCTTACAGTCTGTACACTTTTATAGAATTCGACCCCTTTAACGATTTAATAATAATTATACAAATGTATGCATTGTGCATTTACTTTGGAAAATAAACAATGGAAACACAGTGAAACTTACTAGATAACCATGGCATAGTCGATTTTCGGAATTATTTTCATTTTGTTGTTTAGGGTGAGTGAGTGAGTGAGTTGGTGTTTTACGCCCGTGCAAAGCTATATAGGTTATTTACAGGCATTGAACATGAAAAGGATGATAAATTGAACATGAAATGGTGATGATTTAAATGAAATATTGGGATGGGATGGGACACAAAGGAACAGAGAATTTTGAAGAACCACAGGAAAAGGGGAGGAATGGACAGGGGCAAAAAAATAGCCTTTGTGGTGCACTACTTGGCGGTCCACAAAGGGGTCTTACACGTGCATGAAGCGTGGCACTCTTCACACACGTTGGCCCACTATGGTCGACGGTCAGGGTTTCCGTATTATAAACCTGACAACCACCGCGGACAAGGGCCACCCTATTCAGCCACCTTAGGTTCACACTTGGTCGCTCTGTGGGCTGAGCACTGACCCGACATCAGAATCCAAAGACCCTTAGTCGCCTCTTACGACAAGCTAGGCTCTGCTGCGGGCATTTTTGCCACCCGGGCCCCGCACGGGACTCGTTGTTTAGGTCTGTTGTATGAACATTGTAAATGTGGTATGTAACCCATCTTTCTTTTTCGTCTCACACATTTTTAAAATTAACTAAAAGATTAAAGTTAATGTTCTTTTCATTTTCTTTACAATTTGTGCACTTTTTCAACCTTTCCAGTAGTTATAATTTGACTCATGTCAGGTCTTTAACAATATGTCAAACATCCGAATTTTCAATCATGAAGTTTCCGTGGAGATACAATGTAAATGTATAACAATTTCAGTTAAGAGTCGGTGGTGTAGTGGTAAACACATCGGACTACTAACACCATGATTCATGGTTCGATCCTCGTAATATATGTAGGTGAAAATTTCATTAACCGATTTTTCGACTTTCGCTTGAAATCATTTTGCGGGAGGATGGTCTCAAGAAACGTTGTTTCGGATGGGACGAAAAATAGTTGTCCCGTGTATGAGGAGAGCAATACCCAGTCCACCTTAAAGACCCCTTTGTAGAGTTCGATATGAGTAGGCTCAATTGGGGCCATTTACCAAGGCCACACTCGCAAACAGCTTGCTGAAAAGGGATTATAGAAGTGTTAAGCTTGTTTCCCAATACAGGATATAGACATTATTTGCCGACTTAACAATGGATTTATATTAAATGCAAGCTCAAAAAGATCGTTCAAATTCGGGGTACATAGCTATTACTTTTTTTTCGTGTAGTGGTGAAATACCAAGTCTCCTTTCCCTTTTCAAGTTAAATGGTCACTCCCTTAGGTTTTCATCAATCTGTAGCAGGTCAATTTTATAAGCACTTGCACACCCAAGGTACACTTTTATGGCATTTTACCCCTTTAACAATTTAGTAGCATTGCGCATTCAATTCGGAAAGTTAATATGTAAAACGAGACACCCATGTCTGGCTTAAATAGATTCACTGTTGTACAATATACATCATGTAGGTCCTAATGAATGCACAATAATTACATCGTTTTAAGAAATAAAGGCAATATTACTAATTTGGTTTTATACATTTGAAGTATGTCTATGACCGTATTTGATATTTTGATTTGCAGAATTGTTGTTTGTAGGCGACCAAGCTTTTACAATAAGTGCCCTTGTCATTTGGCATTCGGTGGTCATTATACGGAACCAGAGTAATACAACGTATGTAACTGTTGAAAGGTTTTTTGCAAGTATAAAGTCTAAATTGGATGAATTTACCCATCCTCTTACGTTCAAGAGGCTCTTCACATCGTTAACCCCTTTCGTCTTGTGTCCATTTCCCACTTAATATCACTTCATCAAAATTGCACTGCTTTGAAGTAAAGCGAAAACTAAGACTTTTCTTTTTTTCGTATTTTGTGATATTTGTTTTATTTGAAGCTTCCGTATGCTCCGAATATTTTTTTAAGATAAAGAAGATCAGATTACTGTTCAGCCAACTGTTACGAGGTGTATTAAGGTTCATCTTTACACTTCGGAAAAAATTACCGATATTTTACGTCTTTTTTCAGTCTATATGGAGCCTAAACTACACATTCAATTGCTTAATAAGGCGTAGCAGCGTCTAGATAAATATTTTTTGCATAAACTTTTAGTATTTTGAACGTGTACACTCGATCCGTTTTGCCAGGGCATTTTCTTTGCGTTTTTCAGTTCACCCAAATATAACCAAATATCAACATTGCCCTGTCATTTGGCCTCCACGTGCAAGGTAATTTCATTATTGGTTTTATTAAATCTACTCACAATCGGTTTCATGGAAGGTTATTTAAGGGTAATTCATGCTTTATTTATGAGACAACTTGAACGGAAAGAAAATGAATAGAGAAAACAACAAAAGTAATCTTGTAAACTGGAAGGGAAAATGATCGGCGATTTTTATATCTAGGCGCTGCTATACTTTATTTTCTGTTTCTATGTGTCGTTTAAGTCGTACATAGACTAGAAAAATTGGTCAAATATCGACCATTTTATTCAAAGTGTAAGCATGAACCTTAAAATTTGGGTGTTGCTAAAAGGCGGAACGAAAAGCGGAATACAAAACAAACAGAAATGTTATTTTTTTAGTTTTACTTCGTAATTTCCTTAGTTTTTCATACCAGATTTTTACTACTAGTACTTTTACTTCTAGATTTTTTTATTATAAGATTTTTTAATTCCAATTGATTATCTAAAACCACGCATTGACTAAGTAACTATTTGTATTTAAAATATAACTCATCTTTTAAAGATTATTTTTTGATTTTTGACCCTAAAACATCCTAAGTCGGCTCGTTAAACAAGAAGTAGGTAACTGACAGACCTGAAAACACCTCCCACCATATGAGACCCCTACCTGAAGCTGCATCCTAAATACCAAAAGCCTAGGATTAATAGTAGCTGAAAAATCTGTTACAAAAAAAAGTGTTACAGACGGACAGATGCACCCCCCCCCCACACACACACACCCTCACACACTGAAAGACGCCCGGCATTTTTATGTTCCCGCTCCGCGTTGCGGCGGGAGACAAAAAGGCGCCATTTTCCGAGTTTTTCTTGACAACTTTTGGATAGATAGTCTCAAGAAACGACGATAACCCCATAGAAAGGACGAGAATTGTTTTTCTCGAGTATTGGGATATCAATACCTTCCTCTATGTAGAGTTCAATTAGAGAATGCTAACTTTATGCAGCTGACAAGGGTCATGCTTATCCATGCAAGCTGGAGAGGAAGCAGAGAGGTACGAATTTGGACATTCAAATGTCGGAAGTCCAACAATGCATAGACAAAATCAATTAATACAAATAGAAACAGACAGCATAAACTATACACAATGAAAAAAAAAACAATAAACAACGCAAATTTACGTCAACAAATGTAAACTCAGGTGCTCTGGAAGGGTATAAGCATGTCATGCCTGTTATACTTCCACCTTGCATACGATTAATTGGGTGTTCAAATCCGGTAAAAGACGAAATTTTAAAAATTCTATGACAAACCCTCACCTGAAATCATCTTAGAGATAAATCCGTACTTATTAACGATCACGTGTGTGTTCCATCGGTATGAAATTGCTTCGACTTTCATTCTAATTTGAAATCTTTTGAATGACAATGATTTGAAAACCCAATTATACAAAGACAAATATACCGGACTCCCGTCGGATCGCCAAACAGGAAGTTCTGTGACAGACCTGGCTGAAAACACATCCCACCATATTAGACCCCTACATGAAACTACATGCAAAATATTGAAAGCCTTTGATTAATATAGAAGTTTAGATATCTGGCAAATGGACACACACACACACCCATACAGACGGACAGGCGCCAGGATTTTTTGTGTGCTCGCACGGTGATATAACCGAGACGTCAACGCTTTTTCTATTCATCCATCATTCATCAGTTTTATTATTGATATTCTACAACTAGAGGCTCCCAGGAGCCTGAATCGCTCACCTTGTATTCGATGATACTTATAAGCTGGATATTTTAACAAAGGACTGCTACTCTGAGGAATTATCAATTTTAATATTCTAAGGGAAACAACTCCTATCAACAAAGGTCTTACAACATTGACCCTATTACATAATTTTTAGATCTTTATGTGCTTAACCATATGCAATGTAAATTTTTTCAAATATCTTGTATAGTTTTCAAGATATTAGTATAAAAAGAGCAAAATTTGAAGAAGAAAAAAACAAGAAAAAGGACAATTACTCTTACAACCATTGTCAGATCTTCTTCAAAACTTCAGGGCAGGTAGATCTTGATGTGCTGATCATTATTACTCAAACAGAATTTTAATATCTGTTACCATATTTGAGCAATTTGCAACAAACTGCAATTTACCCTTATGTCCTATTTTTAGCCATGGCTGCCATTTTTTTTTTGTGGAATCAAAATTTCGAACAAAAATTTTGTAGACCACATGTTACAGAACAACCCTACCAAGATTCATTTTATTAGGCCAAGCGGTTTCAAAGAAGAAGATTTTTGAAAAGTTTAACAAAAAGCTGGTCAATATTTACAATCCAAGGGGTATAACTCCTAAAGGAACGATCCTACAATTTTGACTTTGTTACAACTTTTGTAGATCTTGATGTGCTTAGTCATATGCAATTTAAATTTTTGAAATATCTTGTATAGTTTTCAAGATATAGGGCTAAATAAGTACAATTTTTGAAAAAAAAATCCAGAAAAAGAGAAATAACTCCTACATAAGTTGTTGGATCTTCTTGAAAATATCTGGGAAGGTTGACCTTGAGGTGCTAATCACTTTTACCCTGCCAGAAATTTGATATCTGTTATGGTTTTTGAGTAATTTGCAAAAAATTGCAATTTAACCCTATATTCTATTTGTAGCCATGGCGGCCATGTTTTATGTCGAATCCAAAATTCGAACGATAGTTTTATAGAGGTCATACTACAAAACAACCCTACTAAGTTTCATTACATTTGACTAAGCGGTTTTGGAGGAGAAGATTTTTGAAAAGTTGAACGACGGACGACAGACGACGGACGACGGACGCCAAGTGATGACAAAAGCTCATCTTGCCGAAAACTATATACGGCACATTCAAAAAATTTCCTGGCACTTAATTGTGAGTGAGTGTTTTACGTGGCGATGGACATGAATAAGATGATAAAATGAACATGAAATGATGATGATAAATGGGGATGGCTTGGAAAATAAAAGAACAGTAAATTTTGAAGGACCACAGAAAAAGGAGAGAGGCGGATAGGGGCGGAAAATCTAGCCTATGTGGTGCACTACCAGGCTAAATTTTCATCTGTTTTTTTTTTAAGTTTGGTTGCAACAAAAAAATCCAAATAAAAAAAAGCAACCTCAAGAGCAACGTTTTCGCAGAGATCTACCTTTTTATGTTTATCGCCTTTGAAAAACCTATATAGCAGTGCAAGGGCGAAAAATATCCACTCACTCACTCACGCTTATTCCAACTTAAAAATATTAGAAATAGGAGTGGTCCTGACTTGGTACATGCATTTCAAACGAAATTATGAAAATGGTGGGACGGAATCATGGAAATGGTGGGAAAACTTCCATAGTGTTTGAAAAAACGTTTAATATATACTAGCCAAAAAAAAAGAAAAGTTACATTGGTTTTCTTTTAAGATTTGTTCGAAACATATTTTGTTTTGAATTTCTAATAATACGATTAGGCAATAAACGGGTTTTTCTGTCAGATTTGCGTATTGAAGGCGGATTTGAAAATGACGTTACGTCATTTTCCAATTTTTACCAAAATTTATTATTATTTTTCTTCGTAATTGCTTCGTTAACGGTGCAAAACCTTAACTTATGTAAATGGATAACATTCTAATCTTATTTTCATAAACACTGACCGTACGCGCGGTCACGCCAAGCTGACGTCATTGTTTTGAAAAAGACGTCTTCTGATACGTCATTGTTTTGAAAAAGACGTCTTCTGAATTACGTTTCTTTGGCAGAATGACGCTAATGATTTGTATCATGCCTAAAATTGTCCTAGATAAGTAAGAAGCACCCTTTTTTAACCGAAAAATCTAAATTTAACAGAAATTTTGAAACTTTCAACATTTTGTTATTTTTTATTTTACTCAATTTTGTTTTTATGAATAACCCAATCCCACCGGAAATCGTTGCAAAATATCCCATTCCTGCATTTTTACAGATGGTTAAATGTCCCTGAATTCTGAATTCAACCTTATATTCATCGAAATGCTGTCAGATATTCAAAATGAATGGTAAGTCAGGAACGATAATTCTTTGCAAACTTGATTTTCTGCATTATCTAGGTAAAGCTTTAAAGAGATGTTGAATTTGAATTAAAATCAGGTATACTGGATTTTAGTTCCTTCAGTATGACCAAAGATACGTTTATTCAATTGAAGTTACAACTTTTCTTTTGTTATAGAAATTTTATCAAATAAAATATTAGTGTAACGTTTCTTTTTTTGCCTAGTATATATTGTCCGAGATTGATCTGACGTCCTACGTTTTTTTTTCAGACAAGCTGGGGTCATACGTGAGACGTTGACTCAAGACAATCTCGGACTAGATGTATAATGCAATTTTAGCAACCCAACAAATATTTACCCGCATTATATATTGACGGGTACAATATGAAACTTTAGTTCGTTTGGTTTTTAATTGTAGACATGATAAATGAAAATGAAATTGTCAGATCAATGGAAATCTTGCATTGAAGTTCAATAAATGTTTGTACTTACAAGAAGGTACACTACCAACAATTTGCATACGTAATTATGGTAATTAAAATGCAGGCACCAAAAAAGTACATTTCTTACATGCACCTAAGTGGTAATGAAGATACCAGTCAAATAATTGTACTTAGATTAAAAGTCAAATAACAGTAATGTAAAAAGCAGTAGAATGTCAGTACTGTAAATAGCAGTAATATAACAGTACTGTAAAAAGCAATAGAATAACAGTACTGTAAATAGCAGTAGAATAACAGTACTGTAAATAGCAGTAGAATAACAGTACTGTAAATAGCAGTAGAATAACAGTACTGCAAATAGCAGTTGAATAACAGTACTGTAAATAGCGGTAATATAACAGTACTGTATATAGCAGTAGAATAACAGTACTGTAAATAGCAGTAGAATAACAGTACTGTAAATAGCGGTAATATAACAGTACTGTAAATAGCAGTAAAATAACAGTTCTATCAAGATCAGTAAAATCACAGTTCTGTGAATAGTAATAAAATACTTACCAATTTCAAAGTTTCATCCTAAAACAGTTCTGTATTAGATCAAAAGTAAAAACAAAAATCCTTGTTCATGAGAACTCTAAAATCCTACGTTTATTTTCCAGACAATGCTACTAGTGTATTACCTTCTATTCTCTGGTTCATGAGTATTAAATGTTTTTTGTTGTAATTTGTCTGAAGTTGTTTATTTGCATGTAAAAATTATTTTCAGTCATTTTCAGCCTGTATCTTTAATTTAACTGGGCATGGGTTACTTTTCTATCAACATGTATGTCCTTTGAACTTTTTAGATAATATGTCCTTTGAACTTTTTAGATAATATAGAAAGCTGCTCCTTTGATGTTTTTTTTTTTTGGCTTTCTTAAGCTTGTCTTTATACACATGTTAAAATGCAGCCAGAACCGAAAGACCAATACAAACTTACAACACAAACAGATACTATAAACAGCAAATCTAAAGACAAGCCATAAAAAACCCTGTATGAAAAAGAATGAGTAGTTCCATATGAAACCCAGTCCCTGTTTATTGGTATACAGAGACAAATTGACATTATTGTACATTGATAGTTCTTTCAAAATAATTTTTATTTGGTATGTTTATTCTATTTCTTATCAACTTCTTGTGGCTTTATTTTTGCTTCATTAAGGTGTAGGATTTCTTTCTGCTAAACTTCATAAACAAGAATGAAAAGAGCCCTTTGTTAAATAAAAGGAACGCTGAGGTCACCAGGTTTGTGATAGATTAGAAGGAAATAAAGGCACCTCTTGGAAGCAGTTTTAAAATATCAAATTTAAATTGACAAACATATTTATTCATCAACAACATCATGATGCAATGATTTCAAGCTCATCCAATATGTCCTATGCTACAATGTATAATGGCATTTACTAGCAAATAGTAAAAACTTGTTTAACAACGCATTACTTATACATGTTCAAGTTTGTGTAACAGTTAAAGCAGTTCAATGCATTCATGCAGTAATATGTTTGATATACATGTAGAACAATAAAATAGATATCATATGATGCCTTCTACCAATAAGTTCACATACTAGTCCCAATTAACACCATTGGAGAAAGCCATAGTAGTTCTAGCCTTCATAGGCTTTTTGATTAGCACAAGTAGATTTAACCAAAACTTATAACATTGATGCATTGAATTGTATTTTATTTTAGAAAGGATGATTCATTAAATACATGTTAGAAGGCACTAACCATAACTATATGAAATAAATCTACTTTTATAATTGGTCCTTTTCTAATGTTGGAGCCATACAATTTGAAATATTAAAGTTTTAATACTCTGCATATAAAGTTTCTGTAAACAAATGCAAGTTTTTAGATTAATTGATCAAAAATCTGTTGGTAATCAATGCTCACTAGTGTTTCACTATGATTTGCTCAATTACTGGTTCATAAAATGAGAACAAAATATAAACATTAGGGGACAGAGTGGACTGAGGGTTAAATTATTGTATTACATTTTGATATGGACTTAAATACAAGTCTAGATATCTCAAGATATTAATAAAGTACAAGTATCAGCATTCAGTTAACAGTACTAATATAAATCAGCATTGGTTGTTAAAATGGTAAAAAATATACTTCTAATGCAATATTTTTGTAAGAGGCTTTTTCATTGGACATCAACCTGCGTAAAACCCACGATATACCTGCCGTAACTAAGGAAAGTCGCCATATTGGAAAATGCATATTTCGAGAAGAAGAATATCTGGAGAAAGGGGCAAAATGTATACCAGATCTGTATGTGAAACACCCTGTCTTTAAAATTTATTAGGAATTGAAGCGTACTGTCTGGAATTTCAGATTTCAGGTGGATCTTTCTCGTGACTTCACGAATTGTTTTGTACAAAAAGGGGACCTGCTTTTTCACGAAATTTCTAATAAACAGCTTTTTTCCAAAATATTTCTTAATTTTTAACAATTTTTCTGATCGATTGCATTAGAATGGAAATAACCGTATTGTATTTCAAGCTTTGGCGGCGTAAAACTTGATTTTACTGTCGCAAATACCCCTTTACCTGTCTCCGCTACGCGTCGCCAGGTAAACTTAATTTGCGAAAGTAAAATCTACGTTTTACGCCGCCAAAGCTTGAAATACAATACAGTTATTCCCTAAATGTTACAAAAATTGTGTAGTTTTAAACACATGTTTGATTATTTGTCTTTTATTTATCTGTTTTTGCTAGGAATTTCATAGTCTCTTTGCATCTGTAATTATTCTGGAACATCGTAGAAGCCATTAGGAGTTCTCATACAGCATATCTGAAATGATAAAAATCAATCTATTTAAGAGTGTAATATATGTGATATTCACTATATACATGTATGTAGTTATTAAATACATGTACAACAAATTTCAATATATGGTATGTATAGCAATTTAAAACTGTGTTGGTGTCATTATCTTTCCTGTTGTATTGTACAAGCATGCATATGTATTTCAATTAATTTTTAGCTGGTCTGGATTTCATAAAGTAAAAAAATTGGGTTATAAAATAGTGAATGATGGGTGGCTGGAAAAAAATTGTAACAGTTTTGTCAGCAACTAGTTACTACTGATCAGGCTTGTAATAATTAGAATGCAGCATCAGCAAGGGGTCCCATTTCATGGATTTTGATTTTACATGTAGGTCTGGTGCTCTACTTCATTCTGTTCAATGAAATTATGTCATATTTATTTTAATTTTCAGAGGTTTTTTTTCTATTTTTATTTGATTCACAAGATTTAAAAATATAAGTTATACATGTACATGTACATTCATTATTATTGCAAAGACAATACTGTCTGATTACAGAATGCAAGCTTGGTTTTGTCTTTTTTGGACTTCAAGATTTAAATGCCTCCTTTGTACTACTTTCATGTTTTATGTACATGTATATGAGTATACTGTATACACACAGGCACTTGTTTTATTAAAAAAAATACATCATATACTCTAATATATGATCTATTTTTAATGAAACAAGTGCCTGTGTGAATACATGTATATAAATGATATGTGGGAACTTTCTCTGTACTTCAATGGTCCTAAACTATTCATCTTCATGTACATTTTTACACAAACTGTACCTGTGCATTGGACATTTCATCTTCGAGTAGTGTACCATTTGCCTGAACTGTCATGGTGTCTTGTCACGACTAATTTATGGTAAAATAATAATCTGTTGATCTAATATTGTTATGCTTGTCTATATAGAAATGTGGATGGTATGCCGGGCATCTAATAATCTCCATTTTCCTCTCTATAATAATAATAAAAAAATAGATGGTTAGTAAATAAGTTGGAATGCAGTAGTTCAAGGAACTGTCTTTTTCATGTTTTTCATGTACATGTATTCACACAGGCACTTGTTTAATGAAGTAAAAATAAGAGATTTAATTCTTGGGGGGGGTTTATTATGGCATTTCATTCACAAGCAGCACCTACATATACTGGTTTTTTTTTAAAGCTGCTAACAGTTTTCCATTGAGTTTTTTCCACTTGAATGTGACTGAGCTGTGTCACATACACTTTCTACATCTCATTTGTCCTATCCATGCCTGGAACAACATTTTTTGACAATCTACAAAAATTGTGATTTCCTGATGCTTGAAAAAAAACTTTCTAAGTTCCGTTAATTAATTGTTGTCCTTTTGTCTCAGATACTCTATTGTTGAGTTGAACTTCTAACAATTTTATTTTTACTGTGCGTTAGTTTGTGCTTTGTTATTAATTATCAATAGGGGGAAGGTTGGCACCAAAAAACTACAGTAGTTTAAACCCGCCACATTTTAATGTGCCTGTCCTAAGCCAGGAATCTTTATGAAAGCTTATGTTTGTATTTCATTGCACTTTAGTATTGGGCTTAAATCATATGTAGTTTGTTTTCAATCCAGGGGGCAATTGAAAAACAGCGAGCAGCGAATGCTTGTCACATTGAACTCTGCTGGCTGTTTCCATTGTGGATGTTTTAAATTTACGTTTATTTTGTAGGTTGTGTCGCGTACACTTATTCCACATCTCATTTTCTTCTATTAGAAATGTAGGTACAATATCTTACAAAAGTGTGATTGTCAAAATAGTCAGTTGTTGACAGAAAAGCTGACTATTATCTACAAAAAATGTATTTAAAACCACATGACGCACATGGGGACCCTACTTTGGTTTGCAAATAAGCATGCATTTTGAAGAAGGGGGGTTCACTTATAAAAACAATCAACTGAGGACGAAAAGGGGAGGCCAAGACAAATTTTGCCGAAAATCTACATTGGGAGAATGGGATTCCAATACCTTGACCAACCACTGAGAAAAATAAAATTAAGGTCCATGCATTAAAATTATCCAGTAAACTGCTTCAACGCTGGCGTAGATTCCTTGTCAACTTTTGTCATTATTTCTTCTAATCACAGTGCATTTAAATACAAATTTGAATAAGGTTCGAAAGTTGTAAAGAATTAAGTATTTAAATATTAAATCTGGCTGCAAAAATTCTCACTGACTTACTTCTGATCTTGCGTCCTGTTTGTTGACCGTTCGATTTCGAAAGTGAAAGTACACAATTTATCTTGCATCCGCGGGATAAAGTCCTAATTAGTACGGATTATTCATCAGTGTTGTTAACAGTTTAATGTCTTAATATCGATGTATTCATAAGAAATATAAAACGTTCTATATTACTTTTAAAAATGAGAACGTTACAGAGAGATTTAGGTACCACAAAACACCGCGTAGTACTACAAAAGTGCTCGTGACGCA
Organism: Arcuatula senhousia; assembly: GCA_963971305.1. Taxonomy (NCBI): domain Eukaryota; kingdom Metazoa; phylum Mollusca; class Bivalvia; order Mytilida; family Mytilidae; genus Arcuatula; species Arcuatula senhousia. The sequence continues at coordinate 9,281,191 of OZ020313.1, forward strand.
ATCAAACGGAAAGTTCAAAACGAACAACAGAGTGCACACAAAAATGTGTTATAACCATTAGGCCTAATTGTAAATGTGTTTTGACAATAAATAATTCTAATTCTAATTCATAAAAACAACAATGATTGACTAAACAATCTAAGCAGATCAAGTACATTTTATTTGGTAAGAAAGGTGCAATCCTCGTTTTCTAAAAGAATGTTTTCTTTTACCACATATAACTCATAAAATTCAAAGCATACTAAAAAAAGGGGGGGTCATGATGTCCTGAAAATATGTGGATGGTGAGGGGGAGGGGGGGTTCAGTTACTGACAAATTCATATTAAAAGAACAGCATGAAAAACAATTTAACATACAACATAATAACACACAAATACAACTGAACATCTGAACAGCAATCAAGACAACATGAACACAAGTTTTAACTAAAAATGGGTCACAGAATTGCTCTCCTATTTTTGAAATATCATTGATCCCTATAAACAGATATTATCTGGGATTTTTACCAAGAAATAAATCAAAGTCATTGTTATGAATTATAAGTCACATTGACCTTATTTCTAATGGGTGGTGCCGTGCTTTGTGGTGAAAAATGATTGTCCCCAAGTTTGGTCAACATCTATTTATCCAAATAATGAACCTTAACCAAGAACTTAGCCAAAGTGTTACGAACGTATGTAAGGATAATGTAGAACTATATGTCTGACCCATATAGGCGGTAAGGTCACAAACAGGGTGAACTCTGGTGCTCCGGAATCATTTCTGAAAGAAATTATTTTGTTGTGATAAATATGAAGGTTGAAACTTTGAAACTCAAAAGTTCTTTGATTAATGTCTGTTCATTTATTAATGTGTTCAGTGTTCTCCATTCGCCATTTAAGCCGGGTGTGCCGACCACCTTTTTTCCAGAGCCGACCACCTTTCCTTTTGGTAAGGTGGTCGGCAATTTAAAAAAAATAATGTTTAATTAGGTCTGTTACTAATTAAATGAAGACATTGAGTGACACTTTTATAACCCAAGCCAATTAAAACCACAGATCGATAGGTGACCAGCAAACATAAAAGAAATTTGCCCACAAGGTAAAACAGGAGGTGCTAAGAATAATTTATTGTATGTAAATTTCTTATCATCCAATCAAAAATGGAGAAAATGTAAATAAAAAATGACTGGCACGTGTCCAGGCAGTACGACATGCATCCATGTGGTTTATTCAAGGAATTATATATAATTCCTTGGTTTATTCAAAGGTTTTATTGAAAGAAAAAGAATATTGATATTTACCTTCAACTTAGAAATAGTTTAATCCACAAAAAAGAACATAAAACATACAATAAAGTTTGAATTATTGCTGACAAGGATCAAGTGTGTTTGTTTACATTTGAACTGTGATCATGTGACTTTTTGGTGGGAAAATTAACATATTGGCTAACCAATAGGAAAAGAAAGATAACTCTAGCCTAAAGAAAAAAGAAAAGAAAATTCTTAAAATAGCCTAGATTTAATTAAGGCTATTTTTACTGTATCTTTGTTTGTATACCATGTATAATGTGCATTTTATGGTTTTATTAAAACAATCACTCTCTCTGATAAAGGGTTTCAGGGGCAGATCCATTTTTTTTTTTAAAAGGGGGTCCTCAGAACAAGGGGGGGGGGGGTCGAAATTGATAAGGATTAAGCAGTAGAAAAAAACCGGTTGGTAAGTGGTTTTTCAAAACACCCACCTTACCTTTTTGAAAAAAGGAGAACACTGGTGTTTTATACATGATCTATGTACATGTATTATTGTAGAATTTCCTTTATTTATGTAGCCAATCCATTTTTACACTATATTTTCCTTTTTTTTTCTTAAAAGATACAGCATAGTGTAATATGGTGGAAAACGCAAAGACAAAGAAGTGTACAATGCACATGAAGGAGGCAATATGTTTTTAACATCATCATGTGTTAATTGATCAAGATAAACATGTTTAGGTAAAATGTATACATGTAGGCATAGTAAATAGAATCAAGCTAATATAGATTAATGTCCTACCTCATTCATCGTTGTAAACCATGTGTATAAAATCTACCTCGGCTCACTCAAAAGCGATGAATTTGCATTTGTTAAGCTCAATAATACAATATCTTAAAAACTACAGTGCATAAGATATTAGAGATTTTTTTAACTCATTAGAACCAAGGGCAAAGGTCTCGACATAAGTTGTTATATGTTTATATTTCTTAATTTTATCTTCATGTTTACCTATTACAGTATATATGTCATGTATGTTTCTGTCACAAACTTGTTTCTGTATGTTTATATGACAATAAGTTGTTTTTTTTTGTGTTTTTTTTTATTTATTTTAACCTTGAGTTGATAATTTAATGGGATCTCCAAAATCTTATTGTTTTTTTATCAACACCACTTTTATTTCTGAATGCTAAACTCAAAAACTACAAGGGAATCATACTTGAAATTTTAACACAATGCTTGATTAATAGTACCATATAAAAATTTGCATATAAAAGTTCAAGAAATACCTCAAATTTTATTTTTACTTTTTGTTTATCTATTTACAGCTGAAAGGTTCCCAGTCTACAACCTTCATCTGAACACAATACATACTGAACATCCAAAGGACTGAGATCACCAACAGTAGTGAAATAGACAGTTTGGACTATTGACATTGGACAAAGGAACCTCAAGAAATAATCTTGCAACAAAAATATACAATTTAGGCAACACTAGGCAACACTGTATATGTATTTATATTTCATTCTGTCATTGTCTGTAGGAAACGAAATTATTAAATAAAACTCTCTGATTAACTGACTATACTTATGAACAAACTGCTACTGCTGTTTAAAGTGCTGTTAAATTACTGCTATTTACAGTGCTGTCATTTTACTCCTATTTACAGTGCTGTCATTTTACTGCTTTTTACAGTACTGTAAATCAACTGCTATTTACAGTACTGTTATTCAACTGCTATTTGCAGTACTGTTATATTACTGCTATTTGCAGTACTGTTATATTACTGCTATTTACAGTACTGTTATTCAACTGTTATTTGCAGTACTGTTATTCTACTGCTATTTACAGTACTGTTATTCTACTGCTATTTACAGTACTGTTATTCTATTGCTATTTACAGTACTGTTATATTACTGCTATTTACAGTACTGTCATTCTACTGCTTTTTACAGTACAATTATTTGACTGGTATCTTCATTACCACTAATGTGCATGTAAGAAATGTACTTTTTTGGTGCCTGCATTTTAATTACCATAATTACGTATGCAAATTGTTGGTAGTGTATGTCAGTGGTAATTCAGCAGTGACAAAACAATAGTGAGTGAGTGAGTTGGTGTTTTACGCCCGTGCAACACTATATAGGTTATTTACAGGCGATGAACATGAAAAGGATGATAAAATGAACATGAAATGATGATGATAAATGAAATATGGGGATGGGGTGGGAAACAAAGGACCGGTAAATTTTGAAGAACCACAGGAAAAAGGGGAGAGGTGGGTAGGGGCGGAAAATTTAGCCTATGTGGTGCACTACTGGGCGGTCCACAAAGGGGTCATTTACGTGCATGAAGCGTGGCACTCTCCACACACGTTGGCCCACTATGGTCGGCGGTCAGGGTTTCCGTATTATAGACCTGACAACCCCCGCGGACGAGGGCTACCCTATTCAGCCACCTAGGGTACACACTTGGTCGCTCTGTGGGCTGAGCACTGACCCGACGTCAGAATCCCAAGACCCTTAGTCGCCTCTTACGACAAGCTAGGCTCTGCTGCGGGTCTATTCGCCACCCGGGCCCCGCACGGGATGACAAAACAATATGTACATATTTCAATATTACAAAATACCCTCAAAACTATGAAGGATTTTTCTCTTTATTTAGTCAAAATGTGCATTAAAAGAGTCACTGATCGTTTAAATCTTAAATCTTTTCCTATCTAAACGTCAACTGAATAAAAGATGTGAAGTAGTGAACAACCGTTATCGGTATAAAAAGTTACAAGATGTCGAAGTTCAGCTAAAAAAAAATCAATATATTAATAATTATGTTTTTTTCTTTTCCGTTTTTGTTCCACCTTTTAGCAAAACTCTTATATTTGTGATAGTGTTCTATCATTTCCTATATTTGTTTGTTTTTTTGTCAAATATGGTGACTGATATTTCTAAAATGGCTCACACGTGTTTTGCCAAACAGTTCTTGATTTTTAGTTTTAAATTTTTACTACATGTAAGAGAAATATAAAGTTTGGCCGATAAGAGTTTAGAGTTGTGAGGGTACATGTAGTATAATAACATAACATCATATGCCGTATTTTTTTGTGCTACGTCGGAAAACGTAATCACCGTAGAACAAAGTTAAAAAAAATGCTGACCTTAAGGAATCAATCTCAGATATCCGAGAGAATGGAAGCACTGACCGAAGAACTTGATGACCCCAACGATCCTGACCTTGCACAAGCAATTACAATTACAAAGAAATGATTGGTTTAACCAAGTCTTATGGCACCAATTCCTCGTCTTCCATTGCGGTCTTAAGGTCCAGTTGCAAAAAAAAAAGAAAAAAAAAAACACAACACAATTGTGAGACAGAATTTGGATTACGAGATAATCCAACATTATTCCATAAAAACAAATAAAAGCAGAACGTCCGACGAAAATGTATCGCGTAAACTTCACTGATTTGACCCACAATGAATCGATCGTCGGCAACATGACTGCATACCCTTCCGGAGCACCTGAGTTCACTCTCATTTCAACTTGAGTTTACGTTGTTGATTGCGGATTGGTTGTTGTATTTATGTTTTTTGTTGTGGTGGTGTTTATGTGTCTATGTTTTTGTCCTTGTCTCGTCAGATTAACGAATTTAGAAGGTAAATAGAACGAAAAGAAATTTTCAATAATACGGGGGGACAATTATAAATGCGTCAAAATGCTTCGATTTCAGCAAAACTTGGTATCTACGGGTTTTAAATGATGACGAGTTAGAAATTGGTGTAAAGCATGTGTTCGTTTGCTGAGAGACTTATTTGTGAATGCGTTCCCAACACAGTCAGCACTAGATAATTGGGAATTGTTTTATTTCCACAATAACATCCTACAAAAAAATCGAGTACTGTCTAAGAAATTCCGTTTGTCAGTTTTTCTTCTGATAATTATTTGTCCTCTTTTTAAACATTTTTACTTTATAGATATTAGATATTTTGTTTGAATGCATGAAAAAAGAACAATGACTTTCTTTGTACAAAACAATTTTTTCTATTAAAGTTTTTTGTGTATTTTTTTCAGAATCTTGTTAGTTATTAGCTTGTGGTTTGCATTAAGTTTGCATTTCAAAGCTACTTTAAGATTGTATGTTCAAACTATCCGTTGTAAATTACATTCTGATGAAACGTTATAAAAGATTAAACTGTACAATTTGGTTTTATTGCAATCTGAATTTGTGAAAAGGTAAAGAGTTAGTCATAGGAAACAAAATACAAGGATGTGCTTAACTTTCTTCGAAGTATGTATGAAAATTGTAACCAGATCACCAAAAGGCATCTACATTTTATTGTTTTGAAGGTAAAAGTTGATAATATTTAACAAATATGAACTTTCCATTTAAGTAAATTTATGTTACTAATATATCAGTCATAAATACAAGCAGGTGTATCGATCTCATGCACAGGCTTTATAGTGTATCAATCGTTTTAAATTATATTTTGCTCCATCTCCCTTGATTACTGTTTATTGAACAAATGCATCGTTTTGATAAACATGAACATCATTTCTATTAATAGTTGTGCAGTACTTATGCTCTTCGTCGCAATTTAAGTAGCGAGAAGTTACAGGACTTTCATAAGGATCAGCAATAACGTCTAGATATCCATTTGAATTTGCTGAGCCCGAGGACGCCAGAGGTGATGAAGATATGATCGAAAAGTATGAGGCATTATTACTGTGCCTTCTTTTGTCAGAAAGTTGTGGTTGCAGATCTGCTTGTGATAACATTTGGTTTTCGTCGATGTATTCATAGTCCGATAATTGGTCCTCTGAGTTTTGTACGTTTCTCTGTGTTTCTTGATCCGTAGATTCGCCCATTGTAATTACAATCTTCGAAGTTTGACAAGAGCGACATTTTTTGCCTACACATATCATACAGCTCACCAAACACACAAGAAACAAAGCTATACTTATCCAAAGAGGTATGTAGTTTTTGTCCAGGAAAAAATCTAAAATACAAACAGAACTATATTTGACATTGTAAGTGAAAACATGGTAAAACATTCGTTTGACCATTTAAGAGATAACTATATGTAGCATATTTTGACAAGCACCTAAATAGTATAATATGCAACCTTATCATTTATGACATCTGCTGTCCTTACCAAAAAAATACACTGAAGGGGATTCTTCTGTCGCCATGGTTATTTTTGGCGTAGCCACTGATGAAAACTTCATTTTGAAACCTCTATATCCAATTACAGCATCGGACACAAATAAGACAAGTACACTTGTTCCGTTACTTGTGTGATTAATTGTAATGCCTTGGTACCTTGTACACGCAGTAAGAATTGGCAACTGTTCTCCAGCATACGTACCTAAGCAATGAAACAAAAAGGCTCAAAAAGATGTATTTAGAATTTGAATGTCTAACCCTGACAAAAAAAAATGATTTTCTAAACAATCGCATGTTGCCAATAAACATTTTTTTTCTAAATATATGCGAGGCACCTTAAATTCATAATTTATAAAATTAAACTGGATAAATTGACGATTTTTGTAAATTTGATAAAACATCTGTATGCAATTCATGCCATTATCGGAACCGTTATCGATAAATTGCGATCGCCAAAATTTTCATACATGCATTAAGTATTGCTTTGAATTTCGCTTTTATAGAACCAAACCATTCAGGCTTTAACGTCTTTATGAAATATAATTTTAAAGACATCAATATACTCACTATCATATATTTTCAAATAATCAGAGCCACAGTTTGGTGAAGTTTGAATGTCGCTGAATAATAGCTCGAATTTAACGGTCCCCTCTGGTGCTTTAATTAACCATCGACAATTTGCATTTCTGTTAATAGTCAGAAAGGAACATTACAAAGTGGCTATAATAGGGCATATTAATGTCAATAGTAAGCAATGGAATTGCCAAAGCCTGTAAACCAGTAAACACGACGAAAAACAGCACGAAGACATAAAGTAGACATGAAACATAACAAAACACATTCAAATACAACTGAATAGCATAGAACAACGTGGACTAGGTCTTAACGATTTCGGTGCTCCGACGGATAAGCATGTTGATGCTTGCTATAGAACACACGTCGCATTACATTGGTGAGTGAGTGAGTTGGTGTTTTACGCCCGTGCAACACTAAATAGGTTATTTACAGGCGATGAATATGAAAAGGATGATAAAATGAACATGAAATGATGATGATAAATGAAATATGCGGTGGGATTGGAAACACAGGAATGGTAAATTTTGAAGAACCACAGGAAAAAGGGGAGAGGTGGGTAGGGGGCGGAAAATTTGGCCTATGTTGTGCACTATTTGGCGGTTCACAAAGGGATCTTTTACGTGCATGAAGCGTGAAACTCCCCACACACGTTGGCCAACTATGGTCGGTGGTCAGGGTTTCCGTATTATAGACCTGACAACCCCCGGTGACGAAGGCAACCCCATTCTGCCAACGAGGGTACACACTTGGTCGCTCTGTGGGCTGAGAACGGACCCGACGTCAGAATCCCAAGACCCTTAGTCGCCTCTTACGACAAGCTAGGCTCTGCTGCGGGCCTATTCGCCTCCCGGGCCCCGTACGGGAGGCATTACATTGGTAGATTTACTTTTAGTAATAAAAACGTGATCCATCTGTGCTACCCATGGCTTACGATCAACTAATATTACTTCCATCTTCAAGAAGATAAGTGAATACGGATGTAACCCTTGGCTTGCGAACAAGCATTTGACGATAGAAATCTATAAAGCTTACGTTTAGTACAAACAATAATACAATAATAAAATTCATTTTTAAATATTTTTGCTTTATTAAAAGTTATTCAGTTAGTTAGTTAGTTATTGCTTTACTCCCAAGCAGCACGATTTCGGCTACATCCGGGAGATGAACATGAAAGTGGTGATACAATGAAAATGAAATGATGATACTGTGGAGGAAATGGGGACACAAGGCCAATCGGGTAGGAAAGTTTTGCCTGCCACTGGAAAAAGGAGTGACGGGTAGGAACGAGAAATTTAGCCTCCTGCATGGGGATCCTACGGGTCCTACTCTTACCGAGACCTGCAGCAGGGTTTTTATCGTGCGAGGAACGTGACATTTTTCCAAACACTGTGCACCACTATGGTTTGCGGTCAGGTTTTCCGCATTATCACCTGACGACCCTGCATCTCTCGATAAAAGTTATTCAAAATTTTAAGTAAAATGGTTTTACCATGTAGAAAACTATATATGTAAGCCGGTATATCTTTTTATTTCATTGCATATTATATCATTCAAGATTCCGACTGTTTTGTTATTCTCCGATTTTATTGTACCAGTTTTTTAATAACTTTGCATCGTTTTCGATCCAGTCTGCTTCTTGACGGTTTAGTAAGAGTTTTCTGGTTTTCTTTAGACCCTAGTTTATTGATTTTTATTCCAGTCGCATCTGTGGGCTTCCACACGATCACTTGAGCTATTCATGCGGAAGCCAGATTTGGTGGCTGGAAAAATCAAAACTCGCACGAGCGAGATGCACATTGTCCATCAAAGGAGGGCGTACGTCATTGATTTGTTATTCAAAATTCAATTTGGACTTCCAACACTTCAGATCCTAGCTTCACTGAAGATGAGATAAATTCTCGAAATGGCCATATGGAGCATCTGAATTGCCGTAGCTCCTCACTTTTACTTTGCTTTGCTTTCGCTTTCGACTTTTGACTTCTATATTTGATAATATATAATAAGTAAATTGAATGATTTATATAGTAAAAACCTGTATGTGTATTTTTTTTTCACATCATTTCATGTTCATTTTATCAGGCCCGTCGTGTTCATCTCCGGCCTTGTTTAACTTTATATATTTCAATGATGTACGCCCTCCTAAAGTGCTTGAAAATTCCTTTGTGGAAAGATTCTCCCAGAATAAACACCTTATCGCCCGACTGTTTTGTTATTCTCCGATTTTATTCAAGATTCTTTATACAATTAAAGAAGTTTAACGCGAGAAAGAACAGATAATGCTACCTATAAGAAGTTTGTTAGAAAGTATGTAAGCATTTTGAAACTTATGTTGACAAGTTCGGTATCTGTCTTGTATCTTATTTAAAAAAAAATCAACATTTGGTAAGTAAATGAATCTACATTTATTTCACAATTATTTTTCAGTAAATGCGTACTTCTTTACTAAAATACAATTATAGGTACTGACCCAGGATAAGCTGTAGGAAAAGATGGGGAGGTAAGAAACTGGTCAGTACTGATGGCTTTCAGAGACTGCTCTGCACTGCAACCGGTCCCAGCTAAAATATATACTTAATATGCATGATATGTGTTGTACATTGATACTCTTCAACCAAAACCATGTTTGTCTTCAAAAGATAGAATTATTTGTTTTAGATCTTTCTTAAATGTCTTCCATATATAAAACAGCTTGAAACATAATGTTGTCCTTTTTCATTAATCACTCTTTAAAAAATACAGCAGATTTGTACATGAATTCATCATGTTATGAGTCTTTGGCTTCTTCATTACATTCTACTGCTCCTTGTACTGTAATTCTATTACAAATATTAATTCAGGACTTTTTGGATATTAATTATCGTTTTTAGATTTTGTGCAATTTACCACGTCTTTTTATTCTTATGGACCGACTACGTATTTAAACCCTTTACAACTCCCCGGGATTGTTCCACATGTTTTAACGATTTCAGTTTCTCTTACGGCTTAGATTTCAACGTGTTGACACGTATCCCAAGATTCATTCTTGCATTTGGAGTTAACGTCGACCAAACGCACAGTGTAAGACAATTATTTTAGATTCTGATTATCTTTCTGAGACGTTAATTTATTGTTTTATTTAAATACAAACTGTGCAAGTTTCAATATTAAATTTTACTTTCATTTTGAATTGGCTAAATAATGATGAACATCTCGGCCTTGGATTTCGTCATCGGGAACTATTTTCAACTTCAATTCGAACTTTGATAATTTCATTAATTGTTTATAAATTCTAGAAATCTTTTATTTCGATTTATCTGTATACTCACATGTTTCTTGAATTTAATTTACTTCGAATTTTTATTTTTATCTGTACTTATGCTCGTTCCAATTATGTTTCAGTAATAATTTACCCTGCTGTATATGTGGTTAATAAAGGATAGTTCCCCGGAATTTGTCGTTCGATTAGCCCCGTACTACACTTGGTTAGCTATCTGCCTCACGGGCGGAATACTCCTTATTGTTTCACTTACATAAGTCTTTAGCTCGCAAATATTGCATTGTAAAGCCCTGTGTCTGTCTAATAGAATCAGTAGTAAACACAACAAAGGCATATTGGCCAGTTGTCACGAAGTCTTTGTTTGTACCCTTGTCTGCAAGTCCTGGTGATGTTGTTAAGGTGGTGTTTTTGCTGGAAAATCCTGAAAGGAATAATAATATTTGACGACGAGTTTCGGCCGAGAAAAAAAATCTTGAAAGTTCTATATTTTTGTTCAGTAAAATGTATCTCTTAACTACAATACACAATTTGATCAAAATATTAAACTAGTGAAAAGTATTCAACACATCTTTTTGTCATTTATTGAATTACTGTTACGGACATTTTTTTCAATACATTGCAACATATATTATAATTATAAATGACAACAAAGTTCCAGACAATAAATTTTGCTACGCCAGATGAACCTTTATTTCTAGTTTTTATGTTGTTTAAGCGGCCGGTAATTACATTAAATGAAATTTATTAACAAAAACTTTTGTATGTTTTGTCACTTATAGTTTCGTAAAATATGGTTTAGGTACAACGTAAGTTACTCAGATAGGTGTCTTATGCTTTGAGTATTACTGTCGTATAAACACACACCGTTATGAATTACAATCACATTTGGCGACAAGACGTCATAATGCGTTATAAAAATGATAACATTTGCTGATGGACTTCCGCTGTCAATCAACCAAGAACAAAATTGATCACTACAAAAAACAAGAGGCTCCCAGGATCCTGAATCGCTCACCTGAACTACACAGATACATATATTTTGTAGATATTATTGTGCTTAACAATATGCAATTTAAATTTCTGAAATAACTTGGTTAGTTTTCAAGTTATTGGGCTTAATAAGTGCAAAATTTAGAAAAAAATTGAAAAAAAGGGCAATTACTCCCACATCAGCAGTCAGATCTTTTCCTAAATTTCAGGACAGGTAACTTAATATGCTGATAATTTTCGATTTTTGCACAATTTTGATATCTGAAACCATTTTTGAGTTATTAGCAAAAAAAATGAAATTTACGCCCTATGTTCTATTTTTAGCCACGGCAGCCATGTTTCTTAACAAATCAAAAATATGAACGATAGAGTTGTAGAATATAAGCCATTAAACAAGTGTGCCAAGTAAAAATGCAGTTGGTCTTATGGTGTCAGACAATTTAATCTTTGAAATTCAGGGAAAAAATAATGAAAAATGGTAAATTTTGTTGTTTTAAGGACAATAACTCTTAATAGAAATGGTCCTACAGCTTTGACCTAAATATATGAAATGTAGATCTTGATGTGCTTGATCATATGCAAATTAAATTTTTGAAATATCTTGTATAGTTTTTAAGATATATGGCTAAATAAGTGAAAATTTTGGAAAATTCCAGAAAAAGGACAATAACTCCTGTATCAATCGTTGGATCTTCTTGAAACTTTCAGGTAGATCTTCAGATGCTGATCACTTTTGTCTCCAATCAAAATTTTGATATCTGTAACCATTTTTGAGTCATTAGCAAAAAACTGCAATTTACCCCTATGTTCTATTTTTAGCCATGGTGGCCATATTTTTGACGAATCAAAAATCTGAACGATACACTTGTAGCATTTATGCCATTAAACAATTGTGCCAAGTTTGGTTGAAGTTGGATGTATGGTGTCAGACAATTTAATCTTTGAAATTCATGGAAAAAGTAATGAAATATGGTAAATTTTGACACTTTAAGGCCATAACTCCTAAAAAAAATGGTTCTACAGCTTTGACCTAATTACATGAAATGTAGATCTTAATGTGCTTAATCATATGCAATTTGAATTTTTAAAATATCTTGTATAGTTTTTAAGATATAGGGCTAAATAAGTGCAAAATTTTGAAAAAAATCAAGAAAAAGGGCAATAACTCCTGCACCTGTTGTTGGATCTTCTTGAAAATTTCAGGGCAGGTAGATTTTGAGGTGCTGATCACTTTTACCCTATGCTAGAATTTTGATATCTGTCACCGTATTTGAGTTATTTGCAAAAAACTGTATTTGACCCCCCTGTTCTATTTTTAGTAACAGCGGCCATGTTTTTTGACATATCAAAAATCCAAACGCAAATTTTTGCACAATACCCTAAGAAACAACCATATCAAGTTTGGCTGCATTTGGCCAAGCAGTTTCAGAGAAGAAGATGTTGGAAAAAAGCTAACGGACGACGGACGACGGACGACAGACGACGGACGACGGACGGACGCAAAGTGATGGCAATAGCTCACATGACCCTTCGGGTCAGGTGAGCTAAAAATTACATGTAAAAGGGACATTAATAGCCTTGATTATAAAATGCTGCTTATATATGATTGTATGATGTGTAACGTTATTTTATTCATCATTCTCTTATCATTTGAAGTTTGAAGTTGTAAAATAAATAATTGTAAAATGTCTTGTTTGCTGTCTTATTATTTTACATTAAATTAGGAATTTACTTTGTAATCATGTTATTACATGTAAAAACATTTTGACAAAAGTTATGTTAAAAACATAACCTTTCAAAATCGAGATTTAGTAATGCATAAAAGGTGGTAAATATTTTGAGAATTACAGTTACCAATGTACATAAATATCAATGGTTTGTAAGAGAATGAAATTGTTTTAGTATAACACACCCAAATCTTAGTCATTTAATAAGCTTATTGTTTTGATTTTTCTATTATTGTTTTTTCTGTTGCCCTCTTACTTGTTATACGATCCTGTTCTGTATCCTGGTGAAGTTAAAGTTGAAATGTCATCTGTTGCTGTTAATGTTGCTGAAGAATCGGAACATGATGACAAAACTGTCAAAGAAAATGAATCGGTATATAATGGTTCACATCAATTTAATAAATACAAAGCTACATACTTAAAATCTTTTACTGTACAATATTTTTGCTATGGTTATTTATATCAGGAAAAAGCTTCATGTTTAAAAAAAAACAGATTATGCATTTACTCTCCGTGTCAATATCGAAAAATACTCTATTAACAATTTTACAAAAAACGTAATTTCAAAGGGTAAGACTTATTTTTAGTCAATGTTGAATGTTAAACAATCAGGTAACCCTGTTCTTTTAAGATATTTGTTGGAAGTGAGAGGTGTTATGGAATAAGTACCGTATTAAAGCACCAACTAAATCGATGTTGTTTTTTTTCCTTCTAGGACTATATAACAGTAGTGCGATATAACCAACAAGTTAAGGACTTTCAGATACATGAAAAACTAATAAAATGTAATTATGGCCAAGATCAGTAATTAGATCTGAGATATTGAAAGTATCTACCAGTAAAGCGATGAAAATAACGACTAAAAATAATTTTCAGACACAAAGACAAACTAATTAGAAATAAATATGGCGTAGAACAGTTACCAGATCTGAGATATTGAAAAAAAAAATGGTCGAATGTCTCTTATTTTGTATTATTGATAGTTTCAATATATAACTATCTTGTTGGTCTGCTGATGTCTCCTACTACGACTAAGAATGGCTCAACATGATAACCAGTTGAATGAGACAAAATTGAGCGACAGCGTTGAAAAAAGTGACCAGAAGCATCAAAATTAAAGTCATGTAAAAAGTTAGTAAACACCAATTTCTTTAAAAAAAACACTATTAAATTATAGAAGTAAAAAAAAATATATATCAATACCTGAACCATTAAAGGTTGTCTTTGCGGAAACGTGGATCCTCTCGTTTCGGTATAAATCTTCAAAGTACATCGAGCAAGCAACTTCTGTTCCCGCCTCTAAATTATCATATGCAATTTCAAACTTATTTCCAGATGGTGAGCAGCTGCAATCATATGGATTGCATGGTGTATTTCTTCCATGAATACAATGACCACTTGGATTCAACCAGACACTTGTGCTTGTTTGTCCGTTGATCCATATTTCCGTATAGTTTCTAAACGGCTGTCTGCAAGAGCTGCATTCAATAAGTATCTTTTGATTTCGTTGATTACGTTTAATGACAGATGTTTTTATTTTTACCCATGTATCACCGGTGATTCCTTAAATGCAGAGAAGCATACAATTATACTTGAATGATGGGAATTATAGACTACAGCTTCTGTACATGTAATATTACTTCCTTTATATTTACTTTCTGATATCCTCAGGATTTTGAAGAATTTGTTTTGGCTTCAATACATTGTACTTTTTACAGAGCATATTTTATATGTATATTGTATTATTTACTTTAAGATACAGGAGCAAACCTCCGTAACCTTATTTATCAAGGTAACGGTATCTGCCCCTGTATCTTAAAGTAAATAAAAGTTGAAAAAGTTCTATTCATGTGTAAGAATGTGAACAAATGATAAAAATAAGCAAGAGAAAAAAATTAGGCCCATGTGTTCGTTTTCATGCTATGAGTGTTTATAATTTTGGTGCGAAAAATGTTTTGTCTAGAGTTTTATTACTTTTGCATTACTTCTGATTGTCACATTCAGTCCGTCTGATTTGTATGATAGAGTCTTCATTAAATTAAACTTTATGAAAATTTTGTTAAGCGAAGACTCTGTGGACATATATTTAAATAAAGAGAAAATAGCGGGTTCATGGGTAAACAATTTCAAACATAATCGGTGGAAAAACCTAAGGATCTAAAAAATCTGAAAAAAAGAAAAATAAGGAGAAAACATCCTTCAGCGACAAAATATGAATGAGCATTATAAACTCAGTTAAAGTACTGGAAATATAGAAAATAATGAGATGTGGAATAAGTGAACGCGACACTCCTCACAAAACAAGCGGTAATTTAGAAATAAAAACACAATGAAAAAATCGCCAGCAGCCTTCAACAAGGATAGTAGGTGCTACTTGCAGCTCTGCAATCGGCCAAAGGTCTAAATAAAATGCACATTACTCAAATCCAGTCCTGATACTGTCAAAGATTGACCCCTTTCTTAAACAAGGAACACAAAACATCAAAAAAGGCAAGGAGAAAATAAAGCTTTGTCAAAGTGTCCTGGCCCAGGACCAGCACAATTGAAATATGCGGGGTTAAACTAGTTTTTTTAGGCCCATCATCGCTATAAAGCTTAAAATAAGAATAAATTCAAAGGCTTATTAAAGTTTTTTTAAGTAAGTATCAAATGGTTAAAGTTGCTACCGAATGACACCAGATTCAAAGTTTAACCAAAATATTCAATTCATATCCTATGCATAATAAATTTTGAAGCCAGATTTTTTTCATTTCCAATTGCTTTTAATCTTTTGTGCTTTATAAACAGCATTACCAAAAAAATTTGGATTTGATATTCATTTCACTATAAGAAATTGACGTGTATTTTTTTTTCAATAAGAGATCGATAAATGTACTTAAAACCACCTTTATCGAATCTTTTAACAATACATATAGGTACTTAGATGACATACTTGCTCTAACCAACCCCACATTCTCCAATTTGATAAATGATATATATCCTAAAGAATTAACCCTAAATAAAGCAAACTCGACCGACAGTAGATGTCCATTTCTAGATTTGGACTTAAGCATTATCAATGGTAGATTACACACTAAATTATATGATAAACGGGATGACTTTTCATTCCCAATAGTTAATTTTCCGTTTCTTGAAGGAGACATACCATTAGCTCCAGCTTACGGGGTATACATTTCACAATTAGTCAGGTATGCTCGCATTTGCAGTGACGTGTCTGATTTTAATGATAAAAACCGTTTAATTACAGAAAAATTGCTAAAACAAGGTTGCCGATACCACAAATTAGTCAAATCTTTTACAAAATTTGCACATAAATATGGACATCTCATCGAAAAATTTTACTGTACACGTAGATTTCTAATTGTTAAAAGAATATCTCATCCTGATTTTTATAGCAATGTAGTTATGTCGGTTCTGTGTGTGATACAACTCTAAATCATTCATTGTTTTGACTTGGGGTGTCGGATTTAGAACTGATGTATTTGATTCTTTTACATCAATCGATAAATGTTTCTTAGCTAGTTGTCAGTAACTTCGAGTGTTCTCAAGAGAGTTCCTCCTTGTTTTGTTGTTTTCGTACATTATTTTGTCTTAGCTTCTCTCTTGTTGAATTGAACTTTTGTCGATTGAGTTTTACAGTGTCTTTTATATGTATGCTTTGTGCAAGCTTATCAATAGGGGGAAGGTTGGATCCAAAAAACTAGCTTAACCCCGCCACATTTTATATGTGCCTGTCCTAAGCCAGGAAACTTTGCCAAAGCCTTTGTTTGTCCTTGTCATTCTGTGTTAACTCTTTTATGTCAAGAATTGGGTCGTTCGTTGATGATTTAGGGATTGGTTTTGATACTTTTGTATTGTATTATAAGTCTTGGGCCAATGCAAGACGGTAAGCAGTGACATATGGTCATGTATAAGACTGCTTGCTGTTTTCCGTTGTGATTTTTTGAATTTCTGTTTGTTTATGTTTGTTGTGTCGCGTATACTTATTCCACATCTCAATATCGTCTATTATATAAGAATTTCGAAAAAAATACTATAGATTGCCCAAACAATCTGATTACGAGTTGAAATTGATTAATACACGGTAGTAGATGGCTATATCATAAAGTGTATGGTCCATATAATACAAAAACTCTGAATATCAATTGTGTAAAAGAGGAAACCCATTATATTGTCATTTTTTATTGTAATTACTCCCTTCATGTTTAAAGCAAGTTTGCACGCTCTTTGGTACTATGAAGCAACCAAGAAGCATCACGTACATTCATGTTTTACACAATGTTGTTTTGCAGAAATGGTATGTAATTAATTTATATACTGTACCATTGTTAAAGTCGACATCTGTTCTGAGTCTAATTCTGTTTTTCCCTGCTTGACAATACCAGACACCATTTAAGTCTTCTTTAAGTTTCTGCTTTTGAAACACTGCTATAAGATTGTCATTTTGGTAAAAAAAACGAAAGTTGGTATCTCTTGAATGACAAGAAATTGTATTTTCAGTCAGATTGCATGACTCGGCTGTTTTACTTTTCTCATGATAGAATTTGACAAACGTAGACATTCTTGGTATTCTGCACGTTAGAGTTAATGTTGCGTCGTTATCTCCCCATGTTAGACAATTGTTATACGCTACACCATCATCTATAATGCAACAGATCATTTATTGCAACTTTTAAAGATACAGGATAAAATATGCAATACACACAACATATTTATATAATTATACAGATGGTTTCAAACTTAACCTGTATGCAAACTAAACTTGAAAAGTGAACCAGAAGTCTAGTCAAAGTCTGCTTTTTATGGTCTGGATTGTTTGAGTGAACATGTTGCTGCTCTCAAATAGATTCCAAAAGCCAAAGTTGCCCAAGGTCAAGTTTATTCCAGGTTCAGTCTACTCTAAGTTAGGTTCACTTTTACCTCAAGGTCTAAGTTGGGTCCATTCAAGGTTCATCTTTGAAATTAAACAGAACAGACCAGAACTTAAGTCCGGTCTGCTTAAGGTCTGTTCCACTCTGGGTTTGCTATTGGAAGCAGACAACACCAGAACTTAGGTCTGGTTCGCTCTAGGTTTGGTTCACTCTAGGTTCACTATTGATAGCAGACCAGACCAGAACTTAGGTGCGGTCCGCTCAAGGTCTGGTCCACTGTTGGATTTCTATTGAAAGCAGACCAGACCTGAACTTAGGTCTGGTTTGCTATAGGTCTGATCCACTCTACGTTCACTATTAAAAGCAGACCAGACCAGAACTAAGGTTTGGTCAACTCTTGGTTTACTATTGAAAGCAGACCCGACCAGAATTTAGGTATGGTTTGCTCTAGGTCTTGTCTATGTTTGGTTAACTATTGAAAGCAGACCAGACCGGTTAAGAGTTCGGGTCCGCTCTAGGTTCAATATTGGAGGACCAAACCATAACTTACATGTAGGTCCACATTAGGTTCCCGTTTGAAAGAAAACGAGGCAAGAAAGTAGGTCTGATCTGACTGAACCAGATTTGTGGTGAACCAAACCAGAAAAGTGGACCTTAGTCTGCTATTTGACTTGGTAAAAAAAAAACAGACCAGACCAAAAACAAGAACCAAACGTCTGCTCTAAGTTCATCTTATACTGGTTAGGTTTCGTCTCATTTATATAGGTATTCTAAATATAAAAATGAACCATAGTTGTTGTTTTATATTCATGGTGTTGTCTTTATTAAGCGAAATACATGAATTAATTTAAAACGAAATCAGCCTCGAATTTCATGACAGAATATATTTGAAACATTTTGTTTTGTGTTGGAGGCTGGGGACGTAAGCATTTTTGTTTTTAGTCCGTGAAGAACGATTTTATAACAATTATAATCAGCTTTCTGACATTTAGTCGACATTAAATTGTGATGGAATACCACAACTCTGATTTTAGTACCGCACCAGGTATCTAATTTCATCTTATTCTGAATATGTATCTGTAAAATTCTTATTTGTCTGATTGCTGAAGGGTCTCTTTTAAATGTACATTGTATGATTAAATAAAGGTAATAACAAAACTACCGACTTGAATGATCAATCTCATAGTCCAGAGAAAATTACAAAAACGAATCAGTCATACCGGAAAATTGGTGGATCGCAATGGTCCTGATTTGGTACAGGCATTTCAAACGAAATGGTGGGTTAAATCAGGTTTTATGGTGCCAAACATCTCTCTTCCATTGGGATCTTAGGATCCGGTAATGACCATAGAACACAACATAGTTGTGAGAGACACAATAGGGATATTGAGGTGATCATCTCAGTACATCAGACCAGTCAAACACTAATTAAAACAATTAACTACCATATCTTTTAACTCAATTTTGAACTTTTCTACTAGTGGCTGATAACGAAGAAAGAACATTTTTAGGGATCGTATGAGACGTATTTTCTTATAGCTCTGCTCCAATAGTCGGTCACGAAGAAATAGGTGTCTGATAAAAAAATCTGTGAAATGTGTGCAAGCTCTGGCATATCGAATAAGTTGTGAAATATAAACACCGTATGCAAGTGAAGTAGGTATATTGCTCTGTAGATTAGGAAAACTAATAATTTGAAAATTAAAATCGTCTCGTTTATCGAAAATTTTTGTACTAAGATGACCACCTGGGTCAAATTCGAGGTGCAAATCCAAGAAAGACGTGAATCAATTTGTTTCGGTGGTCCCTTTAATCTCCAATTCTGGAGGAAATATTGAAGGAATCCATCTACCAAATGAAGTGTTATTGGCAGAGTCCCTGAC
Source organism: Arcuatula senhousia (assembly GCA_963971305.1). Lineage (NCBI taxonomy): Eukaryota > Metazoa > Mollusca > Bivalvia > Mytilida > Mytilidae > Arcuatula > Arcuatula senhousia. The sequence goes on from OZ020313.1 coordinate 9,300,887, forward strand.
TAAATTCAGTCATGTAAGAGTATAAAAAACAAATCGGCGAGGAGAGGAGCACAGTTTGTGCCCATTGGAATGCCGATTTGTTGTTGAAAAATCTCTCCTCCGAAGGTGACAAATATTTCGTCAATGAGGAAATCAAGCATCCTGCAAACTTGAATGACAACAAAGTTCCAGACAATAAATTTTGCCACGCCTGACACGCATTTCGTCAATACAAGTGTCATCAGAGGTGCTCTGCCAAAAATATTGAAAAAGCCAAAAATATATGATTATGAAGAGCATATAACAATAAAACCAAAATATACCGATCTGGGCCACTTTAGTATAACTAATATGATCAACCTATGTCTGGGGTAGGAAGAACCTTAGGGTTTAGTCAATTTTGAAATTTAAACGGATAATTTAAAGCTTTGATGTGTTCTCCAACACAAAAGTGTTGGTGCCGGAGATGCCTAACCTCGGAGAATTAAAACTCCACCAGCAGCGCCAACCTTCACGAGTGTTCAAAATTAAAATAACAACAATAACTCTTGCTACACCTGACGTGCGTTTCGTCTATACAAAAAGACTCATCAGAGGCGCTCTGCCAAATATATTTAAAAAGCCGAAAATATATGATTATAAAGAGCATAGAACAATAAAACCAAAATATACCGAACTTGGCAACCAAATTATAACTAAAATAATCAACCTATGTCTGGGGTAGGAAGAACCTTAGGGTTTAGTCAATTTTGAAATTTGAACGGATAATTTAAAGCTTTGATGTGCTCTCCAACATATACATAATACCTTAAATTTCGTACATGCATTCATATGTTTAAAGAAGCGTTGTGTGCTGTAGATTTGCAATTGAAAATAAGTTTTTCTTTATTCCCGTTGCAAAATTATTTTAAGCAATAACTCTTTGAATTCAGTACCTTTAATTCCATTGGCTCCAAGAAAGAATCCCATGATTATGCTGTAAAATAGCTTGATGTTACTTGTCTGACTCATGCTATGCTCTCAGGGTCGAAAACGACAGCTTTTGGCAGCTTTTTTACTGGTTCAATAGAACAATGACCTACATTAACACTACAAATTATTTTCAAGGTGTATTTAAGTTTAATCTGGAATATTTGTACTGTTATAGAATTGTTTGTCTTTTGTTTATTTATGTGTAGGTTACCCATTACTTAACTGAAATCCTTTATTGAATGCATGTAGAGTCTCACTGAGCTGAAGGTATTCTACACCAATTTATATATGCAATCTGCATGCATTATATTGTATTGCATTATTACTTGGAATATTTTACTATGAATAAAAGTTACAACAAAGTTACAGACAACACTTTTTGCTATATCTGACGCGCGTTTCGTCTATTCAAGACTCACCAGAGGCGCTCTGTCAAAAGTTGAAAATTCTAAACACTATATGAATATAAAGAGCATAGAACAGTGAAAACAAGAATGTTCGAGAAACCAAATTATGACTAAGACCAACCTATGTTTTGGGTAAGAGAACCGTAGGTATATGCCAATTTTTAAAACTTGAAACCAATACTTGATTGCTTTGATGAGTCGTCAGCACAAAAGTATTAATGCCGGAGCGAGCTTACCTCGTGGAATTAAAAGCAGCGCTAACCATCACGAATGTATGAAATAAAAGTTACAACAAAGTTCCAGACAATAAAGTTCAATAAATTGCTCTGCCTGTAGCACGTTACGTCTATTGAATACTTATCAAAGGTACTCTATCAAAAGTTTAAAATTCCAAACACTATTTGAATATGTAGAGCATAGAACGGTTATACCAAACATGTCAAACGAGAAACCAAATTATGACTAAGACCGACCTATTTCTTGGGTAGGAAAAACCTTAGGGTTTTGTCAATTTAGAAATTTCCGCGGATAATTTATAGCTTTGATGTGTCGTCAACAATATTGATGTCATATAATTAAAAAGATCGTTTATGCTTTTTTAACTTACCGTAATAAGTAAACTATCTTAACTTGCCACATCAAATCCACATCGATTTTCACATACTAAAGCATGATCCTTTGAAACAATGCATTCAAAAAAAAAATTATTGATTAAAACAGGAAATTTTTATCAAAAAGCAAACTTCAAATTCTTTTATTGAATTTATATTTTTGGTTTTTAGGGGAAACGATTATTATACCAAAATTTTCCGGCAACAATTTTAGAAAAAGCGGATATAAGCTCTAAAAAATACTTCAAATCTTTTAAGTTCATTATTCAAACGTATTCATCAATATTATTGTGTTACAGTTTCATTCATGATGATCTCGCATTAACATGTTTAAATAGATAAAATTACCACATCATTTTTTCATATACAGTAGTTGCTCTGCAATATACTAAAGCAGACATACCTATCTAAAATATGTATACGTTTATGCACATTTAACAAGTAACAACTAAGCAGCCATATCAATATACCAAAGTAGTTATAGTTATATCTATCTAAATCAGGTATATTTTCAAGATAATTTTGATAAGTTACCTTTAAGCATCCACATCAGTCTTAAAATTAAAAGATAAAAGTGGCCCAAATATCAAAAAAAGACTTTTTAAATCAACATCAAAGATATCGAGGATATACATGATATATATGCATTGCAAGGACAGAAACTGTGTGTTTTAGTGAAATAACAACATGATATAGGCACACTTTCTCCGTTGCACTAATGATCTATTCGTGTCAGCTTGCACTAGACCATATTGACATACTTATATAGTGTAATAATCCATTGTATAGTTACTAACTGTACGAACACTCATGCAAATGAACAGCTTTATTTGTTTTTATGTGTGTCCGTCAGTAATTATCATAAAATGGTGTTTCTGGCACATATTATATGTTCTTTTGTTTTTGATATCATTCTCAGTTTGAATGGAAAAATACCATGTCGTCACTGTTTAAAAGTTTGTATTTTTAGTTTTGTCTTTGGTGTCATCTGAATAGTCTAACCCAGTTTCAAGTTGGTCTCATTCCGCAATTATCACTTTCTGTCGAAAGTTAATCAAAGTATTATTGTGAAGAACATTTTCATTTCACTCTCGGGCAAATAATTGCTATATCTAATTTCCAGATGCTATTAATCTGATTGTTTTTAAAAGATGACCACTCTATGTGTTAGGTAAGGATGCTCGCTGGTCTTGTTTTGGTGTTTCTTTCATTTTTTGGAATCCTCTGGATTTTACCATAAAAAGGGTTAAAATATTTGCCCACGAACCCCCGATTGTTATCAATGTCTTAAGTATGTCATAAAGACATGAAAGAGGCTATACGCTCCCGAAGGGAGCGATAATGGTAGAAATATGAATTATTGAGTGAGTGAGTGAGTTGGTGTTTTACGCCCGCGCAACGCTATATAGGTTATTTACAGGCGATGAACATGAAAAGGATGATAAAATGAACATGAAATGATGATGATAAATGAAATATGGAGATGGGGTGGGAAACAAAGGACCGGTAAATTTTGAAGAACCACAGGAAAAAGGGGAGAGGTGGGTAGGGGCGGAAAATTTAGCCTATGTGGTGCACTACTGGGCGGTCCACAAAGGGGTCTTTTACGTGCATGAAGCGTGGCACTCTCCACACACGTTGGCCCACTATGGTCGGCGGTCAGGGTTTCCGTATTATAGACCTGACAACCCCCGCGGACGAGGGCTACCCTATTCAGCCACCTAGGGTACACACTTGGTCGCTCTGTGGGCTGAGCACTGACCCGACGTCAGAATCCCAAGACCCTTAGTCGCCTCTTACGACAAGCTAGGCTCTGCTGCGGGCCTATTCGCCACCCGGGCCCCGCACGGGACGAAATATGAATTATTAAAATTACTTGTAACTTCGGGAGCGTTACAGGTTTAACCTACCTCATATTAAACAAAGCTTTATCAAATCCTATCTGTAGTGGGTGTTAACAGCTAAATAGTGCTAATTCTAAACCTATGAAAAATTCTGAGAAAACCTTTTTCCGCTAAAACTTAATCTTAAATTATCATGAAAACCAGTTCATGAACCTTTTTTTCTTATTTTATACCTTTCACTATTATCTTTACATTTAAGGCATAAAACTTGAAACCTGTTCATTTTCAATAATAGTTGCGAACATCCCTAAATATTGTTGCATTTATTTGCCATATTATGGACGAAAAACACATTTTACTGGTATTATCATTTGAGGCCGCATTTACACTGAGCAACACTCATAGTAGTTTAAATGCTGTCCACACTAACACTAAACAGCAATGCGTTCACACTGTAAAATTTCGATGTTAACATGTGGTTTAAAGTAATGTTGCTCTAGGACAAACGTGATGACTTCAACTTTCCAATATTTAACTTTCACTTTCTGTGTAGCAACATTCCGTCCGCTCCAGCATATTGAGTTTACGTATCACAATTGATTCGTTATTCCAGAGCTTGTTGGGAGTACAACGACTTCCTTGATAGAGCTACACGGCTGACAAGCAAATTGTTAACACACGGGTACGTTGCTCCCAGGTTGTTGTCATGACTCAAGAAATTTTACGGACGACATCATGTGCTTGTATACAAATACCGGATTTCTATCTCTCAGATGAGCACAGATGGTTTGACATAGAGTTTTGTAATGTCATCCTTTCCGTATTTGACCAACACTTAATCGATCTTTGGCAACGTGACGGGTGTGCTATAGCAAGCAGGAACTGCTTACTCTTCCGGAGCACCTGAGTTCACTCTCGTTTCGACTTGAGTTCGCGTTGCTGAATGCGATTTTGTTGTTATGTGTGTGTGTTTTTTATGTTATGTGGTTTGTTTTGTTGTGATGATTTTTTGCCTGCCGGTTTTGTCTTTGTCTTTACGGTTTTATGATACTGATTACCCATTTGGTACACCTTTGCTTCTTGTGTTCATAACATGCATTCGATACTTAATGTAGGCCTTGTGTGGGTTAAATACACAATTGTAGTCTTACGAACCACACGGCTTCATTACCAACCTCGGGCATGTATCCCGATATCATGTTTCTGAGCGCTCTGAATTTTAGTGACAAGCTAAGCGCTGCTCTTGGCCGATTCGCCACCCGGAACCCGCACGGGTATGTATGTATAGCAAAATATTTTACAACAAAATCTTAAAGTAATAATAAATCAAAACATCATAAAATGTTTAACGTTTTTTTAAGCTTCAAAATATAAATTGTTATTATAAACTTTTATTAAAGCTACAAAAATCCATTAAACAGTTGGATTGTTGCAGAAATTAATAAAAAATTGACATAATAATCATTTGCTTTCCGAATTGTATTATGCAAACTAGATGCATACGACCCAAGTTTGAACTCCCTCGGAAGTGCCCGCGCAAGCCCATCTTAAATACTTTTGGAAATGGATGTAAACAAACGTACATGGTCTGAAAAGGTATGTTCAGCATAATGCTTTTGTTACTGTTTTGCTTTTTCCTTACCCTGTTCTCCTTTAAAATGATACAAATAACATGAGAAATTGGTTTAGAAATGACCCCAACGAGAATCTTATGTCATTTAATTAATCATTTTTTTTTCAATTAGAAAGGTCCGGTTAATATAAAGGACGATAAAAGGAAAACAGGTACGTGTACGTGTGTGTTGTTATTTTTTACATGTTAAACTCTTTTAATCAGTATTTCTAAGTTGCAGACAAATAAAGAAGAAATATGAAATTATATTCAACCCAGAGAGCTTTACATGCTCTTTCTTCAAAATACATATTTCTTTGTTTTGATATGTTCGGTGAAAATCGGAATGTTGTTCACGATAGTTAATAAGTTGTCATTAAAGCGCGAAATCTATAATTTTATGATTATGCAACAGTTAAGTGATTATTTTTACAAAAACTGCTTTATTATTACATGTTCTTTAAAAAATACTTTAACCGGCCGAACGGACTTAAAGACCAAACACACTATTGTTCATGAGCATTAATATTGCGCATCTGTTTATTTGGTTAAACGTTTATGAAGTTACATTACGCGAAACGTACTAGACAAATAAGCTGAAATGATTGCATTGCAATCTATTCTCAGTATAGCTCGTGATCGACATTTAAAAAATAACATAATTTTTTCTCTCTTTTTTTAAATATTTGTCGGTATTGGTGATTAACGTCGTTCCAAATGTTCTAAATTTGTTTGATGTACAAAAATGTCCAATAGAAAATGATAAGTCTGTTTACGCTGCGTTTCAAAACAAAAGTTAAAAAACAGCACGGCGTATTACGGGCAGTCGTTAATACTGAAAAACTGAAGACAGTAACAAAAAATTACCTGTACATGACTAAACAAAGAAAAGGGCAATATGTGTGATAGGTAGACAGCAGTCTTATCCTTTTCTATAGTCTACCTTTTTCTTCTATTGTCTTCTTCTTTGTCAAAATCATTCACCTTTATTTTTTTTGGACTTACTTCAGTTTGCTAATAGGTAAAATAAAGTCCATGAAAAAAATGCTTGTAGTGTTTTATTTTAATTAAACGGCAATAGAAATATACTTTGAAAATCCTTTCAAGTGTTATGCAGACATATTTTCTCCGATTAAGTAAATGCTTTCCTCTGAAAACTTGATTAGGCAAATTTATAACGTCTCGTCCTGTAGAACTTATTTTTATTGATGGCCAAAACTGCATATTACTATGAAATGTAATACACCCCGTAGTGTTTCGCTATCATGGTACTTCGTATAAACATAAACCTTCACCGATTGATTTGAAAACTTGCATGTGCGTAATTTAACAAAAAATATATAATAAATAAAACATTTTAAATTGAAACATGTGTTGCCCCAAAAAAGAAAAATTACGGGGCCAATTTACAACTGTTGAAAATAATGATCTTCGATTTTAAAGGGACACATTTTATATATTCACTTAAATTTAGTTATATAAAAAAGTGGTTACATAATCTTTATGAATGGACAGACAGACAGACAGACAGACAGACTCATCACGGTAGCGAATCACGTGACTTAAAATGATCAGTCACACGGAAAAATGGCGTCAAAAGTTTCTCAAAAAGGAAATTTAAAAGAAGAAATCGGGTAAGTCAGTGTATTTATAGTGGACGAATGTGATTAAAACTTATATAATCATTTGTAGAATTTTCCAAGGATTAAACTAAAATAATGGTTTCGCCACGGCCTATGAAACAAAAGAACATCGCCTCAATATTTTGACAGTCGTGCAACTTTTAATAAAAAGTGATCATGATAGATTCCACGATATTATGACTCAAATCCTGGAATTGTGCTTTTGATCGATAAATGCCAATATTTGTACCATATTTACCGTTTAAAAGACTCGTACATCATCCACTACAAAATCCAAAAAGTCTGAAATGGCAGTTTTTTTGGCTGAAAAGTCTGAATTCTGTCTTAACGTTCTAAAATGTATGAAATCTTCTGAAAAATTCTTAACATTGTATGAAACAGGCTGAATCAAGTCTGAATAATTCTTAACGCTGTCTGAATTGTCTGAATTGTGTCTGGATTTGTCTTAACTAGATTCTGAACATTGTTAACGCTGTCTGAATTGTCTGAGTTTGTCTTAACAGATTCTTAACATTCTTAACGCTATCTGAATCGTCTAAATGGTGTCTGAGTTTGTCTTAACAGATTCTTAACATTCTTAACGCTATCTGAATTGTCTGAATGGTGTCTGGATTTGTCTTAACAGATTCTTAACATTCCAACTAGTCAAGATTGTCTAAATGTTGTCTGAATAATTCTGAATTGATTCTTAATATTCTTAACATTAATTTACACCTGATAAAATAAAATTGGTTATTATAGTTTCGCTCCTTTTTGTGAAGCAGTTTAATCAAATCATAGGGACATGTGCTCAATTTTGTAAGCGATTTTTTAAAGGTGAGGTTGGTGTTATTTTTTTTTCATTATTATTTGTAGGTGTTTTATGTTTTTTTGGTATGTCCGTTTGTTAAGTTGTTACTATTCTGCAAAAGTATTCGATTACGATTTGATTGGATTATCTGATTTCGAAATAATTTACAAAATAGCATTTAATTTAGGAGAAAGTTGTCTTGAAAGTGAAGAAATTCAGAGCCAAAAGAAAAAAAACACCGAAAAGAAACATTTAGAACCGCAAGTCTTAAAGAAGTTGTGTACCTGAGTACGATTAAAGATACATATCGTTTTTAAGCCGACGTGCACGGTAAAGGGTGTAGGCTACATATCAATTAGCATCGAGATCTTCTTTGGTGGGGGGACAGTTTAAAATATGATAATAAGTGCTAATTTTATGTCAATGAGCATTATATATTTAAATGATATAGTCTTTTTAGCAAATTATTATTAAAACAATTGTTTTCAGGGTATTTTCAAAAGGCAAACCGTTATAATACTATAGTAATAATAAAATCAGTATATCTGAATAAACATCACCTAGTTCTACCTCTGCTTCCTTCCTACAAGTTTTATTTATACACAACTAAATTAGATATGAAATATGATTTATTATTTATCTCACTTATATAAGAATATAACTGACTAAACATACTACATATTCAATTCTAATTATCACTAATCTATAAATAATACTATAAACATTTGGCGAAAGGCTGTCTCGGCTTTCTCACAGAATCCATTGATAAGATAAATATGAGGTCGTAAAAGAGTGATTGACACAGGCTAATGCAATGCGGCTGACAAGCGAGAGAGGTCAGTGACTGCAATAGGTGATATTCAATACGGCTCCTTTACGTGACTTTACATACATACAAATATTTTCTCTACACATCCCGTGGGTTAGGATAAACCATTCAGCACGGCTGGATGTGATTGGCTTTCCAGTGGCTGAACGATATGAAGAGATCGAATTTGAAGATCGCCATTCCAGCAGAGGCCTTTGTCTGAGTAAACTCAGAAATGGGTTGTACAAGACCGATGCTAGAGCTGAGGAAAACTGTGAGATACAATTTGGGGATTTTGAATGAATATGAAATAAAATGAAACATGAAATTATAATTATTGAGTAAAACATATAAAAGCCGAGACAACAAAGATTAATCAAGGTGGAGGCGGGGCGGTGGTGGTAAACTGACGCCATGATTGAACTCCGAAAAACAACTGAAGCACGTGGAATCACGTGAGATAAAGTACGGGGTGCATTAGGGGGGAATATTGTGTATATAATTTATACACAACTAAATTAGATATGAAATATGATTTATTATTAATCTCACTTATATAAGAATATAACTGACTAAACATACTACATATTCAATTCTAATTATCACTAATCTATAAATAATACTATAAACATTTGGCGAAAGGCTGTCTCGGCTTTCTCACAGAATCCATTGATAAGATAAATATGAGGTCGTTTTGCTAGTATTTTTTCATTCCTTTCAAAGTCCAAAAAGAGCAAAAGGTAAATGTTTCTAATAATTGAAAATAAGATCATGCGAAATATTCTTCTTTTAGTATTGTTTAAAAATTTGAATTTAAAAGATTTATGCAAAAAAATAACACACAATGATTATGTTATGAATAACTAAACTAATTTGACTGTGCATGTATGGCCTAGATAATCTTATGGTCCGGAACATATACATTAAACATCTGAAGATCAACAAAGTCAAGGCAAAATGACAAAATGACACCCTCTGATCTGTATGTAAGTGAACATAAGTATCAATATTAAGAAAGCGAAAATAAATGTCAGTCAGGAACTCCAATAATATTTCCAACTCTAATCTTCCCATAGGCTCTTTCTTGTTGTAACAAACATCCTTTGTTTCAACTGGTTATCACTTTCTGAGAAATAAAATAAAAAAATGGACTATTTAAATATTTGAGCATCAGAAAATTTCTTAATCATACATGTACCATAGAAAACCTTTCGCCTTCTATACGAGAAATGTGCAAATGATAAAACATAAAAGTTAATGCTCAATCGAAAATTTAAGGCACTTAATTTAATAAAAATGTTTTGCAATGATCTTTTTAAGTTTCAATTAAAAGATATATCTATGAGTAAAAAAAAAAAAACGTAATGGCCTCCAATGCATATTTTTCTTTGTTTCATTTTCAAACCTTTATAAGATAGAACGTTTGCCAATTTCATGAATAGTATGAGACAGGCACGACTTGATTGAGGGACGTAAGTTGATAATCATTGAAATTTTAGGAAGCCTGCCAACCCCCACCTTTTATGGAAACTAACAGTGTCCCGGCTTCAGTGTCATTGATGCTTGCATTGGCCTGTGTCAGTGCTTTAAGTGCTATTCTCTGTAAGAATCAGGCAATGGGTGAATCATGATTTAAAAAACACACGGGTTTGACTTCACAATAATGTTCAAAATGTTTAAAAGGACACAAAAAATGCATTGGCACGACTCAAAAGTGTCAGTAATTTGAGATATATTTTGGTTGAAATGCATATAAAATTTCAGTTAGAGGGAGATAACTCTGTAAAGTCAGCTAAAATCTTTTTATTCTAACTTAAATTTTTCTCCATCTGTCATGATTTTTTTCTACATGACTTATAATCAATTAACATCTGATACCGATAAATTATTTCAGCGTATTTTTAAATCACGGTTGATACCGAATCGTTATAAGGTTATTTGAATTCCATGTCGTACTCGGATAAAATAAAGATGCAACTACATGCACCACTTGGTTTATGTTACTGCTATTTGAATTTACATGGTCACCAACATATCATTACCTACGAGAAATCTAATATATTGCCATATTTTCAATATTTTCACTTACAAGTTTACAGATTGTGGAATGTGTGTTGTAAATTTGTTTATCTTAACAAAAACAATAGATAAACGTAATAAAATAAAAATCACGAACTTGGAAGATCCAAATAAAGATGGAAAAAGAAACCCATACCAGAAAAATTGAAGGTCACAATGGTTCTAACTTTTTTGCAGGCATTACAAAAGGAATGATGGTTAAGACCATGTTCTTTCGGGTACCAAAAACATCTCTTCCATAACAATCTTAGTGGCCAATAGTTACACAAAACACAACACAGTTTGCAGCAAAGACACACACATGTTTTGCTACGAACCAATAGCGCCAGTTTTTGGGAGATTTGCTGATATAGAAAACACACCTGGTACCTGTTCAACCACCCCTTAACATTTAATAGTTAAATAGTTCATTCAAGACTAGGTGTGAGATTAAAGCTGATGAAAGCATCCTGTATATATAGCTTTGTAAGATTTAAAAGTAAACATTATTCGACTTTTATCACTTTTCTCCATATAATGCATGTACTTCATGTGTGTTAAAAGCACCCATTTGAGTAAACCAGTTTAAATTTTGTTGTTAAGAAGATATTGAATATAAACTCAAGACATATACATATATACACCTAAAAAAATAAGCATCCCTAGACTTTTTGTGGTTTCGATGATTAGAAATAATTTAAATTTTCATTATTTTGCTCAGTTTTATTTCTTCAATATATGACTTTAAGGATGTGAGCTGATTAAAAGCAAATTTGCGTCCTGAAAAGCGAGAGATTACTCTTCCAGAAAAGGATGGGTTGCGATAAGGCCCTTTTTTGACCCATCAATAGGCGAAAAATATAAAAATTTTCATAACATGTTACTTTATATCTTATTTTGTAGCAAAATGATTGTACTGTTGTATAAGACTACATTCATTACGTATGCATGAACACAGCTTCGAAAATCGTGTTCAAAATTGAACCATTTTGAATGAAAATTTCAGCTTGAGTTAAAGAAAATTTCAAGGTAGGGCTTCAATAAATTGAAATTTTGTGCTAAAATACTTGAAGCCAGTGTTAAAAATTCTGTTAAAAAGGTTCATCATATATATATATACATCACTTTAAACAACAATTTTGAAATAGAAATGACCGCTTATCTCAAGAAAAACGGATAAAACGGAGAGATTTCGCATATTTTTTTTACTACCGATAACAAGTTCAAAAATTACAGTCTTTTTAAATTTAATTTAAACTTAATTTATTTTTTTACTTTCGCAATTGGCTGAAAAAGGGTCTTATCGCAACCCAGCTTTACGCCAAACTGGCAGTTTGAAAGAAAGGATTCCAGCAGTCATTCATCCTAAAGATTGACTCGAAATTGACTTTTTGACGATACGGTATCAATCTTTTGATAACGATTTACATTTTCAGGACAATTTATTAAACGTTTGAACGTTTGTGGAGAGTGCCACGCTTCATGCACGTAAAAGACCCTTTTGTGGACCGCCAAGTAGTGCACCACATAGGCTAAATTTTCCGCCCCTACCCATCTCTCCCCTTTTCCTGTGGTTCTTCAAAATTTACTGGTCCTTTGTGTCCCACCCCACCCAATATTTCATTTAGCATCATCATTGCATGTTCATCGCCTGTAAATAACTGAGTGAGTGAGTTGGTGTTTTACGCCCGTGCAACGCTATATAGGTTATTTACAGGCGATGAACATGAAAAGGATGATAAAATGAACATGAAATGATGATGATAAATGAAATATGGAGTTGGGGTGGGAAACAAAGGACCGGTAAATTTTGAAGAACCACAGGAAAAAGGGGAGAGGTGGGTAGGGGCGGAAAATTTAGCCTATGTGGTGCACTACTGGGCGGTCCACAAAGGGGTCTTTTACGTGCATGAAGCGTGGCACTCTCCACACACGTTGGCCCACTATGGTCGGCGGTCAGGGTTTCCGTATTATAGACCTGACAACCCCCGCGGACGAGGGCTACCCTATTCAGCCACCTAGGGTACACACTTGGTCGCTCTGTGGGCTGAGCACTGACCCGACGTCAGAATCCCAAGACCCTTAGTCGCCTTTTACGACAAGCTAGGCTCTGCTGCGGGCCAATTCGCCACCCGGGCCCCGCACGGGACCCCTGTAAATAACCTATACAGCGTTGCACGGGCGTAAAACACCAACTCAATCACTCACTATTAAGCGTTTGGAGCTTCAGACCTCCATACTTTTCGAAGACCATTTCTATGTACAAAAACCATCTGTTTGTCATCTCATGTTATGATTTTTTTTTCTACAGACATGTTAAATTGTGTTTAACAGTGCATATCTAAAAGTGTTTTAAAAATGTATGATGTTAAAAAATCACGGGGGGGTGCTTAACTTTTTTCCAGATGTAACTTATTTTGTCAAAAGATATGAAACACTTTCTGAGTTAATTTCCCTCTAACAATTATATTGCTTAATGGACTGCTTCATTTTATTCGCTAGAGTTAAAAAAGAAAGAAATCACATAATCTATTTGATTTATGTCTAGGTATGACCCTTAAGAGGCTGTCCAAGCAAAACCAAGGCAATAGCTGGCACATGACACATTTTGTTTTTCAAAAATTTTCATTTTCACATCACGATATCATCCATCCCCCAAAACAAAGGCATAATTTTGGTTAAGTGAGGTGATAACTTAGATATAATTTATATAGATTGCATTGAAAATATGCAGTAAAAGGGAGATAACTCTTGCATATTTGCAAAATTGTGTTGCTTTGTTCATGAACTTTAAGGCTGAATCACAAGTCATCCATGTTGCTTTCAAACGAATCCTGGTGATTTTTTTGATTTTTTTTTTCATATAACTCCAACAATACATTAAAACAATAAATTTGCTGGGATAAAATTCTTGATGTGCAAGATTCTGTAGGCTTTTTCCTGATTTCTACCTGGGCAGCCTCTTAAACTTAAACAATGTCACAAATGATAATCAAATGTATCTGAAGTCACTTAAGATACATTATAATTTATTCAAAGTTCTTGATGGTGGAAGCACGCAAGGAACTTTTGCAAAGACATATATGCTGTATCGTTCTTTTAAGAACCGTCTAATGCCATTGACGAAAATCATAATAAAAATAACAAAACGTGTATGAAACGCCTAATGCTGTTTACTAAAATTTCAAGGATTTACCTCTCATCAGCAGCATTGTAATCAAAACATTAAAAGGTAAAAAAAACTATTCAAAGCCAAAACACGTGAACAGGGCAGTCAAATGAAAAACCTAGGATATAGACCATGTGCAGTAAAGGAAAAGAAATCTGTTGTTCAAACAATTTTCAATTTAACAATCGGAATTAAGAAAAAAATAAATAAGAAATGTAATGGTTAATTAGAGTCCTTGTGGTCCACAAGCAGCAGTTATCGACCCAATTATATTTTCAAAATACACATACCAAAACTGGTATAAAAACCATTAATTTGATAATGCTGTATATCGATGATTAAAGGAGTGTCTCTCATCAGCAGCATTCCAATAAAATCATTGCGCAGCGATGTTAATGACGTTAGTCCCACCAAAAGTTAAAAACAATATCCAAGAGTTGTCTCCCTTATTGTTTTAGCACACCGCAGATCGACATCGATTGTTTTAGAATTTCACCGCGCAATAGATCATAACATATGGAATATGAGAATTGCTGCTCATTTTTTGTATTTATGAAAATTATAACAAAGAATTGATATTAGGATGAAAAACGCAGGTTTTTCACATTCTGATTTACTCATTTTGTCCAAAAATTAAAATTATTTCTCATATTATCAACAATGAGCATCTAAATCCAAATAAATCGATAAAATCGAACCCAAATAAATAATTTTTAATCAATTCGATTGTGCTTATCGGGGTGCTAAACAATTTCCAAATCCGAGAAAAGCAATGTTGCAGATTAAATGGTTGCCATGGATGCTTATTTATGGTACTATATCAGCAGTATTTTAACGCATTTACGTTTTTTCTTAATACATATCAAATTCCTGTTCATTTCGATATTAAATAATTTTATAATTGATTTTTATTTTTTTTTTGTTTGAAAGGGTCGGGAACGGATGATTTTCTGGAAAGGTGCATTAACCAACCTGCGTGGAAGGTAAAAAAACAAAAAGTATTGAATGAAAAGTACTGAAAAAAGGCGATAAAAAGGTTTGAACAGGGAAGCCAAATCCAGCACCTATAAAATCGATCAAGTGCAGTTAAAGGAAAGAAATCCCGACTTCTATAATATCAATTCAGGAAAATGTTTAATACTCACTTGTTCGGCTCTTACGAATAATTATTACTAAAACCCATACTTTGACAATCAAATAAGTCATCATCACAAAAACGACTGCTTGGATGATTTTTACAGGAATCGAAAGCAATTCAATATCTTCTGTCTTTTTCTCTTGAAAAAAAGTTAAATACTTTTAGGCAATGATTACAATTCTTTTTCGACGACAATTTCCAGAAAAAAAAACAGTCCTTACATATGTCTTATATGGAAAGTCTTAGAATCTTCGCTATTAAGAATTTTCTCTGTGGTACATTGTAATGGTTAAAAAAAGAAAAATATAGGTGTAGGTATGATATGATCTGTTTGCTGTTTACATATTGTTTGAAATTTTGATAATCATATAGTGTTAGGTTCCCAAATATTCAATGCATTTAATCAGATCAGAATACAATGTTTAAAACATATAAAATAATTAGTAATATTAACTGTACCATATTCATATTCTGGAGGAAGGTTTTGTTCCCTGATCATTTCCAATGGCACCGTATTAAATGTTGTAAAATCTACAAATAAGTAGTAGTAGTCAAATTTATTCAATTGTGAAATAGACTGTAGTGACATATATTTCCAAGTGAAGAAAAATATGTTATCTCTCTCGGTTAAATCAATTTCCCGCGAACTGTTATTCGCCCTCTACTTTATCTTCGTCCATAACGTAGAAAATGATTGGATGAAATAGTCTAACCTTTTAAATGTAGTAATTCAGATATTACTAATGCATAACGATTTCTTTATCTATGTAATGAAAAGTATAACACATTCAAGATATCCAAAATATATGTATGAGAATTATTAAAATTATGACCGAAAACCCAATGTTTTGCAGGTTCAAGTGAATATATCCGCATGTTCGGAAATATGCATTAGTTATACTTTAGAAGTGTCGATGGTTAATAATAAATAGCACATGAAGTAAAAGGTTTATTAGGTACTAGAGTATATAATCATTGATATTAAGATATATTAAACGACCATTAATTATTTTGTCTAACTGATTGCACATCAAGATCATAAGATCACTCGATGTGCATTTCGCATGGTATTTCTTGTACAGCGAAATTAGAAAACAATGAAAAATCTATTATACCCATACAAAGCATCGATGCTACACCTTATGATTAAGATACAGATGGGACCAAACCTAACCTGTTCAAAAGTAAACAAAAAGTAAACATTTAGGTTACATTTCTGGTTTGGTTTGGTTTACTTGACTAAACTAGATAGTAAACCATGGTTTACTCAGAGTAAACCGTGGTTTGCCTTTCTAGTTTGGTTTGCTTTCCGAAGTAAACTAAACTTAGTAGAGTAAACCAAACAAGGCCACTAGATTGGTGTACTTTTAATCTTGTTTAGTTTACTCTGAGTAAACCAAACCAGCACCCAGGTTTGGTTTACTTTTAATTTGTTTAGTTTACTCTGAGTAAACCAAACCAGAGGCGTGGTTTTGTTACTATCAGTCTTGTTTATTTTCTAAAAATTCACCAGTCTTACGCGCAGATCGGCTAGTAAACAGTGTATCCTTTACTGCGCATGCTCGCTAAAAGTAAACCAAACTAGCGGTCTGGTTTGGTTTACTCTTGGCTTTGTTTAGTTTACTCAGAGTAAACCAAACCAGCGACCTGGTTTGGTTTACTCTTAATTTTGTTTACTTTACTCTGAGTAAACTAAATTAGCAGCCTGGTTTGGTTTACTCTGACGTAGTTAATTAAGTTTACTTTTCTGGTGTGGTTTACTTTGAGTAATCCAAACTAGCCAGATATTTGGTTTGGTTTGCTTTTGAAAGTAAACTTATTAGTAAACCATGGTTTACTCAAAGTAAACCAAACCATCCTGACAGTAAACAAATAGTAAACTTTTGGTTTACTTTCTAAGTTTGGTTTGCATACAGGTTTGGTTCGGACCCATCTGTATGCACATTATTTTGTGGTTGTGAATTTTTTGGTGTTCCAACCTGATGACTTACTTTACCTTTTTAAGTAGAATACGTCTTTTGATTTTGAAATTAAATTTTGGATTCAGTTGGTATTGCATGATGAAGGGGAAACTTTGGTCTAATGATAGAAAAATATAAAAAAATATATACTGCTGTACTGAGATGATCACATCAATATCTCAATTGTGTCTCACAACTATGTTGTGTTCTATGGTAATTACCGGATCCTAAGATCGCAATGGAAAAGGGAGGTTTGGCGCCATAAACCTGGTTTAACCCACCATCTCGTTTGAAATGCCTGTACCCAGTAAGGACCATTGCGATCCACCAATTCTCCGGTATAACTGATTCGTTTTTGTCATTTTCTCTGGACTATGAGATTGATATTCAAGTTCGGTAATTTTGTTATTAGCTTTATTTACTGTTTTTGTTCAGCATTTACAAATTGTACTATAAAACTCATATTAAGGTATATCAAATAAAAACAAAGAAGAAGGCAAAATAAGTCTATTTGTATTTTGGGAGTTGATTTGGGTTTCATTGGGTAATTTGTTGAGTCTGTGATATGAATATAATCATCATATAATCAACACGGCCGTTGATAGGTTCTGGTCTATAAAATATTATATATGGTCATACTAACTATTTGTGGACTTGAAAAAAAATCAATAAGCATACCTGAGCCAAGAAACGTTTCGGTTACATCAACATTGAAAAGTCTTTTTCTATAACTATCTTCAAATGGCATAAAGCAAGATATATTTGTCCCTTTCTGTGGAAGATCAAACAATAATTGAAACATATTTCCAAAACCATTGCAATTGCATCGATCGGGATGACACGGTGTATTTCTGCCAAGAATACAAGCTCCGTTTGAGTTCAACCATACATTATTATATGTTTTGCCGTTAATCCATACTTCTGTCATTGGTCCGAATGGTTCTCTACAAGAGCTGCATTCAATTCTTAGTTTGCTCTTTGCCTGATCATTTTTTATTGTTGTGGCTTTAATTTTAATCCAGACATCACTGATAATACCTATAAATAGAAAGATACCGGACAGACAAATTAACTTATACCTCGAATATTGTTAGTCTGATATCGGCTCTGTTAAAGTTGATTAACCATTATATAATTGTGAAAGTTGCACTTAAAGCAAACGTCATTTAAATATCTTTTTGATTCTGTTTCATTCAAGAAATGTTTGTTAAAAATGAATATTGAACAGCAAAAATACAAATGCAAGGCGCAATTTTT
Organism: Arcuatula senhousia; assembly: GCA_963971305.1. NCBI lineage: Eukaryota > Metazoa > Mollusca > Bivalvia > Mytilida > Mytilidae > Arcuatula > Arcuatula senhousia. The sequence continues at coordinate 9,319,136 of OZ020313.1, forward strand.
ACATAGACCAAAAAGCTGCACACGTCCGTCCATACTCTATGAGTCCAACGACGGCGTATGGCTACCTTCCAGTATCAATGGTCCACACGCATCGTGTTTTTATTATGTATGGATTAATTAATACATACATTTAGCAATAACATAAAATCTTAGTACAAACCTCAGAAAATGACAGTTTCACTTAATATTTTCAACGCAAAACTACAGTACTGTAGGAAGGAAGCCTACCGTACCAAACTGATTAAAAGTGATGCAATTACTATTGATATCGCGGTATACGGGAAATCAGAGTCCATACAAGACTGAATTTCAATAGTGTGTATTTCAGGGGTCAATAAACGAGCGTTTGAACGTTAAGCCTTTCAGTAAAGATACTGTTTGTAATAAGTCTACTTTTAAATACCTTTGTTAATTTCTACTAATGTTTTAATGCTAAAGTTTTCTGTCTGGCAAACCCAATCACCGCTCAAGTCTTTTCCAATTGTCGACTCGTGTAAAATTACTGCGAGCGCGTTTCCTCTTCGTATTTTAGATATATTTGTATTGGCTCTGTCACAGTAGAGAGAATCAGTTGTCATATTGCAGGTAACATACGTTTTGCTCTTCTCGTGACGAAATGTTACATAAGTACTCAAACTTGGTACGTTGCATTGCAGTATTAGTTTTGTCTTATTAGCATTCCAGGTTAGACATTTGTTGTATGCGACATCTTCATCTACAAAATAATAAAGTACATATTTCACTTCGATCGATATTAATATGAAATATGCATTGCCTAAATTAGAGCACAGTATTTTTTTGTAAATACATGTAATTCATTGTAAAAAATTACCTTTTGAGTTGAAAAAAAAAACTTTTGGCATTACAACAAAAACAGAACAGATGGATAATCTTTTTGCTCTCATATGAAGGAGTTCCACGCCTTAGTTGAATAATAATAGAATCGTTTAGAAATAAAAAAATAACACATCTAAAAAACATTCCCAAAAAAAAGACGTGGACACTTCTTTGTTTTCCTAAAATATGGGCAAGTTGACTTGTTAAAATAAAAAAATGTTATTCATTTTTTTCATTTTCTTTTTTTCACGCTCATTTGCCCCAGACTGAACGTTCTAGAAAATGAACTGGTAAAAATAAAAATAGATACGATCGAAACAGTGCATCAAAAGTGTCCAAGTCTATTTGGGAATGGGGTCCTCTAAATATCATATTCTGAATTCTAAACGATAGAAGCAAAGGTTTACCAAAGGGGTAATCAGTATCATAAAACCGTAAAAACAAAGACAAAGCCGGTAGACAAAAAATCATCATAACATAACAAACCACATAACAACATAAAAGACACACACACATAACAGCAAACCCGCATTCATCAACGTGAATTCAAGTCGAAACTAGATTTTATTTCTCAATTGAGATGTGGAACTCCGTCATATGAGAGCCAAAAAGACGATCCATCTTTCATGGTATATGGGATGCTTTCTTCAACTCAAAAGGTATGTAAAACTACAATTAAGCTGATCATTGACATCTTATATTTGTGCAGTGATCGCATTTAGGCAATGCCTACCTCATATTCTGTATGTTGATTAAATATTGTCACTGTTTGGGTTCCTTTATTAGTAGTATTAGGTAAAATTATCTTTATTAATAAAACCACGAGCCTTCTTTATTTTAGATATAAATTCATATCAAACTGTGATCATCATATTGATAGTGCAATACACGCGTTTCCATTGGCCAATTGTAAGAAGAATCAGCTGAATGGTTATTTACAATAAAACAAGTACGGGAAAAATCACACGAGACAATACCATCATTTATTTGTGGCTTATTACAGAACAATATGACGAAATGTCTGGGAGACGAATCTTGATTTAAGTCTTCAACGGAATCAAACCATATAAAATTACATGCAATTTTACCAAGAAAGACTAATTTTGATAAATCTAGGTCACATGTTCACCGAATAAAGTCACAGTAACTGAAAGGTAATAAATGTTCTATTTTTAGCGACTCAAAAGTCAAAACATTTTATAAGTCTATTTTAACTACTTTGAGGTTACAAACACAGGCTAACACAGGGTTATGTTTTTCTTCGGTTGCAGTCTTCACTTTACGGTAGACATCATGCGCTCGTAGATGAATATGGGATTTCTATCTCTCTCAGATGAGTGCAGATGTCGTTTTGTCATATGGTTTTGTTTTGTCTTCCTTTACTTAATTTGACACCCCAAATTGAAAATTGGCAGTGCGACGACTGTGCTTTAGCAGACTGGAACCGTTTACTTTTTTGGATCACCTGAGTTATCTTGTTACGACTTGGGTTCGCGTTTCTTATTTATATTCGGTTGATTTTGTGTTTTGTGTTTCCTCGTTCTATTCCTGTTCATGTTTACTGGTTTTTTCGTTGCCCTTTCGGACTTTTGACGCTCGAATGCCACATTGATGCCTCTTTGCTTCTTTACCATTGTCTTTTCATAATACTTTTCATGATATCAAAATCAAAATGAAGATGAATATAAGTCATATAGCAATGTTTTTTTTTACTATAGAAATGAAGTATAAATAGTAATTAGTATGAAGCATATAATGTTGAAATTTTCCTTTTTCTTAAACCAGTAAAATTTTTGCAAGTTCATGTGATTCGTAAAGGTTTGTAAAGTGTGCCACAATATCATGAATATGTTAATTATTATAATTTAATAACCTTTTAATCTGTGTGCTTTTGTGACGCAAAGCACCATCCATAAAAGACTTATCAAAACTATTTTTATCATACTGCCTACAATCCCAATAATATTCTTGGACTTCTGGAAAAGAAAGGAAAATACATTATACATGTAGGAAACATCGAAAATATTATTTAACTACATTGATTTACAAAGTGTGCACTTTTGCTTGCTGATTTGACTAGCTCTCTCTTTGAATCTCACTTTCCATTATAATGATGATTTGGTGACTTTCTCAATCTTCTATATCCTCAGGAACTTGAAATTAAGGACACTACGGATTCTAGGAAGTATGTTTCGTATTTGGATCTACATTTTGAAATTAAATTTTAAGGAAAACTTTCAACAAATCTCTATAACGAACGTGATGAATTTAACTTTCCAATCGCCAACTTCCCCTTCTTGTGTAGCAACATTCCGTCCGCTCGAACTTATGGAGTTTATGTATCTCAATTATTTCTTCACTCCAGAGCGTGCGCGACTTACGTCGATTACATCAAAGCTTTGAATTATCCGTCTAAATTTCAAAATTGTCTAAACCCTAAGGTTCTTCCTACCCCAGACAAAGGTTGATTATCTTAGTAATAATTTGGTTCCCAAGTTTGGTATTTTTGGTTTTACTGTTCTATGCTCTTCATATTCATATAGTGTTTGGCTTTTTCAATATTTTTGTAGAGCGCCTCTGATGAGTCTTGAATAGACGAAACGCGCGTCAGACGTAGCAAAATTTATTGTCTGGAACTTTGTTGTCATTTGTATTCGAACACACGTGAAGGTTAGCACTGCTGGTGGAGTTTTATTTCCCCGAGGTTAGCCCGCTCCGGCACCAACACTTTTGAGTTGGAGAAAACATCAAAGCTTTGAATTATCCGTCTAAATTTCAAAATTGTGTAAACCCTAAGGTTCTTCCTACCCCAGACAAAGGTTGATTATCTTAGTAATAATTTGGTTCCCAAGTTTGGTATTTTTGGTTTTACTGTTCTATGCTCTTCATATTCATATAGTGTTTGGCTTTTTCAATATTTTTGTAGAGCGCCTCTGATGAGTCTTGAATAGACGAAACGCGCGTCAGACGTAGCAAAATTTATTGTCTGGAACTTTGTTGTCATTTGTATTCGAACACACGTGAAGGTTAGCACTGCTGGTGGAGTTTTATTTCCCCGAGGTTAGCCCGCTCCGGCACCAACACTTTTGAGTTGGAGAAAACATCAAAGCTTTGAATTATCCGTCTAAATTTCAAAATTGTGTAAACCCTAAGGTTCTTCCTACCCCAGACATAGGTTGATTATCTTAGTAATAATTTGGTTCCGAAGTTTGGTATTTTTGGTTTTACTGTTCTATGCTCTTCATATTCATATAGTGTTTGGCTTTTTCAATATTTTTGGTAGAGCGCCTCTGATGAGTCTTGAATAGACGAAACGCGCGTCAGGCGTAGCAAAATTTATTGTCTGGAACTTTGTTGTCATTTGTATTCGAACACACGTGAAGGTTAGCACTGCTGGTGGAGTTTTAATTCCCCGAGGTTAGCCCGCTCCGGCACCAACACTTTTGAGTTAGAGAAAACATCAAAGCTTTGAATTATCCGTCTAAATTTCAAAATTGTCTAAACCCTAAGGTTCTGCCTACCCCCAGACATAGGTTGATTATCTTAGTAATAATTTGGTTCCCAAGTTTGGTAATGTTGGTTTTACTGTTCTATTCTCTTCATATTCATATAGTGTTTGGCTTTTTCAATATTTTTGGTAGAGCGCCTCTGATGAGTCTTGAATAGACGAAACGCGCGTCAGGCGTAGCAAAATTTATTGTCTGGAACTTTGTTGTCATTTTTTTCCTAAGCAGAGTGTTACGTCTGATACAAAAATTGCTAACAGAAGGTTACATGTATGTTGCTCCTCGTTTGCTCTTCACTCAAGGAATTTTACAGAATTTCCATGCACTTATAGATAAATATGGAATTTCGATCTCTCATGTGAGTGCAGATGTTGGTTTCTCATAGGGTTTTGTTTTGTCTTCCTTTTCCGGATTTGACGCAGTGAATCGACTGATGGCAACGTGACGGTTTTGCTATTGCAAGCAAGATTTGCTTACTCTTCCGGAGCACATGAGTTCACTCTCGTTTCGACTGGAGTTCGCGTTGTTGATTGATATTCAGTTGTTTTTGTGTTTCCATGTTTTACATGATATCTGTTTTTGTCCAGATCTTGTTGCTGTTTACTGTTTTATTTTTTGCCCTTTCCGATACCCAATTGGTTCATCTGCTTGCTTCATGTAGTTGTGTATTAAAATGAAAAACAATGGGACATAGGAGGAATTTATTCGTTTTAACAGATACCTACTTTTTTCGGGTTTATTCACAACCAGAAAGGGCGATAGTCATATAAAACTTGCAGCGATGTTAACAACTAAGAGGAAAGGATACTTAGTTTTACCATGTTATATATATCAATATAACAAGAAAATACATTCCTATGGCGGTCGAGTTTGGCCAGGGCTCAAGAAGCAAAGGTGTACCAAAGGGGTAATCAGTATCATAAAACCGTAAAGACAAAGACAAAACCGGCAGACAAAAAATCATCACAACAAAACAAACCACATAACAACATAAAACACACACACAGATAACAACAAAACCGCATTGAGCAACGCGAACTCAAGAGTGAACTCATTTGCTCCGGAAGAGTAAGCAGTTCCTGCTTGCTATAGCACACCCGTCACGTTGCCAAAGATCGATTAAGTGTTGGTCAAATCCGGAAAGGATGACATTACAAAACTTTATGTCAAACCAACATCTGTGCTCATCTGAGAGATAGAAATCCCGTATTTGTATACAAGCACATGATGTCGTCCGTAAAATTTCTTGAGTGATGACAACAGCCTGGGAGCAACGTACCCCTGTGTTAACAATTTGCTTGTCAGCCGTGTAGCTCTATCAAGGAAGTCGTTGATACTCGTACTGGCGACTGAAACTAAACTTACGCTTAAAATTTTATTTATTAGCTCGAATATACGATTCCTAAAAGTGTTTAAATTATGCTCTAAGATATACAGGCATTCTCTAAGATGGTTAAAATCTTATACATCTTCTCATACGCAGTCAATTAGCTTAGGAAAAAGGACATCCACTTCCCAACTAGTAACTAGTAAAGGGAGTTTCTCGAGGATCAATTTTGGGCCCATTGCTTTTTATTTTATTCATAAATGATTTACCTTTGGAACACAAAAAATATGAAATTGATATGGATACTGATGATTCTACATAACACAAAAACAGTAATTCGGAGATAGATATTGAGCGAAACTTAAATGAAGATCTGACCTGTAACTTAGGAAATACTTGATGTAATAGAAATAATACATGAACATGTATTAAACCCCAAGAATATACTGTCACGTTAATAGGCACGGTTCAAAAAGGACATTGAGGTTAATACACTTTTAGGGAGTAAGCCATGAAACATGGCAAATGTTTATTAGTTATTTGGAATTTTTATAGATCAAAATCTTTAGGTGAAACACCAAGTATACTACATCTGTAAAACTATCAATTCAAGATTAATTCTATTCCTGAAAATGAAAATGTATCTAGATGAAAGTTGCAAACGTTTGTTTTCATTGCCTATCTTTTACCAAGTTTTGACTACTGTTGTACCTTATGGCGGATATTGCAACGACGATGGTATTCAGAGAATTACAAAATTACAAAAAGATCAACAAGTATAATTCTATGCTTGAAAAAAAAAATCTAACGCCATCTAAAGTTATCCCTGAGTTAAATTGGTTTTACGTATCATATCAAGATTGAGTTTCTTATCACAAATTAACATTAGTTTATGAAATTTTGAATACCAAAACAACGGATTATCTAAAAACTGTATGTATTCTGCGCTCGGAAAATAATAAAAGAAATTGAAACTGATTACAACCTAACAGTAATTTGTCCAAACACCAATGCTATGAAAAAATATTTTGCTTATTACATATATCCGCATTGAAATCAAATAAACTGCCAATTAATATTAACAATCATATAACTTTAAATGGTTTTAAAACGAAATGCCTTAATTCTATAAAAGGTAATGGAGAAATTTAATAGCATGGTGTTTTATATGATCTGAATTGGGTTGGTTTTTTTTTGTAAATACATGTATGCATGACAACAGAACTGTCTTTATATGCTATCATGAATATTACTTTTATATGATTTCGAGGGCCTCAATGTAGATAAGTGTAAACTAATTTAGCTATCCTCTTAAAATAAAGAACATAATTATTATTATACTTGATTTGTTTTTTTTTATCTTTTGTATTTCTTCGTGCTGTTTTCGTTCATGTTAACTGGTTTGTCGTTGACTATTTTAGGCCTCTTATAATTTGTCTAACAATACAGTTACTAATATATTTCATTCTAGGTCTTATCATTGACCAATGTATTTTGATGCTAACAAACGACATTTATGCATGAAGCAGAGGTACCAATGGGGTATCCGAATGTCAAAAGTCCGAAAGAGCAGAGACAAAACCAGTAAAAACTAACAAGAACAGGACAAACACAGACAACATGTAAAACATGGAAACACAAAACAACTGAATATCAATCAACATCGCGAACTCCAGTCGAAACAAGAGTGAACTCAGGTGCTCCGGGAGAGCAAGCAGTTCCCTCTTGCTATAGCACACCCGTTGCGTTGCCAATAGTCCATTCAAGGTGTCAAATCCGGTGAAGGAAGACAAATCAACACCCCATGACAAACCAACATCTGCACTCATTTGAGAGATCGAAATCGCATATTTGTCTACAAGTGCATGATGTCTTCCGTAAAATTTCTTGAGTGAAGACAGCAATCGAGGAGCAACATAACCCTGTGTAAGCAATTTTTGTGTCAGACGTGTCGCTCTGCTAAGGAAATCGATGTAAGTCCCGCACGCTCTGGAGTAACGTATCAATTGAGATACGTAAACTCCATAAGCTGGAGCGGACGGAATGTTGCTACACAAGAAGGGGAAGTTGACGATTGGAAAGTTGATGTCATCACGTTTGTCATAGAGCCTTGTTGAAAGTCTTCCTTGAGAGTCAATTTTGAGATGTAGATCTAAATATGAAGCAGACTTCCTAGAATCCGTTGTGTCCTTTATCTCAAGCTCCTGTGGATATATGAGATGGAGAACGTCACCAAATCGAGAATTGTTTAGTGAAAGGACATCATCAATATAACGGAACGTAAGGTTGAAAGAGAGAGCTAGTCTACGCACCTATTAAAAGTACAAAGAACGCTAAATACCTTTGGCGTCAATATTTCCTATTTTAAGAACACACATAATATAGTCAGTGGGAAACAAATACGTTAAACATCCACATTTTTATTTCCCGTTTTTCATTCTGGAACTGCTTTACACTTCTAGAGCTCCATTGTTCAAGTGTTTTGACTTCAGTTTACGTTGTTGATATCATTTTAGTTTTTTTTTATGTCGTACATTTTGTTTCATTTTCGTATTGCTTCTTTCTCAATTATTTTCTATTTCACTGTATTTGAATAACTAACCCGTTTTTATTTCTATGGTTACTGGTATAATAAACCTACGTTTACAGGTTAGTACTTACCGTCGGGATTTCGGCAGGGTAATTCGTTAAATAACACACTTCTAAAATACAACTAAAATTGTGAAATCAATACACAAAACGTTCCAAAGTATAGATTCAATATGAATAATCAGATCAATCTGATATTCAGGCTTTTGTTAAAAAACAATATGTTAATGTGTATGATTTGAAAAGAAAGTCGTTACGCAGGTATTTTTAAATGGGACCCATTTAAACTGATATTGACTGTTTTATGGAAATAGTTTTTTTAAAATTTTAGTCCGCCATTTTGTCTTATTGCAACTATGGTAAGTCCCATTAGTGTCATTTTTTTCATGTAAGAACATTTCGTAAAATGAGGCATATTAAATATTGACAAAAAGAAGAAGGAAATACAACACTGATTTTGAATATTCCATCTATATTGTTCAAGAGAAAAAGACTAAACAAGATAAAGACACACCAGAGTAATGAAATATTCCAAAAATCCAGAGATATTTAAAGCGTTTAAAAAGAACTGGCGGGTTAAGCAAAATGTTGTTGACGCATAATCGCGTTTTGAATTTACAATTATGCAATTAAAGAAGTTTTCATGGAGTTGTATTTGTCGGTTTTTGATTATAAAATCTTTCGCGTGTGGGGTAAATTCACGTTTTTCTTATAATTTATCTTCTTTACTCCAATATTCCATTATTTGCTGAAGGAGACAATATTTTGTGGTTGCGTTGCAAAGTAAGCGAATCTAACCCAACCCTACCAGTACTTTTCACATAAACAGTTATATGGCACAGTTTTAGTCCGAAATAAAAACACGGTTTTGTTGACGATAGAAGGAGCGATTATAATCGTAAAACATAATTTAAAAAGTTACACGCCTAGAAACACGGATATATTAGTTTAACATCTTTCACCAATTTAATAATATTATATATATATTTTTTATTAATCAACTACCTTATCTCTTCCATACGACGCCTAATACGTGCCAAAAATGTGTTTGTACGGTTTATTAGATTGTTTAAACGATTTGTTAATTTATTTGTACGACTTGATGCATCTGCATATGTACGATATATTAATTCGTTTGTACGGTTAATTCAAAAGTCCAAAACAGGAATGACAAAATCGGTGAACACGAACAAGGACAGCGCAAGGAAATACAAAACACAAAATCAACCAAACAGAAACACAAGTGGCAAAAAGAGTAAACTCGTGTGGTCCGGAAGAGCAAGTTGTTCCTGCCTTCCATAGCACACCAATTGCGCTGCCGATTTCTAATTTAGTGTGTCCAATACGGTAAGGGAATACAAAACAAAAACTCTATTTCAAGCTAGCATCTGCACTCATCTGAAGGATAGAAATACCTCATTTATATAGGAGTGTATGGTGTCTACCGTAAAATTTCTTTAGTGAAGAAAGCAACCGGTGGGCAACATAACCCGGTGTTAGCAATTTCCGTTTCAAACGTGACGCTCTACCAAGGAAATCGATGTAATTTCCACAAGCTCTAGAGTAACGAATGAATTGTGATAAGTAAACTCCATAAACTTGGGGAGGACGGAAAGTTGCTACACAAGAAAGGAAAGTTGGCGATTCAAAAGTTCAAGTCATCACGTTTGTCATAGAGATACTTTAGCACTTTTTCATAATTTTGCTGTTGTCTTTTATTAATTCAGTGACAGCATTACAGTTTTGTGACACATTGTTTTTTTTTTAAATTAACTTGAACTGATTCCTACGATTGTTCTATATGTCAATATCCTTGTTATTGTCTCACATCACGTTAACTACACAAAGATTAGTTCCTTAAAGAGAAAATGTTGTTTTTTTATTAATATTAGTTTAGGGGGTTTTTAAGGGGGGTCAGAATTTCTATTTCCATGTACTAAACGTTTATAAAATAACAATAGGTCTGTACATTTGTTAGCCAAACAAAACAAAAAAATACAAACATCCCCTCATTGACCCAAAAGCCTTGTGACACGATACAGTATGAAAATAAACAATTTACCACTCAAATGTTCAATACAAATGACAATAATAAAGTAATATCGTATATGTTACACGGTATTTGGCATCTGGCCATCCGAAATTTTTGTTTTGGAATGTTTATAAGGAAAACATTTTATCAATGCAAAAGTTGATAAAATGAGATTAAAAATACTAGCAGGATAAACTTTTGACAAAACATAGTATTTGTTAAGAAACCAACAGGTGATTATAGCTTTGTCATATAAAGTTTGGTGTGCGTTTTTTGTACTCTTTTTTATTATTTGTCCACCTTGGAGACTCATATTTTAAATGCCTGTACTTAGTCAGGACCATTGTGATCTTCAATTTTTCCGATATGTCTTCCTCTTTTGTCTTGTATTAAAGACAATTACGATTGGTTCTCAAAGTTTTATCAAGGAAATCGATGCTATTTCCATAAGCTCTGTCTCGCAACTTTCTGAAAATAATTAGACAAATAATGTACAACTTAAAATTATATAAATTGGAGTATATAAGTTTAGCTCTCCGTCCGTTCGTCAATCACTCTATTTTTCCTGGTCCCAACATCACAATTTTCAGACACCGTAAGCCTTAGAAAAAAGATAGAAGTACATAGTTTTGGGTAAAAAATCCTCACATATTTAGAAAAATATGGATATTGTGGGATATCTTTCCTTCTACTGCACATGGTCCATATCTACAATGTTGGGTCTAGTTTCTTTGGTTTTGGGTACTCTTTTTCAGACTGTTCAGTTTTTGACCTTCCATTAGTTTCAGTTTCAATACAGGTGATAAGAGGTTGAAATATGCATACAATTATACAGTGCATTCAAATTTATTGTAAATACCCGTTTTGACATCAACGTGTTTATTTTTGTTTTTTTGTTGTTATTTTTATGCTAGGCAACATTTATTTTAGAAACCGATATTGGGTGAAGATAAGTATACAAAGTGTTTTTGATATCTTGGGAGATCATAAAAGTGTATCAAACATATTGTAATTAAATGTTAATGAAATATAAATTACAACAAAATTCCAGACAATAAATGTTGCTACGCCTGACGCACGTTTAGGTTATTCAAGACTCATCAGAGGCGCTCTACCAAAAGTTGAAAATGCCAAACACTACATTAATATGAAGCGCTAAAAACAATAATGCAAAAAAATGTCGAATGAGAGACCAAATTATGATTTAAACCAACTTATGTCTGGGGGTCAGAAAAACGTTAGGGTTTAACAATGTAGAAATTTAAGCAGATAATTTATAGCTTTGATGTGTTCATCAACACAACGTGTTGGTGCCGGAGCTGGCTAACATCGAGGAATTAAAACTCCACCACCAGCGCTTACCATCACGAGTGACGATTTTGTTAACTTTATAATAACCTTTAAATAAAATGTGGTTCATGTATTTCACACAATCAGAACTAATATGTTTACTGAAATGAGTTAGTCATAAGCCTCTAAGTTAACTTTTTTAAAATTAATACTTGCAAGTAGGTATATTAACTTGTAATCTGTTGTTTTTCGTTTTCCATTGTTTATTGTTGTCTATTTTGATAAAATATTACTGATTTCAGAATTAGCAAACAAAAAGATGGAAGTTTTTAAGTTGGAAGAGCTGATTTCAATGACATGCCTCTTTATTTTTATTGTGGGTAGGTAGATTAGAAAAAAAAAGATACAGTTGATAAAATAAATATTTGCTAAATTCTAACAATTTGATTACGTGGTATCAATCAATACTTGTCAGTCGACCAAAATATTTAAATGGTGCCCCACAGGTAAAGCCTGCTCTCATAAAACTACTGTGAAGGGTACATCCGTAGAGAGATACGCGAGAGACTGTTTTACTCTTTATATGTTTATGGGTGGCGACAATACAGGAATCGAAGATGTAAAAAAAAAGATAAAAAGGGATCTAAAACTAATGTAGAAATTCCAACAACTATGCCGAACTGTGATATTGCTGAGAGCTTCTCTTCAGTCCGTGTTAAAATGAATCATCAACCTTGAGCAGTTCGAATCCGAAAACCAAAATACAATCCAGAAGTTGGATTCGGAGAACAGTAAATTAAAATCAAAAACCACAAGTATGAACGATTGTATTTGAAACCTAAATGAAATGTGCGATAGTAAGCTTGTTCAATACAGTTATGCTCACAAACGACTGATTAATCAACAGTTAGGATCGCTTGATGAATTTTACATTGCATTGTTTACCGATAAAATGAAAAAAAAAATCGAATCGGAAATCGTTCGGATGATTAAAGTAAACAATTCTGTTCAGCATTATTTAACTGAACTTAAACTGTCGAGCCAAAAGTCTTATGCGAAACATTTAGCGCAGAATATACCTTTGGGCCCCATGTTCAATTAAAATCCAAGATATAAGTGCCAATGAGAGCTCTGCTTTGCAGTCAAAACAATCTAACGTGACGAATCAGTCTTCCAAAAAATGTGTAATGGGTCAAATGAAATTTATGGAGTTTGTGGTCTGTTGTAAATGATTTACACCTTTATACAAAGGGTTCTGTTATTGTAAACCAATGTCAATCGTCCTTATTTATGTGTTCCATTACTAGTTCGTCACCTTATTTAGCTGATGAAATATCATTTGTAAATTCAAACTCTACTCGATATTAGTTTCAAATATTCTAGAACATGGAGATTCAAATTTAACGTTAACAGATCACAGATAGTACAGTTCTCGAAAAAATCATAAACCAGGAATAACGAAACGTGTATGAAGGAAAAATGTATTTGTTTTTTGCATTAAAAGGTGTTACCACATAGTCAACGCATAAAAACCCCTAAATATTTATGATTTTTTAAACTCTGGAAAACAATCGATATTGTAAATCTATCAAAAACCAGTAACTAATGTGTCAGATAATTAATTAAATTATTTAGACAAATCAACAAACGGATTCACCAGTTTTACCTGTGTTTAAAATAAAAAAAAAGATCAGATATTGATTTACTTTTTTAAGTTGACATCTCATTTACCGTTAAAATAAGGATGAAAGAAAAATCATTTACATTCGATATTTTCAATTTAGATTCGAGATTTAGGTATTTAAAGTTGGGGTAAATCTCAAAATAAAAACGCAGTTTATGTAGTTTACTACATAATAATTTACGTTAATGCATGATTCATTACTCTTTGGACATTTAACATGTGATATTAAATTATTTTTGAAGAATGAATAATAGTAAATAAGGCCGATTGCACAGATGCGACATATATAAAACGTTTGCAGGATAAAAAAAAACGTTTGTGTCCAATATATAAGTACCCACAACATAGACAGAAGTGACGTACTGTTCTATTCCATTGCTTTTCGTATTTTTTAGCCTGTTTTCGATACCCTTTGGGCATTCGACTGTCAGATAGGGCTAAACAAAATCAGTCAACAGAAATGAGAACAACATTAAACAACAAAACAGCAGTTAGCAACAGGAACTCACTCGGAAACTTCAAATTGGAGAGGGAAATATAGAAGCATTACGCTTGTTTCTCAATCCAAGATAAATAAATATGTTCAAAATAACAGCTAGGTACTTAGGTCGTAACAACAATGCACTAAGGTGCTTGGGATCGGTAAGCAGTTTCTGCTAGTAGCAACACACGCTTCAAGTGACGTTGCCAATGATCAATCCAGTGTGTAAAAGCAGGTAAAAACAAAACCCAATTATATGTGTATGAAAATCTAACATTCTGTACTCGAGATAGAAATCTCATTTTTGTTTAAAACCACATGTTGTCTTCTGTATTTTTTTTTTATAAAAGACAACAATCGAGGAGCAACATAATCCTGTATAATATTTTTTTTATCGGGCGAGTCGGATCAAGGAAATCAATATAAAATTGTGTCCATAAGACACGAATTGCCCAACCGTTCTTGACATATCATTGACTCCCAACGTTATTACAGTGCATGTATGGTAAAAGCTTTACTCTCTCCCCATTTACCATTGTATCAAATACCAACCCCATACACCAAATACTATCCCCATCCCCATTCACCATTTACTATCCCCATCCCCATACACTATTTACCATCCACATCCCCATTTACGATATTCCATTCCCCATCATGACATCATATATTATCCCCATATCCACAATGCAATTGTTTATTATCGACAATCTTACATATTTTACTTATTAACTTATTTTTTTTGTATTTATAACACAATTAATCAAGAAATATTCAAATATATTGTTTTTTATTGTTATTTACTAAATTAATATTTAATTTAAAGACTTGTATTTCATTTATTCTAGAATTATTAATAATACATAACAATAGTGTAAGCAATTTTCATAGAGATATTGAGTCGTAATTTAAAACAACATGCATGTGCGTCATATTAATTGATTCTGAGCTTTCCTGTAACTTTTATTTATTAACTTAACTTTTTGTTTATTTAGACAAAAAATAAAAAAGAAATATTCAAATATAAATGTTATTTTTATTTATTTAATTATTATATAATTTAAAGCGTTGTATTTAATGTATTCTCGAAATATTAATAAAGCATAAACATAATGTAAGCAAATTTTATTGAGATCTTGAGCCGTAATTTAAAACAACATATATGAACGTCATTTAATTTGATCCCGAATTTTCCGGTAACTTGTACACATTATATTTATAATTTTACCAGCCAGTGTCTACCCATGAATTCTTTTTAATAAATAACCAAAATCCATGTTTTACATGTTGTCTGTTTTTGTCCTGTTCTTGTTGGTGTTTACTGGTTTTGTCTCTGCCCTTTTGGACTTTTGACATTCGGATACCCCATTGGTACCTCTGCTTCTTTCAAATGAAATGTTTAAATATAATTAAAGTGAATATATTGTATTTGATAAAAAGCTGTACTTTAAAAGTATGTTTAACGATTTTATTAATTATTTCGAACATAATACTGTTTAAAATTTACATAACCTATATTTTCATAGTAAGACATAACACTACCGTCTTATGGACATAATTTAAAGATGGAATACAATTATATTATTTAAAATGTTGAAAGTTTTAATTAAAATGTATATTATCATAAACATTCTAAATTGACTATTAAAAATGTGGACTAATCAAATTTCATTTACCATCCCCATTCCCCATTTACCATTCAATGGACAAATCAAATTCGAGATACCATTTACCATCCCTTTTTTCCATTAAGCGTTCATATTTTACTATCCCCATCCCTATTTACGATACCATTCCCAATATACCATATACTATTCACCATCCCCACCCCCAACCCCATTCCCCATCCCCCATATAACATAGATTCGGAAGCTTTTACTATACATGGACTGTACCCGAGGTACATATATCGACCTTAAACAATAACTTAAGAAAAATCGTCCATGCGTTAAATGAGGGTCACATTGGCCTTGTGCGACCTATATTTAAGCACTGCCACCCATTTGGTGGTAAAATATCATTGACCCACCTCCACGTGGCACCGAAATATCGACCTTAACCACCTTGACAAAAAACTGTACTAAAGTGTTACAGATGGAAGGACGTATGGACGGACGGGCGAATGAGACTAAAACTATATGTCAGGTTAAGTAAGGTTGGCCATAATAAACAATAATGCCTGAAACTTTTCTATACATGTTCGATTTTAGTATAGGTAATTTGATATGAACCCCGAGTTTTTAAATACCTCAATCGTAAATTTCGATTGTAAATATCGAATGTAAACTATTTTTATATCGTGTGTAATACCATGGAGATTAATTAGGACAACAAACAAACCAGACAGTGATAAAAGTAGTAATACCTTCGACTATTGGTACATGTATGCAATGGGATTTTACCTAATACGATCACAACCAAATTCTAAAAGAAGAGGTAAAGATAGTTTTAGCACATATGAATATTTTTATAAACTTTTTAAACAAAATTCGACAGACATTTGAACTTATAATTTAACTGGTCAGATGAGCACTGTTTTGTGTCGCCTTGAATAAGACAGCTTCTGCAAGAGAAAATCAAAACATTATAAAACCCTTTCCCAATACAAAAAAAAAATATGTTTAGTACTCAGATTTTTGCCTTGGAACATGTACTCTGCAGTGCACATGTACCACATTTTATTTCCATTTTAAACATTATTTTGAATTTGAAGTTGAATTGGATACGTTGTGAAACAACTGTATTTTTAACAAAAAAACAAATTATTACGTCGCAGTGACGTAATCAAAATCGGTGATTATTTAAATTAAATATTGCATAACTTAAGCTCATCTTAATAGATTGTGAAATAACTGGCCAAAAAGGACTGTTATTGTACCTTGTACTTTACATGATAGGCATGAATACAAGCATTGCTACATTAACTTTTTGAGTGTTTAGTATATTACGTAATTTGATGTACAGTGTTACTGTTTAAATTAAAAGGGAAAAAACTAAAAATGGAAACCTCAATACAAGTTAGACAATAAATAAGCACAGGTGATTAATTAGATAAGAAAATAAAAAAAAAACTGATAGAATTGCGATAATATTAACTTGGTACAGACTTAAGAATGAGTTGATTGAGTGAGTTTTAAGCTCACTTGGTCGTCTTCTTCCATCGTCCATAGTTGTCAGTCGTCCGTTAATAATTTCGAAAACTATCTCCTTTGAAATCATATAGTTTAAAATTACTTAAACTGGCTTATACGTGTAATTATAGAAAGACCTGAAGGATATTATGCAAAGGCTCTTAAAAATCTCCATTTAGTCGTATTTGAGAAAAGACCCTTTCTAGTGAATTCCATAGAGCCAATCATTAATAAAACGAAGAATAAACGTTATATAATCATATCACATTCTCTTGTAAAATTTTGAACCCTTGTTCTACAAATGGTTAATTGAAAAAAAAAAAACTTGAATAACAAGATATGACAGAATAGTGTTTATTTTCTGTTAAATGTGGAATTTATAAATTAAATTTTATAATGACCACCTATTATCTTGTAATTTTTACCCTGATCTTGACCAGATATATAAATGCATATAAAATAACGAAAAATATATGCTTCGTTTCAAAACCGTATTTAAGTTATTCGAATGAAAAATCTAGAGAAGCCCTACTCATGAAAATGTTTATTTTTTGTATTCAGACGCCCTCATTGACATATGATTTTTTAAATATCTCCTTAAAATTCTGACATCCATGATAATCATAAGACAGGTAAAAGTTATTCTGTAACTTTTTTAGCAAGCACAAGATATCTCACTTAAATTCTCAAACTATAAAAAATGTTAAAAAGGAACGTCAGGAAAAAATAATGCCCCGAGATGACTGGGAGGATTATGTTGAGAGACTTGAACGCTGTTTGAGTGACATAAGCGCCTGGATGTCAAATAACCTACTAAAACTGAATGAGGACAAAACCGAATTGATCATATTTACGACAAAATATCAGTCTAAAAGGATGCCGACATTCCAACTCAAAGTAGGTGAAAGCTTGATTAAAAGTTCAACATCAGTCCGTATCCTTTGGGTATACTTCGATCAGTGCCTTACTATGGAAACACAAGTCGCTTCAGTGGTAAAATCTTGCAACTATCATCTGTGCAATATTGGCCGAATCAGACGTTTTATCTCCACAAATGCTTGCAAAACACTCGTTAACGCTCTGGTTACCTCTAGACTGGATTACGGGAATAGTCTACTCATTGGTATCAATAAATGTCTTTTGGACAGATTACAACGAGTTCAAAATCGGGCAGCACGTCTAGTGACAAAAACAAGAAAGAACGATCACATTAATCCTGTTTTAGCTGAACTGCACTGGCTGCCTGTAGATTTCAGACCGAAATTTAAAATTCTAGTACTCACATTCTTGGCTATACATGGAACCGCAGCGGAATACTTACGTGAACTTATACACATTAAGAAATCGAGTCGAGTGTTAAGATCGGATGATACTTTAAGACTGGAACAACCTAGAGTGCGTACCAAGACTTACGGTGAAAGGCAGCTCACTCATTCTTCGGCTATTCTTTGGAATTCTTTGCCGGTTGACATTCGCCTTTCGAAATCTATTGAGTGTTTCAATAAACAGTTGAAAACATATTTTTACAGGATTGCATTCACTTAGTGTATATTAATGCTGATTGACTAACTGCGATATTTTCTGTGATTTATTATATTTTTGTTTTTTGTTTTTTTGTTTTTTTGTTTGTTTGAGGAATTCTACTTCTACTGAACAGTTTATTCTTTTGTATTTTTAAATACTTTTATTCTTTGGTATAAATCATTTTATCTTTATTTTATTTTTAATTTTTTTTATCTTAGATGATTTTATGAGCTAAACAATTTCGTTCTTATTCTTGTATTTTCTATATTCTTTATGCATTTTTTGTTAAATAAATTATGGATAAAGTTCATGTTAAATGCATTTTACATATATATCTTTAATGATAATGTTTCCGTTTTTACCTTTTGATAGAGTTTAATGATTTTTATTTGCTATTGTGTCGTATTTTTTATTTTTTTTTACGAATTGATGTATACATATATATTTTTTATTATTATATTTTTAAGTGTTTTTGTAAAGCGCCTTAGAGTGGTTTTAGTATTATATAAGGCGCTATATAAATTATGTATATTATATATATTATTATATTTATCTATATCAATACAAATCAAGTGCATTTGGAAATGGACCTAAATTGCCATTTTAAACTCATTTAAATGTTTATTTTAATGTATTTTGCATATCTGTTATCGCTTTAAGACAATCAAAGCAGTGCTATATTCCTAAATGGATCAGTGTTATTTTTTTTCTAGTATCTGCGTTTTATGAAAACTCAATTCTACTTTATACTCGTCTTGCATATATATAAGGAGATTTACTAAACTGTTCTGAACCTATCAACAAAACAAGTATTTAGCATTAGCATAATATGAAACATCTTTATTAGTTGGGTGTGCATCATTAACACCATATGTAGAACAGATGTTTACAAACTTCGAAAATAACCATGTTACATTATAACATTTAAATTCGTATTTCATTCATAAAACCTAGTAAATTGAGCGAATCATTACGTACAATCATCATGCATTAACATTGGCTGAACTTTATAGTTATAAGCGACACATGCTCTACCTAAACAAAATCAAATGTAAACCTATGTGCCATGATAACTTAATAAATATATTAAAGTTGGTGTTCATGATATAGTGGTGAAAATTTCAGCAGGAGTGTTTTGTTAGATCTTATTATATCGATTAAGAAAATAAAAAAAGCATTTTTTGAAAATGATTTCATAGTATATATTTAGTATATATTTAGAACATATTTATGACGCATATGATAATGTATTTTTTTTCAGGTCTTCAATATTCCGCTAGTTTTTGCTATGGTAAAAATGATCTGTGTTTTGATTGGGGATATTCCGACGACAAATTAACCCTGACCTGTAAGATATTTACACTTGAACATAGAGTGCACTTCCGTGATCCGCAGGGCAAAGAACAAGGATTATGTTTAGTGCTTGATTCACCAGAGTGTAGATCCAATATAAATGATGCCACCTTGACTCTTGATTACTCCACAAATTTAACAATTTTTGAAATTCGAGGTAAACATGATACAACTGTTAACGGAGTCTGGACCTGCTCACATGGCAAGGGACTAAATGAAGCTAAATGTCACGTTACTGTTTCGGAAAATGAAGGTCAGTTCTGTTAAATAAAGATGAGTTCAAAAGTTTGAGTGCAATTAATTAAGTCGTCTGTAAAGATACAGATGGGTGCAGACCAAGCATAACCCTGACTAGACGCGTAGTGCACATTAGGTGCACTGACTATCGCGTCTGCACGTCTACTACGTTAACACAGCAGACGCGCGTCCACTTGAAAAATAGGAGTAGCTCTTTTGACTACAAAGTGCACTTTTCATGTGTCTACAAAGTGCACATTAAAGTAGACGCGAAAACTTGCGTCTATTTTTACGTCTTCTTAGCGGTCAAGTGCACATTGTAGACACAGTAAACGCAAGTTTACTTTGGGGTTAACTTTTAACTACGTCTGCCTTGTTTAAGAATTTATTCACCCTATATTTAACAG
Organism: Arcuatula senhousia; assembly: GCA_963971305.1. Taxonomy (NCBI): domain Eukaryota; kingdom Metazoa; phylum Mollusca; class Bivalvia; order Mytilida; family Mytilidae; genus Arcuatula; species Arcuatula senhousia. Next base: position 9,339,534 of record OZ020313.1, read on the forward strand.
GTATTAAATATGTTTAAAAAAAATACTTTTTTAATCAACAAGACTTATAAAAGTCAGACTGAACATACGTGAGTATCCAAATATATTCAGAGAAAGCTTTTATAGAGTTTTTACACTAAACCCACATGTATCTTCATGCAAAATGGGGATCGTTCTGTTATGAAAATTCGTTGGCTATAATAATTTACATGTAGTTAGTTGTTGCTTTGCTCCCAAAGCTATACTAGGAAGATGCACATTAAAGGGGTAATTAAATGAACATGAAAAGATAATAAAATAAAGGAAATGGGGACACAAGGTCAATTTGAGTGCGACTGAAGAATGAGTGTTGGGTATGGTCGGACAATTTAGCCTCGGGACCATACGCTTCTTCCCATATCGACCCCTACAGCAGGTTTCTTTAACTACCGAGGAACGTGTTTTTCTCAACACGGTGCACCACTATGCGGTCATGTTTTCCGCATTTTTAGCTTGACGACCCCGCCATTCTTTATGACATGCAGGACTGTTCTATTCAATCACCTGACGCACAAAATCAGGTTATAGGAAATTGGTCTGACCCGATGTATGTCATGTTATTTTAGGACCCTGTAGCGATCCTTTGCCGAAAAGCTTAGCCATCCTGCGGACCTAATCGCCAACCGGAACCCCGACGGGTTACTAATAATTCAAATTAAAGTCTATACACTGCTATTGTATTTAAAGAGATATTAAATGCCAGTGACTTATTTTTATTTCCCCGCGTCGGCATGTCGGGGGGATTAAATTTTACCCATGTTCGACCGTACGTTCGTCCGTAAGAATTTCCTTTAAGATTTTCTCAGAATCCGTACATGAAAACGATTTGAAACTTGGCAGGATGGTTCAGTATGACAAACTGTAAGTCCTTGGCGACTTTCAGACCCGTCGGAAGTCTTCTTTCTGTTTGGGACTGGCCTCATATGGAGGAAGATGTACGGGACATGAATGCCCCCGCACCCCAAAACAAAAAGTAGATGTCCAACATGCCCTGAAAATCACTTCGCTTAATTGTCATTCTGAACCATCCTGCAAGATTTGAAATCATTCACATGTATGATTTCTGGGAAAACTTGACTTACTTTTTCATACAAATTTTAATATTGGCCCAGACCAAAAAATGAACTAGAAAGACGCCTTAACATCGCATTATACGTAAAATTTATTATCATAAACCACCTTAGCAACTTTCAAATCAATTATTCTGATATATGATTTTTGATGAAAGTTCACGACAGAAATTCGTACAGACGAACGGACGAATGGGCATGAGTAAATCTTGATGCCCCTTACATGTCGTTGCAGAAACGCATAAAACTATCCCGTCTATTTTTGGGGTGCCGATTCATTAAACGCTCATTCTGTTTAAAAACATATTTTGTTTAGTATATCAAAAGTTATCTTAGTTTCTAAAAACATCTATTCTATACGCAAATAAGGGCTTGCATCAAGTCGCAACTCAAGAAATTTTAAAGAAGACATATTTTGCTTGTATAGACAAATATACGGGATTTTTATCTCTCAGATGAGAACAGATTTTGGTTTGATTTATAGAGGTATAGATTTATCGTCCTTTGCCGGATCACCTGAATTAATTTACTCTAGTTTCCACTCGAGTTCACGCTGCTGATTGCGTTTTGATTGTAATACGAAATTTTGTACGATGTGTCTTGTTTTTTGTAGCGTTTTTATGTTCAACTGTTTTGTCTTTGCCTGCTAGGACTCGTGGTATTCGATTTAGTGATAATTTAGTTGGTTATTGCTTAACTCCCAAGCAGCACGATTTCAGCTATATCCGGGAGACGAACATGAAAGTGGTGATACAATGAACATGAAATGATAATGAAGTGGAGGAAAATGGGACACAAGTCCAATTGGGTAGGAGAGTTTTGACTGCCACTGGAAAAAGGAGTGTTGGGTAGGGACGGAAAATTTAGCCTCCTGCACGGGGATCCTCCGGGTCCTACTCTTACCAAGACAGCAGCAGGATTCTTTAACGTGCAAGGAACGTGAAATTTTTCCCCAACACGATGCACCACTATGGTTTGCGGTCAACTTTTCCGCATTATAGCCTGACGACCCTGGCATTCATTATGACAGGGCTGCCACATTTAGCCACCTGGGGAACACATCCCACTCGCTTTGTGGGCAAAGCAGCCTGACCCGATATCAGTGGACTTTAACCCACAAGCTTAGCACTGTTTTGGGCCTATTCGCCACCCGGAACCCGCACGGGTTCTTTAGTGATAAGCATACCCACTCTGCTACATTTATAAAACAAAGATGACCGTAGGATTATTATGGTAAAGCGATTTTTGCAATTGACTGACATTTAAATAGCTTCAGTTGGCTTGGAAGTAAAGAACCGACTGACATAGAATAGAAAAGGGAAGACAAGACATAATCCATCATGCTAAAGCTTTGTAACAAATCTAAAATCAACCCGTTAAGAAGAACCCGAAATAAAGGTAATAACAAAACTACCGAACTTGAATGTTCAATCTCATAGTCCAGAGAAAATGACAAAAACGAATCAGTCATACCGGAGAACTGGTGGATCGCAATGGTCCTGACTTGGTACAGGCATTTTAAACGAAATGGTGGGTTAAACCAGGTTTTATGGCGCCAAACCTCCCTCTTCCATTGCGATCTTAGGATCCGGTAATGACCATAGAACACAACATAGTTGTGAGACACAATAGGGATATTGAGGTGATCATCTCAGTACAGCACACCAGTCAAACACTAATTAAAACAATTAACTATCATATCTTTTAACTCAATTTTGAACTTTTCTACTAGTGGCTGATAACGAAGAAAGAATTTTTTTAGTGATCGTATGAGACGTATTTTCTTGTAGCCCTGCTTCAAAAGTCGGTCACGAAGAAACCGGTGTCTGATCAAAAAATCTGTGAAATGTGTGCAAGCTCTGGCATATCGAATAAGTTGAGAAATATAAACACCGTATGCAGGAGAAGTAGGTATATTGCTCTGTAGATTAGGAAAATTAATAATTTGAAAATTAAAATCGTCTCGTTTATCGTAAATTTATTTCCCCAAACAAATATGTTACGAAAATTTGTTTGGATCTATATACGGACAGACAGACAAGACAGAGACTGCAACCAAGCCCCTCCTATTACGAATTGGGGTTATGATATCAACCGGTATGTAAACTACGCAAAATGATTACAATTTTTAACAATTAACGATGCCGCCATGACCGGTGTATCAGTTTGTTTAAGTGAAAGTTGTTTATTTTGCTGGCTAAGTTGGTACCTTACTGATTTAGCATTGTGTGTTAACATTTGACTAGTCTTGGTAAAAGTTTTCATGTTCGATGACTTGATTTTCAAACAAGAATCCCGCGTAGAAATATACTATTTTCCTTAAACTTACCAATTTGTTGGTTATTTGTTCACACAATCCACATAAACACACTCAACAATATCGCGCCTCGCTCCGTTCGGCGAAAATCAATCTTTATACCTCGCCTAAACTTAAATCCTTGATCCGCCCCCTGAAACTTGTTATATTCTTTTTAATCGGATTTAACGGACTTCATAAAAAATCTGAATCGTTTGTTCATCGCTGATGAATTCCTCTTAGTGAATCATGTCATGGCCACAAGAACTATGGATTCCTGTAAAAAGTGTTATAAACGTATTATTTTGAAAATTCTCCTTTTGTTTTGCATGACCGCTAAAATGAATTTATTAATAGGGGTGCGAAAATGTTGTTGATAATGGAATGAAATTGTTAAAATTATAAACAATCTTTCGATGTTTTGGATACATTTTAGCATCGAAAATGCAAATCGTTGTTAGTTTTGAAATTTCTAGTTTTTAGACGCTTATGTGTTACCTTTTCTGAGATTTTTTGAAACAATCTCGATCGGATAAGACAAATTTAGACTGAACCAGAGCACAATGCAAGGGAGATGTTTGGTGCACCATAAAACCTAGTTTTACCATCTATTTCTTTTTGAGATGACAATTTAAAGTCAGGACCATTGCGATCTTTGTTTTTATCCGGTATGTCTTTCTCGTTCTGGATTATTTTATCACTGTAGGTAAGGAAACAGTCGAGAAAAATAAATTAGGAATACAATGATTGAAATTGTAGTACCGAAACCGACCAGCACTGTGAAATAGGGGAGGGTTGCAATTGGAAACCATCCTGTTGAACAATCGGAGTAAGACAAAAATGCTTTTCTTTTTATTTTAGTGTTGTTGTGGTTAAGTCATAATAAAATAAACCGTAGAAATAAAATCTGCACATATTCACTATCTCACAAAGATTGTGTTTAAGTTTCATGAAAATTTATTAAGTGGCATCCCACTGTTTCCCTTTGACATATCAAACTAGCTAGTAGTGGGTACATGCTAATAAATCTTAGATTATCGATGATTGACCTTATCAGTGATGTAATAATAAAGCAATTACCTAAAAAGTGCAACTAAACTAATTTCATGTACTGTATATATTTAAACGATTTTATTTTTCTGAGATAAATCAGTCAATGCTCAAAATCTGTTGACAAGTAACGGAGATACAAGGGACGGACCATTTAACTTGAAGGGGGGGCTTGGTTTTTTGCTAAGGTCAGAATTTTTTTTCCGAGCGCTTATTCAAAGCGTCGCGACAGAATATTTTTATTGATTAGAATTTTGTTAATTTATAGCATTAATCCTTAGATTCAAAATATATTTTTAACCCTCTGCTGCCAAAATATTTTTTTCATCAAATTTTCAAATATATTTTTTTAGAAAATAAAACAAGCCCCCATTTCAAGTGAAATGGACGGTCCGGAAGTGTTTGCAGTGCTAATTTTGCACCTTTAAATCTATATCAACGATCCCTCCGGAAAAAAGATTACACGTTAGCTTACCGGGAGTTGCGCACTGGGGGGGAATCGAAGTCGTTAGCTAGTTTAAAAGTGGATATTACAGATATTAGCAATGAAATATAAAACATCTCAGTGGCAATTTTGCATAATCATATTTTAAAGCAACACCAAAACAAGCACGTACATTTTACCATTTTTAGCAATTCATTTTAAATATTTAAAAAGATAGAACATATTAACTGTATTTGGGACTGACTGGAACGTCGTATAGGTTTATTCTGGAGTGAAGGTTAGAACTCGATCTATGAATTAGCTAAAATTTAAAATATAATGGTGATAAATTTGCACAAATTTGAAAAGTTATTACTGCATCAATCAGTATAGAATTACGCATTGTCAAAAACCTTAGAAATTTGGGTTGAAACTTTAGAAGTCGGAATCTATTAGTTTCCAAAATTTTGTATAAAACAAATGAACTATGTTACAAAGTTTGCAAAAATTCTCAAGGTGTGCGGACCGAACAGAGGTTAACAGGCCTGTTGGACCTGTGCTAATTTCAAAGACTGTAAAATAATGAAATTGGATTATAATCCGATAAGAATTTAAGAGTTGCGTTATCTTTATTGTTCAAAGTTGTTAATTTAATTCATACATGTACATGTCAATGGACATTATAAAGGTCCCAGTACGTCATCGTGATAATTACTTGATTATTAACCCATGCTGAGTGAGGTTTACCATCTGCTATTAATAAGCCAACGCAGGTGTGAAGTTTGGTTTTCCGAGATTAGACGACGAATACCACATACCGCGCATTTAACAATTTGGGGACATTCAACTTCGATCAAACTCGAGCATCATCGCAAATTGTTTTATCATCGTATTCGAATGGGAAATAGTACATGAAAACATGCTGATCTTTTTCTTAAATAAATGTAAAAATTAAATTAGTTTATAGTAAATTATAAATAAATTTAAATGTAATGAAATAAAAACAATAGTACGTGATTTTGGAAATCGAGTGTGTTGCATCCTGGCGTCAACAGTATTTGCAATAGATCCTGCATTCTACCGACCGAAACTGCATGACACGATCTGCATGCCATTATTGACTAACAGACGAACTGTTGATCGGCAGACGACGTTCATATCAGAATGTCATCTAGGGCAAATTAATCATATCAGTACATTGTATCTTAAAGTTTAAAATTTAATTTTTTTGCAACCTTGCGTAAACATTATTCTTAATATATAATGTTATCTCAAAATTATCTCATAACAGATTGTCTAAAAGTCTTGCAGCTATCTGTCAAACTTTAGTAGAATTCCACCGTGAAAAATGAGAAACTACATGTATATTCCGAATAACGCACAGACGGACGGGTGCTCGTGTAATAAATCTGCATATGATAAGTAAAGAAAACTGCATTCATTCTAGTTAATATGGAATAATCTTGAATGTAAGAAAGCTAATTTGAATTATATATTGTCTTAGCTACATGCATCCTCGGGAAATCATTGATGAATGAGTAAGCGAGAAAAGATTCCCTGTGTTTTCGAGGATCAGCTTCATGCAAATTACATGTAAAACAGTGCTACCGATTATACCGAAAAAAAGCCGAAAGTAAATAACTTGAACATCCTTCGATCATAATTGAAGTAAGAGATCAGCTGGCACCATAAATCCCGTTTTAACCCAGGCGCTATTTCTTTTGAAATGCCTGTAACGAGTCAGGACCATTGCGAACTCCAATTTCTTCGGCATTTCTGCCTTGCTTTGTCTTTTCTTTTGGATATAAGAGATTGATCATCTAAGTTCTTATTGTTCATCTATCGGGGAAAGCCGAAGGGGACTTTAGCTATGCGCTCTGTCCGTCACGCCTCAGTTTTTCAAACATTTTTCTAAACGCTATGAATGAACTGTAAAAGTTTATCAATATTTTTTACCAGAAATATAGATAACCATTTGAACACAGAAATATGGAACCAGTAGCTATGTACTGTTTTGCAATACTCCCAGAATGTTTTTCACCTTTATTTTTTATTATTTGTCTCTCACGGCAACGCGTAGCGGGAAAATAGAAATGCCGGGCGTCCGTCCGTGCGAATATGTGTCCTTGCATGCGTCCGTCACACTTTTTTGTAACAGATTTTTCAGCTACTATTAATCCTAGGCTCTCAATATTCGGTATGAAGCTTCAGGTAGGAGTTTCATATTGTGGGATGCGTTTCCAGGTTTTTCGTTGACATGTACCTTCTTCCTGTTTAATAAGCTGATTTCGAATTTTAAGGGTAACAAGAGGCTCATAGGAGCCTAAATCGCTCACCTGGTCTTATGTCAACCATATGAAGACTTTTGAATAGCTAAATGAACTGAATGTTTAAGCAAGAAAAAGCTTTTCTCTATCTGCAATAGTTTTCATTCTAAATAAGCTAAAAAAACACTAATATTCACATTTTAAGGGCTGTAACCACTATAAGGGGTCATCTGACAACTTCGACCCTTTGGAGACTTTTGTAGAGCCTAATGAGCTGAACATTTAAGCAAGCAACCGCTTTTCTTTATCTGCAATAGTTTTCATTTCATAGGGCAAAAACATGAAAAAAAACGCTATTTTTGACCTTAAAAGGGCCATAACCCCTATTAACGGTCATCTGACAACTTTGACCCAATGGCGACTTTTGTAGAGCTTTTGATTCTGAAGAGCTTAGGATCCTTTGGACTTTTTCTATCTGGTATGGTTGCTGAGTTATAAGCCATTTTAAGTGATTTTACCCTATGTTCTATTTTAAGTAACAGCGGCCATGATTTTATCGAATCATTTTAAAATGAGGATCGTTTGTTGCCAATATGTCATATATTATTCCTTTAAAGTTTCAGTTAAATTGGTTCAGTGGTATCAGAGAAGAAGATTTTTGAAATTGTTAACGGACTACAGACGACGACGGATGACAGACGATGATGGACGCATAGTGATGGCATAAGCTCACTTGGCCTTTCTGAGCTACTACTATTCGTAGGCCTTTTGATATTCGGTATTCAGCTTCAATTAGGGGTCTCATACGTTGTATGGTGGGAAGCGTTTTCATGTCTGCCGCCTTTGTACTACCTGCTAGGCAAGTGGACATAAAATGTTTGCAGCTCGGCGGGGAAGCGAAGAAGTCTGTTCTTGTTAAATCCGAATATTTTTAGAATAAGTCTTTCCTACTGAGGTGTAATGAATGGCAATACAATGCATGTATACACGGGGCAATTCAATATGATATACATGTAGCGATAGTGTTGAGTATGAAAAGTATGCTGCTCAAGACTGGAAAACGTAAATAATAATGCTGCATCACAAAAGTTATAATCCGTGCGTTTTTCTCATTATCACACCTAGTGGAGTTCACGAGAGATGACCAAAACTTACATAGATTTACATAAAGTTGCTTTTGGTAAGCCATTTAAATAGAATACGTTTTGTCTGGTAAAGAAAAAGTATCAAAGTTTGGATTATTTTAATTTGTGTCTTGTGTCGGTTTTCTATAGTCACCTTACTAGGGGTGATAAGTAAGCCTCGGAATAGAAAGCATTAGCCCGAAATAGAAATAAATATGGAAGGGCTAACAAAACAGAACAAACCATTTTTTTCAAAGTCTCTTCCCATGCATGTTTCGGCATCCTTCGACAATACCTTTGACAGGCATTGCTTTTGTTGTTGTCTTTTTTCGGTTGTTCACTGGCGACCTTGGTTAGTTTGCAGGAAGTTGAGGTGTCGCCCTTAAAATATTTTAATTACATGAAACTGGATTTTTTGGGGCAACTTTTAAATCTTTAGCTATGTATGTTTAGGGGAATGAAAATAAGAAGGTATTTTAGCGTTAATAGGATTTTAATCACTGAGTATATATAACTAAATTTGTATACAACGGACAACATAAATTTTATGCAAGCTTTTAATACCGACGGAAAACCGTCATATTATATTAGACGTCTTTTCTTACTTTCGAAATACGAATACCAATTGCAAAAATAAAAATACACATTATCCTATACAATGTTTATAAACCTGACCCGGAGTGAACGTGCGTCTAGTGTGTGTCTACAGTAGACGCAGTAGACTAAAGTTCACTCCTGCGTCTACTAAGGCTGCGGTGTCTACTTTTGGAACAATTTCCATAAATGCGTCTACTTTTGCGTAAACTAAGTGAACATTTGTGTGGTCGTGAAAGTAAACGAAATGTCAGCTTTAACGTCTACTGAAAATTTCAAGTAAACGCAAAGTGCACTTAACCATTAACTTAGTAAACACAGAGTGCACATTGCGTGCACTTATACACCCGTCTAGATGTTATGCTTGGTCTGCACCCAGCTGTAGGACTATATCAATAAGAATGCAACCCAAACGATAGAGGTCAATAAATTATAAAAATACAATATCAAATTAGAACATCTCGTTTTTTGCACTTAGTAGTACATGCAGTAATTAAAAAACAAAAATCAAAACTCAGTTTAACAAACACAAAAAACAACAAAACAAACTCAAATATGAGCCAAAAAAAAACCAAATATTTTTTGACAACAGAAAATATGAGATGTAGCAGAAGTGCACGCGACACAGCTCACATTACACAAATGGGTATCACCTTTGTACAGTCATCAATTTAGGATTTTGCAGTAACAAATAAATACTTGACTTTCGTCCTTTCAAAATATGTATATAACAAAATTCTTATGACATTTTATACACAAAAGACTTGTACAAGAATAATTAGAATGTAAATTTTAGCTAGAACCATGATCACTCTCCTAAACAAGGCTCATAATCATATTATAAATAACACAGAAAGCAACGAAAGACTGGTAGTGACATTAGTTCTTTCCCATTTCTGGATTGGAACTACACATATTATAGTTCGTTCAAAGTTTACATTTCTGACTTCCAAGCTCGCATTTCTGACTTCCAAGTTGACATTCCTTGTTCTGAGTTGACACTTCTCAACTTGGAACGGAAAATGTTAACTTGGAAGTGTGAAATGTCAACTTAGAACTGAGAAACATAAAATTGGAACTGTGAAATGTCAACTTGGAATTGAGAAATGCCAACTTGGAAGTCAAAAATGCGAGTTCGGAGGTCAGAAATGTCAACTTGGAACTATGATATGTGCAGTTCCAATCCAGAAATGTGAAAGAACTAATGTCACTACCAGAAGCTTTCTGTACAACGCTGTGTGGCAATTGTAGACAAAAAATCACTTCTCCAAAATTGCCATGTTGGGGTTAAAAGTGTTTTTTGAAAATTTGAAATAAAAAAAAATGATATCGAATAATTCCTGACAGCGGTATGAGCCGATACTGTCATTCCAAAGCAATTACATTGACTGTTTTCGTTTCTTCTGTACCTTATATATATATTTTGCCCTAAAGCAAACGTGAAATATATCAAGAACAATAATATAAATGTTGGCCCATCTGATTCACTTTTTCGAAGAAAACAGTGGAATAGTCGATTATCAAAACAAGTGTTTTCGTGACATTATAGTTAAAACATAATGTGTAAATTAACTTCAAGAACAATATTTTAATGATACATAAGGTGGTGATATTCATTTTAAAATTTGATATGCGAAATATAAATCATATTTTGTGAAAAAAGTTGTTGTTTTGCTTTTTGTAGGTAGCTGCAAAGACAACCAACCCAACGCCAATGACACGAACAATGGTTTGTACGCTTTCATGTATGCATTTATAACATAAATGCAAGATTATGAGATATAGAATAAATGTACGCGACAAAACCCATATAAATAAACGGTATTTTGAAGAGAAAAGAACCAGCAGCATTCAACGAGGCCAGTTGGCGCTGCTCATTGTTATTTGATTGACCTTTGGTGAAATAAAATGCATGCAATTCAAATTAGGTCGTGAAATAGCAAAAGAAAGACCTCCTTCTCAAACTGTGAATAGAAAACACCAAAACGACAAGTACAAACAAAAGCTATGTCAAAGATTCCTGGCTAAGGTACAGATACAAAATGGCGGGGTTAAGTGAGTTTTTGGGCTCAACGTTTACAATTATTAATCCCGAATCAAATCGAAAAACGTTCAAACCAATAAACTGAAAAAGAAAGCCAGCGATTTTTATCTGAGTTTCTACTATGCTGATGTATTTCAAAAATATGTTCAACGTACAAATGTGAGGTAGCGTTTGTGTTAGCATTATAGCTCTGTGGTACTTATTAACATTTTCATTTTAGGGTCTTATATAGGAATTGGAATTCCAATCGGGATAGTCATAGGGATCGTGTTAGGATTTATTCTTCGTTATTGCTGGGAGAGAAAACAATGTCGGATATGGTATGTTTAAGTAACATCAAATACAAATCTACACATGTTGTTGTACATTTGATATTTATACTTACAGTACTTGAACCGATCAATGCAACAATTTTTGCGATCCGTCACGCGTCATCAATCAGTCACCAATCAGTAATCGATTCGGTCTCAATCATTCACCAATCCGTCATCAATCAGTCACCAATCCGTCATCGATCAGTCACCAATCCGTCCGATCCTATCCGTCAAATGCATCCCATGATGCAATTTACCAATCCATCACGCGTCAATTCAATCTAAAATACGGAATTTTTAAGTTCGTTTCGCTTATTGTATCACGTGATTCCTAGATCGAATGTATAAAATCTTTGAATAAAATAGAAATCTATATAAATAAATGTAAGAGCGGGATATTTGACAAGTTTTATATTAACAATAAAAAATAGAATATTACAAAGCACAGCCAAATTGTGCTTTAATAAATATTAAAGTCAAACTTTAATGTAAATTAAGATATAACGCATTTCTGTTTTAAAATGCGAATATTCATATGATTTTTGATGTCAAATATATTATATTTTGACATAAATCATTTAAAATCTTGTCAGAAAGTTATTTTGAAAACAATTTTTTATGATTGTTTTAAAACCATCATATAATATTAAGCTCAAACATCATATTTTTGATTTCTCATACATTTGTAGCTTGCATAAGAAATGTTTGATCTTAATATTTCTATAATGGAAATAAATTTTCTTCATAATCTCATAAAAATGGTTAAATAACCTTATTTTTCGAGTGAAAGATATGAAGTTATTCAAGTTTTCAAAAAGTTATAGCATTTATGTGTCAAATCTGATGAAAATAGTTGTTTCGCAAACAATTTCATGTCAATTTTATTCAACCGTCATATAATTTTAAGCTAAAATATAAGATTTTACTAAGTTTTATATATTTTATATAAGAAATTTGCAAATGTGATCTATATTCCTTTCCGAACAAATTTCTTAACTATATGAACTTTATTTTTTAAGTCAGCAATATGTTGTTATGCAACTTTTCAACTTATCTTAGCATTAATGTGTCAAACCTGATGAAAAAAGTTGTTTCGCAAACATTTTCTTGTCAATTTTATTTAACCGTCATATAATTTTAAGCTAAAATATAAGATTTAACTAAAGTTTCATATATTTTACATCAGAAATTTGCAAATGTGATCTATATTCCTTTGTGAACAAATTTTCTTCATAATCTCTTAACTTTATGAACCTTATTTTTTAAGGTGCCAATATGTACTTATGCAAATTTTCAACTGAACATGCCATTAATGTGTCAAATCTGATGAAAAAAATTGTTTCGCAAACATTTTCTTGTCAATTTTATTAAACTGTCATATAATTTTATGCTCAAATATAAGATTTAACTAAAGTTTCATATATTTTACATCAGAAATTTGCAAATGTGGTCTATATTAGTTTGCGAACAAATTTTCTTTATTATCTCTTAACTTTATTAACCTTACTTTTTAAGGCAGCAATATGTATTTATGCAACTTTTCAACTTAACATACCATTAATGTGTCAAACCTGATGAAAAAAGTTGTTTCGCAAACATATTCTTGTCAATTTTATTAAACCGTCATATAATTTTAAGCTAAAATATAGGTTTAACTAAAGTTTCATATATTTTACATCAGAAATTTGCAAATGTGATCTATATTCTTTTGCGAACACATTTTCTTTATTATCTTTTAACTTTATTAACCTTACTTTTTTAAGGCACCAATATGTATTTATGCAACTTTTCAACTTAACATACCATTAATGTGTCAAACCTGATGAAAAAAGTTGTTTCGCAAACATTTTCTTGTCAATTGTATTAAACCGTCATATAATTTTATGCTCAAATATAAGATTTTACTAAAGTTTCATATTTTAAAATAAGAAATTTGCAAATGTGGTCTATATTCCTATGCGAACAAATTTAACACAGTGAATTAAAAGAAAATTAAAATAAAATTTACTAGATTATTGATATCTCCTGAATATTTTGTTGTTGAATATATGTTACAAATTGTTGAAATAATCATTCTAAGCAGAACCCTTTAACATTTCAAAGATTTTTTCAGTACAGTTTCTGTTTTTGTATTTAAAAATCAGAACAAATAAAATAAAATTATATTATTATTATTTTTATGGAAGAAAAGAACACGAACTTTGCCTATTTAGTTTAAAGGAAGTACTATGTAAACATTTATTAAATTCATTAGATTAATAATATTAACATATTTAAATAGAAAATGTACGTCTTGTTTAACACTATAGCATAATTCATTTAAAACGAATTAAATTAACGCCGTCACTGGTTTGTGTTGCGTTATACATGTTATAAACGTATAGGTAAAAACGATTACTTCGTTTTACAGAAGAGTTTTCTAATTATACCGATCGATCGTATCAGTCAAAATAACGGATCGATAGCACGGTTACCTATGGTATCCGTCATCCGTCCAATCCGTCCGATCCGTCATCAATCAGTCAACAACCAGTCACCAATCAGTCACCAATCCGTCATCAATCAGTCATCAATCCGGTCCAAACGCGTCATCAATCCGTCACCGATCAGTCATCGATCCGTCAAAGTGTTGCATTGATCGGTTCAAGTACTGTAATAACAGAATAAAGCAATAAACTCCCACTAAGCCAAATGTACGTGTCTGATGTAAAAGATTTGAAATTTTGGTTGCTTAATGAAGGTTCATGTATACGTTTACCTCAAAATAGCATAAATTTAGATCGAGTTTTCAGTATGTTGAGAGCTAAGGCTGCATATAAAATTCAAAAATAATTGTAACAGGACCTAGATATATTAATTTCTTGTCAATTTTTATTTATTCTTTTTTTATGATTCTGTATTTTGAAGATCTTCTTATTTTCCTTTTTTGAGCAAAGCCGATTTTAGGTTCAACTCCCTTGCACGTGGCCTCAAATTTCATGGGACATTAATTTTAATTATACATGTGTTTGCCCAAAACAGTTAACCAACTTGTCGGTTTAGAGTTACAATAGAGATATTTTGTCCTTGTTCAAACGAAACTTGAACGCAAAACCGTACCGACAACACTGTGCTATCTTGAACAAAATAATTGTGTGGATAAAATAAGGTTTCTTCGTATCTAGGTCCTACTATACTTATTTTGACCGAATATGCCGTTTCAGTTGAACATATACTATCCTGATGAACCTTAATTGGTTTCAACTTGAAACTTTTGGTATTTGTCAAATCGTTTTTTGTTATCATGCAAACTACACTTTAAGCGTTGTTGTATAGAGGTAATAAATTAACACTAAGTATTAAGCCACACATAATAATTTGTTTTCCTTTAAATTTTGTCCTATATATTTATAATATTTGTCATTGATTTTTTTATATCCTCGGTGCTGCATTTGGCTTCCATGTTCGAACTTTTGAATTTTGAGTACTTTTCATTCAATACTTTGGTTTTTCATCGCCCAATGTTTTAATTCAAAGGTTACTCCTTGAAATGTCGATACAGTAAACAGAATAACCAAATTAACCATCCACTAGTCAAAGCAGTACGATTACTGAAATAAAAATATTAATGTTATATAAACATATATCTTTATATAAACGTGTTAAAAGTGCTTTACATGGACATGTATTTATCAATTTCATTTAGGCTTTAGTTCAGATATGGCATGTTACATTGAATCGTTCAGAAAAAGAAAAGTTTATGTAGCTCACATTTTTTTTTCTTTTAATTAACACACAACAGGAGGAAGACTTGCAAATCAGCTTTTTTGATACAACTACCCATACTATTTCTCTATTCACAATTTTCTTGTTTCCAAAACTCAATTAAAAAAAAAACTAACTACATTTCGGAACTTAAATGATAATTTTTAAATGTACAAGAAGAAAAGAAAAAAGTCGAAAACAGTCTTGATTAAGCATCTTCTGACACTTTCTTTTTTGCCTTGTTCTTCCCAGTCAGACGCTTCCCTTTCACGTGTCCTCATTCAGGTTTTGGTGGCATCTTTACATACTTGCGATGGTCAACTCACACAAAGCGCGAACATACAAGATAAAGTAATATCATCTTTTTCTGTTCTATCTTAATATAGTTTCTTGATATAAGCTTCAATCAAATATCTAATCTAATCTTAATGGTCGATACCAGAGACAACAGGGGCAAACTTGGAGAGCCTTCGTTGTTTTAACGTGTTATCCATACATAATAACTAGAAGCAGCAAAGGACAACTACTATATAATCTTTATTGCAGATCGCGTTATTACTTTTCATACTTTGTATACCTATCGGGGTGTATCGTAGACCAATCATTTGCTTAACGCAACGTCGTACAGCCATCGAATAACTTCGTTTCTCCTTCCGATCTACTTCTCAACAAATCTTTATAACATTTTAACAACTTCATAATCGGTTCTCATCCATTCATATGTGCTAGTTTTCTAATCGTTTAGCCATTGGTTCTAATAACATACCCTTCGGTTTTGATTTTGATTTTTAGCAACGTCGGAACTTACTTTGCACGCAGTTAAAATTTGTACATTCGTGTGTCAAAATCATGACAGTGTGACGCCAGCATAACTGAATCTCAACATCATACTAGCTACAAATGCAAATGTTGACTTGAATTATTTCATTTAGTACAAAGGGTGTTAAAGGGTTTTCTTTACTTCTACTTGCAGGTGAGGATCAAAGACCGAGAAATAATGGCTTCTAGTAACGGACAACTACTACGTAACTGCCATGAAAAGATCAATAAATTTCCTTAATTGTTTTTTTTTCGTCTAATTAGTGTTTGTTGAGGTAACAATAGTATATAAATATTTTGATATTGTTCGAGTCTATTGTTCGTGGGATCAAAATATTTATTTTGAAATCCCACATTGAAATATTGTAAAATAGCATTTTCTAATTAAATAACTGAGAATTTGTTCATAAACAAGTTGGGTTTTAAAGATGGCCACTCTTCATGTTTAAGAAACTGATTTCTTGAACTCCTCTAGACTATACCTTTAAATACTGAAGAATCTTTTGTACGTTGACCAACTGAAAACAATGTTTAAACAGATAAACACCGTCGATTGAACTAAAAACATAAAACAAATAATGCGTAAATCAATTAATTTACAATGAATGTATAAATAATTAAAATGCCATTTGTTCAGAGAACAAATGAGAGGTCTTTCCCTGTCTCTTGTCTCTCTGTCGCTTTAGCATGTTAGCATTATGGTGTCCAATACAAGTACTATAGACAAATGAGTCATTTGGTTTTCGATATAAGGTTACCAATAGTTATCAAATAGGTTCCAGAATAAAGATCAAGGGGCCTAGTGTCAGAAAAAGGATGGTTGCTAAGGACATTTTGTTGGTTGCTATGGACTAAGGGTTACTTCCGGTTGACAAATTTTAACTCTAAACTCGGAAAGTAGTCTTGGTTAAGAATATATATGTTTGCTATGGACTTTTCATAAATGTTACCTTGTTGCTAGGGAATGACCTTGACCCATGACCTTTGACCTTGGACTCAAATTGTAGGTCTTGGCATTCTGATTCATTTAAGTATACATGTTTACTATACTATCTGTTATGGTTTTCAAGTTTGGGCAAAAAACGTGTTTCGCGAAACTTGTTTTGGCCGCCATTTTGGAACCAGACAACCAAATCATACACTGTTTGGACTCAAATTGTAGGTCTTTTAATTCTCTCTCAAATGAACCCTACATTTCATTCACCATCTGTAACCGTTTAGAAGTTATAATTAAAAAAACATTTTCTAATTACGAATCAAGGGCCGTAACTCAAAAACAACAAGTTTTACGCTTTCGCACCTGAAACATTTTTTGTATCTTTCGACGTGGCAAACATTTTTTCCATTTATTGTCCGCTTTAATTTTTTACAGTTTTTGTGTTATACTCAAAAAACAATTTCCGATGGCGGCCATTTTGAAAATGGCTGTCCGTAGCCATTCGACTTTGGTTTTATATCGGAGGGCATAAGTTTACGGTCTCAAAGAACCCACATGTTTACTATATTATCTCGAACGGTTTAAAAGTTATAGGCCAAAATGCGTTTCACCGAAACGCGTCAAGGGCTGTAACTCCAAAACGGTCAGTCGAATCGTTTCGGTTACAAAATATCAAATGTAGATCTCAATGAGACTTACATTTTTCATGTTTATTGTATTCACCAATATGTTACGGTTTTTGAGTTATGGCAATACGAAAACTTCAAAGGTGGCCATTTTGAAAATGGTGGACCAAAAAAATTTTTTGACCCCGGTTATGTTTTTAGGACCCCAAAATCTACCTGAATACCAAGTTTCGATGAAATCGTCCAAAATTGACCCTTACAGATAGGTGCACACATAACCTGTACGGAAGTTAACATAAAGTTAACTTTGTGACTGCTTTCCACGTCTGCTCATGTCTGCTTTAGCAGACATTCAAGTTAACTTGCGTTAACTCATGACTGGTCAAAGCAGACTTGTGACAGCTTTTTTATGACTGATCATAACCAGTCACAAAGACATGACTGCTTTTACCAGACCAGTCATTGCAACGAGTCTGCTCTTACCAGACATGTTTAATAATGCAAGGGTTATATCTAATATTACAAGACTGTCTTTAACATAAAAAAAATGAGTTTCAAATACAGTTTAGGCAAAAGAACATAAAAATTATCCTTTTACATTCAATTTTTAAAGCAGACATTTCACGAAGTTAACTTGACCAGACCTGTCATAATTATGTGACTGCTTTAAAAAGCAGACATGGAATTATGACTGCTTTTCAAGTTAACTTGGAACCAGTCGTGTGTCTGCTCAAAGCAGTCGCATGACCAGTCGCAAGTGAACTTGAAGTTAACTTGATGTCTGCTTCTCAAGTTAACTTTCCGTACAGGTTATGTCTGCACCCATCTGTATGTCCAACTTTGCGTCAAAAACGCGTAACCAGGAAGTCGATCGACAAAATTTTTTTTTCATGATTTTTCGTTCTCAGGAGTCTATCAACAATTTCTATGCTTCAGATTTTGGTTATCGGTTACGGTTTCTGAGGAGATACGGGAACAACGGTAAACAGGGTTTGGGAAGATAACTCCGTTACTAAAAATAGTATCGACTCAAAGGGTGACCGGAGTCTATTCGGGATATATTTCAATAAGTGTGCCAAGTTTCGTTTAGATTGGTCCAGCCAATTTTCTGTCCGGAGTGGCAGAAAAAAAAAGAATAATAATAATAATAATAATAATAATAACCATAAGAAATACAGTAAGGTCTTTCCTTCTGAAAGGGGAAAGACCTTAATAATGGGTCTTAAATGAACTTGAACTAAAGCTCAAAATGTTGATACATAGATCCATGTTGATGAGACCATGTGTTTTTAAGATCTTGGCAGCCCAGTGAAATGAGGGTCGAACAAAAAATGACTGACATTCGCAGGTTTATACATGTATGAGTAATTTATATAAGCCAATAAATAGACATTCTTCCTTGTTGATAATAACGAGTATAGCAGATTGTTTAAGTACAATTTTACTTCTAAAGTTTAAACAGATAAATATAAGATTTATTCAGTTCATACACTTCCCAACTTGTTGAATATTTAGGGAATGATTTTGATCCGCGTTGGGATCTCCAAAATACAGAGATGACATTGTACAAATAAAAGTTACTAATAATTACGATATGATATAAAAATAACCTTATCACTCAGGGATTTGTTCACATTATATGCCTGATTTCAAAAGGACTTAATTTAAATACCAATTTCTTTTAAAAAGTATGGTATAGAAAGTAAAAGGGGTATAATGCTATACAAATGACATTACTGTACGCAATTAAATAGAAGAACGCCAAATGAGTGTTTATTGAGAATGCAATCCCTAGGTACTTAAACTTGATTATAACTATGATATATGTGCATATTATCTTAAAAAGTAATCACACATTATTGTCTGATTCATTAATTCTTTATCGGTAGCCAAGAACCGTAAGATGCCTTTGATATCAATAACACTAAGAAATTCGGCAATATATTTACAAATAGGGTATCTTAAAACATTTTTTTGTTATATATTTCAATATCGTCCAAGGTTGCCTATTTTCTTTTACCATAATGATTATGTCATCATTGTAAATTCGTATTACAGTGTTGATATTAAAGGGGTTGATTTTAATCAATGTATAACGATTGTAAATATGAAAAAAAGTGCAGGATTCAACACGAAGGTTAAATTGTTTGAAAATGGTAAAAGTGAACAGGAATTAATATCGAACAAATGTAAGATACAAAATATAAAGCTGTTACATAAACAACGAAATTCGGGCGGGTTTGTTATCTAAACATGATCACCGTATACTGGTTCAACTGGTGACCTCCAAAAGACAATGATCTCATCGATCCCAATAATGTAAATGCAAAAAGCATAAAAATACGAAAAAGGTAATAACACAATTACCGAACTTGGTGGACCAATTTCAAATGTTCAAGAGAAAAGACATATATAAGGGACATTAAGGAATTCTTATAAGACGAATTGAAGACTACGATGGTCATAACTTAGTTCAGGCATTTTGAAAAAAAATGATATGTTAAACCAGGTTTAATGGCGTGTCATTCCCCTTTCCGTTGCAAATCTTTACGTCCGGTATTTTCACGAAACACAAAACGTTTGCGAGGACAAAATAGGGATATTCAGGTAATAATATCCTAAAAACAACCAGCAAAACACTATTAAAACAATCACTCACAATTTCGTCTAAAATAATGTTTTTTTGTTTTTCACCAGTAACTGATAACGCAAGGAAAATTGTTTTCGGGATATTAAAATTCGATCACAGAGATACATGTAACGGTGATGGATCAACAGATTTTTTTAAAAATTGTACAAACTCTGGCATATTAAATAAGTTGTGAAACATCATAGGAGGATTCATAATTCTAAAATTACTGTCTCTTTTATCGCAATTTTTTATACTGAGATGACCACCAAGATTGGTCTCTTTAATCTCTCGCTCGAGGGGGTTTATTGAAGGAATCCATCTACCAAGCGAAGCGTGTTCACAAACAAGTCACCAGTATATCTAAATGTGAAATTAAAGAATCTTGCCTTTTTAATGTTCTTATTCTTAACGAATTTCGAAGTAAATTCGTGTCACAGCTTGCTTGTTGTAGTCACATGTTAGTGCTTATATATCTATTATCTAATTCCATCTTTGCACAATTTTGCCTGTATGAAAGGTTGACACATGAAAAAAAACAATTATATCAAACTACGGTAAGCAACCTCGGTCGTACCCTGTCTGCAACACGACTGTGGTGGTTTACGAATAATACGACCAATAGTCGTACTTTTTGTGAAGTATTTCCTTGAGTGTATATAAATAGGCTTTAAATAAAACCAATACTTGTCAAAAACTGATTATTTATTAAAGTTTATTATATTGACAGATATATTCAGGCAGTTTACTATGCAATAATGGTTTTTATAAGATATCAACGGTGGTGTCCAACGTGCTGGGAGATTGCGCATCTATCACACTAAAAATAAAGGATGGGTTGCGATAAGGTCGATTTTTAGCCCACCATTTATTTTGAAAAAAAGTAAACGTAATTTAAGAGAACCATTATGCATGATATATCTAAGAAATAAAAATACGCATGCGCGTGTCAGGTCACATTAAATTTTAAATGACCTATATTATGTAAATTTCATTTCAAAGATGGCTGTTTTATATGTTTTTTCTTCACGATTTGGCCCCAAATTGACCATACATTCTGTTTTTTTTCTTCGGAAGAACATTTACGTATGTTTTAAATGTGTTTTGAATTATTTTATACTCATTCTACGATCATTCGTATTGAACAATTGGATTGAACACGAGCATGTCCATTATTTAAATTTACAAAGTATTTTTTTTCTCAAAAAAGCTGCATTTTTATTTTTAGTGAATATAGTCGTACATGATTAATCGGGTCAATGATAAAAGAATTATTTTCAATAACAAATAGAATAACAGTTTTAGTGGTAAACTATTATTTTACATATTGAGTATTCACATTAAGACCCGATCTTAAAGATGAAAATCGGAAGGAAAAAAAATCCTCGTTTCTCCAACTTTATTTTATATTTATACTATGTATAAACGTACTGTATAAACATTTGATAAACAAACCAACAAAATGTTGCAGAAGTTAAAACAACAAAGACAATGAAAGAAGGCACATTATGTGTATTCTATAGACTTTGTCAACACAAATACTAAAAATAAGATATGATACCAATATAGATATAAATATGAGTTTAAACGTAAAATGAATGACAAATTTACAATATAAATATAGACATAAACGATATGATAACAACTAGAATAAATATGTCTAGCAGCAATGAGCACTAGATTTGAAATTAAATGCAACTTCAGTATCGCCATCATCACTGTATGGCCTATAATTAAATACTATCATCTTCATTACTTCCTACTTCATTTCAACCCCTCGCCATTCTATCTTATTTCACAACTTATTCGATATGCCAGAGCTTGCACACATTTCACAGATTTTTTTATCAGTCACCGATTTTTTCGTGACCGACTTTTGGAGCAGGGCTATAAGAAAATACGTCTCATACGATCACTAAAAAAATTCTTTCTTCGTTATCAGCCACTAGTAGAAAAGTTCAAAATTAAGTTAAAAGATATGGTAGTTAAAATTGTTTTAATTAGTGTTTGACTGGTCTGCTGTACTGAGATGATCACCTCAATATCCCTATTACCCGATCCTTAGATCGCAATGGAAGAGGGAGGTTTTGCGCCATAAAACCTGGTTTAACCCCCCACTTCTTAGGAAGTGACTGCACCAAGTCAGGACCATTGCGATCTTTAATTCTTCTGGTTTTGTGTTTCTCTCAAATAAAAATTACAACAAAGTTCCATAAAAAACTTCTGTATTTTGTTCATGATAATATCATATCCTACATGTCCTATGATGTTCGATTTAAGAAACTTTATTCCAAGAAAAAATTACAGTGTCACACTATAATACGTAACTATATATTTTGGGTTAAGCGAATTTTACAGTGTCTTACTAATCTATGTAATTATATATACCATGGACTTGAAGATCGATATGGAAGAGGGAGATTTGGCGCCATAAACCCTGGTTTAACCCACCATTTCGTTTGAAATGCCTGTACCAAGTCAGCACCATTGCGATCCACCAATTCTCCGGTATGACTTATTTGTTTTTGTCATTGTCTCTGGACTATGAGATTGATCATTCAAGTTCGGTAGTTTTGTTATTACCTTTATTTTCAAGTTCAATCATCATCATCATTATCATCATCATCATCATCACCTGCAGGGTCTAGGAATTGATCTGAATAATCAGACGGTAACGATAATTGGGTGGGAAAAATGCGTTGGAAACCAAGGTACCAATAAAGGTAACAACAAAATTTCCGAACATGGATGATCAATCTCATATATCCAAGAACAAAAGACAAATCATGGCAAAGACATACCAGAAAAATTGAAGATCGCAATGGTCCTGACTTAGTACAGGCATTTCAAAAGAAATGATGGGTTGAACAAGGTTTAATGGCGCCACACATCCCTCTTCCATCGCGATCAAAAAGTCTAGTAACGCAAAACACAACATAATTGTGAAACACAATAGAGATAAAGAAGTGATCATCTCAGTACAACACACTGTCACACACAAAGGACAGCTGCAATGTAAGCACACCAACCAATAGTTCGTGAGCCAACTCAACACAAACAGTACCATCCAAGAATTGATGGTTGAGAATCAGAGTCATAAGCAATCCATAGTCTGTAAGATTTTGACGAAACAAGGCGTGACTATATTTTAGCCCGATTTAAACCAATGTCATCCTTGTGTACTGAAAGAACATACGACCCGTCTGCAGATAAATGTTCCTGTGTGTAGGATCGGGCTTGTTTCAGTTAAGATACACCGACTTCAAAGACTTTCTAGAAAATTTTAAACAATCAAGAAAACTTCTGTCGACAACAAATAAATCATGTTCCTGAGAGTCAGTCTGTGATTTTTTTTGTGTCATTCACAAAGATACTTATCAAGATAGATGCGTCAATGTTCTTTCCATTGGCAAAGTAAGGCCCAATGGCGCTCAAAATATATCCATCGTAATAATTATCATCATTGGTTTTACTAAGGGTCAATGTTTATGACCACTAAAGATGTATCGTTAAAAATTGTAGTTTCCACTTTTTTCTATGTATATATATGTACCATCAAGTACCAATATTGCAACTGGCTTGTTATCTGCAAAAAGGGCCTGGGCCAAAGGTAGTGTTTTAGGTGCAATAAAGTCACTCCTTGATACATGTATGTGACCAAATCTTAAATTATTTGGAACAAAGTCTTTCATCAGAGCTTCTCTTGCATTTTAATAACCTTAGTAACCACCATCTTACTTTTGACTTGGAACATGCTGCTCAAGGCTTTTAGAGAATTTCTTGCTCTTAACTTTGTAAGATGGAGCGCAAGACATGTTCGGATTGATCTGTTAGAACAGTTCCGAAGGACAATGCTTTTAGCTAAGGTGGAAAATTGTCGTGTTGTTTTTCCTGTCAAATTGTAATAATCTTCATCTAATAGAGCTTAACGATCCTCAAAGTCTAAGAGTTTCAAGCATTCTGCAAAAATCAGTTCTATTGAAATTTATATGATCAGAAATACGCTTGGGCTTATTAATAAGTAAATACATTTGTTCTTATATCTTCATTGATATTAATAGATCATCGTTTGATTTACAAAACTGACACTTTCAATAACTTAGATTTGTTTGAGGCACCGAAAGCTTAATTCGCTTTGGAATTTGTATTCTAGATGATGAAATATCAGCTTGAATTTCATTGGCTGCATCATTTTCATTGTTGTAACTGCTTTGTTTCGATAAAATTGGACTCGACATGCAATAAAGATGATTTTTAATGGTAGCATATAACCATTATTTTTTTATGATCATTTCAATCTGTATTAGAAATATCAGATAGCTTTCTGCCCCCTTTTTACGTACATGTTTCTCACACAAAATACATTTAAAAGTTTCTGAATCATTGATATATGATATATGATATGGGTATTTGCCCCTATTCAGGTTAAATTCGCCTGACCAGCACAGCTTGGGCAAATAAAGCCAGGACTAAGTCCCTCCCGCTTATCAGTTTTCTATAGAACCCAAAATGGTTTTCAACAGCTCCATCCATCACTCATATAGAGGACTTTAGTATGTCTACGACCATTTCAAATCCTCAGGACTAACCATGCAAAGGTTTTCCCTGGCTTCTTGCAATTGGTTGCTAATCAAGAGCCACAGTTCACAAAATGTAATTAATTACCAAATATATGTGTTGGGTTCCATATTCCGCGTGATAAAGTTACCTCAATATCTAGATAGAAAACATTTCTTTGCCATTGTCTCACCTACACGGGGATTTATAAAACTTTTAAGCGTTGGTTTAAATCCATTTTTTTGGCTTTGAAACCGGCAATATAGTAAAAATTAAAACACATTTTAAATACTACACTAGACAAGCTTTTAAACCATATGACTGAACACCAGTTTACAGCAATTTTAATTTTAGAAAAAAGGTTGGGTGGAGAAGCCTCTTAAATCAACCCATCCTACTAAGTACTTTTTTAAGTAATGTCTTTTTACTTACAGACTAACTTTTCCTTAGAATTACTTAATCGTATTCTTATTACTTAAATAATTACCTAAAATCACTAAAATGATACAAATACATGGCAAAAATACTAACTATCTCAGTGAATAACTGATGATTTTTTAAGTGTTAAAATGAAGAAATAGATTACCTAACTTTTCTACAAATTACTTAATTTATTTTAAAAATATTTCAATCAACACATAAAAATGAACAGAACTTATTTAAGAAACATGCTGTTTAATTAATTAAACATGAAAAAAATAGATACTAAATAAGAGCATAAGAAATCGCGTGCAGATATAATTTTTACTGATTCTATTGAGTACAATTAAGAGAGCCTTTTTTTAAGTAAAGCTATGTTAATTGATAATGATTACTTGTGATTACTTAAAACAAGTTTTTTCAAAGGTGTCCAAGAAAAAAAGTCTTTATTAAATTTCCAATTGTGCATCATGAATTCAAGAACACAACACACACTTCTGCAAAACACATCTTATTCACATATTTCAGATAAATTTATTTATATTGTTTATTGGTTTTTGTTGTTTTTTAAATAATAGTTTACAGTATTTTGCAGACATTCAAATATAAACGAGAAGGCGTGGTCCGTTCAGTTGTTCTCTTGTTTATAGTTACATGAAAACAACTTTCAATATTTTAGTGCATGAGTTTTCTATGTATTTCCAAAAATTGTTTAAATTCTGAATTTATTTTTAAACAAGAGAGTATACAATTAAGATTCTTACTTTGCATGTACAATTGTAGGGAAATTAAAAAAAAACTATGCTTTGTGTATTTTTTATGTTTGTTTCAGTTACAAACAAATGTAGCAAGAATGCAAGTGATGACATATCTTAAGATATATGGGTCTAAAAGATGAATAGGGGGTTACTGACATTACTGTTGAATGCTTGGTCATATTTCAAAAAGATATACAATACTACTAATGAATAATAGACAAATCAATAATTTTTATACTTACTGAAATGATAATCTATAGTTAATAAAAAAATACTAGATAGGATTTGTATTACTAGTTTGGTTAAATCACTTAATTAATTATGTGAAGTGTTGTTTCTGATTTAAAATCGATATGTTTGTTTTTCACATCAATCGATAAATATTGATGAATAGCGATCAGTAACTACTTGTGTTATTACTGATACTTTTTTTCACAGGTTCTCTCGTTGAATTGAACTTTAAAGGGCTTGATTTTTATCATGTGTTATTTTTGTTCAATATAAACAATAGCGTGCCCCCCAAAAAACTAGTTTTATTCCGCCACATTTTATGTGTCTGTCTTAAGCCAGGAATCTTTGTCAGAGCTTTTGGTTGTTTCTGTCTTCTTTTTATTAATTGTCCTATGTCCAAATAGTTTTTCTTTTTCGCTAATAATTTGGGGATTGATATTCAATATGCTTGCCTTGGAGTTTTTAAGTTGCCGTTTGTTTATGTAGATAATGTTTCGTACACTTATTCCACATCTCATTATCGTCTGTCATAGACACAGCATAACTTTTATCCCCTATTCATTTGTGTTTCATATTAAATCTCGATAAAAAATATAATTCATATATACATATCTAACAATTTCGAATAAAATCTTAGTATCAGGCACAAATAAAATAACACCATTTGATTTTCCGTTTGTACCAACATCGATCTATATTCTCAGTTTTGAGGTATGCTATCTGTCTTTGTCATAAAAATGGTGATTACATGGCTTAAACGTGATGTACTTATCGTTCACTAACATAAACAGCTCATACATAGCATTGCTGGCTTTTTTTCTGAAAAGTAAAAATAGTTAGATTTAAACATTAAAAAAGAAATAAAGACGAATAAAGTATAACATAAATTGATATTTGAAGAACAGCTTTGAATGGCTAAGAGTATTATCCCTTCCCAGAAAGAAATATACAACACCAAAGACGGGCACAAAACGACCATTCCAGCCATGTTATACATCGATATATCAAGCAGTAACCTCTAATCAGCAGCATTTTGATCACAACATAGGAGATAGGAGACCTAAAGTACTGAACGAAAAGTACTCAAAACAAAAATGTTTGAACAGGGAAGTCAGATATCGACCATGTGCAGTACAAGGAAAGCAACCTCGTGTTTTATACAATTTTGAATTTAAGAAACTAAAATTTCAATGACAAAAATATTATAAATTTGTCGGTAAACTCGTGTCAGACAAGTCTTGCAACCAGGTTTGTGATTACCCTCGGGACCTCTAATTTTTGGTAGAGCGCCTCTGATGAGTCTTGAATAGACGAAACGCGCGTCAGGCGTAGCAAAATTTATTGTCTGGAACTTTGTTGTCATTTGTATTTCGAACACACGTGAAGGTTAGCACTGCTGGTGGAGTTTAAATTCCCCGAGGTTAGCCCTCTCCGGCACCAACACTTTTGAGTTGGAGAATACATCAAAGCTTTTAATTATCCGTCTAAATTTCAAAATTTTCTAAACTCTAAGGTTCTTCCTACCCCGGACATAGGTTGAATATCTTAGTAATAATTTGGTTCCCCAGTTTGGTATTTTTGGTTATACTGTTCTATGCTCTTCATATTCATACAGTGTTTGGCATTTTCAATATTTTTGGTAGAGCGCCTCTGATGAGTCTTGAATAGACGAAACGCTCGTCAGGCGTAGCATAATTTATTGTCTGGATCTTTGTTGTCATTTGTATTTCGAACACACGTGAAGGTTAGCACTGCTGGTGGAGTTTAAATTCCCCGAGGTTAGCCCGCTCCGGCACCAACACTTTTGAGTTGGAGAATACATCAAAGCTTTAAATTATCCGTCTAAATTTCAAAATTTTCTAAACCCTAAGGTTCTTCCTACCCCAGACATAGGTTGAATATCTTAGTAATAATTTGGTTCCCCAGTTTGGTATTTTTGGTTATACTGTTCTATGCTCTTCATATTCATACAGTGTTTGGCATTTTCAATATTTTTGGTAGAGCGCCTCTGATGAGTCTTGAATAGACGAAACGCGCGTCAGGCGTAGCAAAATTTATTGTCTGGAACTTTGTTGTCATTTGTATTTCGAACACACGTGAAGGTTAGCACTGCTGGTGGAGTTTAAATTCCCCGAGGTTAGCCCGCTCCGGCACCAACACTTTTGAGTTGGAGAATACATCAAAGATTTAAATTATCGGTCTAAATTTCAAAATTTTCTAAACCCTAAGGTTCTTCCTACCCCAGACATAGGTTGAATATCTTAGTAATAATTTGGTTCCCCAGTTTGGTATTTTTGGTTATACTGTTCTATGCTCTTCATATTCATACAGTGTTTGGCATTTTCAATATTTTTAGTAGAGCGCCTCTGATGAGTCTTGAATAGACGAAACGCGCGTCAGGCGTAGCAAAATTTATTGTCTGGAACTTTGTTGTCATTTGTATTTCAATATACAACACCAACACATCCACATTCATTAAAATTAAAATAAACTTACAAGTTATATTTTTATTACCAATCGGTTCTAACCAGTTTGACGAGAATCAGGTAGGTGGCCACTCTTTGTCTGGCATTAAAGTCGTATCTAAAATGTAATTGAAATGTGTTTAGTTTTCATAAGAGTTTGAAAACATAGCTTAATGGCCTTAATATTTAAGTTTCCGTGAACTATCAACGAATGAATAAATTCAAATCTGAATTGAAGTTTTCGGGGGCCCCTTTTTTGTTTAGAGATTAGGGGCCAAAAAATGCTACATTTTTATTGTTCCCACAATATTTTTGTTCTGCTTTACCAAATTCTGTGAAATGTTTTATAACATAATAAAATGATTTTTGGGTACCCCTTTTATTCATTTCGAAAGAAGCTAATGGGTCCAAGAGGGGTAACAAATTCAAATATTTTATTTGTTCCCATAATAACATTGGTTCTAGTTGGCTAATTGCTATGATATTTGACATTGATATCGTTTAACATTAAACCATATAAATTATATGATTGATTTTGGGACTTCTCAATATTCTATTTAGGAATTAGGGGCCAAAAAAAGGAAAAAAATCCTTTTGGATAATGATATAATATACTATTAAACCATTTATGAGATTTATTTTGGGGTTCTCAATTTTTTAATTAAAAAATGGGCCTTAAAGGAAAAACAATGCTACTTGTAATTTCTTGTTCGATTTAAAAAAATGCTTTTGCAAGATAAGTTTTGTCATGTAGTGAATATAAAATATAGCTTACTAGTATTTATTGCAATTATTCTCTTTTTTCCGTTATGAAATTAGGGACCAAAAGAGGCCAAAATCAACATTATTTTTTGTTGTCAAATTTCAAAAAAAGCTACTTATAGACAGCTTTATTTTGTAACACTCCCATCTCCTTTATTTCCGTTTAGGGCCAAAAGGGGCAAAATTAAAATGTAGTTTATACCCTCAATTAGTGTCATAAATGGATAATATTTTTAGCTGTAATTTATTTTGATCTGCTTTTGAAATAAATTGAAATCCTCGTGTAGTGTAGTAGGTGGAAAGTATATGTGGAGTGAAAAAAAAACTTTGTCAATACACCCTGAACTGCATGTGTCTAGATTAATGACTATCCACAATTGGCCTACACATGTAAAACGTACAGCTAGGGTTCGACATATTGCGATCGTATTATGCTGCGCTCGGCGAACTTATTTATAACAATACACACTTAGCTTTAAATTCATGTAAATGGTTTGCAAATGTGCATACGTGTGTAGTTTATGCATATGTATATTTACATAGTACAGGCTGTATATTTTATGATTGTAAATGGGGGTTTACTTTGACTAATCAACAATTATCATAATCATCTCTTTTTCGCGTCTTTAAGAATCAAAGGACTGATTGTCATCTTCATGTCAAATTGACATATCTTTAAACTGTAATTATTTTACTATTATAAAAAGATGCAGATTAGCACAACACACAAAGCACACTTGAAATAGATCTATCATAATCAAGAAAGTGGAATGCAACATGATTTTACATGTGTATAAAGTTGAAATTCTCAATCATAACTGAGTACATGGTAAATATGATTTATACACAGACAGAGGTTTTTCGCAAATGTCATCATATGTTTTACTCCTCCGCCAAAACAAAAAAAACACCAAACATTTTGCAATAAATTTGACCTACAAAGCGCCAAATGTTACACCCGCTCAAAAACCGCTATGCGGTATGTGTTTGATGCTGAATTATGTACAAAAGTATAAATTCGCATTCATTTAACATGTAACTTTCTTTATAAGCTATTATTACCTGTTTCTCGATTGCCAGGTTGTGTCTCTAACATGGTTAATAAATCTATCATCAATAAAAAATGACATGTTAACCATTCAAACTATCTATGCCATTGACTATTGTGTACTAAACTTTACATCTTTAACTAAATACAATTTATCACAAAAGCATCAATTGAATTGTTTGTATTTCTAATACATCTAAATATGTGTTTAATGTTGAATCCTGTACAAAAATATAAAATTCATATAAAATATCAAGCATTTCAGAGAAATAAAGCTCCATTTAAGATACGAGTTGAAATTATATTACACTTGTAAATTTTGCAGTGGTACTCATATCGTTTCGGAAAGTTATATTCGCATTTCTTAAAATTAAAATAAATTTATAACTCATAGTTTTCTTACCTGTTTCGGGAATGTCAGATTTTTTGATTTTTTTCTGACGATTTTCACACTTGTCAACTACAAATAAAATTAATTCAAATGTAAAAATGAATAGACAAAATGCCAAAGTCCTTCAAATTGCTATTAATTACATTTAAACATTGCTTTTAGTTCTTTTATTTAAACAGAAACTACACTCAAAGGTAAGATTTATTTAAACAGTTGTATATTACTTGTATATGAGTTTAGACACAAACGGATTCAAATGAAAAGTAATCCTATAAAAAGTTCAGTACCGAAAATATAGGCCGTAAGCAGTACATGATAAAAAAAAAACTTAACTGACCGAACCTCCAATAACAACAAAAAATGTGTATTTGGTCCAGTTTGTGTCTGATTAGGTTTTGTTAGTCAGATTTAAGATGGATATCCATCAACATGCATTTTGATAAAAAAAAACATCTAGCTATATTACAACATTCTTGGCTTCAATCGTGACGTTATCATTTTTTCTGACTGCATCAGGTGTGAAGAACCAATTTAAAGTTCGTGACTCTCGCTTATACACAACTTAAAAGTTATCATTAATCTACTAATGTATTTGTGTTTTACGTGTACACGGGGTACATATCGGCAAAAATCATGTTGAAATCTTCTCCAGTTCGCATGTAACACACATGCGGATATTTGAAATGGATAATATTCCATACAAAAACGCTAACATATTTTCCTGGTTGAATACAATTCTTTAAGGCAAAGTTTGCAAATGGTAACAATTTGGGAAACATAACTTGTAAAGCAAAAGAATTTTAGCTCGTGCTAAAAGTTTCCGTTTGTATATGTACGTGTAACTGACATGTCCTCATCAATTCCTTCAACGCCATTGGTTACAGGATAATAATACCGTACGTATGTAATTGCTGAACAGAAAAAACATGATCCCCCTACTTTCACTTACACAGATTAGCTAGATAATATTGATAACTATCAAGCATGGATTTGCAAAAATATAACCATCTTTGAATTTGAATTTTGATTTTATCAATAAACATAATCATATGATTATATGTAACATTGTAAATAGTTAACTTCTCTGATATACATGTTTTGCCTTATATTCAGAATATTTTTCTAAAACAACAAATGATTGATTAATCGATGAAACATGATGTTTCGTCCAACACATTGACTTGATTTATAATCCATTTATCTCATAAAACATGCTAAAATTGACGTTGGATTAATATCCATCTATAACGCTACTGCTCAGGTTTAAAAGAGTTAGATTAGGAGCAATTATTAGACAAACGAATGTTTTTATAGATTATATTCAACCTGCATACCAATATTTTATTTACTATGAAAGTTTGCACCCCCCCTCCCAAAACAAAAACATAAAAACTACCGTAGTTTAGATCTTATATAAGTAGAGGCAATGTATTACGTTGTAACCGTTTATAAACAAGAATCATACAACAAACCCAAGTGTAATTTTAAACCTGTGTTAAAATACTTACGTGCTTCGCAGACAATAATTATAACTAAAATAACTATAGCTAGGCCAATAACCACAATGGTCAAAACCACATATATTTCGATGTCTTTATATTGTTGTGTTTGTGATTCATTATCGTCTTGCTCTTTCCCTAGAAGCAAAAGTCGATAGACTCATAGCCGTTTCATAATGTAATGATATGTTAAGTGGGTCATCTGACAATTATTTGAATTTTAAATAAAGGTAACAATAGAATTAGCGAACTAGAAAGATCAATTGCATATATCCAAGAAGAAAAGACAAAACAAAGCAAGGACATCCAGAGAAACTGAAGATCGCAATGATCTTGACTATGTACAGGCATTTAAAATATGGTAAATTGAACCAGGTTTTATGACGCCAAAACTCCCTCTGCTCGTGCGAACTAAAGGTCTGGTAACACAAATTAAAACATAATTTTGAAAAAAAAAATAGGGATAAAGAGGTGAAAATTGTGTTTGACATTATTTTAGATTTTGCTACCAGTGGCTGATATCTTACGAAAAACTTTTTGTATCAAAAACCGTACGAGATATTGCAAACCTGACTGAAAGGTGCAGGTAGGGATTTTTACAAGGATATTTTTAAAATGAATCACGAGTAAACACTTTAGTATATAACAAAAACATTAACACTGTGATTATATGAATTGGAAATTGTCAAAGGCATGTAGCGATAGAAAAGGCCAAAGTCAAAATTTCAGGATGTATTTGTACTAAGCTCCCCATACGCATATATACCGAGTTACATCAACCTAGAACAAATTGTTCGTGGATATGGAGGTGCTCATTAAACTTTAACATTGAAAGTTAACGTCGCAGCCGTTACTACCGACGTCGCTGCCGGTTCAGTAAAACATTTGTTTGATGATTTTAAAAATTGGACTGCTAATAAATTAGTTGATTTTATTTGGGTAGCCCAACTCCCCCATATAACCATTTACACTTTAGTATGTAGGTGTCAGTTCATTGAGGAGTAAAATAAAAAAAAAACGAACCCAAACGAATTTGACAAGGATTCCAACGAAACAATACTTTGAGGATCGGAACACAAATGTGAACCGTTTTTTTTGTGCGTGTGTGGCCGATTTTAGTCCCCTGTAGTAATTTAACGATACAATTGATATTGAAATCATTGACACATTTAATTCCAGTAATTTATTGAGAAATAAGATAAGCAAAAGGTACCAGGTGACTGGATCGCTCACCGGACTCTTAAGCTATAATGCTCTCTTTTATGTGCTACTTCGTCTAATCTAACATCTTTGACTCAATGCAGACTTGGTTAGATCTCAACAATCAGAAGGTTTTAGCAAACAACACTTTCTCTCTATCTGCAATAATTTTCATTCTATAGAACGAAAAATGGAAAAAACGCTAAATGACTTTTAAGGGTCATAACCTCTATCAGGGGTCCTTTGACATCTTTAATCCAATATCCACTTATGTGGAAGCGATAGTTTTTTTCTATCTGCAATACTTCAATATTTGGAGGAAAATCGTAAGAATGCTTCTTTTGACATCTGAAGGGCCATAACTTTTATAAGGGATCATTCGAGACCCAATTAGGACTTACATGTATGCAGTGATTTTGATTCGGTAGAGTCTAAGGACTGTCAGATTTTACTTACCTGTTATTGTTTCTGAGTATAAGGCATTTTAAGTGATTTAACATTTCAACGGCCATGGTTTATATCGAATCGCTTAGAAATGGATATCGTTTGTTGGTAACATGACATATATAATATTCATGCAAAGTTTCAGTTTAAGTAGTGTAGTAGCTTTAGAGGAGAAGATTTTCGAAATTGTTTACAGACGACGGACGGCGATGGACGCAAAGTGATGGTATAAACCTACATTGCCGTCGACAATGTGAGCTAAACATGTTCATGGTGTCAGATTCATACTATTCACTACATAAACAGAGATGATATATCGATATTTCTACGTGAACAGAAATCGTTTGTACATGTATCACTGAATAACCAAACAAAAACCACTAAAACGCAGACAATTTTTACTGATGATCACCGTTCCAATAATTTCGTCCATGACGTCGTTGCTTCATTTATGAAAATATTAATGTTGATTTTTTTTTTCAAAATGAAGGCAGAAGTGATAATAGTGGTTTTATCTATGCATTAAAAACATATCTAATCAAAGTAAAATCAAGAAACAAAATATACTAATGGAAAAAAGAAACTGTGCATCACCTTGAAAAATCACAAATTCAAGATTTTATCTAGTATTTGATGCATTTTATTACAAATGCATTGCAAAATCATTTTTCTCAAGATCCTGACAAAAAAAATCATTTTTAGACCCCTAAAAGATGTTTTGTTTGCAGTTTAAAATCAGGTAGTGTCAATTTGAAATTCACAAAATCACACTTTGGAAATAATGCACATTTTTGAAATTAAGTTTTCTTAGCTGATTTTCACCAAAAACGTTACTCATTTTAGTGGTTGAAAGTTTACAGGTTAAAATTTGAGTGAAAATCTTGATTTTTCATTTTTGGGTTAAAAAAGTGGTTTTTGAATCTCAGAAACTGGAATTCAAAAATTTTCGGATTTTTATCCAAAAATGATCTGCATGGTCCACTCGACATTCAGTGAAAATTTCAACTTGATAACTGTATTTTTTACGATTTTCTTATTAAGAGAAATATGGGTACAATTGATTTCCAATAGACTTGCACAGTTTCTTTTTTCCATGAGTATAATAAAAATATTGACCATCTGGCCAAAGACATTTTTCACAGTTCACTCCTGATTTATTTTTTGTTTTATTTGATCGCTCGATAAATAATTAATCACATTTGGAGTGATTCGGTACATGAAGTTCTTATTATCAACATCTGTTGATTATTGAATTAAATAAAAGAAAACAAGCCAAAATGTATTTGTAAGAATGATGTTATTACGCTATTGATTCTCAGTTAGTCTGTGTAGTGTGTATTTAGGCAACTGTTTAATATTTAATTTGTGGATATGATATAAGCCATGATTATTCAAATTAAAACATGTTTTTATTCAGCTATTCAATATAGATAAAACATCTCTAGTTAAAATCATATTATTGAGTATATCTTATTTACCAGTATCATAAATTGGATCTGTTGTTTTGTACAATGGTACTGTTTTAGTTGAAGCGAAATCTACAAAAGTAAATAACAAAGGTGCATAGATAATAAATGTTTGCATACTGCAGATGTCTGCTGTTCTCTAATCTTGATAAAACGCACTTCATAAGTTATGATTCTCTTTCTGTAATTGGACATACAAATGAATTGAATATCTAATCATATATTAGACAAAATATTTAAATGTTTGCGTAATTGCTTATCAAGTGTGTCCTATTTAATTGTATTTTAATCGGTATCGACAAAAATCAAAAGAAATCTACAAAATGAGAGCCAAAATCTTTGTTTGCCAAACACTATCCAGTACGAAACCCGTCTCCTTAAAAGCTGTTCTTTTCGAAACCCTCTGTGATGTTAATTGTATACAACTGTGTTGTCTTATCTAATGAACTTTGCCTTAGTGGAAGTCTAAAACTTTTCTGCTTAACAGTATATTTCATCAGTTTAACATGTTTTTCTACTGAACAAACCATTTGAAGTTTAAAGGCAATGATCTTTAGATGGCAAACATTTCAATACAGATGGGTCCAAACTTAACTGTACAAAAGTGAACCAGGACAAACATTTAGTTTACTTTTCTTGTTTGGTTTGATTTGCTTGACCAAACAAAACAGCAAACCACAGTTTACTCAACATAAACCGTGGTTCGCTTTTTCAAGTTTGGTTTGGTTCGAAAAGCAAACCAAACCATACTAGGCGGCTGGTTTAGTTTGCTCTGACCAAACCAAAATAGGGCGCTGGTTTTGTTTGACTCTTACCAAACCAATCTAAAATGATAGTTAATATCTGAATCATAACAAAATTTAGTAAAGCATATTTATTTCACGAGAGCAAATATTACAAAATGATGTCGCACGTTGTATTACTTCGATTCTTTAAATCATCTGCGAATGCTCATGGTTTGCTCTTAGCAAACCAAACCAAACCAAACCAGACCAATGGTTTCCTTGCTCTTGAAATTGCAAACTATGGTGCTGGTTTGGTTAACTCATAAAATACCAATCTAATATGATGTTAAATGTTTAAATCAGAATTTGTAATTCGATTGAGACATTAAGTGAATATCATTTGTTCATGAAATGTAATTATAGTGAAATATTTCGGACATTCTTTCACATCGATGATATGAAGCATTTGCGCATGCTCGAAGTTTTATCAGAACAAAATAAACCAAACTAGGGCACTGGTTTGGTTTGCTTTTAAAGTTTTCTTCGCTCTGACCCAACCAAACCAAACCAGCCGTCTAGTTTACTTTTCGAGTAAACATTAAAGTAAACTTTGTTTGCTAAAGTTAACCAAACAAAATGAAAAGGACCAAACTTCTGGGTTGCTTTTTTAGTTTGGTTTGCATACAGGTTAGGATTGGACCTATCTGTAAGAAGTCCTTTCAAGCTTAGATAAGACATTATTTTTACAATTTAAAACAAATACTTAATTTACCTTTTTCATGATCCGGGCGAATAATTGGTTTCTTAATAGTATCGAACGGTACTGAAGTATTTGCAACAAAATCTACAAATATAAATTATCAAGGTGTTTAACATATCGTTAATGTTCATTTATTGTTAACACTTGTCAATATATAAATATCATTCTCCATAAACATGTCCTGACCATTGGTCTGATCTGTTTCAATCTAGCTGTCCAAAGAGGACTTGGAGCTGACCTGACCAGTGGTAATGTCTGCCCCAAGTGGACCTGACCAAAGTGTCGGCTCACTTAAAGCGGTTTAGACCGTGTCAACCAAAGCGGACCTAGGACCTAAGACCTGGTCGCTTTAAAAGTGAACTTTGAAGCGGACCACGTTCCACTAAAAGCAGACCAGACCAGAAATCTGTCCAGAGTAAACTTCTGGTCAGCTTTATTTGTTCCCTATGCAAACAGTTTAGAACTGGACCACTCTCTATGTTTTACTACTGTAGATTTAAACTGTCCCTTGATCTTGCTTTAATTCTTATAGATCAATTAGCACTTTAGATGTATTGAGTCTCTATCTGTCTATTGTGTGAACGTGTACACATGTACTGACATTTGTTATTCCGTTTGTCCTTCTATATCATCAAATGGTATAGACACAAAAATGTTGAATAGACAGCTGATCTTTGACTCTTTATCACCATTGAAACAATATTCTTTCTTTATATACTCTCTAAAAAAAGTTATGCAACAGTGGAAAATTTCACTATATGTTTTAAGTAAACCTACCTTATTATAAATTGATATTGCCAAGCCGTTTTTCAATCATTTTTTATCAAATAAAAACCAAAAAAAAGACAAACAAGTGAAGTTTATTTTTTATGATTTGGGCAAAATCCTAGCTGTTACGGTTTTTGATAGAACGCGAGTAGAACATAACCAATGTTTTTCCACGGAAAATGTTGGTTGATTTAAACGGGTTGTTGACGCATAAAATTATCAGTTGATTTCTACTTTTGATATCTTAAACACCGGTGAAGTGACGATTTTTCTAAAATCATAAAAATAAATAACAATCATTTCTCGTTCTCTTGGTTTTTATTTCATTAAAATCTGTTAAGAAATGGCTTTGCAATACAAAAATAAAATAAGGTAGGTTTATTTAAAATATATAAGGAAAGTTTGTATTGTTGCGTAACTTTTTTGAGTGAGTATATGATGCAGGACACTCATCCATGACCTTTTTTTCAGTTTGTTAATACAAAATAGCTGATTTTGAAGGGATAATGCATGAAATAACAAATATTCAAACGGTTAAATATATTGGCCATACTTTTTGTACTTCACTTCATGCCCGAGATTAAATAAAAACAGCATTCTGTACTATTAATTTAGTATATGCATATTTTCGGTTGTTTTTTTTTAGTTTTTTTTACACGAAATCAATAGACACTACACTTTTTTTGCACCATTTGGTGGCATTAATTCAGAAATACAAAATATATCAAAGACCTTCCAAGATACTGATAATTTCGTTTTTGATCGAGAAAAAACATCAGCTGATTTATTGAAATGAATTTAAAGACCAGGTTTGCAATGTGTCTTTTCCTATCTATTTAGGAGATATAAAAAATTCCAATGGTTTTATTTTATATTATCTAAAAAAAAAATGCAGTTACAATCATAAAGTTTGCTTACTGCTCTTTAAAAAAAAGAGTTAAGTACACTAAAGTGAATTATCGATGACTGACGAACTAACGTCACTTTACACTATGCGACAAAGACGTGATTTAAAGCCTGAACAAATTATCAGGAAGCAGGATACAAACCCATACTAGGGTCATCTTTGCAACACAGCCTGCACTGTGTCCAGTGCCTAAGAAAACTGGACCATCTCAGCTGTATCTCAATCTAGCTCCGATGAGCAAATGTACATGTAAACATTCTTCCCAAGTGTAATTTATTTCAAATCGCCTGGGATTCAGAGATGCCATATAGCATATATTATCTTTTTTAGCGCTCAATCGAAACAAGCTATTTGTTAAATCTTAACCGTTCAAACAGTGATATTTGTATGTTTTTTTATTAAAGCGTTGTGCGCGCAAATTCATGCAAAAAAACAAAAAACAAAATATATTTACATACCTGTTCCCGAAAATGTTGCACCAACAGCCAAATGGAAAATCGATTCCCTTATACTATCCTTAAAAAGCATTGCACAAGAGATATTTGTTCCTATTTCTGGAAAATCGTATAGTATTTCAAACATATTTCCAGAGCCAGAGCAATTGCATCGATAAGGATGACAAGGAGTATTTCTTCCAAGAATACAAACACCAGTTGTGTTTAACCAGACACTGTAATTTGATTGGCCATTAATCCATACTTCTGCTGTTTGTCTTAATGGCCTTCTACAAGAACTGCATTCGATTTTTAGTTGTCTCTTTCCGTATTCAGTGAAAATGATAGTGCCCTTTATTTTCACCCAACTATCAATGACTATACCTAAAATTGAAAGGTCACATTTTTACATAATAATGGTTTGAATTGTCCGAACAATATTCTATTACAATCTGCAAGTTTTTACATTCATAAAGTGCATCTTAATGTGCAAAATTGATATTGAGGATCATTTATTTATAATAGACCCGTACTTTACATGAGGTAACATCGTGGGTAGATCAGTATGTCTACTCAGTAGCAAAAAAATTCATATTGTTTAAAGCGTTAGTAAGTAACATTGTTGTTGTATGTCTAATAACCAACATACATGTAGCATTAAAACAAGTAAATGTCAACAAGGTCATATAAGATCAATTATATATATTTTTTATCTGAACATCAATAGCATTATTTATGTTTATATTTTATATAATATGTATCCTTGTAATTTAAATTACTTATGTTGACATCATCGAACAATTATAATTAAAATATTATATTTATTTATTTTGCTGCTAGTAATAGTTTGAATTATGATGAAAGTAGCTGTGTTTTAAAATGTAAGCCATTACATTTCATTATTACACTTGTGATTTGATAAGATAAATCAGAGGTGAGTCTTTGGTCAACTTTCAGATAGTTTGACACAAACGTTTATTATTTCCAAAATAGCTCCTTTGACTTAGCATTTATTAATCAAGAGAAGTCAGTAGTGCCATCTTTCACAGCACGATTCACCATTATGGTTTTTGACCAGGTTGACCAGGTTGACGACCTTGGCGGGAAATAGGACACATGTACATTTTTATTCATCTATAATATGATTGTAGTGACTCCTTGAACGGGCACCAGGACCAGACTTCAAGTTATTCTTTTATTTAGTGAAGTTTTTTACCGTCAAGCTCAGCAGTGTTCCGGGTCTATTCAACACTCGAGACCGGTACGAAAGGTTTGTCAAGGGGATCGGAATACCGGATCGGCTTCGCGCATTGCAATTTCTTTGGCTTAGACTTTTTTCTGACTTAACTGAAAGGATCATGGCTGTGTATGAATGTCCAAAAAGGACAACATAACTCAACACGAGAATAAAAAGATAGCATGACACACACAAACCTAATCGACCAACAAAACGTAACGGAAAATCGGGTCAGAACGAAAGTAAACGCGGTTATCAGACCTACTAATTGCGTTGCCAGATATTACGAACTGGTTTAGATATTGTTGTTGATTCGTAGCCGCAAGTATTTTTAAAGACATTATAAACGATAAAATTAAATTAATAACTACAATTACAATTAACATATTTTAAACTATATGATACTATTTCATTATGTCAATATTGAAATATTGTGGACTTTTGTAAGTAATGTCGCTTACATAATCTCATTTTCGTACTTAAAAAATAAAAACTTATTATAACATTTGGTCAAGTTCATAATGTTTGAATAAAAATTGAAATAAACACATCGTTGAGGTTACATAACAGATGAGAAAGCTTTGAAAATAAAATACTTTTGAAGTAATGGCAATCAATTCTCGATCATATTAGTTTCAATCATCAAACAAAGAAACTGTTCAACTTTACAGAGATGTTCGGAACAATATCACATAAGCTAGCGAGTACCTACTTTAGACAATTTTGACATTTGAACGGATAATTTAAAGCTTTGATGTGTTTTCCAACATAAAAGTGTTGGTGCCGGAGCGGGCTAACATCGGGGAATCAAAATTCCACCAGCAGTGCCATGAAGGTGTTATAAACAGCATATTTTGTGTTGATCATTTAATAATTCAATTCAAACATTAAAAACGTGGTTTGTGTGTTATAGCATGAAGGATTAACAAAACATAGCTATAGCTAAATCACAAAATTAACATTTAAGCGCAAAAATATTAAAGATTTTGAATTAACACAATTTTAATTTAATAAAGACTCTCTTTCACTCAATTATATAATAAGTTTCATGCCACAGTATTGTGTATTTGCTATAAAACAATCTGGAGACGGAGTGTCGCTGTGCAAATGATACTATCTGGTAATCATATATTTTGAGTTATTTTAAGATATTATAAAGTTGAGTTCCCTTTTGTCGGTTTATATAATTAAACTTAAAAGTAAAAATGGTAAGCAATGTCTTAAAAATGCAGTAGATATATGTATCGTATTTATACAAATTTTGGTTCTATGTGGGAAAGAAGCAAATGTGCACCAAACGTGCAAACAAATATCGGCAATCCGCGAGCACGAGGACACAATCGCTATTTACAAAAACACCATAACAAAAATCCAAAAGCAACCAAAAAACAAATAAACAACCGAACTGCAATCAGCGACGATATATCAAGTCGAAATGAGAATGAACTCAGGTACTCCGGAAGAGTAATACATTCCTGCTTGCTATATTGCACCCGTCTCATTGTCAACGAGATGTGAACGTACTTTTTAAAAAGGCCGTTGTTAAAAAAATATAAACAGTGTGGAATGTCCATGAAACTTGTAAATTGTTATTTATATACCTTGGAATAAATCAATTACTGTTCTCAGCGTTGTGTTTTTCGTCTGGCAAAACCAATCACCAGTCAGGTTATTTTCAACTTTTGACTTGTGTAAAATTACAGCAACCTGGTGTTCGTCGTGTAATTGGGTTAAATTGCCGTCTTTACAAGAGAATGTACCGTTCGTCAAAGTGCAGCTCACCTTAGTGTTACTGTTGTCATGAAAAAAATTAACATATGTGGACGATTTTGGTATTTTACAGATAAGTTTCAAGGTAGTTGTATTGTCATTCCATGTAAGACATTGGTTGTTTTTGACATCAGCATCTACAATATTCAAAACATAAAGATACAACAATCATATGATAAGATGGTAAAACGGAATCTATCATTTAAAAACAAACTTACCGAAAACAATGTTTTGCTAAAATTTTAACCATACAAGATGCATACGCTTCTTTCAAATGTACTGTTTTGCTCTTGCTTAATGTGTTAAATAGAAGAAATTCATAGTAATTTCATTATATCCAAAAGAGTACATGTAAACTAGAACCAATTGACATTTTCAACAAATAATTGAAAATCAACGGGATTTTAATACTTTAAAAAAGTTGTCATTTTTCTTTTTGTTTGACATAGAGTTTTCACAATAATAATTAGTACAACATGTAAAAAGGTAACAAGATGTTTGATCTGCGTTTGTATTGTAGTCATCTTGGTTAACTCTGGGCAAAGCGTGGCTTGCTACATTAATATTGATTATTGTTAATTTATTGTAACCAAAAAAATGATACTTGGTTTAATTTAGTTCACTCCATAATGCCGATTTATTAGTTCAGTGTAAAATTGACATACGTTTGAGCTTGTCAAAATAAACTATGTATGGCCTATCATATCGATTGCATGATAAATTGGTTTGGTCAGAAAAAAATGCACATCGCAAAAAAAACCAAAAC
Organism: Arcuatula senhousia; assembly: GCA_963971305.1. Lineage (NCBI taxonomy): Eukaryota > Metazoa > Mollusca > Bivalvia > Mytilida > Mytilidae > Arcuatula > Arcuatula senhousia. Next base: position 9,382,098 of record OZ020313.1, read on the forward strand.
AAACCAAAGGTTGGAATTTAGTTTGCTACACGCATGCGCTGAGAAGGTACAATCAGACTGTTTTGTTTGAGTCGTTTAGACAAGGCTTATTACAATATAGTTTTTGTATGTAGAGCACACTAATACAATTGTTTGATCAAAGAACTAGAAATTGATGGTAATGCATCCTCTAGTGCTACATGTACATCCATCTGGACTGCATTTGACAAACTTTAAGATAAGAACATTGTAAACCATACTTTGTACATGTATGGGATAACTTAACTACATGAAAAACCCATTCCAAGAAAGGTATATAGCTAGTTCAATTCGCAAAACAATGTGTCTGCAGTCAAAAATGGCAGCAAATATACCCACTGTAATGATTCGTAATTGTTATCCCCGCGAAAGCGAAAGTGCAAGGATAGTGTTTGCTGTTCGATGTACGAACGTCCGTACGTATAACGTTAATGTCCAGGATATTATCTGGGAATAGAAAGATGTTACTTAGGTCATTTATTACATTGTTGATGGGGACAGTGCCAAATGTTTTTGATAATGCCCCTAGTGGCTGGGATTGCATAAATCCTTCGTCACACATCTTTGCCCAGGTTATTTGGAATAACCAACTGAACGTTGGCTCAGTAGTTGCATTATGGAAATATATATTCTGTCGATGGTTTTGGAATTTTGATAATGCACATGGGGACTGTGCTGCGTAGGTAGCCTTAGGGCACATTCATTCGACACACAACTCATAACAGGTTATTTAAAATAGCGAATTGAAAATATTATACAGGACCCCTTGAAAACATTATATTTATTCCTACAATGTGACGAAAAATTTTATTTTCTATATAAATATTTTTCGTAGATGCAGATATAGATTAGCCTCTTAAGATTGCCTTTTTTGAAGATCTGTATTCTCTGTAAATCTTTCAACACCTTTGTTGAACAATGTCATTTACAGATATATTTCGTGACTTAAGAATACTCTTACCATTTATTCCTGGCGTTCCATGAGCAACTTGTAATATTATTATATAGCAGAGAAATATGAATGTTGATTTTGTCCACATGATGAGAAACAATGACACTCTGATTCCCATATCATTTGAATTAAAATCTCAAAACATCTCCATCTGAAACTAAATAAATAAATAAATCGGAAAATGGATACAAAAGTACCCATTCATATTCTAATGACAATAACACAGGACTGTAAATGAGCATCAGCAGATACAAATAATAAATTGTTTTCAACAACAACAAAATATCTTTGATTTCTATTGCATAGGGTCATCTATTGATGTGTATAAAAGAGGATATCAAACAAAAATTGATAGCGTTTTTTTTTTATTATTTCATTTATTACTAAGAACTATTCAAATACCCAATAGATAATTAAACAGAAATGATTGAAATTAAAATAACCGCTTAGGGATGGTGAATCCTGAACATTTTTTATCAAAGATTATAATATGTGTGATAAACATGATATTTAGTTATCCATTTAACCAATCAAATGACAAAGAATAAATACAGGTCCACATGCTTGTTTAATGGTTACCGCTTCTGATGCAGTTTATTCCGTGGACGTTACCTCGCTCAGGAATCAAACACTTTCGTGTAAAATAATACATCAAAGCTTCAAGCTATCCCATTAAATTTACAAAATTGTCAAAAGCACTCAGGTTCTTCTTTTTCCTGACATAAAGTTTGATTTGTGTCATAATTTGGGTTACAGTTCGAAATTTTTTGTATTATTTTTTATGCTCTTCATATCTTTACGATTTCTACAATATTTGGACGCATGATGTAGATAAGTTGCAAAATCACACTGGAAGATTGTAATACGACAACTGACCATTTTTAAATGTTAACTATCTCCATAGTAATATTTTATGATGATGATTTACAGTACTAATATATGTCAAATTACATAAAAATATGGTCATTAGTGACAATTCAACATTTCTTTGAATGAGTTAGCCTCACGTATGTTGGTACACGGATTGTTATCATTTTTACCACTTTTACAGTCAAAACTGTAGATTATTTTTTTAAATGACTTCAATCGGATTTGTTAATTCCATTATTATTATTACACATTTAAAAAGAATAGTGTTTTGTTGAAAAAAGTTTATAACAAAGTGTAAAACAGAAAAAAAGGTTATAGTCCTTAGCTATATTTATTTGAATTCCGTTTGGTTCTTTGCATTTTAAACATCTTTTGAAATAGTTGATTTCCTATCTTTCGGTTCTTGTAATGCTGATTAGGAATAATTTTCCGTAATGGAAATACAGCTCATAAGAAATAATTGCAGTTGAATTTAAGATATGTGTTGTGTTAACTAACCCTGATTAAAACATTTGTGAATTACATTGTCTATATAATACCCTGCTTATATAGATATTAATATTACTGGGTACATCGCTTGCAAAAGCTGTAGCAGGCGATGTTATTGTTCACAGCTATAGTGTAATAAAGTGATATAGTATTGTAAAAATAAAAAGATATGTGTTGTGGTCTCATGTTCATTTTTTCTATATCCTTTCATAAATTATTAATAAATTAAAGATACAAATATAACAAAATCCTTTAGATAGGTGACATTTGTGATTTATGACTAACCCCAGCTTATCAAAATTATTAAAAGGGACATGCATTCATGCAATTGATCTGTTTACATTAAATGTGCATTCTTCCGACTCATAATTATATAGATATATATTGCATAATTTCATAGTGTTGTCATTAAAACACAAATTATTTCACGTTTTACCGTCTTGGTCAGAGTATATATAGCAGTGTGCGTACAATACCTGGTATTTTCTCGATAAACTAATATATATTGTGAAACGATGATAGGCTTCCTAAAAATGGATAATGTACTTAACGCATTAAAAATAAACAGATTTGGCTGAATAATGTAATTATTTTACTCTGGAAACTATCGGTTTTTTTTTAAGTTTATGATGGGGTTTAAAAATCTTTAATGTAAGATCACGAATTGACAGATAGAATGTACGTAAACAGGCTGTTTAGATGGTTTTTAATTCAAAAAATAAAGTTTCTGTTGTTAGTTTTTTGTCTTGTTTATGGATTATGCTGGTAATGATTTTATTGTCGTCAATAAAACATTAACTGTGGTTGCATATACCGATATTATAGATAAAAAGTATGTTATATTATATCATGCTGGAAATCAGATTTTAATCTTTTCAAACTGACTTACAGTTTGGGCTTTAAAACGGTTGTTTGTCATTTTTTATTTTCTATATAAGTTTTTATACATTATCATCTTTGAGATGTTTAGATGTGTAGGTGTTCTCGATAAAACCAAAAGGTTTTCCAAAGAATTAATAAAGACGTACAAAGGACCCTCAATATTCGTACCGTACTTTTGTTGGGTGTAAATATAACAACGAGAAAAAGACAGATATGTTTGGCCTGAAGAAATCTTCTCCCACTTAAAGTTTCTTTTAAAATACATGAAGAAATCATAATTGTTTGGATCTTTGATTTCCCCTGTTCTTGGACATTGAAGATAGGTCATCTTAAATAAGATCATTCTACATTTAACCGTTTCTTTCGATTTTACATTGTTACATGACATTTTTCGTTTCTATTGATGAAGTATGTTATTATTTGATCGATTATCAAATTGTGCACCATTGCTTTCCGATTTGTTTCTTCATTCATATGAAGCGGACTTCTTACAATCACTTCTAGACAAAAAGGACCGCAAACTTGCTTTATCCTTGTCCTTTCACTAAACAATCCTCGATTTGGTGACTATTTACATCTCATATATCCCAAGGAACTTGAGATAAAGGACACTACAGAATCTAAGAGGTCCGCTTCATATCTGGATCTATTTCTCGAAATTGACACACAAGGAAGGCTTTGTACAAAGCTCTATGACAAACGTGATGACTTCAACTTTCCAATAGTTAACTTTCCCTTTCTGTGTAGCTACATTCCGTCCGCTCCAGCATATGGAGTTTACGTATCACAATTGATTCGCTATTCCAGAGCATGTGGGGAGTACAACGACTTCCTTGATAGAGCCACACGGCTGACAAGCAAATTGTTAACACAGGGGTACGTTGCTCCCAGGTTGTTGTCATCACTCAAGAAATTTTACGGACGACATCATGTGCTTGTATACAAATACGGGATTTCTATCTCTCAGATGAGCACAGATGTTGGTTTGACATAGAGTTTTGTAATGTCATCCTTTCCGGATTTGACCAACACATAATCGATCTTTGGAAACGTGACGGGTGTGCTATAGCAAGCAGGAACTGCTTACTCTTCCGGAGCACCTGAGTTCACTCTCGTTTCGACATGAGTTCACGTTGCTGAACGCGGTTTTGTTGTTATGTGTGTTTGTGTTTTATGTTGTAATGTGGTTTGTTTTGTTGTGATGATTTTTGTCTGCCGGTTTTGTCTTTGTCTTTACGGTTTTTTGATACTGATTACCCCTTTGGTACACCTTTGCTTCTTTGAGTGTTTATATTGTACGTATTTGTTTTGGTAACGACTAAACATTTTCCAACGTTGTATACTTTTACATTGTCACTTTTTTCTTACTTTTCGTAGTCAATATTGAAAGATGAAAACAAAGATGTACGCTACATGACAAAAAATATTATAAGAACTTACCATCACTGGATGAATAAATGGCGATGTTATATTTGGCTCTTTTCCAGTTAACCAATTCCTTCTTTTTATCAGTTTTAAATGTCACCGTGTTTAAGCTGATTTTTTAAAGCAGAAATGGTAAATTGGTTTAAATGGATCTTATTTTGAACATGATATAAAATTACATACCTTTTATCTATTAAATAGGTAATCTTACCAATAGTGTAAACAAAGTTGATTTACTACAGGATCTAGTAATATCGTGATAGCATATTTATATGATTCGTCGGTATGGAATGTTTCCTTATGGAACATTAGTTAACGTTAGATGCAAATTTGTTGAATTAGTGTTATTTAACAAATTTACAAAACAGTGAGTACCAAATTATTGTTAAAATAGAATTGATTTTTCAGTGATTGAAGAAAGACGCAAAGGTGCATTCAGATAGTTTTACTCAGAAAAGGCAACGAAAAATCCAGTAGAAACAGGAAGTTTAGTTTTCACATGTATTATTCACTAGGTATTTCAATTTTTTTTCATAGGTGTTACAACAAATCACTAATCGCTTAAGTACAATAGTACCGCCCAATAATGTTTTGTTACTAACTTACACGTTAGTTTGCACTGATTGAGTCTGTGAAATAGGCCTATATCCGTGATAGATTAGCCTTCCAAAACACTTAAACCAATACTAGAAGTGTACAGTTTCAAATCGACTAGGTAAACCATACGCGGTATCAGAAAGATTGAAAATGTCAATTGACTTGAGCTCATTTCCGTGTCTCAACAATTTGTAATACGGAAATAATCGTAAATAATCAACTGATTTGACTTGATGGGTGTACAAAAACATATCTAGGTAAATGGTCAAAATCAAAAGACAGGGCCTATATAATTTTAACATAACAACTTGAATACAAAGGTCGAACTATTTTATTTTCAAGGTTTAAATTAGTTTTTGTCCAATAAATTCTTATCATGTTTATTATTCGGTTGTAAACTAAAGTATAAAATGAACCAATAATATAGAATTATACAACTTTGACTTTAAGGGTCATGCTAGCTTTGTGTCATGTATATCTGTTTTGCTTGGAAGACCATGATTTAAAATGTGTTTGGTGAATGATCACGTACAAAATGTTTATGACGTATCTGTTCAGTTATTTGTCCGATTTCTATTTATGAACATTCAAATAGACATGATATAAAGTAGTTTCAATTACGTTATTATTAAAGATTCCAGATTTTAAAGGTCATTTTACTTTTTTTATATTCAAGGTCTTTCCCCTTTTGAAGAAAAGACCTTATTGTATTTCTTATGATTATTATTTCTTCTCTGCCACGCGTTGTGTAAAAGTGTCTTGAATTTACTTATATCTTCGAAACTTGATACCCTAATTAAGTGAAACCTGGGCTCAGTCAGAATGACCCTTTAAAACCAATCTAATTTTAGTAACAGAGTTATCGCATCAAACCCTGTTGACTTGTGTGTGCGGATATCCTCTAAAAACCTTAAAAGATATGAAAATTATGAAGTGTGGATATTGTTCCTTAACTCTTGGTCCTCTTTTGTAGCGCATTTTTTTCCGATTAACTTCCTTGTTACGCGTTTTTTTGCGCGAAGCTTATAAAACATCAAAGTTGGACGATTTCGATAAAACTTGGTTTTCAAGTAGTTTTTAAGGTCTTGATTACAAATCCTGAGTCAAAATTGGTTTTCGACAACCCGTTTTTGAGTTACAGCCCTTCAAACTTTCGTTTCAAAGTTAGTGTATAAGCCATGCCCCTTAATGTCAGGATAGGGGCGAGAGGGGGCGAGAGGTTGAGTCGCTCCTTACTAATTTTGGACCATCGTCCCAATACTAAAAAATAATAATAAAAATTATTAAAATTATAAAAGATTATAAAAAATATAAAAGAAACTTGTAGAAATTAAAAGAATTGTTTTTCAAATAATAAAAAAAAATATATAAAATTATTAAAAAAAAATAAAAAAACTTAAAAAATTGCCAAGTTTTTTTGTTTTGTTTTTTTAAATTAGAAAAATTATATAAATTATAAAAATTTAAAAATAATTAAAAAAAAGTGAAATGATAAAAAAATGATCAATTTATATAATAAAAAGAATTAAAAAAATCAAAATTAAAATAATTTGAAAAAAAAAATAATAAATGAATGATAATAAAAAATAACTTTAATTTGTCAAAGTTATACCTAAGCAACAAGAACATCATATTAAAAACCCCTTAGCAACCATATATTTTCTGCTACAAAATGATGTTTTGTGTCAATTCTCTTCAAGAAGATTAGTCTGGTTGCACAACACGAACCACTGTCCGATTTATAATATCAATTACTTCTTTGTAATTTATTTTATTTGAGTAAACAAAGGGGATGGCCTCGCAATCATTCTTTGAACGATTGTTATTTAATTTTTCCTAAGATTTGGTAGTCATTTAATTTAAAAAAAAATATTATTCTCCTTTCAGAATATCTTAATATAATGAATGCCGGTTTAATCAACCAATAATGTTCACCTTGTCGTTTACTCGGTAAATGTAGTTATCATGATCATATAACCCAATATACACTTTGTTTTAGGTAAATAAATGTTAAGTCATGAAAATATCAAATGTAAACAATTTCTCTCATGTTTAACAAAAACTCCTGGAAAAAGGATTACAACACTAACAATTCAATGGCTGTATAAAAAAAAAAGAATCCAAGGTGTGTTAAACTCGTGCTTTGAGAATATTCCCCTATTAATCTAATGATTCTACGTTGTATTGTTTTAACTTATAGACAAACATATGTTAAGTGTAAAAATGCAAAATCTGGACTCATTGGCTTTTTATGTTAAAAACGGTATTTTTACGTCTTAGAATGATGTTGTAAAACTATTGCCCTAGCTTACATATCTCTTAATAAAGAAAGCTCAAAAATTCTGTGAAACATTGACAGTATTGTTTTAATCACTTTCAAAAATTCATTCTTCCATGGTCTTCGGACGATCAATAAAAAATGACTTCCATCTGATATCACATTCATTTTTGCCAAGTTTTTGTCAAGGATAAAATCATATCTAACATATTTTTAAACAGTTAGTCCGGCAGATATGTGCAGAAAATTGAGGGAATTTTGGGTTTAATGAAGAAAGCATAAAACTTTGGGAGTGAGTAAGTATATATCTGTAGATGATTTTAAGCTATGGACCCATTTTCAAAAATCCAATATGGCCGCCATATTCAAGATGGCGGATAACGGTCATAATTAGCTTTCCAACATGCAGTTTTAGGCATAGCAATGTACATTTTTGAATTATAGCAGTACAAAATATTCTTAACAAAATATTAGAAGATGATTTGCCTTATATTTAAAATGGCTGCAATTTAAAGGATGGTCGTCTCAGAAGGAAAGAGCATACGTATTAACAATATCAAATCATTTTTTTTAAATAAAGTCATTTGTGAATAAAATAATCACGAACAGCAATAGATACTTGCTGAAACAAATTAAGTGACAAGTGTCAAGAGAATCATGATTCTGTATGAAAATATCAGGTGGGGAGTGTACAGGAATATACTGCATATCTAATAATATTTAGCTGATAGTAGTAAAAATGTGCTTATAAGTTAAGAAAAAAAAATAAAGTTGGCTGACAAAGCCTTCCTTTTGAAGTATCATATAAGCAATACTTGCGATGTCTTATTGTAATTTGTCCAAAGTGGGGCGCTAAAGTTTTGGACCTTATTAAATCTGACTTGACCTGACTTGAGCAATTCTCAATTCCCAATAGAGAAAATGCTACTGTCAATTCCTCTCTATTTTCCCCTCCCTTGAAAGATGTTCAAGGCCGTCCCATGTATGACAATTCTCTGTCATTTATTTTTCTAGGATCTCCTCCATGTTAATCAATGTCTTCCTTTTTTTCCTATCCGTAATGTATGATTTAACTCGTTCCAATTCGGAGTTTAGTTTGTTCTCTGTCAAAGGTGTTGGTTAGTAATTTTGTTAAGCCACCACCTCTGCAGAATGATTCGCATACATTATTTCATGAACGCCTGAAATTTCTTCACGTTAACCATTATGAGGTTCCATTTGTTTGACTTGTGCAGCAAGACTGATTTTACGTTACTGTTGAATAATCTAAGTTTGGTGTTTGTTGATACTTGTCTTGATTTCATTACGTTTCTAAGCATAAGATGGACCATATCATCATCTGTTTCACCAAGTCATTAATCGTCCTTCCCAGATATTAATGTTTTGCCGGTTTTCAAGGTCTGTATGGCTTTGAAAATTTCATCTAAGCATGGACCTAAACAGTCAATGTTAAGGTAGTCTGAAGCAGGCTGAAACTGTGTCAATGTTTCAGGAGCTGGTTGGTAATAAGTAATTGAGTAAAATGTCCTGTCCATTTCTGTCTTAAAGTTTGCTCTTTTATTAAGGTAAATGTGTTCCCATTTTTGTTCGTTTTTTTTTTCAAATGATTCTTCTTGTAGCTGTCTTATTGTTCTTTTATACTTCATTGTTCTTCTGCTAGGACTTGATTTTCTTTATTAAGTCTTTATATTCAAAAAAATGTCCGTGAATTCTTGGACTTTCGTGCGGTTTTGGATTGTTTGCAGAGCAATCTATGGTTTATACCTCTCAGATGAGCACAGATGTTGGGATGACATAAAGTTTTGTAATGTCATCCTTTCCGGATTTGACCAACACTTAATCGATCTTTGGCAACGTGACGGGTGTGCTATAGCAAGCGGGGACTGCTTGCTCTTCCGGAGCGCCTGAGTCACTCTCGTTTCCAATTGAGTTCGCGTTGCTAAATGCGGTTTTGTTGTTATGTGGGTGTGTGTTTTATGTTATGTGGTTTGTTTTGTTGTGATGATTTTTTTGTCTGCTGGTTTTGTCTTTGTGACGGTTTTATGATACTGATTACGCCTTTGGTACACCTTTGCTTATTTGTTCGATTTCTTCTTTTTACCGATTCCCCCATCACAATCAGATGTAAAACATTTCTCTATACCAGCCCATCGATTTTCAATTGTAAAATTGTAACTCATCTTTAAAAAAGCATAGGTAATCGATCGATTACTAATCGTTACGCATTATTGTCACTATTGACTTTAACTTTTCAAAATATCAAGTGCTCTTCCATGCAAAAAGAGGTCACAGCCAACATCTGGATCATGTATCTTGCTTAGTATCTCTGGGTGCACCTACCATAGTACTTTATATGATGCAGTACTTGTCAGTTAGCAGGAATGGAGTTTAATCATACTTGTGTAAGTGGTCAGCCATGCGGAAAATATAGGTCACAGCCAGTATCAGAAGCATGTATTGTGCTAAGCATCACAAGCTGCACCTACCATAGCAATATAATTGATGTGGCACTTCTCAGTTAGCGTAAATGGACTTACATCATTCTTATGCAAGTGGGAGCGGACGCCGGCGCAAGGGGTATCAGATAAGCCGTTCCCTATTTCGTGAGGTGAGCTAATAATGGCCATTTGGAATTCATAATTCCACTGTTGATGGATTGAGTACCACTTTAGTTCTGCAATATTATATATGACAATATTCTCATCCAAACACAATTTTAGTGTACTTAGCTAGATAATATCAGATATGCAGTATATTCCTGTACACTCCCCGCCTGACATCTTCATACAAAATCGTCATTATCTTCACACTTGTTATTACATTTTATTTAAGCGCATATCTATTGCTATCCATTGCTATTTAGGTCATAAATCACCTTAAGTAAAAGATATTTGATATTCTAGATACATATGCTATTTTTGAGGCGGCCATCTTTAAAATGGCAGCCATTTTCAATATAAAGATAACCATCTTCTAATAAATTGTTAAGAAAATTGTACACTGTTATTATAAACAATTTGGTTCTTCTATCTTCAAAGTACAATTTTAAATTATGTTTTATTTGATTTATTTCTCATTCTATAACCAATCAGGCGGCCATCTTGAAAATGGCCGCCATTTTGATTCTTCGAGTTAGGTCCATAGCTCATATTGATTATTGGGCCAATAATACCATGCCAAATATGGTGCTTTCTTCATCAAACCCACAATTTGTTCACATATATCAGCTTAAAATTTAAAGTAAATATGCAAAGATAGATAAGTCAGATTTAAAACTTACACTTTTTGACGTAAGAAGGAACTAATGTCCCATATGTATTTTTTGTGAAAATCTTATCAATTTTTTCTCTATTATACTTTAGCCCCAGTCACGCTTTCACGTATCGGCTTCCCCATTTCACTACGTTTATGAAATGTCACGTTCGTTAGGTTTTACTAAGATTTGCTACGTATGTGGTACGTTTCGTCCGGTATTGCTAGGGTTTGTCACGTTTTACAGGGAAAAGAGTACGTTAAGTACGTATTTTAGAAATTATCTAGCTATGTACTAAGTTTCACTACGTATAACCAAGTGCCACTACGCTGTGATGGAGTATCAGCGAAAACCGCATAGTTTTCTCAAATTAAAATAAAATAATATTTTTACCAGGAAGAGGTAGTTATTGATTTTAGGAGAAAAGTAAGATGTACCCGCATACCCTCTGGGTCTTAACGATAACATCATGGGACAGGGTAACATATCAAGATCATCAAACATAAATGTCATGAATTTAGTGATTCCTCGTAAACGGAACAAACGGTCGCATGGTAAACGAATAAATCGTAATGTCAGAAAACAACACCGCTCTGACTCAAGTATTACTGATCTTATTAAAATCTTTAAAAATAATGGACGTCATCATCTGTTTTGTAAATTATGTTCAATACCCATTTCTAAATTAAACAGTATCCGTTTGGAATGTAGTACTATATCTCATGCAAGTCCATTATATGAAGGTGCACTCATCATCTCTTCTTTTTGTTATTATAAACTGTTTCCCAAAATTGAAAACCCAGAAGACCACATTCGACATTTTATAAAATTAACCTACATTAATAGAGGACTTGACTTCATAAATATATCTAGTATATTTATGGATCCTAATATTCAAGATCTCATTCCACCTTATTTTTCTAATACCGAACCACCTATTGTATCTTATAAATATAAGAAACCTACACGTAACATTATTTTTAACTATACAACAACTACAACTGATGAAGAACTAGACACGAATATTCCTTTAACATGCGACTGTACTAAATCTGATTTCAGATATGCTCCTTGTGATCATGTTGTTACCGGAGACCTTTCAATCGTCAATGACCCAGAGGTTATCAATTTCTTGAAAAAAGGACCAAAGTTTAGACCACCTACTAAAATTAATTGGAATTCCTGCCTAAATTGTATCAAAACTTCCCTTCTCTCTTATTGCAAATCTTGGATCAGGAGAGAAGGGGCCGACTCAAAATCTCTAGACCGTTTTATTAATAAATTTATGGCAATTGTTCAACTCAGAATTAGCCAATTTCAAAATTCATTAGGCCTAATACATACCTTAATAGAATAAAGTCAAAAATCCGTTTACTTGGTTTGCGATACGTGTTTGTTCCCGCCGACAAAGCAGCTAACAATGTCGTTGTGGTATGAAGAAAATATTACCTTGAGGTTTTAATGCACGAAATAAAAAATTCGAACACTTTCGTTCCCGTGCATTCGACAGAATCAGGTATCATTGACGATCATATCATAGCGACCACAGCACTTCGAGTTGCCCCGACATACTTTAAGTTACCTACTATGTACTGGATACCTAAATTGCACAAAAATCCATATAAATCTCGTTTTATCTCTGCTTCAAGTAAGTGTTCTTTAACCCATATTTCCAAAGTTCTATCTCTTACTTTAACTACTATGAAGGAATTTATTATTCAATACTGTGAAAGGGTATTCGAAAACAGTGGAATTAATTATTTTTGGAGTGTAAAAAATTCTCTTGATGTTTTGGACAAGCTTCGTGCTTTTGAAAATACTTTTCATACCGTTGATAGTTACGATTTTTCTACTTTATATACTAACCTTCCACATAATCTGATTAAAAAGAAATTTGAATATTTGGTTAAATGGTGTTTTGACAAATCTAAAAGTGATCTGTTCTAGAGTTTCAAAATCATTTAGTAAATCATTTTTTAGTAACGAGACTCAAACGGGTTACGTCAACTGGACTGATGCAGAAACTATTACTGCTCTAAATTATTTGTTAGATAATATTTACATACGTTTTGGTAAACAAATTTATCGCCAAATTATTGGTATTCCTATGGGTACTAATTGTGCGCCACTTATAGCCGACCTTTTCCTATACTGTTATGAATCACAATTTATGGCTAAATTACAAAAAGACCCGAACAAACAGAACCTAATCGAAACTTTCAATTATACTTTTAGATATTTAGATGACATTCTTGCACTCAACAATCCTTCATTTTCTAATTTTATTACAGATATCTATCCTTCTGAATTAACCTTGAACAAATCTAACGTCACCGGTGATAGATGTCCTTTTTTAGATTTAGATTTAAGTATTATTGACGGAAAATTACATACCAAAGTATATGATAAACGTGACGACTTTACCTTCCCTATTATAAATTTTCCTTTTCTTGAAGGAGATGTTCCACTAGCGCCGTCATACGGGGTTTACATTTCACAGTTAGTAAGATATGCTCGGATCTGCAGTTGTGTTTCTGATTTTAATAACAAAAACCGTTTTATTACTGAAAAATTATTAAAACAAGGTTTTCGATACCACAAATTAGTAAAATCTTTTTCTAAATTCTTCCACAAGTATCGATCTCTTATTGAAAAATTTAATTGTACACGTCACTTTCTTATAGTGAAAGGAATATCACATCCTGTATTTTATGGTAATGTTTTTTACAAAGCTCACAAATTTAAAAGCAATCCAATAGAAATGAAAAATTGGCTTCAAAATTTATTACGGAAAGGATATGAAATGAATATCTTGGTTAAATCTTTGAATTTAGTGTTTTTTGGCAGAAATATTGAAAACTTAATACTCGCTTTAAAACTTCCATAAACGTTTTTACTATTGTCATTTTTAAGCATTATAGCGATCAAGCGTGTCGGTTTTGTGTGATGACACTTCACTAAATCATTATTGCTTGAAGTGTTGTGTCGGATTTAAAATCGATACGTTTGATTTTTTTGCATCAGTCGATTGATGATTCTCAGCTAGCTGTCAGTAACAGCGAGTGTTCTATAGAGAGTTCCTTTACCGTCCTTTTGTTTGTTCTTGTTTTTTGTCTTAGGTTCTCTCTAGTAGAATTGGACTTTGATCGATTTGATTTTTATTGTGTGTTTAGTTTTTGTGCTTTGTCTAGGAATATTGATAGGGGGAAGGTTGGGCCCAAAAAACTAGTTTAACCCCGCCACATATTACATGTGCCTGTCCTAAGCCAGGAATCCTTGACAAAGCTTTCGTTTGTACTTGTCTTTTTGATGTTTTCTGTTCCTTGTTTAAGAAGGGGGTCTATCTGTGACTATTTCAGGGCTGGATTTGAATTATATGCATCTTATTTAGACCATGGGCCAATTGCATAACCGCGAGCAGTGCCAAATGGCCTCGTTGAAGGCTGCTGGCGGTTGTCCATTGTGGTTTTTCTAAATTGCCGTTTAATTGTGGGCTGTGTCGCGTACACTTATTCCACATCTCTTTATTTTCTATGTGATTTCATTCATATTTTAGCACATTTTTTTATATTTTCGCTTCAAATACTATGATTACTAAATTTTTTTATATTACCGTTGTCCGTCCGTTCGTCTGTCTGTGAAATAAAATTTCGTCACAGTTTTCCATGCTTACAAAATAAATTGTTTTGATATTTTGGATCTACTGTATATTGGACATGTAATACCAAATGGTGCATAATAATGTTAATTATGTTCCCAATAAATAAAAAAAGTTTACACATGTTTAACATGATGGATCATCCACTTTCTGTCAACCGAATACTTAAGCTTTGAAGCGGGATATTACTGGTGAGCATTGGCTCACAAAATACCTGTTAAAAATTGTTTTTATTGAACAGCTTTCACGCAAAGTACAAAGCAACACTAAGCCATACATTTCACACTTTCAGTTTTTTCTCATTTCCTTAAGCTTTTATTTAAAGGGAAAAAGTATCACCTTGTAATTGTATCCCAGTCTTTTAAATTGGTGACAGAAAAACTGACAAACCACTGCGAAGAGGACATATGCAAGAGATTGGCCAACTGGTAGTGCCTTTCTGAACCATGTGTATTTCTTCTTAAGCCCAGGTCTCAATTCAACTACATTCTCCTCAAAAATAGCTGGGTTAACTCGCAAAAGGTTCTAAAGGAAATAATATAGTCGAGTCACAGTTCCTCTTCATTTGTTCGTTTATGCCGAACTTGGATCTCCTCCTTTTACGATGTCTCACTCAATTAAACCGGTTTTTCTAATCCTTTGGTACCGGTTCTGGCTGTACTGAAACAACAACAGCCGTATCTTACAGAATACGCAAATGTTCATTAAGGAAATTCCCGTAAATTACCAATTTCATATTATTTTTTTTTCTTTTAATGTGATCTTAATGACGATATTGTACAAAACAAGTGTGCAAAAATAGGCGAAATGAAGGAGTAAGCGTAGTTAAACCTGGTGATACCTACTCAAATGTGAAAGAACCTTGCGAAACGTATTAATAACCGTAAAAACGTACAAAAACCACATGAAACGTAGGGAACATTTAGGAAAACCTGATGGTCGGAAATCCATTACGTTTTACTAGGTTTTCGTTACGCTTTCACTAGGTTTAAACACGTTTTAACGACGTTTTACCACGTTCTACTTCGTATCTGCTATGTTCCTTTTTAGCCACGTTTTGCCACGGTTGTTTCGTGCAAACGATACAAACGGGGCATCCCTCTTTTGCGTCTAGGTATATCTACGTATGTACCCAGTTTCAACTACATGTTGGTACGTTTTGTTACATTTATAGCCGTTTCACTACGTTTTAGAAACGTAGTAGAACGAGGTGCCGAAACGCGACAGTGTGACTGGGGCTTAATGGGCTTGAAGTTTTACTAAAAATATGGTGTGTTACATGAAGTAACTAAAAAGATAGTGAAACATCTTTTTTTTTAATAAATGTACTTAACCTATTACCACTTAATCAATTTTAATTTGTAATTTATTATAATGCAGGTAATTTCCAGTTTCAGTGCAGTTGAATAGACCTACAGTCTCTTTGATCTCCGTTTTTGGTACTTAATTCAAGGGATAATGATACTAAAAAAAATAGTTGTTTTTTTTTCTTTCATAGCTTTTATTACTTAAGAATCATCATGGCTCTGATATCACATGACACAAAAAGGGTGTAACCTTATGCAGTACCTAATCACTGTGTAATGTATCGCTTTGTAATCTTTTAAAATTCTTTTTTGTTATTTGGACCTCTTGTCAGACTTGTCTTACATGAAATTATAAATTTATTTCTAAAATATTTGACATTGAAATTTCCGAGTGTTAAATTCAAAATTGTTTAAAACATTAAGTTATTTTCTTTGTAAGGCACATGGTCGATATCCTCGGCGCTTCTTTTTGGCTTTGAGTCAATTCAATATTTTTAGTTTTTTCATCTCCAGAATGTTTTGATTCAAATGCTGCTGATGAGATGTTACTCCTTGAAATATCAATATACAGCATGACTAGATTAATCGTTTTATACCCTCTTTAGTATTTGTGTTCTGAAAGGGAAAAAAATATCTACTTGTGATCAACGGCATATTACTTTTTATTATACACATCTACTTATGTTATAACGATATTTTTTTAGGGAGATGGTGACCTTGTTCAAATGTTTAGCTATGCTTTTCAGTTTAGCTTATGCTTTTGCAGGTAAGTAACCGCCATACTTTCACATGATGTATTCTTGATAGAATGTGTCTATCGTATCACTTCTCCGATTCGTATCTATCAATTGCAAAGAAACAAAACAATTCCTAAGGTGAAAGTCAGTTGATCAGATTATTGGAAAACTCCGAATGCGATATTATATGCTTACTGGGATAATAACATAAATTAAAGTTCAGGTGTATCACCGTCCTTTGCCGCATCATTTATTTCTTTTTACTATAAAACATTATTTTTGAAAGATCAACAAGAAAAATATGAAGTCAATATTAGTTCAGAAAATAGATCATAATAACAATGACTGAAGAAACATTGTATGTATAAACATTTTTATTGTTTAGTTTCACCAAGCAACTATTTTATATGTACGTCTATAAAATGTGACAACTCTTTTTATTGTACCTATTTATTATATCTCACCAATTTTTGACGTGATGAAGGGTTGATAAAGTATTTCTATAGACGTCTGGTGATCGTCCCAACAATGTCCGAGCCTCAAATTTGCAACTGCAATTTTTTGTCATTCGAACCCGTACAGGACCATCTACGGCAACAGGGCCTGCACTAAGTACAGCGCCCTGGACCACTCGACCAGATGAGCTATATAAAATATAGCTTTTGCTTATCCAATGATACATCCTCGTAGGTTTTATCCAGGGTGTTTAACAAAGAACATGATGTATGGTGGGAGAAGCTCAGACGTATATAAAATACTTCAAATAATATTTTCAATAGTATGTCCATGTTAAACCTTGTGCTTATAAACACTTCATTTTATATTTGTTCTGTTTTAATTGCTTTTACTAACTTGATTGTTTTATGTGTCTATTTGTACAGGCTTTAGACTTTCCTCTGGGTTTTGTTTCGGGAAGGACGATCTGTGTTTTGATTGGAGAGTTTCCAAAGATAAGCTAACACTCACTTGCAGAATATTTCGACTTATTCATAAAGTATTTATCAAAGATCCACACGGAGTAACACAAGGAATCTGTATTCTTCAAGATCCTGCAGCTGCTTGTGACTCTAGTTTGAAAAATGCAACCCTGTCTCTTAATTACACCACAAATTTAGCAATTTTTGAAATGCATGGTAAAATTGATAGAAATGTTAATGGCGTTTGGACGTGTGGACATGGTACAGGACGCGACATAGCTAAATGTAATGTGACTGTGTCGGAAATTGAAGGTTCGTCATGTTGAAAAAGATTTGCATTCAGGGCAATGATTTCGAAAAAGAGCACTGGAAATGCAATCAGAAACTATACAGTTAGATCCTTTCAAGTAATTTCATGATGAAACGAGTACACATTCATTTCGTTGTAGAAGTTGCAACAAAATCCCCCCTCAGGGGATCGAAACAAGAAAATCCAAACAACATGAATAAAAAAAAAAGCAAACGTATCTTCAAACAATTTTCTCTTGTAAAGTTTATATTTTGTAAACAATGTGGAAATAGATCCCTCTCTTTAATAAAGATAGATTTTACATTTTGTCAAATTGCAAATTTGTCATGCTCAATAACTCATTGCGGTATTGCTCTACTTACTTTGGTTTTGGTTGTCTTTTCAATGTTTAGATAGAACCAAAAACTTGATGACAGAAAAAAATGATACGAGTGAAGGTTTGTATTTGTATATTTTATTGTACTTATTTATCTGTAATTAAAATGTATTTCAATATTAAAAAAATATCATATTCCCCACCTGTTAGAGCACCTCTGATGAGTCATGAATAACAGCCAGTCGTTGGAAAGGACAAGGTATGATAAGAGCCCAATTTTGCCCCCCAAATTTAGAAATTATTTAAATAAGCTGGAAGTATGAAATTCATACTTTTAAAGAGTTAAAATTTACTATTTTAGTCTGATTTTGTTTGCATATGCAAAGAAGATACATTTTTATTTCATATTTATTTTGATATTTTATTTCAACTTATCGTCGCTGGGATTCCAAAATGTCGTATATATCAATTTCGCAGTTATACGATTACTACATTTTTAGAATCTGCGGGCCAAACTTCATATGACTTCAAATTGTCGTATTTCTTCTCCAATCATAACTGGTATTTTTAAACATATGACAAAATATCAAAACATCATATCAGCTAAAAAATTAGGATTCCAAAAGGTCGTATATTTTATAATCTGTGTCAAATTAAATACTTTTGAAGGTTTCTTTATTTCATAATAATTCTTTGTTCATCAAATAATAATTATTTATCAAAATAACAGAGTACTTTATGCCTTTAAAGAACATAATTCAGACAGAAAAAAGTTATACGACATTTGTCACTCCCATCATAAATATTTACAAATTGCCGTAAGTAAGTAATTATACGACATTTTGTTCCAACCTGGAAAATATAAAAGGATCGAAATTTAAGGATCTATAAGAATTGGTCAATATTAATAGCTCATTTTAAGTTATTTAATGTTATAGATATCAAAGTTTCTTTTAGTTGCATTTTTGAGGTTGTTCGTGCATTAGTATTGCTATCCGGTCTTGTGTCAAAATGTCGTATATCACAAATAAAATGTCATATGTGCAGTAGAGTCTTTGTGATACATAGAAATCAAGATAAACTATAATAATATCAATGCATACACCAAAAACTGTTGCAGTTGAAAAAGGCACAAACTAGTTTTGTACAGGGAGTAAAAAAATCAGTTTTTTGTTTCTCCTGAAAAACTTGCAATTTCCTCATACGACATTTTTGAATCCCAGCAACGTTATCCATGTACGAGGTCTATGTGCAAGGTGTTTTACACGTTTAGCTATTATTTATGATAATTCAAAACAAATTTTTGTGTTGTTCTTATTGTCTAACATTTGGTTTCATTTTTTTATATTTCTAGATTTGAGCAATGACAATCTTGCCGAAATTACTGAAACAAACTACGGTTTGTAGAAATTAAAATTTATGTTATAATAATAAATTGTTCACATACACGTAAAAGCATCAAACAGTCCGTTTGATAAAACATCAGAAAATATTATACCGAAGGGACTTTCTTCATGAAGGAGCTTAAAAACAAATTTAAATTAAATGTTACTACCACCGTCTTACAAAGTAATACATTAATGTTAGTAATACATGTATGATTTTTCATTACGGCTATCAAACGATCGATTGAGAAAATGTTGTTTAATTTACCTATAGCGGATACAAGTGGATAAATACACAAATGTATGCACTAAAGCTGTTATTCAGATTGGTCAAATTTGTCTTCAGCTACGGGTAGATTATTTTTTTATTCTAATATAAAAAACAAAAACTGTGAGCGGAAGCTCAAAATTAAATACTCACCGACCTCCAAAACTCAATCAGATAAAACTATAAATTAGAGAGATGGGTAACCACTTGTATTCGAATGGCAAAGTCAGTCCATGTTTTACAATTGGAAACCCCAAACATTTAGTCCGGTCGGTTTGTGCAGGTTTTTGGTAACATTGCTCAAAATATGGTACATTTTTTTTTGTAAAATCATGAAATTTGGCATACATGTAGTAGTAGAAAACAGCATACCAAACAATATTAGCCATGGACCCAACTCAAAAATTCAAAATGGTGGCCATTTTCAAGATGGTCGTCTGATGGAAAATAAATTAAGAAATAGATCAAATAATAATTCTTTTAAAATTGTACTTTGAATTCGAAGATAAAAGCACCAAATTGTGTATAATAGCAGTGCAAAATATTCTTGAGCAATTTTTCCAAAAACCTGCACAAATCGACTCTGAGTTTTTCTCATTGTGAACGCGGTCTAATAGACGTAAAAGAGATGTGGAATAAGCGTACGCGACACAACCAACATAAAAAAAGGTTTATTTAAACAATCACAGTGGAAAACAGCCAGCAATATTTAACATGACAAGAGGTCGCTGCTCGCCGTCTTGTATATGCCTGGACTAAAAAAAAACAATACATGAGATTCCAAACCAATCCCTAAATAATCAAGAGTCAAAATTGTTTTTATTTTTTTTTATTATTCTTAACAGCCATTCAAATAACTCGATAAACTCGTCTTTGTGCTACGGATATATCAACGGCATATGTTTGATTGGCCGTACGATGTCCGTACGTTGCTTCAGTGTTTTTTTGTCAATGATAAAAAAAAATGATAAACTAGTCTAAGCAGCCACGCTGCATATCCCCGCGCTACTCTGGTGTTTGATAGTTTAACATTTGTATAAGGGCAAATAATTTAAAAAATAACTATGACTATATTGAGTATTACTAGTTCTATCAAATGTATATGTATTGATATGAGACTTTTCCTTGGTAGTGGAAGTGATAGTTATGTAAAGAATTATATATAACAAAGAAACATGTTACCTATGCAGCCCAGCACCTAGAGGCATTATAAAAAATCCAAAACCTTCGGCAGAATCTTCGTCCATAGTGCAACTATTGAGCTAAGTTTCCGAATAACCTGGGATGAGTTGCGTGACGAAGGAATAATGTTCCCTTAGGCTTCCTATGCAGCCCAGCCCCTAGGGTCATTATCGAAATTCCGAAACTTTCGCACAGTCCCCACCCACAAAGCAATAAATAACCAAAGTATAATCTTTCCACTCCCAGTGGTTACAAAGATTACCCTCGAACAGCAAAGCATTATCCCCGCGCCTTCGCTTGCACGGAGATAAAAACATAAATATTCAATTAAGCTATCCCCTAATACTACACATATTTTAAATTGTTTTATGATGGATCTGACAAATAATTTATATAGCACTATATAATTCGAACATCATACTATATTATAAAATAATGAGATGTTGAATAAGTTTACGCGAGAAATCTAACATAATAAGCGTTAATTTTGAAAACAAACACAATAAAAACCTCCAGACGCCTTCAGCGAGACCAGTAGGCCGCGCTCTACGTTCTGCAATTGACGCAAGGTAAAAAAAACCATATAAGTCAAATTACATCCTGGGAGAGTCAAAGAAGCAGAGGTACTAATGGGGTATCAGATTGATTGCATAGAGCATTTAAATCCATCAAGTTGAATAGTATGAAGACTTAGATGAATATATACATCCTAAGGCAGCATGTTCGACAGCTTGACGTTGCAACCACAACAATGTTCTGTGTACATTGTATGTAGTTAAATGCTGTATCATAACTTTGACAATGCTTCCTGTTAAAAAAGAACGGTCAAGTTGGCTACTTATTCCTTATTCCTTATTCGACATTCAAATATCGAATAAGTAACCAGTTACTTATTCGACATTCAAATTTTGAAAAAGGAAATGGTTACCTATTCGATATTCCAAATTTTCATCCACGTTTTAGGGTATGCCTCTCACGAATTAGAACTTTATGTTTTTTAAAGCGTGGGATACCAATAAAAACCGATTTTCATTTTATAACTGCTTTTTTCTTAAACTGTTGATCGAACTTCCAATATTATAGTCTGCTTGAATGATTAGAACATGTAATTCTTCAAAGGTTTTTATATTGATTTCCGTTCTTCCAAAATGTTCTAAACTTGTAAAGGTGCTGCATATAAATTTATTTTAGTAATTTGATAAAAAAATCTTTTACGAATAAAAACAGAGAGGTTTGAGCATACTTTAATAGAAATACACGGACCAGATTTTGGGCAAAAAAATCAATGATTCGTTCCTCCTTTACTCATGACATTGTATCGCCTGAATAGTGACTCAATTTTTTTGTCGAATTAATTTCAATATTCTGCCAACAAGTATACGTAGTTTTCTCTTAATTTTATCGAAATGCAACTTGAATTCGTATCCATAGGGAAAGCCCCTCCGCATATATTGTATGCCATGAGTCGTCCAGCTCAAGACTCACGACCAATTAAGTAAGCTGCTCCAGAGTACCTGGTAGGATGCACACCTGTAGTTCCCCAGCAGCAGGTTCTGGTCTGAATTATCAAAAACGTCACTTGAAATATGAAATACTGTATTTTTTCCTATATCAAGATAAAATACATTTACAAATGAAGCAAATGAAGCAAATGAAGCAAATAGCAAATGAAGTTGTTGTTCCTATGAATATCCTTAAGGATACCACCAATTTGACTTTTGTTCAGCCAGAGGGTAACTATTATTTCAAAACATCAGATTCATTTCAAATTATCAAACCATGTTCTATTAAACTCAATGACGTTCTAAAATCATCCCCTATTCCTACTATTTCGACATGCAGATCTAAAACCGGCAAAAAATCAACTTGCAAGACCTGTGATATGCTAATTATTTCTCCTGAATTTACCAGTAACTTAAATGGTAAAGTTTACCAAACCCTTTCTCATGACCCTCTGGACTGTTCTACCGGAAATGTCATTTACGGAATTGAGTGTACTTTATGTGGACTGTTGTATGTCGGTGAAACCAAAAATTCATTGCGTTCTCGCATGAATGGTCATAGGTATGACACCAAAAATTCTGATTATCGGGTTTTGTATAACCACTTTAATCAACCTAACCATGACCAATGTTTGAACATGAAAGTCCGGTTTATCGAAAAGATTTACCACGACACCAACAGTCCAAATCTTAGTACACCTCACCGTAAAAAACGAGAGCTTCACTGGATAAAAATTTTAGGTACTGCAATGCCTTATGGATGTAATGATAACATCAAAGGAGTAGGAAATCTTTCTAGCCCTCAATGTAGTGAGGTGAATGTTATGAAACTGTTTGACCCTAATGGTAGACACAAACGTAGTCATGGTCACAAACGATACAAACCAAGATCTGGTGCCAGTCAAACTGACAACAGATCTCTTTCAGACACGTTTGATGATCTGGTTACAAGTCTACAACAACCATTGGGAGTCCATCATGTTCGTACCATTCTCTATTCACTACGCGTCACGAAACTTAAAGACCTACGTGATCTTGGGTTAGAAAAAGCAGGTACTGATCCATTTACTCCTTCTTACAGGCTTACTAGCATTATTTGCGACGTTGCTCTTTTCCGTCTTTTTAAGCCTGTAAGACGTGAGCCTCTTACTACTGAGGATAGGAAATTTCTCCATATTCCATTTAAGAACAAAGGGATAGATGCTATAAACATTAGCAATATTTTAAATCGTAAGGAAGTTACATCTCAAATTCCTCAATATTTCAAAAATCAGTCAACACCAATTGTTTCCTACCGCTACACTAAAACCATAAGTAGTAAAATTTTCAACCACAAAAAGGCATTGCAGGACCTAAACATTGAAGAATATCTAAAGTCCCCTCTGACATGTGATTGCTATGCTTCTTCCTTTGTCTATGGTCCATCTGGTCATGTCATCACGGATGATCTTAAGATAATTGAAAATGATTTATTACGTAATGTGGTTTCCCATGGACTTAAATTCAGGGAACCACAACGTATAAATTGGAATCATAACTTTAAGATCATCATGGACGCTGTGGAGGACTATGCTAGAGCCTGGATAAAGAGGGAAAAGGACCAAGAACCAGAACTTGAATCACTGTCGGACTGGGTAAGGACTATCCGATCTCTTGTACGAAGCCGAATAGACAAACTTCGCAATTGTGTGAACCCCCGGCCTTCTTCTGTATTTAGAGATCGTGAAGCTCTCAATTGTCTCTCTTCCTTACATGACAGGTATGTTGTCACGCCAGCAGACAAGGCTTCCAATAATATAGTTTTTGTATGTAAAGCACATTATTACAATTGTCTAATAAAAGAACTAGGCATTGATGGTAATACTTCCGCTAGTGCTACATACACACGGACTACATTTAACAAAGATGAAATCATAGCCAACCATAGCTCTTTTATGTCCTCTTTCAATATTCCAATGAAAGAGGAACATAAAGAGTTACCATATTTGTACTGGATACCTAAACTTCACAAAAATCCGTACAAAGAAAGGTATATAGCTGGATCTTCATCATGTTCAACTACAGAGCTGTCCGTTCATTTAACTAAAATCTTGTCTGCTGTCAAAGAAGGTCAGCAAGCATACTGCGACACTATTTATAATCGTAGTGGAATTAACCATATGTGGATTTTGAAAAACTCAAAAGATTTGTTAGATCATTTTAAATCTAGATCATTTTCTGAGGTTCACTCTTTAAAAACGTTTGATTTTTCAACTTTATACACTACCTTGCCACACGAAAAACTGAAATGTCGCCTGAAAAAACTTCTCGAAAAAGCCTTTTCAAACTCAAGGAATTTTGTTGTTTTGGGTTATAATTCTACGTTCTTTTCCAAAACATCTTTCAAAAATAAAATTTGTTACACACTGGAACAAGTTTGCAGTATGCTTGATTTCCTCATTGACAACATATTTGTCACCTTCGGAGGAGAGATTTTTCAACAACAAATCGGCATTCCAATGGGCACAAACTGTGCTCCTCTTCTCGCCGATTTGTTTTTATTCTCTTACGAGACTGAATTTCTTCAGGGACTCGTAAAGAACAAGAAGATGAAAGAGGCAAGGTCATTTAATCTTACATTCAGATATATTGACGATGTCCTTTCTGTCAATAACACTTCATTTGGTAGTTGGATTCCTTCAATATATCCTCCAGAATTGGAGATTAAAGAGACCACCGAATCTAATTGATTCACGTCTTTCTTGGATTTGCACCTCGAATTTGACCCAGGTGGTCATCTCAGTACATAAATTTACGATAAACGAGACGATTTTAATTTTCAAATTATTAATTTTCCTAATCTACAGAGCAATATACCTACTTCTCCTGCTTACGGTGTTTATATTTCTCAACTTATTCGATATGCCAGAGCTTGCACACATTTCACAGATTTTTTGATCAGACACCGGTTTCTTCGTGACCGACTTTTGAAGCAGGGCTATAAGAAAATACGTCTCATACGATCACTAAAAAAATTCTTTCTTCGTTATCAGCCACTAGTAGAAAAGTTCAAAATTGAGATAAAAGATATGATAGTTAATTGTTTTAATTAGTGTTTGACTGGTGTGCTGTACTGAGATGATCACCTCAATATCCCTATTGTGTCTCACAACTATGTTGTGTTATATGGTCATTACCGGATCCTAAGATCGCAATGGAAGAGGGAGGTTTGGCGCCATAAAACCTGGTTAAACCCACCATTTCGTTTGAAATGCCTGTACCAAGTCAGGACCATTGCGATCCACCAGTTCTCCGTTATGACTGATTCGTTTTTGTCATTTTCTCTGGACAATGAGATTGATCATTCAAGTTCGGTAGTTTTGTTATTACCTTATTTACGTTATTTATGAAAGGATTTGGATATGGATACGTGCCCAGTACAGGAAATAGAGACGAATACTAGTGAATTTATTTTCGATGTAATGTCAATTAATGTAAACCTGTTTTCAAGTGAACAAATCTTATATACTTGATTTTTAATCCCCGAAAAGAGCATATTAACAATAACTGTGGATTGTCTGGCTATGGGACCTGGTTATGATAAAAGTGGGGTCCATGGGAATTTCTTGACAACCGGAAGTTTAGGCAAATAAGGACCATATAGGTTTTGGACCCCAGGGACCCCACTTTTATTCTAGCCGGGTCCTATAGCCAGACAATCTGTAGAAATTTTTCTGAAGGGGGTACCATAAACGCTATTTTACATCTTTTTGGACCAGAATTTCTTGACAACCGGAAGTTTAGGCAAATAAGGACCATATAGGTTTAGGACCCCAGTGACCCCACTTTTTTTTCTAGCCGGGTCCCATAGCCAGACAATCCGTAGAAATTTTTCTGCAGGGGGTACCATAGACGCTATTTTACATCTTTTTTGGACCTGAATTTCTTGACAACCGGAAGTTAAGGCAAATAAGGACCATATAGGTTTAGGACCCCAGGGACCCCACTTTTATTCTAGCCGGTTCCCATAGCCAGACAATCCGTATAAATTTTTCTGAAGGGTGTACATACATGTAGTACCGTAGGCGCGAAAGTTTACGCAAAATAAAATCCTTAAGAAAAAGCTATAAATATTAAAACTATATGGACTTTTGATCCATCTGAACATGCTGAACCTTCGTTTGAACAAAATTAGTTCATTCATCTAATTTATTTCGAAAGATATCATGGTTCCAACATTATTTTGTTTATTAAATGATTCATTTTTTATATAAAATTTTGAGGATGCCGAACCGGAAGTATTTTGTCAAGGGTCAAGCTACTTTTTCAGATTACGCTAAAATTACCTCCCTTTTAATATCATACTTTCATTTCTTATTTGCAACTTATTTTTGTTTTAATATTGGCCATGAAATGGTTTTCATCTGGGAGATTTTTTGCATTAAAATTAGATTACACTGGCACGACTGGAGTACATGCTCATTTAGTTATAGTATTTTCATTCTTTTCGCACCTTTTGTAACACTAAAACTTTCTGATGTAAACGGTATAACTCATAATTGTATGTACTATCAAATAAATTACACATTTATCTGATATGTTCATGTTACAGGTAATTATAGACATGTATGATATATAGAAGTTGTGATCAATAAACATTTTTTATACTCTTTAAAGTGGAGAGAGGTTGATAATTTGTAATCAAAATTACAACAGAGTTCAAGGCAATAACGCTTAACGGGGGTTTTGTCTATTCAATACTCATCGGAGGCGGTTTACCCAAAAAATGGAAAAGGCCATTGCTATATAAATATAAAGAGCTTTGAAACAATACCGGATATAACAAAAATATGTCAAACTACATAGTCATACCATACTCTTTAAACACATTTAAAGTAATACTTTGCTTTAACATGATAAAGGAATATACAAAATATGTACAAATAGGGTTGGCTTTTATAGACTGAACTGATTTTATTTCTGTACTTGGCAGCGTGTATAGAAGCATTTTCAGTTGCGCAAAAACAACATTGCTTGTTTGTATGTAACTTGAGGGGGGACGGCCTTGTTTTTTTTGTTTTCTTTTTTGTTTTGTTTTTAATTTTTGAAGGCGTCGCGACAGAATATTTGTAACATTATTAGCATTGTTATAATAGTAGAAATCTTTCTTCAGAATGTTGTTTTTCTTACTCTCGGCTGCCAAAATATTTTTTTCATCAAAAAATCGTTTTCTAAATATTTGTAGGAAAAAACAAAGCCATCCAAGTCCAATTGTCGGTCCTTTTATCAAACGAAAACAAATGAACAAGAAGCTATTTAGTCTGAATAGATAAAGCCAGTAAAGGAAGAAAATTTTGGCGAAATACTTTTTGATTAACGCCTATATGCAATTTTGTTCTTTATATTTAGTTACCTTTTTGTTGTTGCCTGGGGTTACACCCGTCTGCTTTCCTTAAATATGTAAAATGACTCCTTATACAATGAGTAATAAATATATGACTGTTAAAAAGGAAAAACTCTACCATAAAATTCAATTTCCCATTAACTACTTAAAGTTTGCCTTAGTAAAGATGAATTATTCATCTTTATTACCTAATATAATAAAATTTCCTTTTCTATTAACTATATTTTAATTTTGACCATTATCACATTCTACCGGGCAATAGAAAGGTGTTCTATTGCCCGGTGACGTTCTATTGCCTGTTGACATTTTGACCTTAAATTTGATTGGACGATTTATAAACATGAATATGTATTATCTATATATTCCGGGTCATTTACGTGCACATGCAAAGTCTGTTTGTGTATGTGTTCTGGTTTAAAGCGGCTGTTCTGTCATTACTTCCATAAAAGGGCGTAGTTCAAATGGTCATTAAACAAAATCTTTTATTTTTATTTTTCAATAGTATATGGAAAGAATAACATAAATTTTCTTTCAACATAATACGACTAATAATTTTATTAAAAAATATTAGGTAATAAAACAGTTATTGAATGTGTAGCAAGGCAATAGATCAGAACTATTTTCCCCTTGGTATCCAGATTAGCTCAATGTTCTATTGCCCTCAGCCTACGGCTTCGGGCGATAGAACATTAAGCTAATCTGGATACCTCGGGGAAAAAACTGTTTTCAAGTGAACAAATCTTATATACTTGATTTTTAATCCCCGAAAAGAGCATATTAACAATAACTGTGGATTGTCTGGCTATGGGACCTGGTTATGATAAAAGTGGGGTCCATGGGAATTTCTTGACAACCGGAAGTTTAGGCAAATAAGGACCATATAGGTTTTGGACCCCAGGGACCCCACTTTTATTCTAGCCGGGTCCTATAGCCAGACAATCTGTAGAAATTTTTCTGCAGGGGGTACCATAAACGCTATTTTACATCTTTTTGGACCAGAATTTCTTGACAACCGGAAGTTTAGGCAAATAAGGACCATATAGGTTTAGGACCCCAGTGACCCCACTTTTTTTTCTAGCCGGGTCCCATAGCCAGACAATCCGTAGAAATTTTTCTGCAGGGGGTACCATAGACGCTATTTTACATCTTTTTTGGACCTGAATTTCTTGACAACCGGAAGTTAAGGCAAATAAGGACCATATAGGTTTAGGACCCCAGGGACCCCACTTTTATTCTAGCCGGTTCCCATAGCCAGACAATCCGTATAAATTTTTCTGAAGGGTGTACATACATGTAGTACCATAGGCGCGAAAGTTTACGCAAAATAAAATCCTTAAGAAAAAGCTATAAATATTAAAACTATATGGACTTTTGATCCATCTGAACATGCTGAACCTTCGTTTGAACAAAATTAGTTCATTCATCTAATTTATTTCGAAAGATATCATGGTTCCAACATTATTTTGTTTATTAAATGATTCATTTTTATATAAAATTTTGAGGATGCCGAACCGGAAGTATTTTGTCAAGGGTCAAGCTACTTTTTCAGATTACGCTAAAATTACCTCCCTTTTAATATCATACTTTCATTTCTTATTTGCAACTTATTTTTGTTTTAATATTGGCCATGAAATGGTTTTCATCTGGGAGATTTTTTGCATTAAAATTAGATTACACTGGCACGACTGGAGTACATGCTCATTTAGTTATAGTATTTTCATTCTTTTCGCACCTTTTGTAACACTAAAACTTTCTGATGTAAACGGTATAACTCATAATTGTATGTACTATCAAATAAATTACACATTTATCTGATATGTTCATGTTACAGGTAATTATAGACATGTATGATATATAGAAGTTGTGATCAATAAACATTTTTTATACTCTTTAAAGTGGAGAGAGGTTGATAATTTGTTATCAAAATTACAACAGAGTTCAAGGCAATAACGCTTAACGGGGGTTTTGTCTATTCAATACTCATCGGAGGCGGTTTACCCAAAAAATGGAAAAGGCCATTGCTATATAAATATAAAGAGCTTTGAAACAATACCGGATATAACAAAAATATGTCAAACTACATAGTCATACCATACTCTTTAAACACATTTAAAGTAATACTTTGCTTTAACATGATAAAGGAATATACAAAATATGTACAAATAGGGTTGGCTTTTATAGACTGAACTGATTTTATTTCTGTACTTGGCAGCGTGTATAGAAGCATTTTCAGTTGCGCAAAAACAACATTGCTTGTTTGTATGTAACTTGAGGGGGGACGGCCTTGTTTTTTTTGTTTTCTTTTTTGTTTTGTTTTTAATTTTTGAAGGCGTCGCGACAGAATATTTGTAACATTATTAGCATTGTTATAATAGTAGAAATCTTTCTTCAGAATGTTGTTTTTCTTACTCTCGGCTGCCAAAATATTTTTTTCATCAAAAAATCGTTTTCTAAATATTTGTAGGAAAAAACAAAGCCATCCAAGTCCAATTGTCGGTCCTTTTATCAAACGAAAACAAATGAACAAGAAGCTATTTAGTCTGAATAGATAAAGCCAGTAAAGGAAGAAAATTTTGGCGAAATACTTTTTGATTAACGCCTATATGCAATTTTGTTCTTTATATTTAGTTACCTTTTTGTTGTTGCCTGGGGTTACACCCGTCTGCTTTCCTTAAATATGTAAAATGACTCCTTATACAATGAGTAATAAATATATGACTGTTAAAAAGGAAAAACTCTACCATAAAATTCAATTTCCCATTAACTACTTAAAGTTTGCCTTAGTAAAGATGAATTATTCATCTTTATTACCTAATATAATAAAATTTCCTTTTCTATTAACTATATTTTAATTTTGACCATTATCACATTCTACCGGGCAATAGAAAGGTGTTCTATTGCCCGGTGACGTTCTATTGCCTGTTGACATTTTGACCTTAAATTTGATTGGACGATTTATAAACATGAATATGTATTATCTATATATTCCGGGTCATTTACGTGCACATGCAAAGTCTGTTTGTGTATGTGTTCTGGTTTAAAGCGGCTGTTCTGTCATTACTTCCATAAAAGGGCGTAGTTCAAATGGTCATTAAACAAAATCTTTTATTTTTATTTTTCAATAGTATATGGAAAGAATAACATAAATTTTCTTTCAACATAATACGACTAATAATTTTATTAAAAAATATTAGGTAATAAAACAATTATTGAATGTGTAGCAAGGCAATAGATCAGAACTATTTTCCCCTTGGTATCCAGATTAGCTCAATGTTCTATTGCCCTCAGCCTACGGCTTCGGGCGATAGAACATTAAGCTAATCTGGATACCTCGGGGAAAATATTCTGATCCATTGCCTGACTACACATCAAATAACTGTATACTATAAACATATGGCCACATTAGCGTACGGGTAGAAAGGGACGGAGACTATAACTGTGAGGACTGTGCATATCAGATAAGGGTATTACCAGCTGAGGTAAACAAAGGCAAAATGAAGGCAGTCCAACAATTTACCTGTGCATGTCTTTTGATAAAAAAGGACATTTAATAAGAGAAAAAAATCCCAGACTGTTGTCTACCTTTTCTACAATTTTCACCCGTTTTGTCAAAACTAAACATACATTGTTGAGTGTTTTAACTGTCTTTAGTTTGCCTGTGGTAAGCGATAGCAGGTAAATGTATTTACTTATAGAAAGATTGGTTTTCAAATTTGAAATTAGAAAGTCAAATAAGTAACTAGTTCCTTATTCGTTTTTCGTCAAAGGCATATCTTAAAACGTGGATGGAAAGGTGGAATGTCGAATAAGTAACCAATTCCTTATTCAAAATTGGAATGTCGAATAAGTAACTGGTTACGTATTCTATATTCGAATGTCGAATAAGGAATAAGGAATAAGGAATAAGTAACTAACTTGACCCTTCTTGTTAAAAAGGCGACCACATTTTACCACTGAAGATGGAAACATTATCGGAACTAGCGATATTTGATGTAGGCTTGTTAATGTAAACGTATATTTCCTATTATCAATTACAATCCGGTTTTATGTTTTTTTTTATTGGTTTTAGGGTTATTTGTAGGACTAATTATTACGGCATTGTGTATTGGTGTCGTGGTTGGATTTACTATTCGTTTAGTCTGGGGAAAAAAATGTAAAAAAAAGGGTATGATTTAGTATAGGTTTAATATATAGCAACCTACTTTTACATTTTTAATCCTATTACTAAATATACATATTGGATAATCTGGAACGCATGATCTTTGTGATATTGTAACGTTTAATTGGTATTTTAAAAATACAACTGGAAAACGCCAATTCGATAGCAGAAAATGTACCCGTATTTGCGATAACAGCTGCACACAAAACGAAGGACGACATGAACAATAACTAATTATGTAATTTACTTTTCACCTGGAAATTAGTAAGTGCGCCTGACCTAAATATAATAATGGCGATTTCTATTACATCAATACTTGTATTATACACATGTTTTAAATTTGGTGCTTGAATTTGGGACCATCTTTCAAGGTATATTTTATGTTTTTATACTTAAGAATAACCCACGTAGTATAATTCACATACAAAGGGACAAAGTATTATCATAAATCTTTAATTTCATAAAAGAAATAGCTTCCAGAGGTCTAGTTTTGTGTGTAATAGTAAATAACTAAAAAAAACACATAAATTTAAACTTTATGATTATTCCATAAAAGCACGTCCTAAATAAATATTGTGTTGCACAGACTGTTTTGTCATTGCGAACGGAGATATACTAGTAAGAAAATCAATATAATTCCAGCATGTTTTGGCACTTTAACTGGACAACCAAAAACAAATGTACAGTTTCTTTACTCAAATGTCATTGTTGTTTCATAGATAAAAACAAACCAAAGGACAACGGAGAAGGTATTGAATTGAACGTAATAAATAGTAAGTATGTTGAAAAAGAATGCAGCCATCTTTAACAATTGTTATCACATTATATTTCCTTTTAGGTAATTAAGATTTACTAACATAAACTGGATGAAAAAAACATGCATATATTTTCATATTGCTGCAGCTAAGAATAGAAAAAAATCAAGAAGGTGACCCAAAAAGCAGAATTTTGGGTTCCAAAATCAATGATAATATCAGTTAATACTAAAAACAATACGAACAAACAAATACTCATCTGATATTCATCTTCCGATTAATCATTGGCCCTTTGATCTTATCTATTTTGTGTGAGCTCTAGACTAATGTCTTTATTGTTTAAGTACTTAATTTCTGGTCTTTTCAGAAATATATATGTAGAGAATAAAATAATATGTAATCTCAGATTAAAATTATAGACAGAATAAAATAATACATGAAGAATCGATAATTTTCAACTTCATCAATTTCACGTTAAATATTTATCTTCTCCGCTAAACGCAAGGAATAAAAAAGGCAATGTGATTTTCTCTTCTACATACAGTTACCAAAAGGGATACTTGAAAGTAAGAGACAAGAGTTAATAGAAATAATTTCATATAACGCATAAATCACAGATCCTCTAACCATTCACCTGCCACAGTCGATGCCTAAAATAAAAAGGAACTTTTTTAGATCGCACAGCAGGAGGTCAACCAGAAGGGGACGAAAATAACGGACTATTAGGTGAATCAAATGGTAAGTCAACTATATCTGCTGAGAAATCTAAACTTGGAATAAAAATATTTAGGATCAAAATTAGTTCATCTTTTCTTATTTCAGATGAAAAAAAACTAACAAGTCAAGAATATATACAGTATTCGAACCTATCCGCAATGTATTTTTTTTTGCGATCAGTCATCAGTAATCAATAAGTCAACGATCAGGTCCCATTAATTCACCAATCGGTCATCAATCAATCACCAATCCGTCTTATCTTATCCGTCAAATGCGTCAGTTTGTTAATAATACGGAATTTATAAGTTGGTTGAATCTTCGGATCTTCAAATATTCATATAACGTAATTTTAGACATGTCTTACCGTATAAGTTATTTTTTGCGGGAGCTAAATTTCGCGATTTTTTTAAAAATGGAAGGTCTTTTTGCGAAATTCGATTTCACCGATTACTTATATGCAATTATGTATTGCACATGTCATATACTATTTACGTAAATTTATTTTCGCGGATACATATTTTTGCAATTAGCAAACTACTGCGAAAAGGGCGAAAATTAGATACCTGCAAAAAGACAGCTTATACGGTAGATTTTTGTTTACTGTAGATGTACAGATATATATTCTAGTCAAATGTTAAATAGATTATATCATTAAAGTTTAATTCTACATTTTTTTTTATTTTAAACACATATTTTACAATTTTATTAAACTGTCAGACTTTTGTATACTCAAATATCAGATTTTATTTACGTGCTGTATAATGTACATAAGACATTTGCAAATTTAATCATTTTTCTCTGCATACAATATTTTTTTCGCAATCTCTTAACATTGACCTTATTCTTAGCATTTATATTTTAAATCTGAAGAATTTATAGATATGGGTGGTTTTGCAAGCAATTTCTTGTCATTTTTATAAAACTGTAATGTGAATTTAAGCTCAAATACTAGGTTCTACTTTAGTTTTTTTTTTGTTAACATATTTACATGAAAATATGAATGCACAAATTGTGGCACAAACATTTTATTTGGGTATCTATCTCTTAGATGAGCTTATATGGGCGATAGTGAGGTGTGGAATAGATGTACACGACACCACCTACATATTTATACATAAAAGTGGCAATTAGAAATCCCATTTCTTAACTTAGAGAAATTAACAAAAAGAAAACAGTAACAAACAAACATTGTTTCTGTTACACATAGCGGGTAATTATTGTCATTCTTTAGTAGATTTTTATCACATTAAAATGATCTTTGCCAACGTCACAGGTGTAATCAGGGACTGCTTATAATCTTCCAGAGCACCTTATGTATATTTATTGGTCCGTAATGAGTTCACTTTGCTTATTGAGAATTCTCGTAATTCAGTACGTGCTTTTAGATATTGTGCGGTAATATCGATGGTGCAAAAAAATCATCATATGTCTTTATATCTTTTGATTGTGGATGCGTAATGCATAAACTTTTTTCAAAGGATAAGTTTTTTTTTTATAGTAAGCAAAGCTACAGAAGTACGAAATAAGGAAGAAGGAAATAATGTAGAACGTGTATTAGTCGGTGAGTGAATCCAAATTATTTTGTTTTTGTTTTTAAGTGTTTTTTTTTTACTTTTCAAGAAGGGATTATTTTGAAGTGACAACATATAACTATTATATTGTTCTTATTGCGTGACAGTATTTTAAAAACTCAACATACAAATCGGATTGTAATAAAGAAAAAGTTTAACCACACTAATTATATAAGAAAAAAAGAAGTGTTATTTTAGAAACATTCATTTATGTCCCAATGGGCCTACTCTTACTAAATTCTACAGATGGGTCGTAAGTGGTAATGCTTTTCACTTACACGGACAACCTTTCATCTTCATTTATGAAGGACTCGAGTTGTTCCTTGAGATCACTCTTGCAAATGTTGTCAAGAGAGAGCAAACAAATGTTCTTAAAAAGGATGGGTCGCGATGAGAGCCTTTTTTAGCCCACAGCGAGAGTCAAAAATAAAATTAAGTAAATTCTATAACAAAATGTCTTATTGAAAGGGTTAATATTTCTATTTTTGAAAATAAACATCTGTAATTTAAAAGCTGATTTCATTTTTAGTAAATGGTGCCTGAAATGAACCACCGCAAATGATTTTAACATTGTGCATATGAAAAAGTGACGCAAATGAGCGATATTTATCCGTCCTGGAAGTAAAGCCTTGCACACGGAATCAGCTCCATATTTTATTCAAAATGTGTATTTCTTAAACACATCTTTTGTGAAAGTTACAAATTGGTTCTGCATGCAAGACATACTGAAAATTAAAAAGACCAATTCTAAAACATTTAAGGCAACACTGCCTGCACTATGTACAGCGCCCTAGACAACTCGGCCAGCTAGGCTATATACAAAATAGCTTTTGTTAACCGGGTGATACATCATCGTAGGTTTTATTTAGAATGTGTAGCATAGTACATGATCTATAGTGGGAGAAGCTCGGCAAAGTGTCGTAGTTTAGAGGATTCGATGTCATTTTTAACAAGGAATACAGTCACACAAAGCAATTAGTTTATATATTAGTCTATACAATGTGACAATACATTCTTCTTATATATAAGAAACCTTTTATAAAATTGAAACACTGGCTTCAAGTATATGAGCACAAAATTTCTATTTATTGAAGCCCTACATTTAAAGAGTCTTTAAACCAAGATGATTTTTAGTCAAAATGGGTCCATTTTGAACATAATTTTCCAAGCTGTGTTTCTGCAAAAGTATTTAAAAGTAGTCTTTTACAACAGTACACTCATTTTGCTACCAAATAATGTATAAAGTAACAGGCTATGAAATACTTTTTATTTTTCGCTTATAGATGGGCCAAAAAGGGCCTTATCGTAACCCATCCTTTCCAATCTGAAATACAAATGACAACAAAGTTCCAGACAATAAATTTTGCTACGCCTGACGCGCGTTTCGTCTATTCAAGACTCATCAGAGGCGCTTTACCAAAAATATTGAAAATGCCAAACACTTTATGAATATGAAGAGCATGGAACAGTATAACCAAAAATACCAAACTGGGGAACCAAATAATAACTAAGATAATCAACCTATGTCTGGGGTAGGAAGAACCTTAGGGTTTAGACAATTTTGAAATTTAGACTGATAATTTAAAGCTTTGATGTATTCTCCAACTCAAAAGTGTTGGTGCCGGAGCGGGCTAACCTCGGGGAATTTAAACTCCACCAGCAGTGCTAACCTTCACGTGTGTTCGAAATACAAATGACAACAAAGTTCCAGACAATAAATTTTGCTACGCCTGACGCGCGTTTCGTCCATTCAAGACTCATCAGAGGCGCTTTACCAAAAATATTGAAAATGCCAAACACTTTATGAATATGAAGAGCATAAAATGAAACCTCGAGCCTTTGTGTAAGTAGCCTCGACACCATAAACACTCCTCATTTAAAAAAATATTAAAAGTAATAATCAGCATTTTGGTAGTTAGTTCGTTTCTAATGCTCACTAAGTAGGGGATATTAAAAATATTAATTCACAAAATGTGGCAACATGAAATCATTGCATACTATTTTTATATGGATTCTAACATTTATGAGACGTTCATCCTATTATCCAATAGAGGCCAAACACAATAAACAAACACAGACACAGATGGGTCCAGACATAAACTGTATAAAAATTAACTTTAGGCAGTCATTTAGGTTGCTTTTCTTGTTAACTTGAGTTAACCATGGTCTACTACCTACTTAACTAAAGTTAACTTTAGCCTTGCTGATCAGTCCACGGTCCGGACAGCTCTGGACTGCCCTTTGTCCATGAAATGGACAGCTTAAGGCAGTCCAAAGTTAACTTCAGGTCAGATCAGTCCAAAGTTAACTTTAGGGAACTTTTGGACGCTAGCGGACCAAACATTAATTGTAAGTCAATAAGAATATATTTCGTACTATTTTCAAATAAAAATAAAAGAAAATCAAAAAAAATATTTCTTAAATTAATAAATAATGTAAATAGAAAAATATTTGAATATAATATTTTATTTTTAAAATAGATTACTACTTTTAAAACGAAAAATATATAAATAGATTATTTAAACAAATAAACGTTTCAAAATAAGTAACTATTTTCAACAATAAAATATTCTTTAAAAATGTTTTTGTTGCCATAGTTATTAAAGAAATATAGTATTTTTGTTTGAGATGAATAAAAAGTTGCAGTTTGCTAAACACCCAACCGATATATGCTAATAAAATAAATCTTAAAAAAAATAACAATCTTTTAATTAACTCTTTTTTTTTCAAATACATTTTTCATGGAAATAGATAAATGCATGTGATATTTTTTTTAATTATTAGGTTTAATGTTTTCTTTACAAAACCAATGAATAAATTATGTTAATAATTTAAAAAATGAAAAAATATAGAAAATATATATATAAATGAAGTCAAATGATAAATATAATCTGAGCCGAGTTTACTTTAGGTCGCTCTTGGCTTCAGCGCGGTTAACTTTAGGTCGCTCTAGGCTAAAGCTAACTTTAGGTCGCTCCAGGCTAAAGTTAACTTTAGGTCGCTCCAGGCTAAAGTTAACTTTAGGTCGCTCTTACGCTTAAGTTTACTTCAGGTTGGTTCTAGGCTACAGTTAACTTTAGACCAGTCCGCGGTCTGTCTGATGCAATCTAAAGAGCAGTCAAAAAGTTTACTTTTCTTTACACTTGGTATACAGGTTATTTGTCGTATCTGTATAGGGCTGGAATATTAGGACCACAGTATACGAATGGGTCCAGTCCTAAACTGTATGGCAAGTGAACCAGAGAACCTATCCGAAAGTCAGTTCTTGGTTCACTCTGGACAGCATTCTGGTCAGCTTTAGTGGACCGTGGACAGGTCTGAAGATCGCTGTAATAGCAGACTTTGCCCTTGGTCTGCTTTCTATTCCTATCCCAGGACAGCTTTAAGCTGACCTGACCACAGGTCTGGTCTGGTATTAGCTGACCAGATTTCTGGTCAGGACAGCTCTTAGCTGACTTGAGCTTTGGTCAGGACAGCTACTTGCTGACCAGACTTTAGGTTTGGACAGCAATAAGCTGACCAGACCTCGGGTCAGGACAGCTTTTAGCTGACCAGACTTCCGGTCAAGTCAGCTCCTGTCCTGTCAAGAACCAGACCAGACAAAGCGGACCGTGGTCCGCTCCAACAGACCAAGATTCACTTTCCGGACAGCTCAAGCTGACCTGACCGGACAAAAATAGCAGTCCAAAAGTCTGCTTTTTGTCCACTTTTATACAGGTTAGGACTGGACCTATCTGTATTCATTTATAATTACATCTATCTAGTGGTCGATCTTTAAATGACTACTTTTAAGTGTATTTATTTTATTTGACTTGTAAATGTCAACCAATATGCAAGAATTTTTGAAAGAAGATTTTTTTTGGACAATAATCAAGCTAAACTAGCGATAACATTGTTTACTAACGAGAAATTAAATGTCTGCGTTAGTAAATAAATACCGACAACAAAATACAAGTTTTAAGCTGATTGTTTGTCATGGCTACAAGCAAAAAGCAAATGCATATAATAAGTCAACATAAAATTTTGTTGACAAAATAACATTGGAGAATAAACAATCAATGCTGTAAGCAGCAAATAAAGGTAAAAACAAAATTACCGAACTCGGAGGATATATCTGAATGTCCAAGAGAAAAGACAAAACACAGGGGACATACCGGAATAGTTGTAGATCGCAATGGTCTTGACTTGGTACAGGCATTTCAAATGTTTACAGAGAGGACATCGTCAAGATATCTGAAAGTGAGATTAAAGCACTAAACCTCTTTAATCGTCTTGTTCGTTACGAGTTCTTGAAGAAATTCAGTCTCGTAAGAGTACAAAACCAATTGACATGGAGAGGAGCACAATTTGTGCCCATTGGCAGAAAAAAAATTGCAGACATTTTAAAAATGTCCCCGAAAATGCAAAACTTATTAAAAGCTTATTTTGTCATTTGATGTAATTAGCAGCACAACATTTTAAAGAATTGTGACGCAAAAATTCTTTGTAATCACATTGTAATCTTTGTAATTTTAAAATTCTCTGATTCTATTGCTCCCTGAAACTTGAATTCAGGCTGGGATAAAACCACATAATACAATATTCTCAAAGTTTTAAATCATCGTTTTTGCAACACGAAACTGTTCTAATATTCAAAGGTTCTTGAATGCAAAAACTCAGAATATGTCAATGAAATGCAAAAAGATGGTAATATTTTAAAATATGGTTTTGCTTAATTTCTGTTTATGTGTTTCTATGCTCTATGATTTTCTTTTTATCTTTTTTTTTCAACCAATTGGATTTTCGTCAATATAAAGATAGCTTATCAATATACAATAGGTAAAGTATGAGAAAGCCACATAGATCACATAAACTATACACAATCACTTGACCAAAAGGGATGGGCAATAAATAAATATATGTGGTTTTTTTTAGAAAGGACACCTGCAACCAGTTCTAACGGAGATGAAAGGGATAGAATTTTATTCGAATCTGATGGTGAGTGATTTGTCGTATTTTAACTCAACAAAAAAACGGCGACATTTTCTTTAAAGTAGGATGAATTTCTCGATTATTGATAAAGATCACTTCTTAAATAAAAAAAAAATGGCAAAATTGTTAAGTTTAAGTTCGTACTTTGGGTAATGGAATGTAAACGCTTCCTTTTGATACGTTTTGATACTATCTAAGATTCGTTTCACTTAATCATATTAAAGCGATGCTTATACGTATCTCATGTATTTATTATGACTTGCGCGAAAATATTTCTTTTTGAAAGTGAAGATCCCATTCACAATAAACACGATCATACTACGCTCCCATAACTACCATGATATGCATAATAGTGTTTATTGTGACACCATGCATAGACAGTGCATTCGTAATCTGTAAAGAAATGTTGATTTATAGAAAGCACAGCTAATGCAAAACCGATGGGGGACGAAGGGGATGATTTATTACCTGAATCAGATGGTGAGTTAACGATTTTAAAGCAATGTTCACTTAAACATACAATAATAGACAGTGTAAAAATTATTTAATGTTTTCTCTAATTTTGGTAGAGCGCCTGTGATGAGTCTTGAATAGACGAAACGCGCGTCAGGCGTAGCAAAATTTATTGTATGGAACTTTGTTGTCATTTATATTTCGAACACACGTGAAGGTTAGCGCTGCTGGTGGAGTTTTAATTCCCCGAGGTTAGCCCGCTCCGGCACCAACACTTTTGTGTTGGAGAACACATCAAAGCTTTAAATTATCTGTTTAAATTTAAAAATTGTCTAAACCCTAAGATTCTTCCTACCCCAGACATAGGTTGATCACCTTAGTAATAATTTGATTCCCTAGTTTCGTATTTTTGGTTTTACTGTTTTATGCTCTTCATAATCAAATAGTGTTTGGCATTTTCAATATTTTTGGTAGAGCGCCTCTGATGAGTCTTGAATAGACGAAACGCACGTCAGGCGTAGCAAAATTTATTGTCTGGAACTTTGTTGTCAATTGTATTTCAGAGAGATAAATTTGTTTTATATGTGACAGAATTTGTACAAATCAGTAATATGTGCCGTAATTGTTGTCAGTGTGCAACAGTAGTTTAAAATTGTGGCATTATAAAATCAGGTTTACATACAAAAAAGCTACAATACACTTACTCTATGTTGTGAACCTGTGTTATATATGCTTTGTTCTTGAAGTAACTTTTTGTACATTTTGAAGTCAAGTTATTTCCTGTTTTTTTATGTATGTTGTTTATGACATCGTTCATGGTTTTATTGATGTAGACTGACTGGAAAGATATGTTTGTTGCTGTAGACTCATTATTATGTACCTGTATGTTGTATGTGCTGTTTTTTACTCCTGAAGAAAAAATAGTATTTTTTCTAATGGACTGTTTGATGAAAACCTCTCGACCCTTGATTATGGAGTGAAACCATATTTTTAAAACACTCTATAAAAAAAATAGAAATATAAACCATTAATCAACAGTAATGTAACCAGAACGTTTCTATTGCTAAGTATATAGGAGATACTAGAACGATACTAAGCTATACAGTCATGGTATTTTAATTGAATGGTTGTTTTTAATCCCATTACTCAACAGCGGAATTACTTTAACAATATGTTTAACATGCCTGAAAGACGTTACGACACGTTGATACGTGACAATAGTGTACAGCAAAACTTTAAGTTTAAGTTGTCATTTTGGACAATCGTTCTTTGTATATACTTTCAAATACCATCTAAAGGGTTTTCCATTAAGGTAAACTAGGCAAAAAGAAAAGAAACGTTACATTTGGGTTCATTCAAGATTTTTTCGAAACATATTTTGTTTTCATTTTTTCATGTAGACATTAGGCAATAACGAGTTTTACTGTCCAATTTGCTAATGTTCGGATGTGAAAATGACGTTACGTGTCAAAAAATTCAATAAAGGTAGTGAGTATGGTCGTTAAATGTAACAAATATTAACGTTAACAAAAGTTGCACTTAAAGGTTGAAAAATTGTAAGGCAGGTACTTTTTCGTTAACGTCAAAATTAGAAGGAACTCACTACTTTCGTGTTGGATACAGGAATGAACAAAATACATGTGATAAATCATT
The DNA here is from genome assembly GCA_963971305.1 of Arcuatula senhousia. NCBI lineage: Eukaryota > Metazoa > Mollusca > Bivalvia > Mytilida > Mytilidae > Arcuatula > Arcuatula senhousia. Next base: position 9,424,106 of record OZ020313.1, read on the forward strand.
TGAAAGATTTTAGAACAACTATCCATAGACCAGAGGTTTGTGTCAGAAGTTTCAGTACAACAGTCGGTGAACCCAGAAGTGGCAGAATACCATAACCATCGCGGGTTTAAATTAGGCGTTACTGCTTTATTTTCTTGATAATCGCTTTGTTAACGGTGCAAAACACTACTGTCTGTAGAGGGTAGTCTAGAGAACAGAAATTCTTAATTTTTTTCTTCTTGTTTTTGCTAGAACCTTTGCAATGTTTGCCATTTTTATGTTTGCAAGAACACGTAACTAAATTCACAAAAATAGTGAAGATACGGCTAACCTCTCAGATAAATGAAGCAAAAATCACTTTGCCCCCTAGTTTTTCCATTGTAAATAATAGCCATATTTGGGTATGCCAAATTGTCAATAATGACTTTTTTGTACAACTTTAGAATATCATTCAGATCACAGAGATATATTGTGATCAACTTGTTTTTTTTACATTTGGGAGTGCACTTCCACGTCATATGACGTCACAATAGAAATTTACAATTGTCCCACATTTTTTTACAATGGAAAATCCACATAGGCTTGCAAATATCTTAATTTCTAGGAAATATATTTAACTTTTTGTAAAGTTGTAAATAGGTCTTTTTGATTCTAATAAAATTATGTAAACAAATTAAAGCTAAATCATTTTAGAAAAAAAAATTGTTTGATTTTTTCCATTCTCCAGATTACCCTTTACAGACCGTAATTTGTGTTGTTTATTAACCAAAGAATCAAAATTTAACAGAAATTGTGTAATTATCAGCATATTGTCTTTTTTATTTTACTGAACACCTTTTTTCGAAATAAACAAAACCCAACAGTAACAAATTTTAAAATAGGAGATGCATATCGACATATTGTCACAAAGATTTTGTGAAATTACAAATACCAAAACGCGGGTATGAACAGTTAATTTGGAAATGCTATATATCGATATTTCAAGGAGTAACCTCTTATCAGTAGCATTTAAATCAAAACATTGGAAGGTCAAATTTCAAAACTGTTGAAAACGAAAAGTACTCAAAACCAAAACGTTCGAACAAGGAAGCCAAATCCAGCACCGAGGATATCGACGTTTAATGAACATCCATCAAGAGGTTTAGGACGAGTTGCGGATACATGTAAGAGATTGGTACCCCCATGTACCAATATGGCTAAGTCTATGTTTTGCTATGGGAAACCCCAAAAATCATTCTGATCAAACTTTATATTAGTAGGTGCACATTTAAATTATGTCACAAAGATTTTGTAAAAGTTTAATGAAAATCCATCGAGAGGTTTAGGAGGAGTTGCGGATAAGAGATGGGTACCCTGAAGTGTAACGGAAGGACGGACGGAAGGACGGACGGAAGAACGAACGGACACTTCTATCATTATATACCCCCACTTTTCAAGCAGAGGTATAATAAAGACTGATAAAAATTGATATATCCGTACCATCATTTTTGCAGAGGTTTGAAGAGACGGAAAACAAATTAATCAAGCCTACGCACTTGTTGGCTGAAGCAGTCTTGTTGTCTTTGTTTTGGGACCTGTTGAAAACTTTCTGTTTGCCTAATTCAAATCGGATGGTCACAGTCTAGTTTGATTGACCTATAGCTATATGTAGATGGAACCTAGTTATAAACTTAAGGGCGTTGTAAGGACGAAGGAAAATCGTAGTTAAAATTAGAATCAATATTTTTATCCCGCTTTTATAGCGTACTTAAACGTAAAAAGACTTGATGGTCATTTTCTTTGTGTAATGGAGGTGTAAGTGAAAAGTGTCTTTAATTCAATGTATGGCTAGCTATTATCGATAAACAACTTGACAATTTATAGATATGCTTCATTATTAGTTTTATTTTGCGTTTTATATAAATCTGTTGTTATTGTAACATGAATTGAGAATTTTCCTCTGATCTTCAGAAAGAATACATAAGTACTCATATGCATTTGTATTCCAAATAAGCTCAACTGAATGATATTGCATAAAATGTCACCTGTGTTATATAAACCTAATGGAAAATTTCCATGCAATAATTAACACCAAAAACCCAAATATTGCATACCAAAAGCTCCGCCTCCAAAACATGACTTCAAACAATGAAAAAAAATATTTCAATATTTATTTTATTTGATATTTCCCGCCAGACGATGGCACGAGTCAGTAATTCATTGATAAATATTTTGATTGGTTAAAATATAATTATGCTTCAATTATCTGCTCCGTCTTTCAGTTATATTTTTATCAGTGGGCGGAGTTAATTCATGTTACAAATAATTTATAGCACCGCCTACCTAGTTATCCAAATAAACTTTAAAGTTTATTAGGATAACTCGTAGTACTGTGCTATAAATATAACTTAATTTACAGATACTGCCGACTCTGCAGTGTGACTAAAACAGACTGGTATTTTCCAATACAGGTATGGTGTAATAAAATAACTTTTGAGGTATTAATGTTTTTCAATGGTAAAACGAAGCAACACAAGCGGTCTTTTCACAATTCATATATTCTACATAATTCTTAATGAAAATGGCTGTTTCAGAAATCCTTAATATTAAAATGTTTTAAACAGTTATATTTTATTCAAAGATGAAAAGACATTCGATTTTATATTATCGTCCATTACCGTGTCTTACTTACGCAATGCTAATCTCGTTTGCCACACGACGGGTTTGTTAAAACAAGCAAAAATTGTAGGCTCTTTCGGAATAAATGCCCAAATAGAGTTCGTATGCGTTCCTTTGCAAGTAGGTGTTGCTGTTTGCTTCTAAGTTGTTTAGTGTTGTTTTTTTTTCACACTTCCGATAAATTTATATATCATTAGTATTTAAACTGCTTCCCCTACCTGAAAAAATATCCTCAAAACTCCGAAAGCCCAAAAGGTTCATACGAGATTCAAGATTCAAAATTCGAGATAAAAAACTCGAAATTCGAGAATTTAATTTCGAGATTCCAAATTCGAGATTCGAGAATCGAAATTAATTTACCGTATGATTTCTTTTTTTTTGCCATTTCATTTATCATGTATATGAAGGTATATATTGTGTTTTTTTTTGCATGTTCTTATTTTCGCGATTTTATGCTATCACAGAAAAAATAAAAAAAAAAACAATGCCCGAGAAAAAACACTTCATCAAGTTCACGAATTTTGTTTACATCGCAGCAACTCAAATGGATGAGTCATTAAGTGTGCCTTGTGTAATTAAGGGATACCTTGGATGACAGGTGATGTCAATGGGAGTTTCCCGAAGAATCTCCACGTAGTGGAAGAAAGTTATTTGCTCTGGTTAAACTGTAACTTGAGTAGCTAAATCTGATGTTGGTGTGTCGACTTATGTCACACAGCGAGTATTAGAGTAAGCAGTCGCTACATGTTAAAAGGATGTTTTGGCACTGTTAAGAAAGTTTGGTCCTGTTGCCGAAAATCTGCGTTACTTTATATAATCTGTAATTATAAAGGAAGGGGACTTCAATTATGAAACTCTTTCATAATCTGCCATTGTGTCATCTGGTTGAAACCATAACATTAAAATCAACAGTCAGGTGAATACACGTTAATATCAATTATCTACACATCCGAAAAAGACTCATACGTGGTTTTCCAAACAAAACATGAAATCATGTAGCGTGAATATATAAAATAACAACTAGCAAATAAATAATAATATACTACAATTATTGAAGACACTGTTGAGATTGGGCGTTTCTGAAATTTAATGGTGACCTATTTGGTCGGTTATTAGTATATTGAATTTCAAGTTTTGAAACTCGAATCTCGAGTTATGAATCTCCAAATTCGAATCTCGAATTTCGAATATCGAATTTCAATTATCGTATGTCGAATCTCGATTCTTGTATCTCGAACATTCGAGATTCAAAATTCGAGATTCTGATTTCGAAATTAAGTCGAATGAGCCTTCTCGGCTTTCGTACAAAACGGTTTTTTTTTATATTGGAGGGAACGGGGTAAAAACAGACAACATGGAAAACACAGAAACACAAAAATCACTGAATAACAATTAACAACGCAAACTCCAGTCGTAACGAGAATGATCTCACCGACAGGAGCTCCGATAGAGTAAGCTGTTACTGCACCCGTCGCGTTGCCAACAGTCAATTCAGAGTGTCGTTCCGGTAAGGGAAAAAACACATGACATAAAACAAATGACAAACCAACATGTACACTCATCTAAGAGATCGAAATACCATAACTGTCTATACGCGCATGATGTATTCCGTAAAATTGTTTGAGTGAAGACAGCAAACGAGGAGCAACATGACCCTGTGTAAGCAATTGTGTTTGTGTCAGACGCGACACTCTGCTAAGGAAATCTATGTAAGTCCCGCATGCTCTGGAATAACGAATCAATTGAGATACGTAAACTCCATAAGCTGGAGCAGACAGAATGTTGCTTAACAAGAAGGGATTGGATTTGAGTAATTTATAAAATATATAATTTTTTTTTAAGTGTAACCATTTTTGAAGGATGTATTGAGAAGGATAACAAAGAAAAGTGTTAAATTATATACAGAAGAAAAGAAGACTATTAAAAATCATGAAGATTGATTTTCAATCGGAGAAACAATTTACCTATAAAAAACAGAGAATGAGTGTAAAAATAGCATGCGAATTAATTTATATGTATTTGGTTTTAGTATCAGGAGAATGTACCGGGTTCAAATGTTTTTTTTTCAATATATCAACGCCACAAATTGAAAACAATATGCTTGACACACAAATAAAGATCCTAGAGATTTATCCAAGAACAAAAGTCAAACAACGTAGAGCCATACCTAAGAAATTGAATATCGCAATGGTCCTGACTTGGTACATGCATTTCAAACGAAATTGTGGGTTGAATCAGGTTTTATGGCGCCAAACTTCCTCCTTCAATTGCAATGTAAGGGTCTAGTAACATAAAACACGATATAGAGATAAAGAGGTGATCATCTTAGTACAACAAACTGTTACAAACTAATTGAAACAATCACAAATAATTTCATCTCACACAATTTTGAAAACTTGCTACCACTGGCTGATATCGAAAGAAAACTTTTTAAGAGACCGGATGAGACGTATTTTCTTATAACGTTGGTGCAAAGGCCGATCACGGAGTCAACGGTGTCAATGAGTTAAAAACCGATGTTTTTTATCGGTTTTAACTCATTCATTTATAGACCGTAAATTGTTGATTGGAAATACAAATCTGCTTAAACATTAGTACAAGCCATTGCATATCGAATAAGTTTGGAAATATACACCCCATATGCTGGTGAGGTATGTATGTCAAAGAGAGGATGTGAAAAAAACGTTATTTCTATGTCTTATGAAATTATTGCGTATATAGACACTAATGTCTTAAAAAGGAATGGTATTTTGTTAGTAATAGTTTTTATCGGTTTTTGACTCATTCATTTATAGACAGTAAATTGTTGATTGGAAATAAAAATCGGAGTTCACTGTTTATTTAAAAGCTTTATATCAGCCTTCTAAAAGAAGCAAAATGCAAATGTTTGTATATAGACATTTCAAGGAGAAAATATAGGAACCTACTTGAAGGAATTCATGTGATAAATTGCCCTAGATGCCCCTTCCTATAGATCAATCAACTTAATAGAAAAGATATATACTTTCAACGTCTTTTGTGTCAAAACATTTAACATGTTTTCATTGTACACAAAACAATCTACCTTTGATTTAGTTATGGAAATAAACATTTTGATTACTTTTTTTGTACATGTCATTATTTGATAAAATATATGCTTTTAAAAGATCTTATTGATACTCATCTCACATTAAGTAAAATTGACGAATGTCCTTTCGCTAAATAAATATTAGAGCAAAACTTCCAAAGAAGACCAATCTGGCAATCTCACATATCTGAGGGAAACGACAAAAGAAGACACACATACAGGAAAATTTGAAAATATCAATTGACGTGACTTGCGATTTGCATATCAACAGACATGGTGGATTAAACCAGCCTTTACAGCGCCAAACTTCACTCTACCATTACCTTTTCAGAATCCAGAAAACATTTTGCTGTATAAGGTGGGAAAATAGATTTCTAGATATGAATATCATAAAATGCCTGATACATTATATTTAAACTTGTTCAATCTATTTATCATGTGTTTTTAAATTTTACATATTGTTTATTCTCATTGTTAAAGTATATGGTGTCACAGCATGCTTGTTGTCCTTCGTTGGCAGCTGACACGACCTCTGTGAGTTTAACGGACGGCTCTGTTATTGAACACGATGCAGATCCAATATTACACCATCGTATAAATCTATGTTGAGTTGAATTAGACAATACAAATATATGGTTACACCTCATGTGTCTTTTTCATTTAGTATGATCACATCTTTGTCGAATGAAATAGGAGTTTATGTAGCATTAGCGAAAGAATTACCACCAATGCCTAGTTTGTTAATCAGATAACTGTGATCGTGTGCTTTTATAACAATCTAGGACTGTATTATGTTGATCGCCACCATTATACTCGGTTGTTACAACATTATACTTAGTCATTACAAAATTATACTCAATCGTTCCAATAGCATACACTGTCGTAACTGTACAACATTGCACACAGGCTTTACACAATTTTACTATGTATTTACAAACTTAATGCACTGCCTTTATAAACAATCCATCATTAGTTAAGTACCACCCTATATATTTTACAAGTACAATTTCAAAGTAAAAAATGCAAAAGCCAGGTAACTGTAAGATATGTGTTGAGTGTATTGTAATTGAAGGATTATAAATTAGAGCTTCATATCGACGAATCCGTTCAGCCCGTTGCGCAAATTGCACGAAAAATACCATTCAAAATGAAAAAGCAACTAGAACAAAAGTTAAAAGAGTTAGAAGAGTCAGATGTTATTGAGAAAGTTAAAGGTCCAACTCCGTGGGTATCTCCGTTAGTGGTTGTCCCAAAAGCCAATTCTGATATAAGAGTATGCGTAGATATGAGAAGAGCAAATCAGGCTATTCAAAGAGAACGATTCCCTATGCCAAACATTGAAGACATATTGCAAGAAATGAATGGGGCGTCTTTGTTTTCAAGACTCGATTTGAAACAATCGTTTCATCAAATAGAACTAGATGAGTCGTCCCGATACATAACAACGTTCGTGTGTCACAAAGGACTGAATAGGTACAAAAGGTTGATGTTTGGAATTAATGCAGCACCTGAAATCCACCAGCGTATAATACAGCAAATTTTGCAAGACATACCAAATTGCAAAAACAACGCCGATGATATCATCATATTTGCAAAATCACAAGAAGAGCATGATCAGACTCTCAAAGCAGTCATGCAAAGGTTAAGAGAGAAAAACCTGACACTTAACGAAAGCAAATGTGAATTCAACAAAACTAGTTTAAGATTTCTAGGACACAATCTGTCAAAAGATGGCGTCAGACCAGACCAGGCCAAAATCGAAGCCGTTAACAGTTTTGTTACTCCAAAGAACCCGACTGAAGTTAAAAGTTTTCTAGGCTTAGCGAAATATATTCGTGATTTCGCAACACTTTCCGAGCCGTTGAGAAAGTTAACCAGGAAAGATGTTAAATGGGAATGGAACGAATCCCAGGAAACCGCGTTCGAGAAGCTTAAGCAAAGTCTCAAAAGTGCCGACGTAATGAGCTACTACAACCAAGACGCGGAAACAAGTTTAATCGTCGTCGGAAGTCCGTTTGGAGTTGGCGCAATTCTAAACCAAAAACAACCCGATGGAAATGACAAACCAGTCGCATACGCAAGTAGAACATTGTCAGATGTCGAACGACGATATTCGCAAACTGAGCGCGAAGCGTTGAGTGTATATTGGGCAATTAAGAAATTCGGTATGTACTTGTACGGCATGAACTTTACCGTCTACACAGACCACAAACCGCTTGAAAGGATATTCACAGCTGTACACGAGGCACCGGCAAGGATTCAAAAGTGGGTACTAGATCTTCAACTTCAACTTCAAAGTGACGTATTTACCTGGCCATTTAAATGCCGCTGACATATTATCTCGTTCACCAACTACCGAGACAAGTATCAACAATAATGAAACAGAAGACTTCGTGTGTTACGTTGCACAAAACGCGATACCGAAAAGCAATGACAATTGACGAAATTAAAGCAGAATCTGAAAATGACAGAACGCTATGCAAAGTTAGACAATGTATCGAAAACAACAGATGGGAAAAACGAGGTGATGTACATCCTTATTACACCGTACGCAAGGATTTGACAGTTTATGGTTCGTTGATATTAAAAGGAACAAAACTCGTAATACCGCAAAAGCTTAGAGCTCGTACATTGAAATTAGCTCACGAGAGCCATCAAGGCGTTTTCAAAACGAAACAATTAATTCGCGAGAAAGTTTGGTGGCCGAAACTAGACGAAGATGTAGAGGACACCATACGAACGTGCCAAACTTGTCAATTAATGTCAAACCACCCGCAACCGCCGCCGATTATTCCGACAAAACTTCCTGATAGACCGTGGCAAAAATTAGGAATTGATCTGACCGGGCCGTTCACAAACAACGAATATCTGCTAGTAATTGTTGACTATTATTCGCGCTTTCCAGAAGTTGAAATAATTCGTTCGATCACTAGTGCAACAATAATCAACAAGTTGAGGAAAATATTCGCTGTACATGGAATATGTTCTGAACTTTTATCAGATAATGGAAGTCAATTCGTGTCCGAAGAATTCAAAGAATTCCTAAACGAAATGGGAATAAAGCACACACGCGTAACACCGTATTGGACAAGAGCCAATGGACTTGTGGAAAATTTCAACAAATCGCTTATGAAAACCATACGAGCAGCGCGTGCCGAACAAAAGGACTGGCATACTGAACTTTATACCTTCTTGTTACAGTATCGTTCTACCCCGCATGTAACTACAGGAAAAGCTCCGGCCGAACTTCTATTCAATCGCGCCGTTACAACGAAGATGCCACAGATGTCAACACAGAAAGCACCACAAACTCTCCGTAACCGAGATAACATTAGAAAGAAAAGAATGAAACAATGTGCAGACAAACAAATGGGACATACTTTTTATAAATTTTATGAAGGACAAAATGCTATAGTTATGAGGAATGATGAAAATAAAATGTCCAGCCGATACCATGACAAACTTTATAAAGTTATTCGTCAAAAGGGAACAAGTGTCAAACTTAGAGCACCTAATGGACAGACAATTTATCGTAATGTTTCACATGTGCGACCTTACTTTGGAATGTCACAAACACACGTGTTGATCGCCGTCAAAACAACGCTAGACCGATCAGACAAATAAAACCTCCAGAGAGATTTAATGACTTTGTAAGATAATTTTAGTCGCGACCGTTACACGTGAAGGTCATCTACAGTGCAAAGATCAGTGACTCATTCATGTCTTGTTGTAAGAGAGAGAGTGAATAAATGGCAGTTTTATGACTTTATATTTTCACATGCAAAGATGTTAAGTTTCACTTCACTATTAATTTGAATTTAAATAATTTGATAATTTCACATTTATGGACTTTTAAAAGTTAAATATGATTTTATGTTTATAAAGTATATAAAGTTAAATTTAATTGATAATGCTATTATGTATTTCATTCATGAAAGTTTCTATCTAAAACAAAGAAGGGATGTAATGTATTAATAGATTAGCCTATGAATGCAAGTGGGCGGAGCGATAGTTCACGTGCTGTCTGCATGCTCTGTGTTCTTGATGTCCATGTAACTATGTAGATTATGAGTTTAGTAATAGATGTTGTAAAACCAATATGTCGTATTTTATACACGAGTTCTAGCCATTACATGTATCCTTAAAACACATATTTCGATGTAATGTTACATCAAAAGGTATGTGTCAGAAATAAAATTCCCAAGTGAAAAGCCAATTCAAACAAAACATGATTTAACATCTTAAATGTTTCGTTGAAAAACTTTGACGAAAAATGCAAATTTTGTTTAGTCTACGTTATTGTGTTCTTTAAGTTGGATTAAGTCTAGCAGTAAAACAAATTGTTTAAAAAATAAACGCTTTCATTAACATGACAAAACAAAATCCAGCACAAATGGTTAAAAAGGGGGATAAATCTTTTTTGGGTCAAATTTTAGGCCAAAAACTTAGAAATTGGCATTGCTATGGAAATTTTTGCGATGAAAACTTCTTACTTTAATGTTGTTTTAATTTGTGCCGGCAATTGTGTTTGTTCACAGTCCGTAAAATCATTTTTTTTTAAATCTCATTTTCTGAAAAACTCAATTTTGAAAGAAACTATCATTTCATAACTTAAAATGTTTACCAGTATGTTTTTTTTTCTTTCTCCAGACAAAACTGATACGTCATAATTGTTATGATCACACAATTTTAGTGACAGAAATGTCTTTCTAGAAACAGTTTTAGCGCGTTTTGTTAGATTAACGAGAATAAGACATTTTCTGAAAAATCATGATTCCTTAATTTTTTTATCAACTTTTTTGATATCATTATGAAATCCATTAGTCATCGCAGTACCTAAAGTTTTAATCCGTTACACCTCTTGTTTTTTAAAGGTGAGTATACTAAAATACATATCATATATTTCATATATTTCCAGGGACATTGATTTAAGGGAACTACAGATTCTAAAATGTTCGCTACAAATTTCGATATCTATCGAAACCGACAAATAAGGAAGGCATTGTACAATAATTCATGATAATGATGATGACTTAAACTTTCTGTCGTCAACTTTTTTTTTTGCTGTAGCAACATCCGTTCTCGTTTATGTAACTCAGCTCATTCCTTATCTCAGAGCTTATAATCCCGATCGTAATCACAAGTCTAGTCGTCAGACGTGTCTGACACGATTTACCATAAAATTTATAATATTTTTTGTCGCTGAAACTTCTGATTTTCAAATTCAAAATTGTTTAAAACAGCAGGTTTCTTTCCTTGTAATGCACATAGACGATATCATCGGTACTGGATTTTGCTTCCTTGTTCGAACGTTTTGGTTTTGAACACTTTTCGTTTTCAACAGTTTTGGAATTTGACTGTCAAATGTTTTGATTTAAATGCTACTGATGAAAGGTTTCTCAAACATCGCTATATAGCATATCCAATATAACCGTTTATACCCGCGTTTTGGTGTGGTAAATTAAATGAATAGTGTCAGATCTTAAATTGAGCATCACATCTGACAGGCATATTGCTAACACGGAATTATGTTGCTTCCCGTTCGTTTTCGTCACTCAACAGTTTTTCTGATAGGCATCGTGTGCTTATAAATACGGAATATGAGCACAGATTTAGTTTTAAATAGACCTCTAGCATTGTTCACTACATTCTCAATATGCAAAGTTACGGTTGTGTTAACACAGGCCCCTTTTATTCTGTCAAAAAACTTATGGAAGCTGGGGGTAAGCCCTAAAACGGAGCATCTTTTTGGGTCATCTTGACTAGTTTAAAAGAAAATGAGATGTGGAATAAGTGTACGCGACACAACCTACATTATAAACGTGTATTTTAAATATCCACAATGGAAAACAACCAGCAGCCTTCAATGTGACCAGCGGTCGCTGCTCGCTGTTTTTCAATTTGCCCCTGGATTGAAAATAAAATACATATGATTCAAGCCCAATCCCAAAGTGCATTGAACGACCCTCTTCTTGACAAAAAACAATTAACAAAAATTCGACTAAATACAAACATAAGCTTTGATAAAGATTCCTGGCTTATGACAGGCACATTAAAATGTGGCGGAGTTAAACTAGTTTTTTGGCGCCAACCTTCCCCCTAATGATAATCAATAACAAAGCACAAGGTTCCTTGCTAGACGTAAGAACACTGCGTGGGGAAGACGCAAATAGTGACCATCATCTCGTAGTATGCAAAGTAAGGCTCAGACTAAATAGAAATGTTAAACAAAGGAAGAAAACCAGAACAGCCTATGACATAGATAAACTAAAGAATCCAACAGTTTGCAACAAAGCACAAACTAACACACAGTAAAAATCAAATCGATAGAAGTTCAATTCAACAAGAGAGTATCTGAGACAAAAGGACAACAGGTAGTTAGCGGGACGTAAAGACACTCGAAGTTACTGACAGCTAGCTAAGAAGCATCCATCGACTGATGTAAAAAAATCAAGTATGTCGATTTTAAATCCGACACAACACGTTAAACACTTGATTTGATGATGCATCATCACACAAAACCGACACACTTGATCGCTGTAATGCTCAAAAATGACATAAGTATAAAAAGGCAATTAACATTTTAAAGTAAGTATCAAATTATCAATATTTTTACCAAAGAAGACTAAATTCAAAGATTTTACTAAAATATCCATTTCATAACCTTTATTTAATAAAGTTTTAAGCCAATTTTGCATTCCCAAGGGATTGTTTTTGAATTTATTTGCTCTATAAACAACATTGCCGTAGAAATCTGGATGGGATATTCCCTTTACAATCAAAAGTCGTCGTGTACAGTTAAATTTTCCAATAAGGTATAGATATTTATGATAAAACTTAGTAAACGACTTCACTAATTTGTGGTAACGATATCCTTGTTTTGGTAATTTTTTTTTGTAATACACTGGTTTTTATCATTTAAATCAGACACACCACTGCAGATCCGAGCATATCTTACCAACTGTGAAATATATACTCCGTAAGACGGAGCAAGTGGTACATCTCCCTTTAGAAAAGGAAAATTCACAATGGGAAATGAAAAGTCATCCCGTTTATCATATATTTTAGTGTGTAATTTTCCATTGATTATACTTAAATCTAGATCTAAAAATGGGCATCTATCACCAGTAAGGTTAGATTTATTCAAAGTTAATTCCTTGGGATAAATTTCCGTAATAAAATTAGAAAATGTCGGATTGTTTAGTGAAAGAATGTCGTCTAAATATCTGTATGTATAATTGAAAGTTTCAATGAGATGTTGTCTGTTTGGGTCTTTTTGAAGTTTTGCCATAAATTGGGATTCATAACAATACAAAAAAAGGTCAGCAATAAATGGGGCACAATTAGTTCCCATAGGGATACCAATGACTTGGCGATAAATTGTTCTCCCAAAAAGAATATAAATGTTGTCCAAAAGATAATTCAGAGCAGTTATCATTTCTGCATCAGTCCAATTGACGTTACCTTTATGAGTCTCGTTGCTAAAAAACGATTTATTAAATAATTTAGAAACTTTAGAGCAGATATAGTCACTTTTAGATTTATCGAAACACCATTTAACCAGACATTCAAATTGTTTTTTAATAAGACAGTGAGGAAGGTTAGTGTACAGAGTAGAAAAATCGTAGCTATCAACTGTATGGTAAGTACATTCAAAAGCGCGAAGTTTGTCTAAAACATCGAGCGAATTTTTCACACTCCAAAAACGATTTATGCCACTGTTTTCAAATACCTTTTCGCAGTATCGAATAATAAATTCTTTCATAGTAGTCAAAGCAAGTGATAAGACTTTAGAAATATAAGTGAGAGAACACTTACTTGAAGCAGATATGAAACGAGATTTAAAAGGATTTTTGTAGAGTTTAGGGATCCAGTACATTGTAGGTAGTTTATTGTATGTAGGAGCGGCTCGTAGTGATGTGGTATTTAAAATATGGTCCTCAATAATACTACATTCTGTAGATTGTACGCGAATAAAAGTGTTGGAGCTTTTAATTTCTTGAATCAACACTTCAAGGTAAGTCTTTATTTATAGTCTATATTTCAATTAATATGATTTTTTATAGCATAAATGCTGTGAAATTTATTTTTTTATTTAATTGCTATGGATCACCTGAGTTCACTCTTGTTTCGACTGGAGTTCGCGTTGTTGATTGATATTCAGTTATTTTGTGTTTCCATGTTTTACATGTTGTCTGTTTTTGTCCCGTTCTTTTCGTGTTTACTGGTTTTGTCTCTGTCCATTCGGACTTATGACATCCAGATACCCCATTGGTACCTCTGCTTCATACAAATTAATGATAAACACAAATTAAGATACAAGGCCTTTTCTTTAAAAATCTCATTTCAGGGGAGATAATTGGAGGACATGGTGATTATTTTCTAAAAAGATATGTATTTTAAAATTTTACTCTCGTTTGTTATATCGAAAAGAAGTACCGTGGTCCATTCTTTTTATTGCAGAAATCAAAAGTTTCAATTGCTCTATCTTATTCAAATTGTTGTGCGGGGCCTTTTTTTCTCAGTCTTTTTGGTAAGATTTAAACGAAAAAAGTACGAAGTAGTTGACTAGTGACAAACCAATTTAATAAATTATAGTTATACTAATAATGTTCTTTTACAAAATAAATGTCAGAGTTTAAGCTTTTTTGTTCACATATAATCTATACAAATTTCTTAAAGATTAAAACCCACTTATTTCAAAAGTAAAATCGTGACCTTTTGTTTTTATTCTATATTTCAAATGCTCATACTAATGTTTAATTACTATGAAAGTTTGGACTCCCCAACAACTTAAAGATCATTCTTGTTTAAATTTCAGTTTGCTTTGCTGAATGCATTCAACTATTTTGTGTATTTTTTGTATAATAATTATGTAATGATTTACACTTTCCTGTCTTTCTTTTTTGTTTTCATTATGAATTCTGCTGTGCTACTACATACTTTATAAATCATCCAAATATGCCTTAGCATTATTCGTTTCCAAGAAACACCAATATACATGATAAGTCTATATTAGCCTTAAACATGACAATACATATTATGCGTTTTTAATATGATTCATTGCCTCGGACTAAATTATCTTTCATTGAGCATCATTTTGATAAGCATGAACATCATCCGTTTTGACTGTTGTGCTGTATGTATGTTCTTCTTTGCAATTTAGGTAACGAGAGGTTACGGGACTTTCATAGGGATTAGCAATAACGTCCAGGTACCCATTTGAATTTTCCGAATATAATGACGGCAGTGGCGATGATGATATGATCGAACAGTATGAGGCAGTATCAGCAGGCCGTGCATTGACAGAAAGACGTAGATGCACGTCTAGTTGGGATAGCATTTGGTTTTCATCATTATATTCATAATCCGATACATGCTCTCCTGCATTCTGTACGTTTCTAGATGTGTCTTGGTCGGTTGTTCCACGTATTGTATTATTAATCTTCGAAGTGTCGGCGGAACGACATTTCCTGCCTACACATAAACAACACACACATGAAACAAGACTCAGAACTATACCTATCCAAAGAGGTGTGTAGCTTTTGTCCAAAAATATCTCTAAAATATATATAACAGCATATTGTAGGTTATAATATTTCATTTCATCAATAGTTTTATTTTAAAAACAAGAGGCTCCCAGGAGCCTAAATCGCTCACCTGGTCTTGATGTTGACCCTATACTTTTGTAGAGCTAAATGAGCTAAACATTTAAGCAAGCAACAGCTTTTCTCTACCTGCAATAGTTTTCATTCTTTAGGCCAAAAACACCATTTTTCACCTATAAGGGGCCATAACCCCTATAAGGAGTCATCTGACAACTTCGACCCTATGGAGACTTTTGTAGAGCTAAATGAGCTGAACATTAAAGCAAGCAACAGCTAATCTCTATCTGCAATAGTTTTCATTCTGTAGGCCAAAAACATGAAAAATCGCTTTTTTCAGAGGCCGTAACCCCTATAAGGGGTCACCTGACAACTTCGACCCTATGGAGAATTTTGTAGAGCTAAATGAGCTGAACATTTAAGCAAGCAACAGCTAATCTCTATCTGCATTAGTTTTCATTCTGTAGGCCAAAAACATGATGAAAAAATGCGATTTTTCACCTTCAAGGGGCCGTAACCCCTATAAGGGGTCATCTGACAACTTCGACCCTATGGAGAATTTTGTAGAGCTAAATGAGCTGAAAATTTAAGCAAGCAACAGCTAATCTCTATCTGCAATAGTTTTCATTCTGTAGGCCAAAAACATGAAAAATCGCTATTTTTCAGGGGCCGTAACCCCTATAAGGGGTCATCTGACAACTTCGACCCTATGGAGACTTTTGTAGAGCTAAATGAGCTGAACATTTAAGCAAGCAACAGCTAATCTCTATCTGCAATAGTTTTCATTCTGTAGGCCAAAAACATGAAAAATGGCTATTTTTCACCTTTTAGGGGCCGTAACCCCTATAAGGAGTCATCTGACAACTTCGACCCTATGGAGACTTTTGTAGAGTTATATGAGCTGAACATTTAAGCAAGCAACAGCTAATCTCTATCTGCAATAGTTTTCATTCTGTAGGCCAAAAACATGAAAAAATGCTATTTTTCACCTTCAAGGGGCCGTAACCCCTATAAGGGGTCATCTGACAACTTTGACCAAATGGAGACTTTTGTAGAGCTTTTGATGCTGAATCAGTAGCGTGGCCTCAGATTTCCTCTAACTCTTATACTTTTTGATTTATAAGCCAAAAACAGTAGTCTGACCCCCCTAGTCTATTTTTAGTAACGGCGGCCATGTTTTTTAACGGATCAAAAATCAAAACACAAGTTTGGTGCAGGACACCCTAAGGATCATTCATACCAAGTTTCATTAAATTCTGTTTGGTAGTTTCAGAGGAGAAGATTTTTGAAAAATTGTTAACAGACGACGACGACGACAGACGACAGACGACGACGACGACGACGACGGACGCCAAGTGATGGTAATAGCTCACCTGGACCGAAGCTAAAAAAGAGAAATGTAAAGCAAGACATGTCTTGCCTTTTGGAGAGCATCTAGTAGAATGGTTTAATATATTTTATCTGTTCTGATTTTTAGATATAAAAATAAAATTACATTTTATGATAAAAAAGTTAAATAAACATATGTATTTGGTGAGTTTTATTGAAAAGAGACGGACAACAATCATTGTCTAGCATGGGAAACGGGAATTTCCAATAAAAGTGTTCAAAGTATCCTCCAACAATGAAAAACACGTGTATGCTGTCAATGCACTGAACAATTTGTCAGTTTTGTTACAAATTTTATTTTCATTTGAATATTAAGAAAAAAAACATATTAGGAATGTATCAATTAAAATGACATTTCTGAAAATCATATTGCAATATTAAAATGTATAAACACTTATAAAACGGTTACAGTGTATTAAACGCTTAACAAACCATAAAGATACCTTACCAAAAATTTTCGTTGAAAGGGGTACTGTTGCCACGGTGGTAATTGGTATAGTCACTGACGAATACTTCAACTTGAACCCCCTATATCCAATTACAGCATCGGACACAAATAAGACAAGTACTCGTGTTCTGTTACTTGCGTAATTCAGTGTTGTCCCGGGATACCTAGTACAAACAGTAACAATTGGGGACTCTTCTCCGATATCCGTAACTAAAAGTGAAATAAAAATTGCTATACGTGCATTTTGAACAACATATTACTAATATTTTTATGGAGTTTTATTTCAATCTGCATAGAAGGGTATATATTGCCACCGAAACAATAATAAAATTGAAGTTAAAAATTATTTTACAACGTATAGTCAAGTTAATAAAATTACATTTATGTAAATGTGCCAACCAATTTCTTACATATTTGGATCTATTTCTCGAAATTGACATACAAGGAATGCTTTGTACGAAGCTCTATGACAAACGTGACGACTTCAAATTTCCAATAGTTAACTTTCCCTTTCTGTGTAGCAACATTCCGTCCGCTCCAGCATATGGAGTTTACGTATCACAATTAATTCGTTATTCCAGAGCATGTGGGGAGTACAACGACTTCCTTGATAGAGCTACACGGCTGACAAGCAAATTGTTAACACAGGGGTACGTTGCTCCCAGGTTGTTTTCATCACTCAAGAAATTTTACGGACGACATCATGTGCTTGTATGCAAATACAGGATTTCTATCTCTCAGATGAGCACAGATGTTGGTTTGACATAGAGTTTTGTAATGTCATCCTTTCCGGATTTGACCAACACTTAATCGATCTTTTGCAACGTGACGGGTGTGCTATAGCAAGCAGGAACTGCTTACTCTTCCGGAGCACCTGAGTTCACTCTCGTTTCGACTTGAGTTCGCGTTGCTGAATGCGGTTTTGTTGTTATGTGTGTGTGTGTTTTATGTTTTTATGTGGTTTGTTTTGTTGTGATGATTTTTTGTCTGCCGGTTTTGTCTTTGTCTTCACGGTTTTATGATACTGATTACCCCTTTGGTACACCTTTGCTTCCTACATTGTATGTATATGTCATTATTCGAACCATTATCAGTACATTGAAACAACGTGTTGAAATTGTGATGTTTATATAAGAAAATCGCTATCCTCAATTCTACCGAACTTACTGTCATATATTTTCAAATAATCTGACACACAGTTTGGTGAATTTTGAATGTCACTAAATAATAAGTAAACTCCAATTTGATTGTTCCGTCGGATACTTGTATTAACCATCGACAATTTTCATTTCTGAAAATAATTATTAAACCTTTAAAAATGTACATAGATGGTTATGAGAAGTGTAATGAAATATGTATTACGCAACATAACCTGCTTACATACAAATTAAACAATCCGCAATGGCAAAATTGAAGAGTCTGCGGCAGTCTACAAGGAAACCAGTCGTCGCTGCACTCTGTTAAATTGTAGGAACTCATTTACTCATACAGTTATTTGCGATGTGTTTACAAGTTAAATTATGACATTGGTTTTTTTTCAACTCGTGAAAGTCTTCAAAAGGTTTTTTTTTTACCCGTCAAAAATCCTTGTATTCTGACGAATTCACAAGAGCAAAGAGTTATTTACGAGTCTTCGCGATTGAATACGAGTTTACAACTTACGAGATGACACATTAAAACCTGTGATAATAAGTCTACTTGATGTACATATATTAAGGTTACTTTGAAAAGTGTAATGTGTTGTGATGACACTTATGGTAGAATAGGCCTTTAATCCAACTGTTGCGACAACATCTTCAAGAGGATAAGTGAAAACGGATATAACTATTAGAGAGCTAAGAGGCAATTGGTGATCAATATCTTCAAAACGAACATTTGGTACAAATGATAAAAAATATATTAACATTAAAGTTTCTCCTTTCTTTATTGAGATAATCAAAAATAATAAATAATTTAATAAACAAAATAGATTAGTAGATTACAATTACGAAACACCGTCAACAAATACCTAATTTAAATAGGTTTTTCGTCATGATGTAACATTTTGTTCATATATTTTAATTGATTTGTATCTTATATTATTAACCAATAATCATAAAATTGGAAAAAAGTATTGGCAGAATTCTCATGGAGAAAACAGCAATTAATGCTACATATGTACCAATCGTCATTCGTAAAAAAATATTGTTTACTTGAAACTTAATTACAAGTATATGTTGAACGCCCGAGCTGTCATATATTAGTTAGGCATACAATGTAATGTAAAACTACAAACCGAACAGTTAATCTATCATGACGATGCCCAGATTGTACACAGCTGTGTCAAGATATCATGATGTTTTGTTTAGATTTACCGATGCTATGTCCAGTTTTCCAATCGACATGCTAATTTGATAAAATGCATTTTACAAACTACACAATGTTAAGCTTGAAAAAAAGAAGTAAAGTTAAAAAAACTGATGATAGTGTTGTAAATGAAGATTGTGATGTTAAACACTGTAGTGCGGTGACAAACTTCAATAAAGTCGATTATTAAGAGAGTTTAATTTCACTTCATAACATACAGCTGAAATTTGGCACATTTGTAGAAAAATGATTATTCTTTGAATTTAGCTTGGTCGTCAAAAAGTCGTATGGTGCAGTTTTTTGCAAAAGTAAGTTTTTTGAGGAAAAAAGGAAAAATATATCTACAAAAGTCGCTTTCGAAAAATGTCTATTTCCGATTGAAAATGTCAAAAATTGTCTGTTTTTAAAACATTTTTTACAAAAACCTTCATTGTTTTACATAAAAGCATAAACCTATGGAGAATAAACTCCCTGACAAATGAAATTTTGGATTCAAAAGACATAAATTCTGCATAAAAATCAGCAAACACCTAATTCCGTATTTCATTTATCAAAGATGCTACGATATTTTTGAAATTATATATGCCGAAAACAATATTTCAGGCAAGAGCTTTAAAATCAATGTGTAAAATTCCAAAATTCTCTTGTATTCAAAAAGTATTCATTCATTTTTAAACATGACATGGATAGAAAAGATATGTCTATTTCACGGAAATTTCCGTTAATCCGATATGTTTTAGATACTAATCACCGTCACAATAAAAACATGTCGAGTGCACCCAAAAACTCGATTACTTGCTTATGTATTTTCTTGATTTATTTGAAAATTCAGCTTTTTATCAGGTTAATAGTTGTACATTAATGGTAAATTACATTTTTCTAGATGGTCTGTCATTTATTATTTCAAAATAGTATGTAAATAAAGTTTTAGATATCACATAATTCTAAAACAAAACCAAAGACGGTGAATCTATGATTTTGATTTGTGAATAAGAAATTTCTCTGATTTTTGCAAAAACTTGTTCTTAATTATGCCTTTTGAATGTGAACAGTACCATAAGTTTTTGTCTACAATTGTTTTAAGTATTTAGCTATGCGAACTGGTCTTTTACAGGCTTTCAAAGTTGTCACAAACAGAAAGTAATCAGTTTTTGTATATTGATGAAGCTATTACGGCATATACATACATCCGATTGCAAGATTTCAATTTAAGCATTTCTCATTTTTTAGAAATTCACGTAGTTTTCGTTTCTACTGTATTGTACTGTGTGTCCTCTTGATTTTGTTGGTTACTAGGATTTTTATATCCTTTCGTAATACTATGTGTGATGGACATTAAATCTCAACGAGGACCTGCGCTTTGGTATTTGTAAATTAGGAAACAGTTTACTTTTCCCTATAAAAGTTATCTCATGTTATTTAAAGTCGTAGAAAAGTGTGTCGTTACCCTCTGATGTTTTGTTAGAAACTGCGAGTGTTCTCAAGGGAGTTCCTTTACGTTTCGATGTTCTCGTATAGTACACTTGTCTCAGGTTCTCTCTTGGTCAATTGAACTTTTATCGATTTGATTTTTTTAAAGTGTGTTATTTTTTGTGCTTTGTTCAAGATAGATCATAGGGGGAAGGTTTGACCCAAAAAACTAGTTTAACCCCAAAACATTTTATATGTTACTGTCCTAAGCCAGGAATCCTTGTCAAAGTTTTTGTTTGTCCTTGTCAACTATTTGTTTTTTGTTTTGTTTTTTTTTATGTCAAGAAATAGGTCTCTCCTTGATAATCTAGGGATTTGTTTTATTCTTATTATATTTTTAGTCTTGGGCCAATGCAAAACGGCCAGCAGTGACCTCTGGTCATATTGAAGACTGCTGGCTGTTTTCCATCGGATTTTTTAAACTGCCGTTTCTTTAATGTTGATTGTGTTGTTTACACTTATTCCACATCTCTTTATCGTCTATTTCTTTTTTCTTAAATGTCAGGTCGAATGTACATTTGGTGTTCGCAATTGTCTGCACCAATCCTAAATATTATGCAAGCCAAATTAATTGTCATAATACATGTTTTTAAATGCTTTTCCTTTCTTTAGTCATGGCACATACGTTCCAATTTAAAGCTTATATTTGCAAACATAGTAAGTCTGAAACGCCATAAATCTTAACTAGAATGATCAGTTTGTCATTTGTCTTTACTTGGTACAGGCATTTCATTAGGTAGGTAAAACCAGGTCATCACAGAAAACAAGTTTGAAAAGTTAATGGCAAAACAGTTTCTTTCAGTTGAGTATTCCAGTGCAAATACAGTTCATAGGAGCAATGTCTTCCTGGGCCGCTGAATATAAATGTACAAGACACTTGAAACTTATTCAATTTAAAAATCAATCTTGGAAATTGCATTAATATTTCTTAATGTCAAAGAAAAAAGACATTACACGTGCATACAAGCAGGCAAATGTTTTCATTGTCTACATTGTATATATTCTTTCAGGAGCCGTGTACTTTTGAAAACCAAAAAGCAGTATATTTTTAAGACTGAAGTCAAGTTTTTTACATATAAAATTAGTTTCCATTTTCCTTCAAAAGTTTATTGTTCCTTTTGTAAAATGGTGCAACTATAGCCAAATAATTAAAACCACTTTCAACACTAAATTATAGGTATAAGTAAAGTTTGTTGTCTCATTATATTACTCTTGAAATATATTGTACTTCATTTTTATTGTATTGTACTTCATTTTTATTGACGCTGCTATTAACTAAGGGAGCAACCATTAGATATTTATTGGGGGGCATGGATTTTTCTTCATCTTGCTTTTTTGTTTGTGAACTTTCTTGTGGACAGAAAAAATATGGTTACTCCTTAATACCACACTAGCTTTTCCATCATTTCTGTTAACTCTTTGAGAAAAAGAAAAACTTGTAAAATGCATTAAATCTGGCTAATTCAAGAAATGTTTAAAACATGTGACGTTGGTGTGAAATAATGGTCATTGTCTATACTGTCGTCCAAATGGCCTATGGAAATGTGTAATGTATATGTTTCAAATCTGCCTCAGAATTTTTTAACAACTGCCTTTTTCTGGATCTAGAACATAAATGGCAGAAGAACAAAAATAATATTTGAAATGGATTTGTGGCTAAGGAAAGGCACAAATGAAATGTTTTTGCGCGATAGAAACGAAAAAGCCAAATGTGTGTATTCTCTGCAATACATGTACAAATGCGTTAGTGATTGTAAATTTTACAAAAATCAATGTAAATAATTGTTCATATGTAATATTTTAAACAAAGGTATTGTACTTTTACTTATTTAAACCACCAGCGTGATATACTTTTTGATGAGTTATGATCATATATATCTGATGGCCATCCCCCTTTTTTCTAAATAAACCTCTATGTTAGTGATAAAAAAATCCGATAATTTCATGTTAAATAATGTATTTGAAAAATGTCTTCTTCTAGTTTAAGATAATGCAAAAAATTAATAGTAAAATTGCCATAGTTCTGAACTTTTTTAAAAACAGATTTTTTTTGTAATGCACAAAGTTGTATTGGGTACATGTCATTTTGCTCAAATTTCACGCCTTATGTTTAGTTTATGCTGATTTCCTTTTAAATATTAAAAAAGATATGATATTTCTTGCACATTTTATCAAAATTAACATTTAAAAGCTCATGGAATTTTCTAGATCAAAACTTTTAGGTGTCAAAATGACACAAAAACCCTCCCCCTTTTCAAAGGTATAAATAATTTAGAAATTTTATCTTTTTCTTCGATTAGGCATGAAAATCGGTACAAATATAGTCAAATATCAAGTCTATTTGGCTTAATCGGTTTTGGTACCTCAAATATCTCTTCAATCGTAAGAAAAGTGTGTTGATGCAAAAAGATCAAAAAACATGTTGACCTTTGACCTTGTTTTATGAAAATTTGCACCAATTTTGACTTTGACGACCAATCTTATTTTGAAGAAGAGACAATAAGAAATCGAAAGAGGTATGATATAGCTGTATGTTATTCATGACGATTAAACTTTTTGAAATGTGGTCTTCGTCACCGGCCTACTGAAACGTGATCTTAAGATATCGTGCTGTTGAGCCAGGAAAGGGCACTGTTGAGTTCAGATATAAAGATGTTATGCCGAATCTTCATGACGATATGGTCGTTTGTAAAACGCCTTTAAAAAAACAAAATGTAAAGTTAAAACAGACAGAAGTAAAACTTAATGCATCGTTAAAAGATCATTGTATAATTAAACCACAGAATGGGAGGTTGAAAAGCGTGGTTTTGTGTCAAATCAGCAAAAAGTCAAGTCCAAATTTTGTCATGGTGAGTTCTGATGCAATATCTTCCTGGCGACAAGCTCATCTCATAAAACGCCTTTTACAAATAACAAACAACAAATGTTAAACAACAAAACGTGATGTTTCGATATCGGGTCAAGAAAGCGTAACGTTGAGTTCAGATATAAAAATGTTATACCGAATCATCATGACAATATATACTCTTTAACAAAAAAAGTCTTTTACAAATTACAAAATGTAAAGCTTGAACAGAAAGAGGTAAAGTTTAAAACAAATGACATGGCTGAAATTGTACATTGTAGGTTGTAATGTACATCATCAGAACGTGAGGTTGAGATGTTGTGTTGTTAAGTCAGAGCATATATTGTTCAGAACAAACGCTTCTGTTACATGTAAACTGCATTTCAACAATTATTTCATTTTCCTACAATACCTTGTATATTTTTCGAAATTATAACATTGCCATGATATTGAATTTTATTAACTTAATAAATCTAGTTTACTTATAATCTTCACATATATTTTAACCCACCATTTCGTTTGAAATGCCCCTACCAAGTCAGGACCATTGCGATCCACCCATTATCCGGTGTGACTGATTCGTTTTTGTCATTTTTTCTGGACTATGAGAGTGATCATTCAAGTTCGGTAGTTTTGTTATTACCTTTATTTCATGGTTAAACTAATGTTATTCAATAAGTATGCATTCAGAGCATGGAAAGACACTGTTTTGTTGTTTTGCTCCTAGTTAATTTTTTCCTCAGTTATTTGAAGCCTTGATCTTACTAAAATAATTATTCCGGTCCTGATCTTATAACTTAATCAATAATCTAAAAAAAGAATGAAATGTTGACCAATCCACATTATCCGCCCTTTAAAATTTATGAGGAAACCCGAAAGAGACATATGTTGTTTTTTTTTCCTAAGCTCAAGTGTCAAGACATAGTGTGTTATATACTAGACAAAAAAAAGAAACGTTACACTTATTTTTTATTTGATAAAATTTCTATAACAAAAGAAAAGTTGTAACTTCCATTGAATAAACGTATTTTTGGTCATACTGGGGAGACTTAAATCCAGTTTACCTGGTTTAAATTCGAAAATCATCTCTTTAAGGTTTTACCTAGATATTATAGAAAATCAAGTTTGCAAAGCATTATCGTTCCTGACTAACCATTCATTTTGAATATCTGACAGCATTTTGATGAATATAAAGTTGAATGTAGAACTTAGGGACATTTAACAAATCTGTAAAACCACAGGGATGGGATATTTTGCAACGGTTTCCGGTGGGATTTGGTAATTTCCTAAAACCAAATTCAGTAAAATCAAAAATGACAAAATGTTGAAAGTTACCAAATTTCTTTTAAATTTTGATTTTTCGGTTATTTAAAATGGTGCTTCTTACTTATCAATGATAATTGTAGGCATGATATACAACTCATTAACATCATTACGCGAAAGAATCGTAATTCAGATGACGTCTTTTTTAAAACAATGACGTCAGCTCTGCGTGACTGCGTACGTTCAGTGTTTTATGAAAAATAGATTAGAATTTTATCCATTTACACGATTAAAGTTTTGCACCGATAACGAAGCGATTACGACGAAAAATAAAGCGGCAACGCCTGATCTAAACTCGCGTTGGTTATGGTATTCTGCTACTTCCGGTCTCACCGATTGTTGTTAAATGATTAATCAGCTGTATTTTTGTCATTCCCGTACCCAACACGAACGAAGAGAGTTGCTTCAACTTTTGACGTTAACGTAACGTGTCTGACTTACAATTTCTCAACATTTAAGTGCGACCTTTTGTTAACCATGATTCTTGTTACATTTAACAACCATAATCACTAGCTTAATTGAGTTTTCGAAACGTGAAATTCTAAAAGTTCCAATTTTGGTAAAAAATGAAAAGTGACGTAACGTCATTTTCAAATCCGCCTTCAATACGCAAATTGGACAGAAAACCCCGTTTATTGCTTAATCTTTATATTAAAAATTCAAAACAAAATATGTTTCGAAAAAATCTTAAAAGAAAACCAATGTAACGTTTTTTTTTTTTTTTTTGCCTAGTATATATGTAAGAAAACAACCATTAGACTTATTATCTGTGTACATTGATTGTTGTGATGAATATAATTATAACTGAAATACATCTTTTAGAATGGTTTTGGTTGTCTGAAATTGATGCCAATATCTGCAAAAAAAGTCTTAAAGTTTGGCAAAGAGCATAAAAACCCCATTTTGATAAAAGGAAAGTACAGTGTGCTATGTCAAAAAATACCCATAAGACTTATCATCTGTATGCATTGATCGTTGTGATGAATTTTGTTATAACTGAAATACATCTTTAAGGCTTAGAATGGTTTTGGTTGTTTAAAATTGATAACAATATCTGCAGAAAAATGTTTTTAAAATTTTGCAAAATGCATAAAACCCCTATGTCGTTAAAAGGAAAGATGTTCGATATCCCTTTAAGCAGATCCACTAATAGTTCAAAATTTTACAGCAAATACACGCAGAAAAAAGCATTTTCAAGCCTTATCATACTAAAGCAACCAACACAATGCTAAAAACTAATAACTCCTTAGCATTTATGTTGCAATTTGATATATATCTGACTTGTCATCCTCAATATGAAAAAGCAAACTATCCATGAAAATAATACACAAAAAAAAAACGTTAAAAAATAATATAATTTCTTATTTTGGTTACCATGGCAACCATATTGTTCAAATAAATATAAATCGCATCACATGTCCACAACTTTTCTAACTGTATATGACTAAAATACATTTAGATGCTTTTTTGTTCTCAGACAAATGATTTTGATCAGCTAAATATAACAAAAATGACCCCAAATAATTGATAAAGTTAACGAAAACGGGGGATTTTCGTTACCATAGCAACGACATTTATCAATTAAATTGCACCATATGTCAATAGCTTTATTATTGCATATTTCCAAAATATATCTAACTTCTTTTTATTGTCGAACAAAACATTTTGACCGTAGCAATGATAATCCCATAACTTTTTTTCTTGAATGAACAAACATTATCTTGAAATTGGTTGTTAAGTTCTTGGATATAGCCAACATGATTTCACACAAATGGTTTTGATGAGCTGAATATGACAAAAATGACAGAAAAGTGTGATAAAATTGACGAAAACGGTAAATTTTCGTTACCAGAGCAACCACATTAATCAATGAAATTACATCAAATGTCCAAAACCTCATGATTGCATATTACTGAAATGCATTTAAATGTTTTTGTTTGTCAAACAAAATATATTAATGAGCTATATATGACAAAAATTACAGAAAAAATGTGATAGAATAGAAGAAAACAAAAATGTTCGCTACCATACATGTAGCAAGGCCTAAGAAAATATTTTAAGGCAGTTTGTTTTCTTCCGCGATTTTATTTTCAGATAGCGCAAATGAACATTTAAACTGCTGGTTTTGAATAGAATTTGCAAAAATTACCCGAGGCGAAAATAACCCGATATACGGTATATGTTTGAAACTTTAAATGAAATATGTTTAAACTAAGTTCGAACGTCATGATGATTAGTAAAAAAGTTTCTAAATTGAATTGTTTAATTGTTGCTATTTAGTTGGGGGTTAGCGGTGTTTTACGTTGTATGATTCTTCGTGATGTTATCGTTTGTGTTAACTAGTCTTTGCCCATTCGGGCATTTAACGATCCGATGCCCCGTTCGTACTTCTCTGTTTCTTAACCATTCACCCGCTTTCATCCATCATTCTATCATTTCGCAACATAACTTTCATAACAGTTTTCTTAGAAGCTACTTATCTCAGAGATTTGAATTGTGGTATTTGGCTTCAGTATGATATTTTAATTGGAAGCGACACAATTAGGTATATCAAATATCTACTTCCTGCTTAGTAACTTCGTCAACTTTCAACATTGCTGGTCAACTGTTGAAAGGTTTTATACCAGTTTTTCGGCAATTACTCATCACAGGGACTTGATATTTGGTACATGATTTTAGTATACAGTCCTCTATTACAGATGTATGAGTAGAGACATAAGGTCTCTAAGATATCGACTTCTTGTAAATTTCCAACATTACTGGTCATTTGATAAACATATTCGTTATAGTTTTCTTGGCAACTACTCATTACAGGGAATTGATGTTTGGTATATTAAAAACGAAAGAATATGAAATATGTGCCAGAAAGACACGATCCACATATTGATATATTTTCATAAATGATAAAAAAATCATTCAATGCGTGTGAAGCGTTTTTCTAGACTAACCATCATCAGACACGCTAGGGGTCGAACAAGTAGAAGATCGGTAGGACATAAGCTTTGAACAAATAAAACAATAAAGCCATAAAATATAACAACAATGACAAAGCGAGGTATTTGACTTCAGTGTCACCCTGTCCAATGTTTAGGTTAAAAATGAACAATGTGTTGTCGAGAACACCACTTTTTAATTAAGAGTTTAACTTTTTCCTCAATAAAAGTTTATTTTTTCTTATTATCGGAATAATAAATATAAAATTTAGATAGCTCATTCGGTAACACAAACTATGCACAAAATAATTGCCACACATGCTTGAAGTTTGAATTGGATATAAACAAATTATACTTGTTTAACCATTACATGCACATGTAAACTGGATGTTGTCGAGGTCTTAAATTATCAAAACACTTCGATACTTGCTAAATATTGCCCTGCTATATATATAGATATCATAATAATGTAATCAGAATAACAATACATAATAATTACGGGGTAACATAGTAAAAAGTAAGTGTTCTAACAGTACACTCTAAATTGATCAGGTGTTGTCTGTAACACGTTAAATAGATAGAGAGGTTGGTAAAGGTTAACAAACATATAGAACGACATAGTTGTGCGTTTATTCAAAGAAGAAGAATGATATATTACAAGTATGTTTCAAGGTTACAAGAAGCTGGGTATACTCGCTATGGTTAAACTTCGAATTATAGATACTACACATAGAGCTGTAGTAAAAAAATGACATGTTCCTTGTACGTTAAACACCAATGCAGATGTAATCATAGGACCCTCTTAATTAGGCTAGGTTTTTCAACTTTTAACTATTCCTCACTTTCCAGTGTCTAAATCTTACTTGATTGCATTTCATGTTAATTTTAATCAACGCCCTTGTTTTAGCTCACCTGGACATATAAGTTACGCCATCACTTTTCATCCGCCGTCGTATGTAAATAATATAAAAAAAATCTTCTCATCTGAAACATCTGAACCAATTAGGGAACGAATGATGTATGACTTTGGCAACAAACGGTCCTTTTTTAAGGGAATCGATACATTACTAAAATAGAACATAGGAAGGGTAAAATCACTTAAACTAGATTATCACTCAGAGACTATGACAAAAGGAATAATAGGGCATGTAATGGGACATTAAATAATAACCCGCCACGATATTCATCAAAAGTTGAATATATTTATCAAAAGTTGAATATATTTGTATACTATACATCTATATAGAGACAGAAAAGAAATAATTTATCTTTCTTAGACCAGAAAATTTCATCATTTTCAAATTTGAAAAATTTATAAAGTGGCAAATCTTCATTATGTTTTCGAATCATCCTGAAAATTAAAGTTGACCTGTATTTTATTCTTCTCAACAGCTGTGCAAAATATCATTTAAATCCTTTCACGCGTTTGTAAGTTATCACTCGGAAACCTTCGGGGGACGACAAGACGAACGGACGGACGGACAGACACCGAAAGAAAGTGAGGGTATAACATTATACCTCGCCACTTCGTGTGACAGGGTGTAGAATTAGACGTTGACGTCGGGTCTTAGTCGGCAAATGATACCTTATAGGATTAAAGGCCAATTTATGGTAAAAATAGCGTTTTTCATGTTCTTGCACTTTTGAATGAAAACTATTACAGAATAAGAAAAGCTGTTGGAGGCATAAAATTTCAGTGCATTAACTCCAATAAAGTACTTATTGGATCGAAGTTGTCAGATAACGCTTTATAAAAGAGACCTTAAGCGGCAAGTAAGAGGTTCGTGCTGGCTCCTGAGATCCTCTTGTAATGGTCATCTCCCTGATATAAAAATGCATTTCCTCAATCGTTACGGTTTATTAATAACTGCCTCGGGTCTTCCTGGTTTCTATTTGATCCCCCTCCATAATAGAAGATAATGCAGTATGGAATACGTTCTTAGAAAAGACCGGCTGATCTTTCACATGTGAAAGAAGTTTTCAGGTTTTCTGCAAGTGGAGCGCAGCAGAACGAGCATAAAGACCTAAGAAATTATATCACGCTTGAAAGATCATTGCCGGTTTTCCAAGAACGCACGTAAGAACCTATTTTTTCAATAAAAATCAAATTGTTATATACTGAAACCTTAGGTGGCTCCATTCTGAAAACAGAAAGATTTAAATAACATTGCATTTCATTAGTCGACACAATCAACGGTGGTTATGATTGGTTGATTGACCAGTGTGAGAATGCTGCAAGCGCTTGCATCTCTACCTGGTCATCTCACACTGAAAGTAGGCATTACAGAATAATTAATAATTCTTAACAAAGCACAAAACTTTGCATACAATAATAACCAATTCAATAAACATTCAAAATACAAATGACAACAAAGTTCCAGACAATAAATTTTGCTACGCCTGACGCGCGTTTCGTCTATTCAAGACTCATCAGAGGCGCTCTACCAAAAATATTGAAAATGCCAAACAATGAATGAATATGAAGAGCATAGAACAGTTAACCAAAAATACCAAACTGGAGAGGGAACCAAATTATTACTAAGATATTCAACCTATGTCTGGGGTAGGAAGAACCTTAGGGTGTAGACAATTTTGAAATTTAGACGGATAATTTAAAGCTTTGATGTATTCTCCAACTCAAAAGTGTTGGTGCCGGAGCGGGCTAACCTCGGGGAATTAAATTAAATCAACAAGAGCTAGGGAAAAAATAGACAAAGATACTCAAACCTTCAAGACAATTCATTTTTTTCAACCACGCAGTTAATTGTATAGACTAATTCTTCCATCATTCACGGGAACGCGAACGAAAGTCGCAATAGCCTTATACTAATTGTAACAAGGGAAACGGACAACCTCTTAACGAAAATGCTTGTTCTTCATCTACACATATGCAAATTGTGTGTTCCTTATTTATTCATCGAAAAATCATATTTTTAAGCAAGTTAAATCTTTAATAAGAACAATTATTAAAGCAACATTTGAAAAAAAAGTGGAAAAATGAAGAAAACATTACCTTATTTGAAAACAACATAGAAAATACAATATTTACCCTCAAGACACCCCCCTTTTATCTTCTTAAAACACGTCCATTGATAAAATTACTGGACCAAATTTAAAAAGAATGGTACTGCAATATAGCTTTATCAACAGGCCCCCGAACTGTGCAACTAAATAATAAATAATCCTTTCATTATGATGTTTTTCATACCTTGCAAAGTTTGAGGCGTCCTAATTTATGCCATTTGCGACCAACTCACGATCAGATGTCAAGTGTACATTAGGTAGGGTGAGTGTGAGGTTCTTTAAAATCGCAAGTACCAAAATTAGGTCCACCAGGTATCTACTTACTATTTACCGATTAATTCAATTTAAGGGGTAGCGAGGTAATATTTGAAAGAGCAGTGGCTTACAGATTCCTTGCTTATGAAGTTCAAATGATTTCAATGACAGGCTACTGTTTGTCGGTAGGTACATATTTGTCTGTACGTACGTACAAAATTTTCGTCACAGTTTATAATTACTTAAAACATACATTAGATTTATATTTAGTAAGTGGACTTTATATGATGTATAGCATGTCCTTTGTTATTCTCTTTGATAAGCTTTGATTAAAAAAAAAACTATCTAACACATTACAAAATTGTGTCGCACTTGTTAGCCAAAATGACCAATCTCATTAAAATAAAATGTCTTAAACTATACTACGTTCCGTTCCAACCATAGTTTTTATGTAATTTTCAAACTTATAGAATAAACAAAGTCTAAAAGGTCTTGCTCTCTTCAACATTAAAAGCGCTACAAAAGTTGTATTTTTTAAAAACTTTTCAGATGACGCATTATAAATTTAAAGTTATTGCCAGACGAGAGTGTTAACTGATATTATATGTGTGGCCCAAAGGTGTCTGCTTTTTGGGGTGTGTAGTATGCATGTAAAAAGGCTGGACATTCCAGTTGTTGCATATTTGAATACTTTTCACAGCTGTTCATATAAATAGAAAAGAATGAAACACCAGCATACAACTTTGTCTACTCAAAACCATAAGTTTACATGCATTTGTTAAATTTGACCTTTAATAAAATATCTATAAAATATGTCAAGTTTAAACATATTCCATGTAAGATCATGTAATTACACTAGTCATTGTTTGAGCATATTTATAAGTTCCCGGTAGCTAAATAGACTGAGTATGATGCCTTTAACCGGAAGACGTATAAGCTAGCCAGAAAACCGCATCCAGTAACACAGAATGAAAATTAAATAAAATTCTTTTTTTTTGTAATATACAATTGTAAATAATGATAAACATAGTTATTGTATCAATATAATTATTTGAAGTATTTCCAGCTATGAAATGTTTTAAATGTAAAGATTTTTTTTTTAATTTAGGACTTCAGCCATAATTAATTATTGACGTCCATTCACAAGAGGTCGCGTCCATGAAAACAAATTGACAAAAGCGTGGGAACCTATCATTAATGCGTTCTCATCTAATTTTTAAAATTCTCATGCACATTTTAAGCTTTTTTCGATCAATTCTTGCCAAAATTGCTTAGCTGAGCAAAAAATCAAGACAAAAACACACTCTTATGAATAAAATTGTAATTTTGTTTCCAGATGTACCTTTTTTGCCTACTAAAAAGTACGATGACTTAGCATTTGTTTGGACATTCTATGCAAAAGTGATGTGTTTTAGTGGCTAAAAAATATTGAGGACACGATATGTGTAAATAAAACCCGAGTCAGCATTTTTCGTAATTTTCTATGCAGATTTGAAAGTAATAGTTAGATTTTTTTTATTTTCAGGTCCGTATGTTAGCATTCCGACCAGGTGTATGCAGAATCATTTTAAATATGTTGAAACTTTGTTTTTCATGTCCGTATGCTAGCATTCCAACCTGGTGTATACAGAATCTTTTCAAATTTGTTGAAATTTTGTTTCTCAGGTCTGCATGAAAGCATTTCGACCTGATGTATTCAGAATCCTTTTAAATTTGTTGAAATTTGGTTTCTCAGGTCCATATGCCTGCATTCCAACCTGGTATGTGCAGAATCCTTTTGATTATGTTGAAATTTGGTTTCCTAGGTCCGTATGCTAGCATTCTGACCTGGTGTATGCAGAATCCTTTTTAATATGTTGAAATTTTGTTTCCTATGTCTGTATGCTAGCATTCCGACCTGGTGTATGTAGAATCCTCTTAAAGACATTGAACTTTTGTTTGTCATGTCCAAATGCTAGCATTCCGACCTTGTGTATGCTGAATCACGCGAAAACAGTTTATGTCTGGTCTCTAAATATGTAGCATTCCAACATTGTACACACAGAAGTACATGTACGTGATATTGTTTTAGGCGTGTCCAAAATCATGAGAGAACTTGCATGTAGATCATTTTCAACATTTATATACTAGTATACAGTAAGGAACTCTAGATCTTAAAATGATAAGTGAATAGCTTACATATATACGGACTCAATTATCTACTAGTATTTGACGTGGGACAGCAAAGTTTCAACATGCATGAGGAAGTCTGAACCACCTAGAGTAACCAATGCCAGTGGTCCTTTTTTAAGATGAATGGATGTAGATGAGTTTGTTAGAACATAAAACAATATTCATTTTAAAGCAACGAGATAGCGTTTTTGGTACCCGAACCTAGCAATAAATTTTACTCTTTTTTTACAATTTCACAAAAACTCTTACTTTAAATAGAGTAAAATAAAGAAAATACCAAAACTACCGAACTGGCATGGGATATACAATCTCAAATGTCGAAGACGAAAAGACAATGCATGGCAAAGACACGACGGAGAAATTGAAGCTCGCAATGGTCCTGACATTTCAAAAGAAATGGTATATTCACAAACTTAAATGGCTTTAAAACCTCCCTTATCTATTGAGATCGAAATTAGTGTCTGTCTCAGTCTGGAAGTATGGCATTAGTGAGATTGAGGGATACACAAAGTTAGTATATTTCACGTTTGACACACACTACTATTTAAAAAGAAACTATTTAGAGTTTGCTACAATTTATTCTAATGGTACGAACGTCATTAATGTTAAAAATATTACTGGTTGAGATTTTTTAAAAATAACAAACACGGTGTCCACAAATGGATGTTAGCTAAATTCATTATGTCAGAATATGGAATCACCAAATGCAAATACAAATGCTTGCTACATGTTCAGACACGTGATCCTTCTATTTTCTTAATATTGATAAGACGTCTGTGCTACAAAAGTCTTCCCACTTTTAATACTTGGATTATAATTAAGTGCAGTCTTTTTAAAATCTTTGAAGAGCGGCTTCTATCCATGGATTCCTATATGATATCATTTCGCTTCTTTTCTTTTTTAACCAATGAATATATATGGCAGGTGAATGGCATAGCTTGGCGTTGTAGTCGCATACGGACTGAAATGAAAAGGGAAAAAACATGATTATAATTTTCACAGTAGGCAGTATGAATATTTGCAAACGCTCCTATTTTATAGTGTAAAAGCTGTGATTACATAACAAAAATATAATACAATCACATATTTTGGTTTCAAATAATGTACAAATTTCTTCCTCATATTAAATATAGATAAATTTTATGCTTTCTATGACAGAAATATTCCCAGACGACGTTGACATCGTATAATAATATTTTTTTATAATAATAATCTGTGTCAAGTTTACATCTTTCACATTAAAATTAAAAACATTTTTTTTTTATAATAACCAACTAAGAAGATTATAAGTCTTTCCAAAATATAAAGAGATTTTACATTTTCAAATTAACATTTCCTTCTCTTCGACAAGAGGCTCCCGGGAGCCTGACTAGCTCTCCTGACTTAAGTGTCTGAAGAATGGGCTATCTATTTGACATTGAAAGGATCACAAGTTTAATAAGGGGTCATCTGATAATATGGTTTAACCTATCAGGGCAATAGCTTAACTATTACCGTACAATTCTACTCTGTTATAATTGGCATATGCTGAAAAGCAAAATAGTGGGGTGACCATTTGTTGATTCCTTCCCTTTGCGGTGTGGTGCAATTTGGTCAGCTGATCGGAATCCAGATTAATTTTTCCCAAATATAAAAAAATACTTTCAAGCGTAAATAATTAAAGAAGAATCCGGACAGAATTATTATTTATCGTACCGAAGTTAATGTGTCACAAATGAAATGACCAAAAACTGCTGGCACCGATGCCCCCCCCCCCCCAATCCAAACTAATGTTACATGGTAACGAAACTAGAAAAAAAATATATGCTTACCCGCAAGATTGTCGTCAACGAGTGTTGTCAGACAAGACAGCATTGAATACAGGTACCCATGCACGCTTTTCTTGTGTGGTCAGAGTGGAAGACGGTCAACCAGCAGCTCGTGCTCCACGTGCTGCCACCCGACCAATTACATATAACACGAGTTTTCAAAATATAGTGCAAATTCTTCTCTAAACTATCAAACTCTTTGAAATTAACGATAAAGCAGGGGAGAGATCAAGAAAATTGCGTTTGTTGTTCTTAAATGACTTGATAAAATAGTGCGTAGAAATTCAACGAACTACATGTAGATCTATTATTTACATTACACCATTAGTACTTCATCAATGTTTACAAACACGGAAGATTGTTTTGAAAACGGATGGATTTTGTAACCGATTATTCAGCACACAAACAACATATGAAGTCAAAAGGTAAGTAATATTATGAATTAACTTTTGATGCTGTCCTACTGATGCCAATACACGTCATTGTGAAATATAAAATATAACTTTTCACTGGACACCATATCCTTGTAATTAACAACCTTGACATCGGGTCAGTGTACTTTTAATTGGCACCTGTAACATGTTTCTGGGTGTTTTCTTTTGTGCGTGAAGTAATTGCAACAAGAAGATTATTTTAGGATAAAAAAGAAAATTATAGTTTTTAATTCATATTTTCTCGAAAGTTCTTCTGATTTCCTTTTAAATTTTAAAAGGTTTTCACTGTGACTATGCAAAATTCAAAGTGAAAATGATGAAAAATTGCCAACGTACAGGTTACATTAGGGACAGACCATTTAACTTGAGAGGGGGCTCGGTTTTCTGTTTTGGTCAGAAAATTTTGTTTCTGCGCGATATTTATTTTTCGAAGGCATTGTTACAGAATATTTTTTTCATTATTAGCATTATTTTATATGGCAAAAAATCCTTCTTCAGAAATTTTTTTTCTTACCCTGAGCTGCCAAAATATTTTTTTCATTAAAAATTATTTTCAGAATATATTTAGGAAAACCCCCCCCCCCTTTCAAGTTAAATGGTCGGTTCCTTCCGTAAAAGGCGCTTGAGAAACAATAATTTTACGTATTTTTTTAACTTCAAGTATTAAAACAGTAAAATTACTAATATTATATTCTTTTCTGTTACCGAAAAACGCAGTCACAGTTGTTGCTTTAAATGATTTTGACACCTTGACTAGAAAAAGTGATTTAAAATAAATTTTAGAAACTTTCTAACGATTTGAAATACGAAATATAGATGCTCCCGGCGATAATTCACTTGTTAATTATATCTAGAGTACAGATGACTTTTCTGAAGACACATACATGTAGATACATTGTAAGGAGATTCGGGCACCGTGCAGAACATCAATATTTATTGAACGCATTCAAGACGAACTACGTTTGTGGAGTCAACTTTGTGCGCGACGTCATAATAATATTACTTTTTCATGAATATTTACTTATTTTTCTATGAAAATAATTTTAATAAAAACTTTATTCATCTTTGAACAGTGACCATGTCATAGTGCAACCATACAATAAACGACAAATAAGGACATGAAACAAAAATATTTCTTGATATGTTGGTGCAAAAACTTTTAAAATCCATTTAGATATGACTTCAGAATATATATATATTTTATAATTTAACATAGAAATCAATAGAAAAAAAATTAGGTGACCGAATACCTTTGCATATATCTGTAGAAAGACCCATTACAGCGTTAAGCCTGTCGGTAAAAGTAAACTAAAGAGCGCTCAATACATGGGGTATGTGCTCCAGGTGGTTGAATGATCTTGAATGGATTGGAGTGTAACTGTCAAAATGAAAGCCGGTGTCTTCAGGATGAAATGCGGAAAACCTGACGGCTAATGAAAGTGCTCACCGTGTTGTGAAAATGTCAACACACGTTAAAGAACCCTGCTGCAGATATCAATTAGAGAAGGACACGTAGGATCCTCTGGAGGAAGCTTAATTGTCCGATCCAACCCAAACTTCCTTTTTCATGTGGCTCGTGTCCCTAGCTCCTCCATTTCATCTAACACTCGTTATGTTTGTTTTTATCACCCTATTTCATGTTCATCTTCCTGATATAGCCGAAATCGTTCTGCTTTTAGACGGCAAAGCAATAAATAACGAACTGTTTACAAAATTTAGGTTAGAAAAAATGATTTGATAATTATTTTCTTCTTAAATGTAAAATATGAAATTAAATAATTAAGTAAATACAGAGAGAAAAATGAACGCCTGAAATACTTTTAACCATTTATAATTCTTAACTTTTTGAACAGTTTGAATTCGATTTTCATCTTTCGAACTCAAGATGTCACTGTTTGGGGCTGTCTTTTAAAATGAGCACCACAACAGGTACATGTCATGTGGTTGTCCCTAGCTTTACAGTTACTTCATTATATGCATTACTATTAACTCTATTACATAAATAATTTTCAGTACATCATACATATACAATAAGTTGATCATAATTCTCCGACTATCTAAAATTTTCTATATTTTTTTTTTCAGACCACTTAAGAAGTCAAAAGTCAAATAGGTCCAGCCCTTCCATCTGGATTTTAGAGACAGAGGAAAATGTGGATGTTTAAAGAAACAAACAGCAATAACCAACATGAATGATTCTATCGATGGTCCGGAATATCTTTAAAAAGGAAATATTATAAGAAAGTCGAAGAAATTTACCGACCTATGCAAAAATGCCACCTAGTTAATTTAGATTTGGATTAAAGAAACAGTTACTGTATTTTTGTGAAACAATTTGTGCGTGAATCTGTACTACATAATTATACATTGTACAAGTTCAACAAGAGACCGAATTCAAAAATAAATTTATTGGCTTTATTTCATTGACATATTTTTATACCCCATCCAACGAATTCAGTTGCGAATCGTATAATGTTTTCACTTGTCCGTCTGTCCGTGATCAATATTCCATAACAGTTTTCTAAGAAATTAATAATTCATGATTCAGGATACATTTGCAGGTCTGTCGATTATCAACTTCATGGTTAACCAGCTGACTTTTTTCGATAAATTATTTTCGTAACAGATTTTTCAGCAACTATTAGTTTTGATATTTGGTATGTAACTTGAATAGGTAGGAGTCCCATGTGGTGGGATAAGTTTTCAGGTCTGTGAATCATCTATTTCCTGTTTAACAAGCTGACTTGGAAAGACAATAACGCTGACTTGTGACTCCTTACTCAAAATAGACCTCTGTCCGAAATGTAGGCACGTGGGGGGTATGTGATGACAGTGCTCACTAAGGGACTTTCATTGCAGTTGGAGCAATATCATCATCAGCATATGGCGGATTTTTGTTTTTGTATTCGATTTGTTTGCAGAATATGCATTTGTCATTTAATATGATACTAGGATTTACTTCTCTTTTCTCTTGTTTTCAAGAAATTTCGTCAAACTTTCTTCAACACTACATCACTACGAGGAAGTACTAGTATTAAATATCGTCAGAACAGGCAATATCAATGCAGTTTAACATTGAAGTATTAAAGAAACATTGACATGTCTATGTCAACGTGATTTTTCTCTGTTTGTTGTCATTTTTTTGTTTTTTATCATTGGTCAACACTGAACCTTGTTGGGTTTGTAAGCAGTGATCTAGTCAAGAACTGAAAATGTAAATTTCGTGCAATTGTCAAATTGCAGATAAAAAATAATAAAACAATGTGAGAGTGTTAAGTCTTTATACATAATCTATATTTATCAGATTTAATGTGACTCTACAGTACTAAAACAAAATCTGCTCATACCAAATTCGGAATGTCAGCACTCAGATCTTTATTAACAAGAATATGTACATTAACATCAGCATTCACCATGTTGGGATGATAGCATTCGGACCTGAGACCCCTAAATTATACAAATAATACAGAATCCAGCAAATATTTAAACACCTAACCGGAATGTAAGCCCCAAAATACATGTATGTAGTATTATCATCTAGCAAACCAGATCGGAAGGCTGGCAATCCGCATACGGACCCGAAAACCAAAATTAAATAAATAATACAGAACCCAGCTTACGCAAGGTCGGAATGCTAGCCCACGGACCTAAAAAAACAAAATCATGCAAATAACACAGAAACAGAATCAGGCATACTCCTAGTCTCGATCACCCAGACGCTTATCAATAGATGATAAGAGTCTGGAACAGTCCCATTACCTATTTTGTTATGTGTACGTTCGGAGTACTTTCAGGCTTTATCATAGTGTTTGACGAAAATCACTCAACCGTATGTTCAGAATTCCGTGCCTATGGTTCAGTGAATTTATGCAAATGCAACAGCGAGATAACTTCTCGAATTGATGTGAGTTGTTCTCTTATAACATAGCATTTCTTATTTTATAATAAGACATCATATTTTACATTTTTGAACACAAGTTGGTTTTGTTAACAATAAAAAAAATCGTTTTATCGTTAAATTGTACTCACGGGCGTCTACCTGGTTTTGGAAATTGTTTATGTTTATTGGATTTAAAAATTGGGACATTCTTGATTACAGAACCATACACGTTTGACCAATCCGATTCTCGATTTTGCAGAACCAGTTGCCAAAAACCACGGAAGACCAATGAAACGTTGAGTTTTTAAAGTTGGTTCATTTCAGATTGAAATGAATCTTGTATGCTAAACACGTCATATACACACGTGGTAAAGGTTAAAAGGTATAACGATCGCCACCTAGTGGTTACGAGAAATCAATAGGTGTTTTCCCAGACTCACTACCTTGGTAGTATGAGTTTGGGTTCGAGACTAGCATACTCCAGGTCAGACCTGAAAAACCTATATCGCATACGGACCTGAAAAACCAAAATCATGCAAAAAATACAGAATCCAGCATACAACAGTTCGGAATGCTAGCATACGGACCTGAAAAACCAAAATCATGCAAATAATACAGAATCCAGCATACGCCAGGTCGGAATGCTAGCATACGGACATGAAAAACAAAAAGTTTACAAATAATACAGAATCCAGCATACAGCAGGTCGGAATGATAGCATTTGGATCTGGTGAGTAAAATGATAGAAGAAAATACATAGTTTAAGCATTTAACTACTTTTGGTATGCTGAAATCATCAAAACGGAGTAGCAAAAAATTGAGAGTGCAAAATTTATAGCCATTGTGTCAATTTTAGCACACAAGGGCTAAAAATATGCAGTATTGATACATTGTTGCTTGATTGTTGTTCAAACGTCCTTGATGAGAATTTTAAAAATTAGATGAGAACGCATTCATTCTAATACTTTTGCGAAACAAGAACCCCCAAATAAAAAAAAGTAGTGGACTGTCAATTAACCAAATAACTTGAATAATTCAGCAGGCAAATTTCATTCCCTGTAGTCATTCATCACATTTACTTTGTGCTCAGTAAACAATTTTTTTAACAAAAGTTTTTTGTAATTTTTTGTCTAGCTGGCTTTGCATTCAAAAATAAAAGTAGAAATTCGTTTAAGGGTGCCTTCTGCAAGGTCAGAAACATGCCACTTCCTTGTTCTATTTGCAGGTGCGTTCCTTTATCAAAATCACAAAACAGCTTGTGGTTCTTGCTGTTATTTAACTATAATGATTTCTTGCTTTAAATCAGTATGAGGCACCATAAGAAAATTACTTTATCTGCGAGAGGTTATCATGTTCAACCTGCATCATATTAGATAGAAATATATTAATGGGTGCCTTTTTCCAGCAGGCGAATATATGAATGGGGTGGGTGACAATTTCCTTGCCCACACATCTGTACCTGGAAAGACATTGAGTAACCCAAAGTGAATTACCTTTTGAGTGTACGAAACTGCATTATTATTTTTTTGCTTTATAATATAACAACCATTGCAGATAGAGAAATAGAGGAAAGCTTTACTCGTTTAGATGTATTGCAAATTTAGCTCTACACAAGTGTCCGAATAGTCAAAGTCGTCAGATTACTCCTAAAGAGAAGTCCCGGCCCCTGTAACTGTCACAAAAGACATTTTGCACGCTGTTCATTGGGTATGTAAAATGATATTACTACATGTAGTAAATATGCCCTTAAATTTTCGAAAAAGTCCAGAACACATTTCCCTATAGATTGTTTCACAATTGTAACTAAATCATATGATGAGTCGAGATAAACTTGCCCTTCGATATGGGCGATTCACGGGTGGGAAACCCTGTGCTGATGTTGTTAGGCCATGATCGCTTTTATACTAATTATTTTCTAGTGTTAATATTTTTATCTGATTACATAAAGGAATTCAGCAGTCACCTATACAAAAATCTAATAGAAAAGTATTTGAAGATACAGAAATCTGATTTTCTCTCCTGGATGATTTCAAAATGCAAATATAATTATTCATGAGCATCAAAGTTTGTGTTCATTAAAATGTATAGTTTGTTAAATTCAAATGGTAGGTATGGATGTGTGGCCCTTATATATGATCTTATTTGATCAGACGGACAGCGTAAAACTAAATAGATCCCAAAAATTAAATTTGCTAGAATGAAATAACAACATCTACTCAAGCAAATAAAACAAATGCACTGGACAGTCTATTTGACACCCCCGATTACAAAGTCTTCTGTACATGACATCCGACACCGTCTCTACACGTGTCAGTGTTTAAGAAACAGAGAAGTACCAACGAGGCATTTGAATGTTAAAAAGTAAATGTCTGAATTATGTGATCATCGCGTTTTGTTGTTAACATTACAATCTACATTTACAACCATACCATCAGTTTATTTAAGTTTACTTCTTTTTATTCAAGCCTTACCTTGTGTAGTTTGTAAAATGCATTTTATCAAATAAGCATGTCGATCGGGAAACTGGACATTACAACCGTACATGTATATCTTAAGGCCCCCTCACAATTAACCGAATTGCATAAAATAAGGGTTGCGATGACCGGCGAATAGTAGTTTTTTATTAGTTTGTAATCGTAATTGATAGTAAACCATAGTTACCCGTCGTTTTCGGTTTCGTAAGCCTTCGGAAGCCTTCGGAACTAACATTTGCGATTCTTCAAATTCGTCTATCATCTGTTTGAAATCGCACCTCTTATTTAATGTAGGGTAATTGTTCGTTTATCATTCTTTTATCATTCGTCATGCGTCGTCCTTTATCGCGCCGTTCTGATCCCAACGAATCAGTACGATGATAAAATATGAATAGCGTATAGAAACGAAGACTTGCGTTGGAAAACGTTAATTCGCTTAGAGTCTTATTGCGAATGGTAACGAAGATAAGCGTTAACTAAATTTGAATAACGAGACAAAACGAACGCAAGACTATGATATTCTATAACTAACTATGGATAGCTAATAGATTCGTACATGAGCGAATTGCCAGGCTAATATTGGTTAAATAATTTTAAAATCACAAAATCCTATCTTTGCACCGTTCAGCCTAAGACTTTTTCTTCATTTTCTGTTTTGCTCAATTATATATTCAATTTTTTTTACAGTTTTGGAGGTCATGTTTCACTATCTAGGATAGGATTCCATATTATTGTTTAATTCTTAACAGTATTACATTTGTAATCAGTCTGTTGTTATCTCTTCTTTGTCATTACCCGTATAGCTGCCTGAGCTAGTATATTTAGAATGTAATTCTAACTTTGATGTTTGAAATTTAATTCAAATTCTGAGTATTTTTTTGGTGTTTCGGACTTTACTATATTAAATATCTTTTTACAGTATTGAGTTTAATTTAAGAATGGTTTATAGTCTTCATCAGTTGTCAAAGACATTCTTCTATATTTTAATACAGCTAGACAAGACACCATTTAAATCAATTAACCCGTTTATTATTTTGTTGTTCCAACGTGTCCAGGTGTTTGTTATTAAAATTTCAATTCTATTAGAATTGTTCTTTCTTGTAAGTTTTTCCTTTTTTGTATGCGATCATAGGAAGCCTATTAAATATTTGTTTGCATCTTTTATTGCTCTGCAATACATGCCAACGTTTGATTAATAGTTTT
The DNA here is from genome assembly GCA_963971305.1 of Arcuatula senhousia. Taxonomy (NCBI): domain Eukaryota; kingdom Metazoa; phylum Mollusca; class Bivalvia; order Mytilida; family Mytilidae; genus Arcuatula; species Arcuatula senhousia. Next base: position 9,467,419 of record OZ020313.1, read on the forward strand.
TTTAATTGTTTTATGGCTGGATTGAACTTCGTAACCAACACTATGGTTTTGACATTACTACGTATTTCATCTTGTAAAATATCATTTCTGTTTAGATGAATTGTATTCAAGGGACACCCAATGACGCAGAGTTGGAACAACTAGAAAATGTTATATAGCCACTAATAAGAAAAACACCCGTCCTATCTATTTTGAAAAAAAAGGCACAGGAAACGGTAACGGCAAGTTTGGGCAAAACCGTAACAATCAGAAATTTTTATTGTTACGGAAAAGACGAAAATCGGGAACGGATGACGGGATGGAAACCGAATCATTTACGTCCGTAACAATAAGAATGTTCTTATTATTACGGCACATATTCTTACGGCAAATCGATATTGTGACGATATAAAATAACTTTGTAGAATGACATAACAATTATTAATTATTAATACTAACGACAGAAGTTAACTTTAAAATATCTTACGTTTGGTAAATCTCGAAAGAGAGATTTGCAGTAATATTAAGTGCCTAAATATTAAGAAAATTCTTATTGTTACGGTCATAAATGATTCGGTCGCTGTTCCGTCGTTCATTCCTGATTTTCGTCTTTGCTGTAACAATAAGGATTTCTTATTGTTACGGTTTTGCCGTAATCGTATCCTGTGCCTTTGAAAAAAGGTGCCAAAACACTGTGGTGTATGGTCCGGGATTAAGATGTGCGTGGCTGTAGGGTACCTGATATTAAAATAAGATATTTTCGTTCGCCTTCGTTTCGAGTCGCTCGCCATAGTAAACCGTCGTTCATTATCTGTTCGTGTTATCGGGTCATATCATCTCTTCGCTCATCTCCGGCTATAATTTACTCAACGAAGCCATCCGAAAAATCGTAACCCATCGTAAGTCCTATTCAATCTTCGCTTACTGTTCGTTGATCATAGTTAACAATAGTTAATAATCGGATGATTCGGAGGAAATTTTTATTTGAATTCGTTTAACTCGCGCCTATTTTGTCAATTTTCCCATTCGTTACCTTTCGTCGCACTAATTTCGGTTAAGTGTGAGGCGGCTTTAAACAACAAATCATGATATCTTGACACAGCCGCATACAATCTGGGCTTAACATCATGAAATCTTGGCACAACGTCATGATTTATTAACTGTTCGGTTTGTTGTTTTACATTACATTTTATATCTAACTAATATATGACAGTTAGGGCGTACCATAAGTATATTACATACATACCCAGAATAAGCTCTTGGAAAAGATGGGGTTGTAAGAAACTGGTCATTACTGGTGGCTATTATAGATTGTTCCCTGATACAACCGGTCCCAGCTGAAATTATAAAAGTAGAGATCAATAAAATCCTATTACAAACCTGAAAACCCACGTAATATGCACTTTAATATAATTTATTGGTTTAAATACACTCACATGTATTTATCTGCTTTGAAATAGACTACTTAATATAAGGTTTTATATACGGTTTAATTTCTTGCTCAAAACGCTGGTGTTCAATGTTTAAGCTCAAAGATTTCTTTTGAATGAATGTTTTGTTATATTGCTATAATCTTAATGCCATGTTTTTACATAAGTATTTTTTAAAGTAAGTTTTAAAATAATAAATGAATACAAAACATGTGTTGTTGTCTTTTTATGGTTTGGTGTTTTTTACACTCAAATGGTTACTAGCTTCTTTGACGTCGAAAATATAATTCTGTTTTGTCATTTTGTCTTCCTAATGCTACATGTACGCTTTATTTCTCTCGTCTCTCGTACATAAGTCTTCCGCCATGAAATATTGCATAGTGAAGCCTTGAGCCTGTTCAGTAGAATCAGTGGTAAACAAAACAAGGGCATGTTGGCCTGTTGTCATAAAATCTTTGTTTTTGCCTTTGCCTGAAAGTCCTGTTGACGTGGTTAACGTGGTATTACTGGTTGAAAATCCTGAAAATACACTTTAATAGTTAATGTTGATTTTAAAGAAGCATCTTATAACCAGTTGTGCATATAATAAAATGTCCAGTGGTAAGACATGTCAGACATAAAACTAGCAATTATTGTTCTACTGCAAGATCAAATGTGGCCAGACAACATAATAAAAAAGAATCTAACGCGTAAAAAGTTAGTTTATACATTTATTGTGGCCTGTTCAATTATACATGTACATTGACCGCAATTGAAAAATGCTAAATGTAAATGTGAGAATAAAAATATCTGGTTTGAGTTAAATTGTCTTTATCTTACGTCAAAGTGGGATGTTACCTTAATAATTCAATACTAGACAAAATCTTTGATTACTTTTTCATTTCTATCGTTTCGTGAGTAATAACTTATAATTTTGAAAACGTACTGATTCATTTTTCGATTAAAAGTGCTTTCAAAAACAAACCGTCATAAATTACAATCATATCTGGTGAAGTGACGTCATAATGCGTTATATAAATGACAATGTTTGCTAATGGACTTCCACTGACAATCAACCAGGAACACGATAGATCACTATAAAACAAAAGATGTAATAGTAACGTTACTAACAGCTGGCATGATTTTTTAAAAGGTATTTTGTTTTGATTTTTAAATTTTTCCACGCGTCATTATCCCGTTTTAAGTGGAAGGCAGCAAAATGTCTGGTAGGTTGTGTTATTATTCCATTTTGCTGTTTACGTTTTAATACAAATATAACCCAAAAAAATATTCATAAGATTACAACGGAAGTGGAAGCTTTGTTGCAATACAATGTATAACATTGCTTAACCCAATTTTTATTCCAAAATGTCTTTACCAAGTCAGGATCATCGTGATCTTCATTACTTCGGTTTGACTTTGTCTTTTTGTTTTTGATAATGTTCATGCTCGTTAATTTTGTCATTTCCTTTACTTTAAATCTTAAAAATACGACCAAACAGGTCTTGATAAATATTTGATATCTGATATTTCGTATAGATATCTGATATTTCGTATAGAGGTTGATTGTGTTCGAAAGAGGTGATTAAAAAAATGTGATCATAAAATGGAAAAAATGCACATATAATAGAAAATAATGAGATGTGGAATAAGTGTACGCGACACAGCCCACAATCAAGCGGCAATTCAGAAAAAAACACAACGGACAACCACCAGCAGCCTTCAACGAAGCCAGTATGCGCTACTCGCGGTTATGCAATTGGCCCATGGTCTAAATAAGTGCATATAATTCAAATCCAAAAACTCTGTCGACATATATGCACGGCCTTTAATGTCCTGAATCATAATGTCTGGTTATGCGAGGAATTTTCTTTGGAGAATTTACGTACAATGATTAGGGTGCTTGAAGTTTTCACTTTAATTGTTATTACAAGCCGTATTTAAAAAAGGAGAATGTAGTCAGCTGTAGTAGTGATTACAGGTTTTTTTAAGTAGGTATGTCATGGTAATCCGTTCCTGAATATAATCACATTTTATTTTTTGGCCGAAGGCCCAAGGGTGTAGATTTTAAATATGTCTGCACAAAAAAGGAACTAAATGCAGTGACATATTTTCACGTAATAAGATGTTTAATAAATTATAGCAATATCTACAGCTGACTACATTATCGATTTTTCACAAGGCAAGAAATGAAAATAAACATTTTTTTTATCTTTTATTTCTTTTTCGAGTCAGGATTTTACAATAACCCCATCCATCAATGAAAATAAACATGATTAATAAACGAACATCTACCTAAACAAATTATTCCCGAGATCATAATCTGTAATTTATCCAAACAAGTTTCCTTACATAAGCTGAAGTTGTGATTTAGGCTATAGATGACCGTGCTCTAAATACATACTAAAATATCTGCAAATTGTTTTGGTTTTTTTTTTGGTTTTTTCTTGTCGTTTTCTTACTTGTCATACGACCCTTTTCTGTACCCTGGTGAAGTAAAAGTTGAAATTTCATCTGTTGCTGTTAAGGTTGTTGTGGAATCCGGACATGACAAAACTATAAAAGTATGAAAATGGACGAAACATGTTATTTATATACGTGTTATAGAATTATACCTTCCATTACATAAAGCTATGATTGCAAAAAGATATAAACAATAAAACTACAAAACTTATTGTACGAAGAAATAGTCGAGGTTTTATATAAGGTAAAAGATCACCCGGTGTCAAGCGTTAAGTTTGACAAATTGGCTATTTTGTTAAAAAAAAACTTTCCTTCCACTTAACTGAAACGCAAAAACAAAGCCCTACAAAATGCCCACATTTACAATATAACAGTGAACAATTATGTGATGTTGTCACCAATTTGGTCAAATTCATTGAATGCCACATGAATCATTGCCAGAACCCTAGAATAACAGAATGCTAAAATATATAAATCTGAAACAATTAAACTAAAATGCGAGTAACCGTATGAAACACGTTATGTGCAAAGCCCCAACCTTTTGCCATTCCAAATCTGTACGTCTTATAAACATACCTTTATTTTTAAAAGTTGTGTTGGCAGTGACATGGTGCCTCCCGTGTCGATAATTATCTTTAAAGTACATTGAACAAGTTATTTCAGTTCCAGTCTTTAAATTATCGTAGGCTATTTCAAACCTGTTCCCCGAAGCAGAGCAATTGCATTGATTGGGATCGCATGGTGTGCCTCTTCCATGAATACAATGACCATTTGAATTCAACCAGACACTAGTGCTTGTTTGTCCGTTGACCCATATTTCCGTATAGTTTCGAAACGGCTTTCTACATGAACTGCATTCAATAAGGACTTTCTGTTTTCCTTGATCACTTTGAACGACAAAGGTTTTTATTTTTACCCATGCATCACGAGTGATCCCTAAAATGCAGAGAATAACACATTAAAAATACATTGATCTACAGTTTGCATGGTGCTTTAAAAATGCTTATCAAACACGCATTTTTGGTTTTTCTATATGGTGCAGACATTCCCGGGAGTCTTTGATTTATACAAAAAAATTATATTTCACATGTACATTAGCATATTTTAACTTAACACCGACTATACATTTATGCAAATTGGTGTTATTCGATTATGATGGCGTACAAGAGGCTTTGAACGTCTGAAAGCAATGGACATTAACCACTTACTTGTCCGCTCATTTTTAAGCGAGTTAGAAATATTATTCGGGATCAACTTGATGATTTTTCGCCAAAAATGCATGTGTGTTTTAATCTTATTATATTAAAAAACTTTACTCCAAAAAAAATGAATATTTTTCACATAAATGAAATACATTTGTAATAGTTTTGTAATTTTAAAGTGTCGTGATTTTTTTAAACGATTTAAGTACTAATTTTTCTAAGAATCAGGCAGATACCATTAATAGGGTGGCACATCGATAATAAATACACAAAAAAAAATCAACAGAATTAGGTAAAGCAACCCCAGTAAGCTTTGTTTTGACCACTAAATTTTTCAGTCTATCTTGGGTTTTGGAGATATTACCAGTCAAAATTTAGTTGCATTGTATTGTGAAAAGTACGGGAAAATTTCCCGCCATATTTTTTTCCTATATAACCAGTCAAAAATATCAAGGCACCAAATACATATTAAGATGTAAAAAATGCATTGGGTTTGTTTTTATGGTAGAATGAATGCATCTATACCCCAAAATCTTAAATTGGAAATTATCGATGTGCCATCCCCTGCCTGATCCTTATGTGGAATAGTTCTTAATTGTTTTAAAAATATACCTTTGTTCAGGTCAACGTCTGTTCTTAATTTCTGTCCGTTTTTGCCTGACTGACAATACCAAACACCATTTAAGTTTCTTTGATGTTTAAGCATTTGTAGAACTATGATTGTCTGGCCATTCCGATGCAAATAGCGAACATTTGTAATGCGTGGATCACAAATAGATGCATTTCCTGTATAATTGCATGTAATGGTTGTTTTACTGTCTTCATGATACAATTTGACAAACGTAGAGGATCTAGGTATTCTGCATGTTAGAGATAGTGTTGTGTCTGTATCAGTCCATGTTAGACAACTGTTATACGCTACGCCATCATCTAAAATGGAACAAATAGTTATTACTAGGAAGATCTGCTGATGTCTATATGGTTATGATGTTGCATGAGTATGCTGCAAAATCTGAATTTGCATCTAAAATAATACATTTTTTGCTAGAGTTCGCGTTGTTAATTGATATTTAGGAGTTTTTGTGTTTCCTGGTTTTACATTTTGTCTCGTGCTCGTTGGTGTTTATTGATTTTGTCTCTATCCTTTCGGACTTTTTACATTCGGATTCCCCGTTGGTACCTCTGCTTCTTTGTCAAAATATTTTTTTAATTAGTACAATGTATTGTTTGCTGACGTACCTTTAATTCCATCGGCTCCAATAAAGTACGCCGCCGCAAAAGTGCTGAATAATGTGCTGATAGTTATTGTCTGACTCATGTCTTCAGGGACCAAAACGAAAGCATATGGCAGCTCTATAAATGTTTGAAAAAAATTAATTATAATATCCATTCTAACAATCAGTATTTAAAATTTATTTATTATACGTAGAAGGAGAGTTTGCTTTCCGTTATACTCTTTCTTTAATTTACATGCCCACTGACTAGAGTACCTCTACGAGGGTTAGATAATGGTAAAAGAAGATATTTCATTATATTCAGAGCTTATGCCATTGCAGATTTTATTACATTGTTGTCACGTATTGTAGAAAGGGAGTGTAAACTTCCTACCGTAGTAACTATCCTTTCACCGGCCTCGTGAAAATCCAGATAAATTGTCACTGACCAAAACATGACACTATTAAAAATGCATTTGAACATTCAATTTGGATATAAGGTTAGGATGTTTCATAACAGGAAATATTTCTGGGCGCTATATTTGGAAAAATTCAATAAATTTGTATTTTGATTTTTTTAGGAAACAATTATAACATCGAATACAACCATGTGCAATGCTAATATAGTCTCTCATATTTCCTTTTCAAATTGATATTATAATCGTTTTCATTTTCATTCATAATACATTGTAATAATTGTACGTTATTAACCATGAATCTATTAAATGAATTTGTCTCCTATAAAGCCATATAATTGCTTAAAGAGAAAAAAAAAATTATTTGAAAGAGTTCATGCGAACTTGGAGGATCATTCGCAATGTCCTAGAAAAGAAACAAAACATGGAAGAGATACTGGCAAAAATAATCAATCGCAATGGTCCTGACTTGGAACAGGCATTTCAACTAAAATTGTGGGCTAAGCCAGGTTTTTTGACAAGCCAAACCCCCTACTGCCATTGCGATCTAAAGTCTATGATAAACGTGATGACTTTTCTTTCCGAATTGTAAACTTTCCTTTTTTTGAAGGTGATGTACCTCTAGCTCCATCTTACAGATTGTACATTTCACAGTTAGTTAGATATGCTCGAATTTGCAGTGGTGTTTCTGATTTTAATGACAAAAACCGTTTCATTGCAGAAAAAATGCTAAAACAAGGTTATCGATACCTCAATCAGTCAAATCTTTTACTAAATTCGTTCATAAATATGGGTATGTTATTGAAAAATTTTACTGAACACGCTGTTTTTTTTTATTGTAAAAGGAATATCACACCCCGAATTCTATGGAAATGTAGTTTATAAGGCACGTAAATTCAAAAACAATCCTCTTGACATGGTAATTTGGCATACAAACTTATTAAAGAAAGGATACAAGTTGGAAGTTATAGTAAAATCTATGAATTTGGTGATTTTTGGTAGAAATATTGATAATTTGATAGTAACTCTAAACATTAATCTTTTACTTTTTGACTATTGTATTGTTTAAAAGCATTACAGCGATCAAGTATGTCGGTTTTGTGTGATGATATAATACTAAATCATTAGTTGTTTGAAGTGTTATGTTGGATTTAGAATCGATATGTTTGATTTTTTTACATCAGTCGATAAATGCTTTTTAGCTAGCTGTCAGTAACTGCGAGTGTTCTCAAGGGAGTTCCTTTACGTTTCGTTGTTCTCGTATAGTACTCTTTTCTCAGGTTCTCTCTTGTTGAATTGAACTTTTATCGATTTGATTTTTAAAGTGTGTTAATTTTGTGCTTTATACAAGATAAACAATAGAGGAAAAGTTTAGCCCAAAAAACTAGTTTAACCCCGCCACATTTTATATGCGCCTGTCCTAAGCCAGAAATCCTTGTCAAAGCTTTTTGTTGTCCCTGTCTACTATCTGTTTTTTGTTTAATGTCCAGAAATGGGTCTTTCTTTGATATTCTAAGGATTTGTTTGAATCTTCTGTATTGTATTTTTAGTCTTGGGCCAATGCAAGACGGCGAGCAGTGACCTCTGGTCATGTTGAAGACTGTTGGCTGTTTTCCATTGTGATTTTTTAAATTGCCGTTTCTTTAATGTTGGTTGTGTCGCGTACACTTATTCCACATCTTTATCGTCTATCAGGTTCCGGTAGTCACAGAACACAACACGACTGTTAAGACATAATAGGGATAATTAAGTGATTATCTCATTACAAAAATATTATCAGCAAAATACTAAGCAAAACAATCAATAACCATTACGCTCACTCAACATAATTTTGAATCTTTCTACCGGTGGCTGACAACGACGGGAAATGTTTAGACGTGTTTTCTTGTCGTCGGTAACGGAGGCAGCGGAATCGTATACAAAAAAAAACAGGAAAACTTGTACAAGCCCTGGCATATCTAATAAATTGTGAAATATTTTATAAATTAATAATTTGAAAATTTTAGTCGTCTTTTTTATCATATTATTTTCTGTACTAAGATGACCCTGGTTCATATTCGAGATGCAAATTCAAGAATGTTGCGAAGCAAATGGTTTTCTTAATCTCTGAATTGAAAGCTCTTCCTTTTCAACTTCTTTTTGGTATTCTTTTATGTTTTTTTTTTAATTTACTAATTTGAAAACTATTTTGATTACTTTGAAGAAACGATTATACCATCGAACATTGCCGTTAACAACAATATAAAAATGCGGATATACATTGTATTATCTTATGTTTCCTTCCTACTTTTCAAGTATTTAATTTGGATCACTATGTTTACATTTTAATTCATGATAATTGTATATATGAGTATATTGTAACAGTTAATAATTTAATTAGGGTGCCTGGCGGCGGAGTCGCCTAACGGACAGGCTTAAATATATTTTTACTTGTACCTAATAACTATTGATTACTAGCCAATCAGCTCTTCGGGTACGTTGGAAACGGCTTTAAACACGCATCTCCACAAACTCAAAGAACTTTCAACGACTTTGTCTTCGATAAGATTATGCAGTTTAGTCCAGAGACAAGAACTTCTTGTGTATGATCCGGACCCTACAAGTATCTGGACCATAGGCGTATGGTCATGGCCGTATGGGTTATCTCATATATACTCTTTAAAAAAGAGTTACGCTTAGAAAGAAAATTCCCCGTACGTTTAATGCAAATCCAAACAATTTCAAAACAATATTCACTCCAAGGGACACGCGAATCGAGCCTGGTATTTTTTTGCTAACACTTTTAATACGCGAATAGAGTCTAAAGATTTTTACTAACATGTTATTTGCCAAAAAAAAAATAATGATTAACCTTTGTTCTAGTTTTAGAAAAAGCAGCCATTTCTTTTAAACAAATCTAAAATCCAAACGATAATTTTCTACCATATATGCTACTAAACAGTTATCCAAGTTTAACTGCAATTAAACTTATGGTTTAAGAGAAATCGGCGATTATTATATAATGAGGAAAAGCTTTATAAATGGTCATTTTTACAAACTCTGAAGGGAAATAACTCTTTAAAGGCACGGTCCTACAACTTTTACCCTTTTACATCATTTGTACATGTAGATCTTGATGTACTTTAATATGCAGTTGGGTTTTTTTTTGCAAAATTTGAGAAAAAAATCCAGAAAAAGGCAATAATTCCTACATGGGTCATTGGATCTTCTAATTTCACAGTATGCAAACCTGTGCGCCTGAAATATCTTAATTACGTAAAATGTTCTATCTGGTTCAGCAAAGTTTTACTTATCAAGAACATAACACCTGCTGTTCTTAGTCAATGTTAAATCTTTTGGTGACATTGAAAGAAAGTGAAACTTACTTTCTATGCGTGGACGGCAAGTACATGTGTACATCGATCAGAGTGGAGTGTTAGATGATACTAAACGATAACTATGTCACCTCTAACAAAGTTTTGCACGTTAAAAAGGAGTACAAAGACTACGACATTAAGATGAACAGTGCACAATTAATGACACATTAAAAAGTCCACAATGCTGTTTTTCTTTTATTTTAAATTACCGAAAACGAAACAACTTAACTGGTCCAAAATTTATACTAACATATCTTAAGAAAATGTGAACAAGCGGGAAAAGTTTGGTCCAACAATGTTGAGGTTTTAACGTAAAAATGGGTTGTTTTTCGAAATGGATACAACAAGTCTCACACAAAACTAGCTTATTTGGGTTAATATGCATTATCTAGCACAAAAAGGTGAATTGGCTTCTTTTTTCATCATACATGGACAGTTTCTTAAAATTATCGTATACGAACAAAGTTGATTTAAAAGAAAGTATTATTAAAAACCTACCTAGTTTGTTGACATTTACGCAATTTTCCCACGAAAACATAAATAATCCTACACATTTAACATAATTAAGACATTTCAGGCGCACAGGTTTACATACTGTGAATTTGAGCTCAGGTAAATCTTGAGATGATTATCACTTTTATCCTGCCAGAATTTTGATATATGTGACCGTTTTTAAGTTATTTGCAAAATACTGCGTTTTACCCCTTTGTTCTATTTTTAGCCATGACGGCCAGGTTTTCATAAAAATCCAAATAAGATCGAATTTGAAGCACTCATACCAATAAACAAATGTACCAAGTTTGGTTGCAATTTAGACTATGGTGTTAGAGGAATTAACATTTGAAAAAAAGATTGAAAGGACTCTTTTACCAACAAGTGGCTCCCACTGGCAGGTGCCTGAATTGCTCCCCTGATCTTTAAGCGATCATTCTGAAAAAAATTCCCTTTGAAGCCTGAATCGCTCACCTTGTCTCTAAGTCAGAAGGCTCTTCTGTAAGGGGTCATCTGACAACTTCAACCCAACGGAGACTTTTGTAAAGCATAATGAGTTGAAGATTTTAGCAAGCAACAGCTTTTTTGTGTCATCGATAGTTTTCATTCCTTCAGTCCAGGTGAGCTAAAAATGGAATGAAAGATAACTCTGTTGAGAACACTTGAAGTTACTGAACGCTTCCTTAGAAGCATCTATCGACTTATATAAACTGTCAACACAGAGACATGTCTTGCCTGTCGCAGCTGGATACAGTATCAAATGAAGTTAAAATAAAGATGCAAATGTTTAAAGTTACTACAGTACTGGCAATTACTCATGATATTGATCTGTATTGATGCTAATCAGAGAACCTTAGTGAGCACGCTCACATACCCCACACGTTCCACTATTGGACTATCAATGTGATCATTGAGGAACTAATATCAATAATATTAATGATTGTAAAAGTGAATGTGCAAGTATTTGATTATCATAACAAAGTTATGTCAAATTTCTAAATCCAAAGGGCCATAACTTCCACAAAAATTTGCGGATAAAAAATTCCTGGTAACATGCACATTTACATATGGTGCACTTCTTGCATACCAAGTTCGTTAAATTTTGTTCAGTAGTTTAAGAGGAGTTGCGTTCACAAACTGTTATCATGATTTTCTGCAAATTTCTAAGTCCAAAGGGCCATAACTCCCATAAAAATTTGCGGATCAAACATACCTGGTATTATGCACAACTACATTTGGTGCATTTCTTGCATACCAAATTCATTAAATTCTGTTCAGTAGTTTAAGAGGAGTTGCGTTCACAAACTGTTATCATGATTTTCTGCAAATTTCTAAGTCTGAAGGACAATAACTCCCACAAAAATTTGCAGATAAAAAATTCCTGGTAATATGCACATTTACATATAATAAAGCTGTACACCTTATACCAATAGTGAACTATTACTTGTTCATATAGAAAAGACATAAGAAAAAATAAATTTATAACCAAATGAGTATAAAATCTTTAAGTCCGTAGAACATGACTGCAGGAGCAAAACAGATAAAATCCTCCTTAAACTGATCTTTACTTATGCTTAAGCAACTGCATACCAAATATAAATGGTGAACCATAACTGCTTTATATAAAACAGACATAAGTAAAAACGTAAAAAAGTGTAAAAACTCAGTCAGTTCACCGTGAAAGCAGAAGCATACAGATAAAATACTTTTGAAATTGAACTGTACTGATGCTAATGTAAGTGCATACCCATTATCAATTGTGGACCATAACTTCTTCATGTTAAATAGACATAAGAAAAAAGATTGACCTCGGCCAAATCAGTGTAAAATTTCAAAGTCAGTAGTCTGTGATTGCAGGAGCATACAGATAAAATGCTTTAGAAATTGATATATACTGAGGCTAATGTAAGTGCATACCAATATCAAAGGTGAGCCATAACTGATCCATGTTAAATAGACATAAGAAAAAAGGTTAACCTCGACCACATCAGTGTAAAATTTCAAAGTCAGTAGACCGTAACTGCAGGAGCATACCGGTTAAATCAATTTATAACTTATCTGTACTGATGCTGATGCAACTGCATACCAAATATCAAAGGTGTAACATAACTAATTCCCATAAAACAGACTTAAGCAAAAACTTTAACCAATTGTGGACGCCACCGCCACCACCAGAATCACCATACCTAAGTCTCGCCTTTTGCGACATTCGTTGCAGGCGGGACAAAAATCATTCAAATATATGATTTTAAAATACAATTGGCTTTTTTTATCTTTTATTTCTTTTTTGAGTCAGGATTATAACTATTCCATACATTATAACATGACAAGGATGTATTGGGATATACTTAATATTAACTTATGTACACAAATACAATTCAAAAGATAAATAAATATTTAAAAATCTCACAAGGAATGTACATATTATAATACAAAATTATGTTCAAACAGTAGATATCTAGGAGGTAAATTTAAAGCATGTTATTCTTTTTTATGGGAAGAGAGTTTTAGTAGAGGTTTCCATTTTTCTGAAATTCTTCCATCTTATTATTTTTCAATAAAATTCTCTTCAACATGATAAATATACCTTAACTTAGACTTAAGCTCTATTATATTAGGTATCTTTTCTTTCAATTTACATTCATTGGTAAATATACAATTGTCATCCCTAAAAAGCACACAATGTTTTTTTAACATTTTTTCTCAACATTAACTGTTACAACAAAATATCACAAAAATCTTTATAGGACCAGTCCAAGCAAAACCCAGGCAATAGCTGACACATGACAAATTTTGTTTTTCAAAAATTTTCATTGATTTCACATCAGGTTAACATCCATTACCCAAAACAAATGCAGATTTTTGGTTTATTGAAGTGATGACTTAGATAATTTATATAGAAGCAGAAAAAGGGGGATAACTCTTGCATGTTTGAAAAATTTGGTTGCTTTGTTCATGAACTTTAAGGCTGAATCACAAGTCATCCATGTTGCTTTCAAACGAATCCTGGTGATTTTTGTTTTACATATGAGTCACAATATATTAAAACAATAAATTTGCTGGGATAAAATTCTTCATGTGCCAGATATTGTAGGCTTTTGCCTGATTTCTACATGGACAGCTGCCTCTTAATTTGAAAATATAAATATATACTTAATATAATTAACATATAATAATTGCATTAAAAATATATAACAGTTTAATTCAAAATTACATGAATTAATATTTTTTTCTAAATTATAAAAAATGTTACAGCTATATCCTCTTGATACTAAAAGCAAAGTAGGACACAAGAAAACAGTTTGACAAAAATCTATCTAACATGTCTAAAATTGCCAAAATCGTACCTTCTAGATGAAAATCAGCAGTTTATATGAACATTGCTTAATAATGCAATAATTAACAATTAACATATACTCTGTAGAACTTTTGACTGCTGGCAAGATTTACGACTGTTGTTAATAAGAGATTGGTAATCCCTTGTTATCCAATGACTAAGTCCATTGTTTTGCTAAAATAGCAATCTGATGAAATGATTTTATGAACATTCCATGATAATATAACCCATTAAGGACTTCAATAGCAAAAATGAAATCATGTTATGGACACACTAACAGACTTGAGAATGAAGGACACACCTATCTGACATTACATTAAACTAACTTTTATAGGCCAATATAAAAATTGTCTTAGATTCTCATCCCCATTTTTTTTTGGGGGGGGGGGGTCTCAAAACATTTCATATAGATTTTTTGAAAAATTATGTTCATTTTTTGGGGGGTCAATTTCTTTAACGTTGCAGGATATTTTATTGAAATAGATAGAAAATAATAGATAAAAGTTGAAGGCAAACCCCATATTTTCAAAAAATCTGTCAAAGTAAAAACTGGACAGATTCCTTCAACAGGAAGTAGGTGACCAAAAATCCTGAAATCAAATCCCACCTAATGGGACCCCATCCTGATGCTGTATACAAAATATCAAGTGGTTGGGATAAGTAGTTACTGAGAAAACTGTAACAAAAATTTCTTCCTTGCCAGCCCACCTGACATTCACCATTTTAAAATCCCAGTTTTTCACTCTATGAAATCCGGCCAAAAATTTAGGTGAGAATCTAGGATTTATCATGGCCTGAGCAGATTTTATAATGAACATCATTATGGAAGTTCTATTAACCAATTATAATTGCCAAATATGAGTTTCATATGAATTAAAAGGAAATCAATGTTAATCAACTTCTGGATTGTAGATTTTGGTGATATCCCAATCTTAACAATGCCTTTACTACTTCCATTCTATCCTCTGCTTTCATGATGTCATACATATCTGTATAATGTAAGCTAGCTCTATCGTTGTGTTCCAGTCTCTCTGATAAGTTCCTAAGGTAGTTTGTGTTCAGATCCAGGCATGTCATCATAACCTGAAAAATAAAGATGTGCATTAATCATTTCAGATTTTTTAAAATTTAACAGAAAATTCAATGAAAAATGTCAAACAAGAACTCCTCTTCATTTTCAAATCTATTTGTCAAAACTTTGGAGTAGGTACATATAGATCTTGATGTGGTGCTCACTTTTACTACACCAAAATTTTGAAATTTGTAACGTCAAGTGATGCTAATAGATGGCTTCCAATGCCAAATCAAGTTTATTTATAGTTTAATATCCCTACCTGCCTCACTTGTTTTAGCCTCCTTAACCGTTTAAAGTGGTTCAAAACCCATCAGATATTTTGCAGAAAAAAAAAAAAGAGTTTTTATGCATCTTTGTGAGCTGGAAACCCATAAGATTTAAGTTATATTTCACAGATGACAGGCCATTTAAACTATCTTCCAAAAAAAAAAGTTAATAGACTTTATTTAGATATTTTGTTCATAGAACTTTAACATTACTAATATATGCAATAAAAATAATCAAAGTCACTCAACCAGCAAACCAAGGTCAAGGCAAAAGATGGGGATGCAACTTTGCTAAGCTACTACTGGGGCATATGCATACCAAGTTTCATCATCCTAGGACCTATAGTTCTTGAGATATGGAGATGCTTGCAAAACATTATCCAATAAGCTAATGCCCCCACCATCGTTAAAGTGACATCTATGTCCTGCTCTGCCCCGTAGGTGAGACAAAAACTACACATTTCTATATAAAAGTTTGTCACACAGTTCCATACCAATTATCTCCCCTGAAGATATGAGTTTTCAGAAAAAGCCTAATTTACCTTTAAATATTTATGTTATATTTATCTAATTAATCATATAAGATAAAGATTTCAATTTTGCTTCTCTTGTGATATTCTAAATCATTTTTATTAAAATGCATACTAAAAATGTGCAAGATGTTGGAAAAAGATGCTCAGTTTTATATTCTTGAACCTCCTTTATTTAAATTTCTTGCAAATTTCATTTCATCAGACATATATTTGTTTTTATTTTGCTAATAGCATTAGATATTGAATGAAATACTTTTTAAGAGATCATATGAGACAATTATTTCCTATAACCTGAATCAAAAGCCGAGATGCAGTGTCATATCAAAAATAAGCAAGCTCTGGCATATTGAACAAGTTGTACAATATGTTTACAAACCTTTGTTTTACAGAACATAAGTCCTAGACTGTATCCAAGAAATACAGAATATCTAGCTTCAAGCAGTAGTTGGCCAGCATGTTGGGCAGATCCATTAATATCAAAGGGACATAATTCTGCATTATCTTCTGATGTACCATAAGATTTCTCTTTTAATCTGGTTTCTGCACTTGATCTAGAACTTTTTTCTCGTTGTTCTTTGTTTTTCACCTATGAAACAAATAAAATCGATATTTTATTTTTATTTTAGCAAGCAGAGAAAACACCGTTTATACAGACCAAATGCATGTCAGGCATAGAACAAGACCAATCGATGTCTGGCCCTGCGTCGCACGGCAAAACGTTGAACCCTGTATGTTCTAGGCCCAATATGGACAGTCAAAATATTTTGACCCTTGCATCCCATGGTGGACTTACAAAGCATATTTATCACATGCCACCCAATATTGTAAAAATAGACAAAGAAATAGTTTCTATTTTTTTCCCCCTTTTGGTCCCCTTAATGTCACATTTTTGCCCCTTTTTGGGCCCCTCTTTCCTAAACAAAAAGAGAGGGGACACCCAAAATCATCCCCACCCTTTAATTTATGGTGAGTTACACTACTGTAAAGTTTCATAGCATTTGGTCAACCAAATGTTATTGTGGAAACAAATAAAAAAGTTGCTTTTTTGGCCCCTTTAGGGCCCTTAGTTTCTAAACGAAAAAAGAGGGGACACCCAAAATCAGCCCAACCCTTCCTTTTATCGTAAGTAACATTTTAGTTTTTGTGCTTTGTCTAGGAATATTGATAGGGGGAAGGTTGGGCCCAAAAAACTAGTTTAACCCCGCCACATATTACATGTGCCTGTCCTAAGCCAGGAATCCTTGACAAAGCTTTCGTTTGTACTTGTCTTTTTGATGTTTTCTGTTCCTTGTTTAAGAAGGGGGTCTATCTGTGACTATTTCAGGGCTGGATTTGAATTATATGCATCTTATTTAGACCATGGGCCAATTGCATAACCGCGAGCAGTGCCAAATGGCCTCGTTGAAGGCTGCTGGCGGTTGTCCATTGTGGTTTTTCTAAATTGCCGTTTAATTGTGGGCTGTGTCGCGTACACTTATTCCACATCTCTTTATTTTCTATTACTGTAAAGTTTCTTAGCATTTGGTCGACCAGAACAAAAGTAATTGTGGAAACAAATAAAAAAGTCGCTTTTTTGGCCCCCTTTGGGCCTCTAATTTCTAAACGAAAAAAGAGGGGACACCCAAAATCAGCCCAACCCTTCCTTTTACCATAAGTAACATTACTGTAAAGTTTTTTAGCATTTGGTCAACCAGAGCAAAAGTTATTGTGGAAAAAAATTAAAAAGTCGCTTTTTTGGCCCCCTTTGGGCCTCTAATTTCTAAATGAAAAAAGAGGGGACACCCAAAATCAGCCCAACCCTTCTTTTTATCACAAGTAACATTACTGTAAAGTTTCTTAGCATTTGGTTGACCAGAACAAAAGTTATTGTGGAAACAAATAAAAAAGTCACTTTTTTGGTCCCTTTAGGGCCCCTAATTTCTAAACGAAAAAAGAAGGGACACTCAAAATCAGCCCAACCCTTCCTTTTATAGTAAGAAACGTTACTGTAAAGTTTCATAGCATTTGGTCAACCAGAACAAAAGTTATTGTGGAAAAAAATTAAAAAGTCGCTTTTTTGGTCCCTTTTGGGCCCCTAATTTCTAAACGAAATTATAAAATGACCCCAAAAGAGGTGGTGCACATCTTCAATATATCTGTAATCACTGTGTAAAATTTCAGAAAGATCTAGTGTTTGGTTTTTGAGATTCAGATTACACAAGACAGGCACCCCATAGCGGGACGGACGGACGGACGGACGGACGGAGTGACCCGACTACTAGACCTGCTTTCGCCTTCGGCGACGCAGGTAAAAATCTATTGATTGTCTGGTACTTTTTTGTATTTTTTATTGATAAAACAAGAATATGTCATTGACATATGAAGTTTACACACCATCATTCATACATTAGTATGTTTATACACCCTAAGGCTCATTCTTATAAAGTTTTGTTACAGTTGATTCCTTGGTTTAATAGATTAATAAATTTATGCCAACTGAAACAACAATGATGACCGACTCCTACCGGTAATTGATTGAAAAAGCTCACCAGGACCTACCTCTGTTGCACAAAGTGACGTGATTAGATCTCCGTGTCCATATTTAGGAAATTCAATTTTTTGTAATTCAAAAAATAGGTCTGGTTTTGAAATAACCTCAGTTCCTTCTATCACAGCATGTCTTTTGATAACACCATGGCTGCCAATAAAAGTTAATGTCTGTAAGACATCATAACATGCATAATATGGAAAAACTTTGGTTTTTGTAAATATCTTTAGTTGTAACTTTCTCTTTGGAGCACCTTAGTTCACTCTCATTATAACTTGTGTTGTTGCTATTCAGTTTTTTGTGTGTGTGATTTCATGTTTTGTGCTTCTTCCTGCTGTTCTCGTTCATGTTTACAAATTTTGCCCTTTCGGACTTGGACATTTGAATGCCTCATTGGTATCTTTTTTTGCTTCTTTGAACACTATAGATCCATATGGGCTTAATGTAAAATCCAACACAGAGATATTCATGATATTTGTGATGAAAATTTTCAAAAAATTTGTTGGGCGTAGGCCAGGCACAGGAATTTCTATATCCAGCTCCACACTGTGTCCAAGACAAAACAAGAAAAATAATATAGGACTGGTGTAAGAAATAACTTTACTCATAGTGAAATATTCCCTATATACATGTATATGTATATGAACATGTAAGTTGTGTGTGTGTTTGTTGGTGTTTAACGCCCCTTATCGATGCACCTGGGCCATGTAGGAAGGTCAGTTTTAATGGTGGAGGAAAGCGGAGTACCTGGAGGAAACCACCGACCTTGGGCAGTTAACCTAGTCACATACAGTTGGAATCTTTTTGAAAGATTCCAATATCCCTTTTTGTAAATTACAAAATGGACTCAAACACCAGCTGAGAGGTGATTGGATAGTGATCAATAGTGTAGTATTTAAACCAGTACCTTAGACCTCTCTGCCACCCAGGCCACTGTGTGTGTTTCAAAATTTCAACATGGTAAAAGATAATCAATTTATGTTGAGTCTGTTTGATAGCCATTTATAACCCAATGAATTTTACTATAATGTAAATATATGTCATGTATGCTGAAGGCTGTTGGCATTTTTTTTCCTTGTGTATTTTTAATAATTTTACTAACTTGTTTTGTTTCAGTAGACCATGAAAATAACTATAAAATTGTAAATATGAGGTAGGCATTGCCAAAATGCGCGCACAGCAAAAATATTAATGTCAATGAACAGCTATAATTGTATTTTTACATACCTTTTGAGTTAAAGAAGGCTCCCCCTATACCATGAAACATCACAGATGGATCCTCTTTTAAGCCCTCACATGACGATGTTCCACGCCTCAATTGAGGAATACAATCGTTTAGAATTCAGAATATAAGATCTAGAGGACCCCATTCCCAAAAAGACGTGGACACTTTTGATGCAACTGTACGTTAACTGATTTGATCGTAGTTATTTTTTAATCAGTTCATTTTCTAGAACGTTCAGTTTGTGACAAGGTACATGGGGCAAATGAGCGTAAAAAAAGAAAATGTAAAAAATGAATAAAATTTGTTTACTTAAAAAATGAAGTAACTCATCGTCATCAGAATATTTTTCTCCTTGTTCTATATTTACATAAAAAAAATTTGGAAGGCGAGTAGCAAAATTGGTAATTATCTTCAAATTCACATTGAACCTGAAGGCGCGTAGCAACCCGTATGCAAAAACGCAGTTGCGTACACATGGTCAAATCAGCAAAAATAAAAAATACTGTTTTTAAATCAAATTTAGCAAAGACATCGTTGCTGTTCACCCTTTTCAACTGGCCACTATCACCCCCTACAGAATTGTTGATAAAAAATATTACATTTTTTAACCCACCTACGTCATGTAAGTAATAATAACTGTCAATGCACACTTTTCGTTTCCGAAATAAAAAAAAGACTTAAACTAGAGCTAACCCCTCCATATGTCGTTAGGAAGCTTTTCAATTCTGCTATTTACAATCTTTTTATACGTGTACCTCCACTTGAAAGTGTTTATGTAACTACTTTTGATAGGGTGAATCATTGTACGCACGCCCGTTGGCATTCCACCCAATATCTCGGGGTATACCGTTTCCTAATCCTCAACTCATACACATGGATTTTCGTGAAACCCAGTTTACACAATCTTTGTAACTTAATATAGCTGTGCACATGCCATGTTGAAAGTTTGTCTGCTTTATTTTAGGGTGGAAGTGGTTCTTACATGTTTTTGTGTGTGCAGTTTTCCATTTTTATTAAGTATTAAAGAGGCATAAAAATTTCAAAAATACATAACACCAAGACGAAGTCATGGCTCCCGTATTTTCAGTATAAGGATCACATGATGTTTCCTATAAATATTCCATGATCGGATCAAAGTGCCATAACAGATCACAGAATTCCGTAAGGACAGAACACAGCTACAGCTAGGAGTAAGACTGCGTAACATAAACATTGTGATTTTAGTGACGCTTTACCTTTCCATATCTTTTTTTTTATCTACATTAAAGTTGAATGCATTGCTATAACTTGAAAATATAAATTATAAAATAAATTTGTTGACTTGTTTAATTATAAATAAAATTGTTGTGCTGCATTTACGTTTGGCATTTTAAATGAAACAGAAAAAAATACTGTCTTGAACACAAACATTCATAGGCAAAGAATCTCTACAGTATAGGAAACTTAGAACCAGTTCTAATTTCTTATAAGATTAAACAAATTAATTTATCGCTTAGTTTTGTCAAAATAGGTTGAAAACCATTAACTTTTACCCCTGTCGACAACAGGCCAAGCCACCAGCCAAGGGACAGTCTTATCTGGTCTATCCAATACTTAAGTATCTCTTTTGTAAAAAAAACTTTACAAAAATCTTCACATACAATTTTACTTGTTTTGAGAATTTAAAATAAATGTAAGAAAGAAAAAAAATCAAACAGTCAAAGATACATGTATTAAAATATAATAATTATGTATAAATTTCATAAACATCAATTGAGAATTGTAGGCATGAGAACAAGTGTGACGGATACATGGACCCCATTTCCAAGGTCAAAGGGGCACAACTTAAACAAAAATATTCGGACAGTAACAAAATTCGAACCTGTTCAAGCTATTAGTGATAAAAACATTATTAATAATGTTGCAGTGACCTAATTTCCAGCGAGTTGTGCCCTGTTACCATGACTCATCTAGTAGTAAAATTCACAGCCAACATGTAGTATCTGAGATATGGACCTGAACCAAGAACTTAACCAAAGTTGATCATGCATAAAATATAGGTCACAGTGACCCAATTTCTATTGGGAGTTGTCACATTACCCAAGACACATCTAGTGGTAAAATAACATTAACCCCCAACATCTAGTATCCCAGTAGCGGACCTTAACCAAGAACTTAACCAAAGTGTTACACGTACATACAGACAGACAAGGGTAAAACGACATGTATATGGCAGATCCACGTACCTGGTTGGGCCATAGAAATGTGACAGAACACAGACACCAGCAAATCATGCAGATCTAATAAAATTTATTTGAAGAAAATAAAACATTAAAAAAATTAATTTATTGCCATGATAAATGTGTAAAAATAACAAGCTTATAGGAGAGAATGTCTTTAAATGTCAAAAATGGTTGGATTTCGTAAAACAGGAAGTAGGTAAGCGATAGACCTGAAATCAAATCCACGTTATGCGGCCAAACAGTGATACTGTATACCAAATATCAAGTGGCTCTGATAAGTAGTTGCTGAGAAAACAGCACGCCTGTCCAACATTCATCATTTTATAACCTGGACTTTTCACTCCATGAAATCTGGCCAAAAAAATCATGTCCTAATCCTGAAAATACACCCTAAAACTATATATTTGGCAGATTGTTCAACATCCCTAGGCTCAACTTGCCTAAAGTATAAGTCATATTACAAAATTTACACAAATAAAAAATTTATAATTGTCACAAATTTATATCTCTGTTATAATGTTCATTCCTCCAAGCCATTAAGATACATTTGAATTGCCACAATAATTCTTGACAATTTTGTAACACGCACTTTTGATGTTTTGGGGCATATTTCAGTAAAGAGGCCTTCTTTGCTACTGTGCAACATTTAGGTAGTTGACTTCAGATTATTCTAAAATTTTATTAGCTGGCTATTTTTGAAAATTTTAAATTCTGTCCTGTTAACAATATGATAAAGAGATAAGAATAATAGTTTTTCCTATGGGATTGAAAAAATAACTAAGAAAACTGGAAGTTTTGTTTCATATTGATCATTTTTCTTCACTTGATTTGTGACATGGCAATCTATAGTAAAATGAACAAGGGCATAAATAGTGAAATAATTGTTGTACCAAGTCAAATATGGTTTTTCTTAAAGATTAAGTGTTTCATTTTCTCTAAATTATTGCAAAAGCAATGATTTTTTTTAGATAAAAACTTAAAATTTAAGGTTTAATATAAGTGTGTTGGATGTAACAGTGTCTGTCCAAACCATACTGTACATTTTGAAGTGTTTTTAAGAAAAACTATTTACTTTCAAAGATTTACAGTATCATATATGTATAATTTAAGTCATAAAAAATATTAACACATGTATTTGATAAGGAATATCTGTTATGAACATTAAAAATTACTAAAATATAATTTTTTCTAAACTTTCTGTCTGCGTTCGTCCCAACATTTATGAATTGAAATTGGATGATAAAATACAATTTGTTTAATACCAAGTCCTTACAATGATTGTAGTAAGATTTAGTTCAGGATAATGTTCATATTTCCTCTCATGAAATGCCCTTTACTCCCATAAAAAAATCAAAAAGAAGGAATAAAGATGTGTCTGTCCACTTCTGACTAATTGTTCGTCCAACATTTATGGTATCCGTCCTGTTCGTCCGACACAAGTTTTCTCCAAACTTTAATGCCATCAAATTAACAATGGAGGGAATTGAAAAGGTTATTTTCAAGCATAATAATGCTGAAGCTTCTTACCTTTACCATTATTTTTATATATATTTTTATCCAAATGCAATTATTTATTGCAAAATTCGGTCCTCGTTCGTCCAACACTGACTGCTAAAATATTCGGTTTTACAGGTCATGACTTATTCTTCACAATTCATTTTGTACTTCAGAATTAATTATAAGTGAAAAGGAAATACTTATTATTCACAAATTCTTTATTTTGTTATCTTAAAGCATCGTATTACGTCAATAATTTCTGTCCACTGTTCGTCCAACCACATATTATTTCATGTCTGTCCATTGTTTGTCCAACACATTTTTTGAAAACTTTATTTCATCTGTTTATTTGAAAACGACTATTATTTTAGAAATTTATATAAATAGTGAGCTGAAAATAACTAAGAGAACATATTTTCTATAAAATAAATTAATTAATTCAAACAAAAGTAGTCAAACTCAGCCTTGATGTCTGTCCTTGTTTGTCCAACTTTCTGCTGAAATAATCTGTTTTACAGGGGATGACTTGTTCTTCACAGTTCATTTTGTACTTCAGAATTAATCTTTAGTGAAAAGGAAATACTTATCATTTACAATTTATTTATTTTTTTTTATCTTATAGCATTGTTTTACATCAATAATTTCTGTCCACAGTTCGTCCAACTACATATTGTTTCATGTCTGTCCAGTGTTTGTCCAAAACTTGTCCTTAATCTCAATTTCTTTGTATTTTGTTAAAGATATCAATTTTAAATAAACTTTGTAAGATTTTATTGCAAGATACAATGCAAATTAAATAGATAAGTGGGATCTTTTTGTTAAAATAACAAATTTATTGATGTTTTACTTAATGTCTGTCCATGTTCGTCCAACCACAATATTGGACAGACAGGGCATTGTTATTCTATAATGTTACTGTAGTTTATTTAAGACCCACAATTTATTAAAAATATGAGTCTTAAATAACTGTTAATCATATTACTTTATTTTTATTTCATTGGAATTCTTCTATTTTAAATAAAATAAGAAAAATACATTTCTGTTCTGTTCGTCCCAACACTGGTCAATTTAGGATCTGTCCATTGTTTGTCCAACACATTTTTTGAAAACTTTATTTCACCTTTTTATTTGAAAAAACTATTATTTTAGAAATTTTATACAAATTGTGAGCTTAAAATAACTAACCGAATATAATTTCAATAACATAAATTAATTAATTCCAACAAAAGTTGTCAAACTAAACCTTGATTTCTGTCCATGTTCGTCCAACACTCTTAAAAAAAAATCATATAAAATTGGTTAGATTTATTATCTAGTTAAATTGTTTAATATTTTGTTAACTAGAAGTGACAATAAATAATAGTATCCATCATTCTGGGCAATGGAAAGTTAAATGTTTCATTTATTCACAAAAATGGCTGTCCACGTTCGTCCGACCCATGGTCATAGTGCCCCTATAAAATCACAAAAAATATATATTTTCAATAAAAACATTATCTTTTCCTTACAATTTATTGAAAGTAAAATGATTTTAGCAGAGTTTTAACTCCTTTCATTAGTATTCTAAACTACTTTGAAATTTTGAATCAATGTCACAGTTCATGTTGCACCTTAGCAAAGAAGGACTCTAAAGAGCTTTCTAATTCCAGACTGTCTGTCCCTGCTGTGAGCTAGTTTTAAGTGTCCAAGTCCTAATCCACTACTAGCAATTTTCCTTGCCATCGTTTTAGTAATGACAGGTGCCTCTCCTTCAACAAGTGGGTCCAATGATGTGCGCAGTGATTTTGTATGCCAAAAGTGTTCATGTACTTTAACGGCTGATTCAACTGTTGATGAATGTTTTGATTTTATCATATGATTTGGACATGTTTCTTTGAATAATCTAGCCAAAGCCAGAACATCCTCCTTTGCATCATGGGCATTATAGATTTCATTAAATATTGTTCTATATACTGCTGGCTGAGAATAGGAGGCTAATGTGGGAAACAACTCTTTAAAAATGAGTAAACTGTCAACAAAGCCTGTCACAGAAGATGATAGAGCTTCTAACTCATTGTTTTTTAAAATTGCTGTGAGAAACACTGGAACATCAAATACTCTGGCATTATGGCCACATAAAATGATAGGTTTTTCTGATTTTGATAAGAATTGTGTGAATCTTTGGAGTCCCTGTTTGATACTGACTGCTTCAACCTCAATGTTGTTGTGGTATAATTTTCCGTTTTCATATTTGAGTCCTGTAACTTCCTGAGCTTGAGGTGAAATATTTTGATTTTTGCCTGGCTTTATGTATGTGTTAAAAGTATTTACACTTTCTCCAAATCCATTGATGGCTGATAGTTGAGTAATATGGGAATCTCTAGCTGAAAAAAAAATATTGGAACAAAATTAAAGATCATGTCACATATAAATAGTTTCATGTGATAGTTTGTCATAGGGTTTTGTTTTGTCTTCCTTTACCGGATTTGACACACTGAATTGGCTATTGGCAGCACCACTGATTTGCTTACTCTTCCGTAGCACCTGAGTTCACTCTCGTTATGACTTGACTTAGGGTTGTTGATTGCTTTTCAGTTGTTTTTGTATTTTTGTGTTTTATGTTGTCTGTTTCATCGTCCTGTTCTCGTTTGTGTTACTGGTTTTGTCTTTGCTCTTTCAGACTTTTGACATTCAGATGCACCTCTGGTCCTTTCAATGATGTGTGCCCTTCCACATGCTTGAAATTTCCTCTGTGGAAAAGTTTCCCCTGTATGAACACCTTGTGGCTCAACTGTTATTTTCAGACTTTGTTGTACCTTATTCAGATATATAAAGGAAGTCTCATTTAAGTGTGTTTTTATCAAAGTCAGTATCAGACGATTCTGCATTATTGACATGTATTTGCTTGAAAAAGTCAATTTTTATGTTTAGGTCAATAATGCCCTACTTTTTGTTTCATGTTAACCTAACATTTAAAGGCCATTTAAGTAAGAATGTTTACTGAGGCAGAAAATGTAGGTCAAACTGGCCTAATTTTGCCTACTTGCTAGCTGATACAATTGTTCACACCAAGGTGCATCGGGGACTGCATCCCTATAAAAGTATATACATTGTAAACTTCAGAGTGACCTGATTTTGGCTTGATAATGACTGACTAAAGGTTCATAAGTACAAAAAATGTATACAAGGTTACAACAACCTACAACTTGTAGTTGCTGAGATAAAAGCTGGGCTTTACACTTAAACTTTGACACCGATTTCTTACCAAGTCCTGTAGTTTCAACATCAAAAAATGTAATACAGCAATCTTTCATTACATCAGGTGGCACAGGAATATGCTCTGGTGCAGAAACGGGTGCTGGGATAGTCTTTATATCATTTACTAACGCATTTACCAAGCAGCATCCTGGTTGGTATTCTACTCCTTCCCTAACTTCTACAGATGCAGTCTTTTGATACCTGAAAGTATGAGTTATCAAATTTCAAAAGGCAGTGATAAGCAGTTGTTGCTGAGAAAAACTGTTATGTAAATTTTCTACCTTTGACCATTTATGTCAAAAATTAACTAAGTTGTTAAACAGGAAGTAGATAAGTGACAGACCTGAAATTACATTCCACATTATGGGACCTAATGCTGATGCTCATACCAAGTATTGAAAGGCTGTGGGAAGTAGTTGCTGAGTAAACTGTTACAAAAGTATTTGCCCCCCCCCATTTTTCACTAGTAAAAACTGGCCAAAAATTGAGTATACTTACATCTTTGCTTTCTTTTCAAGCCGTTTTCTTTTGAATGCTCTTGAGGTTGCTATGGCTCTCTGTTTGCTTCTTTGGTAATCCCTTAAACGAGCAAGGCGTAAAGTGTGAGCACCTGGTGAAAGGCCTAACTTCTTGTTGATCTGAAATTTAAAAACAAGAGTTAACACTAAAGTATGTCTCGCCTGCCGGCACCATCAGAAACAATTATTCTTTCTTACTTCCACTTTATTTTGAATTTTCAGTTTCTGAGATCAAAAGATGTTTATAGAACTTAAACATTGCTAATATATGCAATAAAAATAATCAAAGTCACTCAACTGGAAAGTCAAGGTCAAAAGATGGGGATGCAACTGTGCTAAGCTACTACTGGGGCATATGCATACCAAGTTTCATTAACCTAGGACCTATAGTTCTTCAGATATGGAGGTGCTCGCAAAACTTTTCCATTGCTATTATATGTATTGAAAATTGTCAAAGTCACTCAACCAGAAAATCAAGGTCAAGGTCAAAAGATGGGGATGCATACCAAGTTTCATCAACCTAGGACCTATAGTTCTTGAGATATGGAGGTGCTCATAAAACTTTTCCAAAAAGTTAACGCCGCCGCCGGTAAAGTAACACCTATGTCCCGCTCTGCTTCGCAGGCGGACAAAAATTGTAATGCATATAAATGTAGTTCAGCTTTTAAAATCTCTCTATTTATTTATTTTATTATTTTCTTACATATACATTTTGCTGTAGATATATTATTACTCAAAGACTGAGAAATTTAAGCTCTGCTAGTTCCAACCTTGTGAATAAATAGAGTAATAGATTAAATTTTTACAGCAATCTGTGTTTTCATTATAATGATAATTAAGCGTATAAAATTTTATGACAGTTGGATTTATATTTACAATTAATCTGGTCAAAGGTGGGATGTTGAGACTGAAAAACTATGTGTTTATGTATAAACTTTCTTAGCAGGTCAATTAACTTACATTTACTACATATCTATGTCCTAAATTCTTCTGTGCAACACTTGCAGCAACCCTGTAGTTGAGATTTCCTGATGAACTGTAATGAATAGTCTTCGGTGCTTTGGCTGCAACCATTCTATTAAAACTTTCATTTATCTGAGTGCTCCCCATTCTTGACAATTTTATGCTGTTTTGAGCATATCCTTCCAAAACATTTTCTATTGACTTTTGTAAACTAGGACTTGATAATGGTCTACCATGTGGAAAAGATTTAAAAATACAATTTGGATTAGTCAAGAACTTGCACCATCTACTTGAGCAACATTGGTGGTCTCCAAAAGGATGCTTTGATAATGCCCGAATATCGTCTGCTATCTGATCAGGCTTTTCTTCTCCTTGGGCTAATATGTAATTAAAACAACGCTGTAAGTATTTGATCACTTTAACTGTTAGTATTGGGTGGTTTTTCTTCAGAGAGTATAGGCTGTTTCCTAGTATCTTTTTTAAGTGATTTCTATCAGATATTTTTTCAATTTTACAGTTTACATTGGCTTTCACTCTTCCTATTGTGGTTGAGTCTTCATCTCCGACCATTGCATCAACTGAACATCCTTTGTTTTGAACACCTTTCATCATTTCAATAACCATATCTGACTCCATCCCTTTAGCGCTCCCTTCCCAATTCCGAAAACATCTATGGTCTTTTGGGGTTTCTTTTTTGGATTCTGCAATGCTGCAAACTCTACAGTCTTTGGACCTTACAGCATAGCTTATTATTTTTCCCGTCTCAGGCCCGACCATAGAACAGTGCCCTAAACATCATTTAAAAAATAAAAAATAAACAATAATGAGATGTGGAATAAGTGAGCACAACACAACCAAATATTAGCATAAGTACACTATGTTATAATATTATACAGAAAACTGCATTGCATGTTAAACAGGTTTCACAATACTATATATATACATGTATATAAAGATATGTTATTCTGTTTTCATGAACAGCTGACAAAGTTGATTTCAATTCGACTTATGGTGTCAGAGAAGTTAACGTGTTTACGTGTTTAAATATAATAGAGAAATGCTGTGAAAATGGTGTTCTAAGGAAAAAACCTCCTAAAAGGAACAATCCTACAGAATTGACTGTCTACATTTCTTAGTATCTGAGTAATGGACCTTAACCAAGAACTTAACCAAAGTGTTATGGACAGACGTACAGAGGGACGGATGGATGTACGGACGGACAAGGGTTAAACTATATGTCCGATCCACATACGTGGTCGGGCCATAAAAACTAGAGTTTACCCATGTGTTCTATTTTTAGTCATGGCGGCCATGTTTTTTTAAGAATTGAAAATCCAAACGATAGTTTTGTAGCACTCATGATAATAAAGAACTATACCAAGTTTGAATGTAACTGGATGTATGGTGTTAGACAAGTTAACGATTTTATTGTAATGAGGAAATGGTGAAAAAATGGTCAATTTTGACATTCTAAGGGGAATAACTCCTAAAAGGAACGGTCCTACAGAGTTGACCTTATACATTTTTGTAGATCTTGATGTGGTGAACGATATACATGTACAATTTAAATTTCTTAAATAACTTTTATAGTTTTCAAAATATTAAGAGTGCAAATTTTGGAAAACAAATCAGAAAAAGGGCAATAACTCCCACACGGGTTTTGGGATCTTCTTGAAAATTTCAGGGTAGGTAGATCTTGTCATACTGGTCACTTAAATTATTGCCAAAATTTTGATATCTGTGACTATTTTTGAGTAATTTGTAAAAATTTACCCCTTTCGTTCTATTTTTAGCTATAGGGGCCATGTTTTTTGACGAATCAAAAATCCGAACAATAAATTTGTAAAGGACATACTATAAAACAACCTTACTAAGATTGGTAACATTTGGCCTATCGGTTTCAGAGGAGAAGATTTTTGAAAAGTTGGACGATGGACTTTGACTTTGAGACCTTTTTGTCTTTGTAGCAAATGGGAATATGCATACTTAGCACCACCATCATCATTATAAACTTATTCACCTGATTTACTGTCATACGATCTACCACTTCCTCTTTTCTGCCATCCAGCATCAACTGCAACCACAAATTTACCATTCTTTCTGTAAATATAGAAATGATTTAGATTTCAATAATAGCCTATTTACTTAAATAGACTTGTAATCAATAAGTTAAATGTATATGACACCATTGGTCATGATAATGCTGTAGATTTTTACAAGACCTTTATTACATGTATTAATAAGTCCCCAAAAAGTATGTGTATTTCTTGAAAATAGGAAAGGTATTACTCTATTCTATTGACTTAATTGGTCAGACACAGGTAAATTATTTCTGTCTTCCTTCTGCCCAACCTTGTGTAAAAAAAGAGTACATTGTAATAGGGAGACATTCCTTTTTAATACCAATGCGCAAGGCCGTAGCCAGGGGGGGTGCGTTGGGTGCGTTTGCACCCCCCTTTTGAGAGAATTTTTCTTAATTTCCTAGGGAAAATTGACAAACCTGAGGTTTACAACCCTATTTTTCACCAATTTTCATCAAAACGCACCCCCCTCTGGAAAGTTTGCACCCCCTTTTGAAAAATTCTGGCTACAGCCCTGATGTGTATAAAATAGAGAAATACATGTAGGAAGACATTCTTTCTTACAAATTGAGTATTAAGGAGTAGGTTTTAAGTTTATTGAATTACAATAAGAAATGTGGGTGGAAACTCCACTAAAGGCTGCATGTGTCAAAAACCTTTGTCAGTCCACCATGGGCTGCATGGGTCCCCAGGGCAATTGACTATCTATATTGGGCATAAAACATACAGGGTTCGACATGTTGTGGTCATATCATGCTGGGCTCCGCGAAGCTTTTTATTATATTTCATATGATACATACTCTTCCACGACAGCTAACTCCTCTTCCAATGCTTTGTTTGTAGATTCCATAGCTACATCTTCTACAACATTTCCTACTTCCTTCAGTCTAGTTGCCACAAGCTTGTGACTGAACGAAGGTATGTTCAGTCCAGACAAGAAATTGTTGGCCTGTCTTTCACCTAATCCAGAGTGTACAAGGGCTGTAAAATAAATTATGCACACCATGTATATCTATTATATGTACTGAATATAACATGAACTGCAAAAATCTCTACCATAAAAACCTGAGACATCTATATCATCGGCCCAAGGGATGATATCAATTGCAGGTTTTAACTGGTTTAGACAGGTTTTCTGTTTATTCAGGGTTCAGTTTAGAAAGGTTTCACTGTTTTAGTCATATAGTAATATTTTACAAATTCATGTACATATATACAATCGATACATTTTATTTTTACCGTGTGAAACACTAGCTGTTTTTCATCATGTTTTTTTTTTATTTCTGCTTGCTTATGCAGACTGTGTCACATACACTTATTCTGTACCTCATTATCTCCTAAGCATGATATTTTTCCTGAGATGTAGAAAAGACAACCTGATAGTAAAGAACCAGGGTGAACAATATGCATTTACATGTACCTTTGTGTATGCAGGTCAACAATTGAAAATAGTGTCTATTTATGCAAATTTGTTTTGGTCCTACTGTACAGTAATATGAAAAGATTCCTAATGCAATGCTTTATGAATGTACATGTATGCATCTACAAAATACCTGTTGCCAGTTTACTATTGACATCCCATATCTGATTGTGCCTCTTCCCAGTTGGAACACTGTTCAAAAACATGCAGTGTGTATTAAAACACTGAATCTAAAAGAGACAAAAAAATCTTCATATAAGTCATGTAAGTAGAAA
Organism: Arcuatula senhousia; assembly: GCA_963971305.1. Taxonomy (NCBI): domain Eukaryota; kingdom Metazoa; phylum Mollusca; class Bivalvia; order Mytilida; family Mytilidae; genus Arcuatula; species Arcuatula senhousia. The sequence continues at coordinate 9,499,126 of OZ020313.1, forward strand.
TATTAACATACATACTGTAAAATTTAAATTTTACAGTATGTATGTGGGTAAATGCATGTACATGTACACGACTGTGTAATAGCACTACAAATTCTTATATACACTGTACATCTACTAGTATTAATTTTTACATTTTGTATGACCTAAGTCATTATACTAATACAGTTAATTGCTTTATTATATATTTATTTTCAAGATTTTACAATGTATAGCGTTTGTTCGTGAACTTAAAAATAATGTTTATGACATACAATGTCATGTATATAATCATTCATTTTCATTTGGGATTGAAGAGCACAGACATGACAGAAGTGAATAGACATTTTTTTGTGTATTTTTAAATCTTCCCTTCAACATGTTCAACTCAGTTATTAAAATTCGTTTGGATTTATTGAATAGACTTACAAAGGAGATTAATGAAATTAAACCCCAAACCAAAAAAAAATACATGTATGCTTTTATAGTAAATGTACAAAATGTAGTACAAATGTACACTGTACATGTAGGTCTAAGCAAGAAGTACATGTATATGCAAAATTGTCCAGAAACAAGAATTTCAAGTCTCTTTTACTGACTGGTATGTTATATAATTATTATAATTTATATGTAGATACATGTTTGTATATTTACTTTTAATAAACATCCAAGGCCAAATGTCTGTATGCTGATAGTATGGTCTAGCTGTAATGGTAAACCACATTTTTTACAAGCCTTGAGGCCACTGGCAAGAACATCAAGCTCTACAATTCTACGGCCTTCTTTCCATGAATCTGTAGATTTGATCAGATCTCCCCCATTTGTCACCTCCTCTTCTCGAGATACATTTGATATATTTGGAACTAAAAAAAATACAATATTATACATGTAATTTCAAAACTAGTACATTCATGACATTACCATAGCACAAGCCTTATTTCTATATTTGGGTTAACCGGTTGTGGGCATTATGAGTGAGTGAACAATCATTTCATATAAAATGCTTTAATCAGATGTACAAAAATATTATACCACTGGTATTGGTCATCTTTAGGCTATGTCATTGAATAAAATATACAATGATATATGGAGCAGGGGTAGGAAGGCACATGATTCCAATATTTTTTTTTCTGGAATACGCGTAGCTCTCAATGGGACTTGGACAAAAAATGTTGGAGGATTACCGGTAATATCATATTATCACATTTGCATCATAAATCATGATAGCATTTAAGTACATTTTTGTACATGTATTTGCATTTATTTGATAAGATAGCCCTTTCCACCAGGGTGTGTGATACATGTAGATTTGATCTGATTAGCTCCTTCCATCATGCCCATCTTGACTACAAATTCTACATAAAAGCAATATTAAAATCTGAATCCTGGAACCTCATCCAAATTCCTTGAAAATGTGGTTGACAGCAGGCGAATTATATTTTTTATCCCTTTTGATAAAATTTTCTGTCATTTTCAAGGTAATGGAACAAAAAATCAACATAATTTAACAAAAATCCAAATAGATACATGTTTATTTTTAGACGGCTGAAAAAAATCTGGGTGGAAGCCGGGAGGGGATGACAATCTATAATATTTTTTATATTGACCTTACCAATATACCAATCACATGTTAAGCATTCATTTTTGAATTCTGATTGTGGTTTTCTTTAAAATTAATGTACTTGTACTATTTTTTATACATACATTTGTATGTATGAATAGGTGTGTTTTCTTGAGTACAATGAAGGGTAGGTAATAATTTTGTTGTTGTAAATTAGTCAAAACAAACTTCTATGGCAAGAATTATACCCACTGGTACTTTTTTTCATTTTGTCATGTTTCGGTAAACCTGTCTTTATTTATTGATAGACTTTATCCTATTTTTCTATTAAATGTAACAAACATGTAACAAACACACATTTTTATAAATCCATAACATATTAGGATTATCTCCAAATAGACATGTCTCCATAATAATGTTGCTCAATCATTATGTGTAAATAAAACAAAAAAGGTCATAAACCAGGTCGAGAACGGTCTTTGATAAGTCCTTATCTGTGTACTGCATGACACTAGTGATTGTTTATATTAAAAATATTGTGTAGTCTAGTGCCCGTGTTTCACATTTTCAGTTTGAGCTTGTCGAATTATAAACTTCAACTGTTATTTGTATGTTACGACTTTCGAGATGACAGGACAACGTGCATGATGCAGGAAGATTGATGTTGCAGAGTTTACTTACCAGAAAAATAGCTGTGATCATTACTGTACGCAGCATGTTTAGCCCATCTTGCACTCTGTGCTTTCGATACTCTTAAATATCTATTAGATTTAAAGCCGTGTTTATGTATACGCGTCATCGTTTATGGCAGACGACTTTGTTTATTTATTTACAAACATGGCGCCGAAAATCGTTCCATTGTCGTTCTCTTGTAAAGTCGCTGTTTATTTTCAAATAATACATTTGAATCTAATATTTTTATATCTGATGCATTTTTATACTCTTAAAAGTTGTTTTGTAAAGTTTCATCCTTATTAAGATGAAATTCGAATTTCTTATTTTTACGACAGTTGGAGTTGCGCGGAGGGTTCAAATTCGTCAGGTGCATATCTCCTTAAATGCAAAAGTTTGCATTTAAACGCAATACTTTGCGAATAAACGCAATGACGCAATGATAATTTTGCGAATAAACGCAATAACTGTTTTTGCGTTTAAACACAATGGTCTTTGCAATTAATCGCAATAGTTTTGCAAAAAAAACGCAATAAACTTTGCGAATAAACGCAATAAAATTTGCGAATAAACGCAATATTTTAGCAAACAAACGCAATATTTTTGCGATAAAACGCAATGTTTGTGGAATTGGATTCAAAGAACTTTGAATTAATAACGGTCATATTTACCATTGTCCTAACACTTAGCGTCCGTTATCGTTTCAAATGTTCTGTCTTCGTCATCTGTTAACAAATTTTCAATAATCTACCTCTATGATACTACTATAGACTTTAAAGAATGCAACGAGACATGGTACGATTTTTGCATGGAGGTCACAATACAGATTTTGACTTATATTTCTTAAAGAATAGAAAACCAACATCTAAAATATCTACAAAAGACTCTACTGAGTAGAAGTTATTAGATGATCCTTTAAAGTGTCCCTAAAAAAAGTATTTTCGTGAGTAAATATAAAGAAACCATTGGTAATGGTAAAATTCGTTGCTTGCGTAACATTAAGCTTTCAAAATTCTGAGAATAGTCTAGGGGGTTTGGCAGCATTTAACCTGGTTTAACTATCATTTTTGTTTTTTAAATGGAACTATGCCAATTAAGCTAATAACAAAACTACCGAACTTGAATGATCAATCTCATAGTCCAGAGAAAATGACACAAACGAATCAGTCATAACAGAGAATTGGTGGATCGCAATGGTCCTGACTTGGTACAGGCATTTCAAACGAAATGGTGGGTTAAACCAGGTTTTATGGCGCCAACCCTTCCTTTTCCATTGCGATATTAGGATCCGGTAATGACCATAGAACACACCATAGTTGTGAGACACAATAGGGATATTGAGGTGATCATCTCAGTACAGCAGACCAGTCAAACATTAATTAAAACAATTAACCACCATATCTTTTAACCCAATTTTGAACTTTTCTACTAGTGGCTGATAACGAAGAAAGATTTTTTTAGGGATCGTATGAGACGTAATTTCTTATAGCCCTGCTCCAAAAGTCGGTCACGAAGAAATTGGTGTCTGATAAAAAAAATATGTGAATTGTGTGCAAGCTCTGGCATATCGAATAAATTGTGAAATATAAACACCGTATGCAGGGGAAGTAGGTGTATTGCTCTGTAGATTAGGAAAAGATGAGATGACCACCTGGGTCAAATTCGAGGTGCATATCCAAGAAAGACGGGAAGCAATTTGATTCGGTTTTCTCTTTAATCTCCAATTCTGGAGGATATATTGAAGGAATCAATCTACCAAATGAAGTGTTATTAACAGAAAGGACATCATCAATATATCTGAATGTAAGATTAAATGACCTTGGATTCCTTCAATATAACCTCCAGAATTGGAGATTAAAGAGACCACCGAATCAAATTGCTTCCCGTCTTTCTTGGACTTGCACCTCGAATTTGACCCAGGTGGTCATATCAGTACAAAACTTTACGATAAAAGAGACGATTTTAATTTTCAAATTATTAATTTTCCTAATCTACAGAGCAATATACCTACTTCCCCTGCATACGGTGTTTATATTTCAAAACTTATTCGATATGCATGAGCTTGCACACATTTCACAGATTTTTTTATCAGACACCGATTTCTTCGTGACCGACTTTTGGAGCAGGGCTATAAGAAAATACGTCTCATACGATCCCTAAAAAAATTCTTTCTTCGTTATCAGCCACTAGTAGAAAAGTTCAAAAGATATGGTGGTTAATTGTTTTATTTAGTGTTTGGCTGGTCTGCTGTACTGAGATGATCACCTCAATATTCCTATTGTGTCTCACAACTATGTTGTGTTCTATGGTCATTACCGGATCATAATATCGCAATGGAAGAGGAAGGTTTGGCGCCATAAAACCTGGTTTAACCCACCATTTCGTTTGAAATGCCTGTACCAAGTCAGGACCATCAATCATCCACCAATTTTCCGTTATTGATATAATATAGAATGGATATGGTGAGCTGCAAAGTTAGAAAGGGGTGTCCGTGTGCCAACAGTGATGAAAATCATCTTTTTAAAGCCGTTGACACCGGAAAATCCAGCATGGGGTTGAGCTGGAATCGAACCCATACTCTGTCATCTATGGCGACTTCGCCTGCACTGTGTCCAGCGCCCTAGACCACTAGACCACCTAGGCTAGATAAAAAATCTAGCTTTCGGTTGCCTAGTTAAGCCTCCTCGTAGACAATCTAAGGTTGTAACACAGTACACGATGAACATTAGGTGGGTAGGGAGAGAAAGATAGAGAATTGGTCGCAACTGGTAAAGTAATATAATATATTATATTACTTATATTACTTTACCAGTTGCGACCAATTCTCTATCTTTCTCTCCCTACCCACCTAATGTTCATCGTGTACTGTGTTACAACCTTAGATTGTCTACGAGGAGGCTTAACTAGGCAACCGAAAGCTAGATTTTTTATCTAGCCTAGGTGGTCTAGTGGTCTAGGGCGCTGGACACAGTGAAGGCGAAGTCGCCATAGATGACAGAGTATGGGTTCGATTCCAGCTCAACCCCATGCTGGATTTTCCGGTGTCAACGGCTTTAAAAAGATGATTTTCATCACTGTTGGCACACGGACACCCCTTTCTAACTTTGCAGCTCACCATATCCATTCTATATTATATCAATTACTTTACAGAGCTGTGCGCAACACCATTTATCAATTTTCCGTTATGACTGATTCGTTTGTGTCATTTTCTCTGGACTATGATATTGATTATTCAAGTACGGTAGTTTTGTTATTACCGTTATTTTGTAATCGGTCGAATTGAAACCTCTAAAATGTCCATGAACAAGTGCCGGAAGTTATAGATTTTTTTTGGGGGGGCAGGAAATAACAAGAGAAAGAAAGTGACGTTTTGTCAAATTGGTTTAAAGCTTTGAGGTCATTGATTTTGAAGAAAATAAAAGATTCTTTGAAAAGTGAGATGACCACGTAAGCAACACTTATTTTTAATAACACTAATGTTGCAAAGGCATTGTCAAATTACGTGGCGTAACATCATTTTGTGTACAAAATCATTACATTGACTGTTTATGATTAGACATTTTCACTGTAAGCCGAAATCCTTCTAATGTGCATTTCATCTCATTCGATAATTGTATACCTGACGGATACTTCTTATCGTTTTTTCCTTCGCAGCAGTTTTCTCTGATCTTGGTGGGATTGCTTTAAATAGTTGATTTGTATTTACTTTTTACTTATTTTGACGATGGGCTTTATCTAGATTTAAAAAGAAAAACGGTTGGCCTCTACGTCTCTACAGCATCATAATCTTTCTGTATCCGATTGAAATCCTTGGTTCTGGGCATTGCTGTGCGCATTACTGCAACTATTGCCTTTTGTATGTGCCAAGGATAGCAAAGGCATTATGCCAGTTCCTTGTAAAACACCTGCTACATTCGGTTTTCTTTTACTTGAGTTTGATCTTGCGAATTCAGTTGTTTTATTATAACCTTTATTGAAACACTTTGCATAATCTGATGATGAAATGGGAACACTTTTAATTTTTTTCTTTTAATCTTGGATAGCTTGCATTTTGACAAGCATCCGATAATAAATGGCAAAAAGTGAGAGAACCGTGGTCGGAATAGAGGAAATGACGGTCTGACAAGAAAATAAAGACTTTCTTGGTTATCTAAACAATGCATTGACATATAGATTGTTGTATCAGTTGAAGTAAAAAGGTTATAACAAGCCTACCTATCTGAAAATGAAAGACAAAACAAGACAAAGACCCACTGGTGGAACTGGATGCTACAGTCCGGACTTGATGCAGACAGTTAACAAATGATATTTTGTTTAAAGTCAGGTTTTTGGCGCCAAATTTTTCTCTTTCATTGCAATGTTTAACCCGGTTGTAGCAAAAATCACAAACTTACCATGAGATACAAAAGGTATTGTAGGATTATCGATTTAGAAAAAAAAACAGCCAAAACCTAATTTCAAACGATCACGAATCATTTCAACTGAGATCATTTTGATTTTTCTTTTAGTGACGGATACCGAAAGAAAGCTTTTTGAAATCATTACATAACATTCAACCAGCGTCGAAAAGTTACTTTAATTTAGCAATCAGAATATCTTTATAAGTAACTGCTAATACCGGAACGACAACACAAGAACTCAAACAACATGCTTATACTCGTCGCATAAACATATGCACAAATTAATTCTACTTTTAAAGGATTAACGTTTAAGATTTTAACGATGAAATCAAAGTTTACCAAGCAATGTTTTCTGAACAGTCGATTTCAGTTTCGGTCTCGGTTTCGGCTTATAGTGAAAATGTCTAATGATTAATAGCTGAATTAGGGATCTGTTGGCCAAATTAAAGCACCACATATTCAGCAACAACATAGTCCAAGGAGGAAGTAATTAAAATCGTAAATCGTCCATTTCCTCCTTTTGCTTGTCTATTGGCGCGAAAAAAGATGACGTCCAATCCTTGTATTGGATTCCTAAATTTATGGTAATTACATAAAATCCATATAAACAGCTCATTTTTGTGGGGTCATCCAAATGTACCGCTAAACTTCTTTAAGTTTTGTCGGCGTTAATACTGACCGCAATGAAATCTGTCTTTAGATATTTTTCGATTGGAACAATTTTAGAAATGATGGCAATCCAATGTGGATATCAAAGAATTAGATGGAGTTTACTAGCTAAAAATCAGATTCATCATGTATCAGAAAACGTTCAATTTCACTACACTCTTTGCTTCTATTCCACATGAACAACTAAAATTACGACTGGCACAACTAATTAAACGCAGTTTTTTTTCTGAAAAAGAATGGAAAACGAAGGTACAAATATCTGGTAGTCGTTTGAACTAAGATTTACTTTGTCATTAATTAGTCTTAGAAAAAAGAACAAATTTACAGAAGACACGACAAATAATCGACAAGCCTAACTCTCTTAAAGACAACATTTGGTATGGTTTGGTTGACGTGTTTTTCAGCTAACAATACTGATTACCATGGATACAAGTTGTGCACCTTTGCTTGCTGATTTGATCTTCATTCATATAAAGCAGACTTCTTATCCTAGACACACAAACAAGATCGTAATCTAGCTTTCTTTTATCCTCACGTTATGTTATATTGATGATGTCCTTTCAGTTTTGTGACTAATTCCATCTCATATTTCCTCAGGAACTTGAGATAAAGGACACTTCAACGGATTCTATGAAGCTTTGTTTTGGTTTACATCTCGAAATACTTTCAACGAAGACTAAAAAAAAAAAACTGTAAGACAAATATGATGATAATGTTATAGTCAACTTTCGCTAATGAGCCTTGAATAGACAAAACTCGCACCAAGCGTACATAAATTTGTCTGAAACTTTGTTGTTATTTCTATTTAAAACATCCGTGAAGGTTAGCTCAATTGGTGGAGTTTTAATTACGAGAGGTTAGCCTGCTCTGGCATCAACACTATTTGTGTTGAACACATCAAAGCTATAATATACCTGTTTAAACTTTGAAATTGTTTGAATCTTTAGGTTCTGTCTACCCCAGATATAGGTTGATTTTAGTGATAATTTAATTTTCCTGTTTGGAACTTCTGTTTTAATCATTCAATGCTCTTCGTGTAATGTGTGGCTTTTTTAATAATTTGCTGTTGAGATTTGAATAAACAAAACGCGTATCTGGCGTAAAAAAATACTTAAATTCAAGGTGTAAAGCTTACCGCAGACTTAGATCTTGCACGAAAGACACGACACATGGAACCAAGTCATACTTTAACAGCAGAAACACCAATGGGTACAGAGTTCAGGAGGTAGACGCACGTGAAAGAGTTTCTGAATGCTTCTTGGGATTCTTTTATAGTCATTATCATTGTCCTGATGATGCTTCTGTTGATGGTTATTTACTGATTGATGGTGTCATGGTTGATGGCAAGGGCTTTCCTGAAGTTGACTCTTATTCAACGGACTTAACACATGGTTCTACTTCCCCCTTTCTCCGACACGTCTAATATATAAGCATATTTTTTGTCCCAAAGTACCAAATTCTATGACGGTGTGGCCTGGTTGATCATCCGTCTAATCTCTTAAGTAGTCTCCCAGTCCTTGTACCCATTGCCTAGCCTTTGAAGTAAATACAACTGAAAGAAATACCCTTAACATCAACCATCAATGAGATGGGAACCACCAACAGAACTGTGTAAATAAAGGTTATAACAAAATTACTGAATTTGGAAAATCAATCTCAAATGTCCATAAGACGAGACAAAAGAAGGAAGACATGATGTCAATGATTTTCGAATCCAAAGATAATTTAAATGTAAATTGTATTGTAAATTAGGATGCAAAAAAATGTACCCTACCGAGTTATTATTGATAGTCAATGACATTTAAAAACTTTGGTACCCCATTGGTACCTCTGCTTCTCTCTAAGAAAAAACATTTATGCATAACTACATACTAGTAAAATAAGCCAAAAGGAACGCATGCAGAGTGAATAAAACACCCATCATGGTTGATGGTTGATGCCAGGAGCCCATAAGCAGCGAAATTGGCAAAACAATATAGAATGAACAAATTAGTGATTATCCATACATCATCAACAACAAAACCAACAACAAAACCAACAACAACGGGGGAAGTGTGAAAGAGATTAATAAGTAGAAGGAGGAATCAGCAACAACACATGAGGACTAACCGTACAAGAGTCTTTTAAGGGCAAACCTAAAGTGAGCGAGTAAATTGGTGTTCTACGCCATTGCAACGCTATATTGGTTATTTAAAAGTGATGATCATAAAAAAGGATGATTATATGAACATGAAATGATGATGATAAATGGAACATGGAAGTTGGGTGAATTGATTTTGAAGACCATACAAAAGGGGGAGAGGTGGGTATGGCGGAAATCAATCCTATGCGGTGCACTACTCGGCGGTCTACAAAGGGGTATTTTATGAGCATGAAGCGTGGCAATCTCCATACACGTTGACCCACTATGGTCAGCGGTTAGTGTGTCCGTAAAATAGACCTGACAACCACTGCGGACGAGGGCCACCCTATTCAGCCACATAGGGTACAGGGATCACACTTGGTTGCTCTGTGGGCTGAGCAGTGACCCGACGTCAGAATCCAAAGACTCTTAGTCAAGCTAGGTTCTGCTGCGGGCCTGTTCGCCACCAGGCCCCACACGGGTCGATAAACCTTAAAAAACAAAACAGTCCATAAAAGATAGAAGACGCCAATCAGGGATAATAGGAATCACCACAATACAGAAGCCCAATTATGGCAAAATTTAAAACACAGAGAAGTTTTGGGTTATGATTTTGACTACGGTTTAGTGTAAGGGTCATCGGTTAAGGTCAGAAATACAGAAACTAGAAGCAAAGGGCGAGAGAAAGGGACGTGTCGATGTTTCCAATCACTGCGACTAACTTTACTGCAAAAGATCCGTATTGACAGACGTCGCCGAGAGGTTTGCCCTTTAGTCAATGAATTGTTTTTTTTAAATGTTTAGACAGCTGTACTTCTATTCAAATACCTGAACAATTTAGCAATTGAAAGCTTTTTACGTTTTACTAGCTAAATGGCAAAACGTTTATTTTAATGTTGAAGAGACCATAACCTATAAGAGGTAATTTGTAAACTTTGATCTTAAGGGTCCAAAGTATCGCGATTTTCAATGCAAGAGGAAAGGCCTATTGCTCTACATCTGAATATCAAAATTTTCAAGCTATTTGCAAAAAACTTCCATTATTTTTAGTCACGGCGCCATGTTTTATGACTAATTCAAAATCTCCACACTAGTTCTTTACCACTTATACTAATGAACCAAAGTTTTATTCCAAGTGAACGTATGGCACCAGAGGAGTTAACAGTTTTCAAAATGTTGGGGATTTTTTGTGAAAATAGCCAATTTATACATTTTAAGAGGACTTAATTTGTATTCAAAATATTAAGCTTAACTAGTGAAAAAAGACTAAATTATCAAGATAAAGGACATTTACTCCTCCATGGGTTGTTGGATCTTTTTCAAGTTCAGGGCGGGTAGATCTTGATTTTAGTCATTTGCACAAAAAACAACATTAATTTTCCCATTAAATCTGGAAACATTTTTTAACCGGTTACGGGATATTACCACAAAAAGGGGATATATGACAAAAGGGTTTATAATAAAACAACAAAACTTGGAGGTTTGATTTCAAAAGTCAAAAGAAAAAAGACAAATAAGGAGGACATACCGTAAATATTGAAGATCAAAATGGCCCTTACTTGGCATTATTCCATTAAAAAAATATAGTTAAACCAGGTTGAATGATGCCAAAACCCCCTAGACCAAATTAAATACTTTTTAAAGCTTAATGTTACGCAAGCAACGGATTTTCTCCTTTGTTAATGGTTTTCTTAATATCAACACACGAACAAATCTATTTTTGACATTTTAAAGAATTGTAAACTTTATTAGGGTCATCTGATAACTTTGACTCAGTAAAGTCTTTTGTAGATATTTTAGATATTGTTTCCTCTTCTTTTAAAAATTCAAGTCAAAGCATGTTTTCTGACCCCCATGTTTGTATTAAAGGAATTTATTTTTAAAAAACTGATGGTACACTGTATCTGTGAAATATTCCTTTGAATTGTTATGATGATTTTTAATGTTTATTGTACAAGGAGTTTTTACATGTTAATCGACAAGCCGTACATGTTTTCGTGTAATCTAATACCTAAATGCACCCAAGGACGCAAATTATTTTATTTAAAAAATCTGAATTTAAAAAAAACTCGTAATAAATATACAAACTAAGGCCGCGTTCACACTGAAGTTGTTTTGAGTAAACATGTGACACTAAATAGAAGAAAATGAGATGTGGAATAAGTGTAAGCGACACAACCAACATTATAAACGTATATTTTAAATATCCACAATGGAAAACAGCCAGCAGCCTTCAATGTGACCAGCGGTCGCTGCTCGCTGTTTTTCAATTGGCCCCTGGATTAAAAATAAAATACATATGATTCAAGCCCAATACCAAAGTGCATTGAAAGACCCTCTTCTTGACAAAAAACAGTTAACATATATTCGACTAAATACAAACATAAGCTTTGATAAAGATTCCTGGCTTAGGACAGGCACATTAAAATGTGGCGGGGTTAAACTAGTTTTTTGGCGCCAACCTTCTCCCTAATGATAATCAATAACAAAGCACAAACTAACACACAGTAAAAATCAAATCGATAGAAGTTCAATTCAACAAGAGAGTATCTGAGACAAAAGGACAACAGGTAATTAACGGGACGTAAAGATACTCTCTTGAGAACACTCGAAATTAATGACAGCTAGCTAAGAAGCATCCATCGACTGATGTAAAAAAATCAAGTATGTCGATTTTAAATCCGACACAACACGTCAAACACTTATGATTTGATGATGCATCATCACACAAAACCGACACACTTGACCGCTGTAATGCTCAAAAATGACATAAGTATAAAAAGGCTATTTACATTTTAAAGTAAGTATTAAATTATCAATATTTTTACCAAAGAAGACTAAATTCAAAGATTTTACTAAAATATCCATTTCATAACCTTTATTTAATAAAGTTTTAAGCCAATTTTGCATTCCCAAGGGATTGTTTTTGAATTTATTTGCTCTATAAACAACATTACCGTAGAAATCTGGATGGGATATTCCCTTTACAATTAAAAGTCGTCGTGTACAGTTAAATTTTCCAATAAGGTAAAGATATTTATGATAAAACTTAATAAACGACTTCACTAATTTGTGGTAACGATATTCTTGTTTTAGTAATTTTTTTGTAATACACCGGTTTTTATCATTAAAATCAGACACAACACTGCAGATCCGCGCATATCTTACCAACTGTGAAATGTATACTCCGTAAGACGGAGCAAGTGGTACATCTCCCTCTAGAAAAGGAAAATTCACAATAGGAAATGAAAAGTCATCCCGTTTATCATATATTTTAGTGTGTAATTTTCCATTGATTATACTTAAATCTAGATCTAAAAATGGGCATCTATCACCAGTAAGGTTAGATTTATTCAAAATTAATTCCTTGGGATAAATTTCCGTAATAAAATTAGAAAATGTGGGATTTTTTAGTGAAAGAATGTCGTCTAATTATCTGTATGTATAATTAAAAGTTTCAATGAGATGTTGTCTGTTGGGGTCTTTTTGAAGTTTTGCCATAAATTGGGATTCATAACAATACAAGAAAAGGTCAGCAATAAGTGGGGCACAATTAGTTCCCATAGGGATACCAATGACTTGGCGATAAATTGTTCTCCCGAAACGAATATAAATGTTGTCCAAAAGATAATTTAGAGCAGTTATCATTTCTGCATCAGTCCAATTGACGTAACCTTTATGAGTCTCGTTGCTAAAAAAACGATTTATTAAATAATTTAGAAACTTTAGAGCAGATATAGTCACTTTTAGATTTATCGAAGCACCATTTAACCAGATATTCAAATTGTTTTTTAATAAGACAGTGAGGAAGGTTAGTGTACAAAGTAGAAAAATCGTAGCTATCAACTGTATGGTAAGTACCTTCAAAAGCGCGAAGTTTGTCTAAAACATCGAGCGAATTTTTCACACTTCAAAAATAATTTATACCACTGTTTTAAAACACCTTTTCGCAGTATCGAATAATAAATTCTTTCATAGAAGTCAAAGCAAGTGATAAGACTTTACGATATTGAGATGTGGAATAAGTGTACGCGACACAACAAACATAAACAAACAGCAATTCAAAAAATCACAACGGAAAACAGCAAGCAGTCTTCAACATGACCATAGGTCACTGCTTACCGTCTTGCATTGGCCCAAGACTTATAATACAATACAAAAGTATCAAAACCAATCCCTAAATCATCAACGAAAGACTCAATTCTTGACATAAAACAGTTAACATAGAATGACAAGGACAAACAAAGGCTTTGGCAAAGTTTCCTGGCTTAGGACAGGCACATATAAAATGTGGCGGGGTTAAACTAGTTTTTTGGATCCAACCTTCCCCCTATTGATAAGCTTGCACAAAGCAACATATAAAAAACACACTGTAAAACTCAATCGACAAAAGTTCAATTCAACAAGAGAGAACCTAAGACAAAATACTGTACGAAAATAACAAGACAAGGAGGAACTCTCTTGAGAACACTCGAAGTTACTGACAACTAGCTAAGAAACATTTATCGATTGATGTAAAAGAATCAAATACATCAGTTCTATGTTTTTCAGTTTATGTATGTCTATGTATTTCAGTTTAGAAATATTAGTGAGAGAACACTTACTTGAAGCAGATATGAAACGAGATTTATAAGGATTTTTGTGTAATTTAGGGATCCAGTACATTGTAGGTAGTTTATTGTATGTAGGAGCGGCTCGTAGTGATGTGGTATTTAAAGTTGTTTTGAGTAAACATGTGTAGAAGTAGTTTAATGTTCTTAAAACTAGTTTCACACCAAATTTGTTCTCGTTGATAAACCTAAATTAAATGACTTGACATATGAAATGTTCACATTATTTAGTCTCATTGACTGAGAACGGACGTGTCGAGTGCGACACGTCATACTGTAAGGTATTCCATTTTATTTGCCTTGGTGGCTATGCATTTATATTTTATAGGCCTAGGTGGCCATGCACTGATAATTTATAGGCCTAGGTGGCCATGTACTGATGATTTTAAGGCCTAGGTGGCCATGCACTGATAATTTATAGTCCTAGGTGGCCATGCACATTAAGGCCTAGGCCAGCGCTCCGCAGATAGCCCTGCTTTTTCTAAGGGGCAGGACCCCCCTTTACTTAAATATCTGTAGGGATTCAACTGTTTTTCTGACATAGCTACATGTATACATCAAGTGGTTCATAAATAAACAAACTTTGAGAAAAGTGGGTCATTATGTATAAAACAAGAAATTTTGCATTACACTGTTGCCATGGAAACAGCAATAATATGCTTCAAAAACCTGAAATTAACAGTGTCAATAGACTTTTTTTTGCATGAAATTTGAAAATTGTTCTTCCCAAATATGTTGACATTTTATTTCAGTTTCCTGTAGAGCAGATGTTTAATTTTGAGAAAAATATCCTCAACCTGGGTCATCGCCGTTTTGATTTTGCGCTATCTTAAGGGCCATAAAAAGTTTTTATTTTAAAGCATAAAAAAATACCTAAAAATATACCATCCTAGTTTCCCACCATGGTGTTTACATAAAAAGCTAGCAACACTAAATTATGTATAAAAATTTTGGGGAAGTGCCAAATACCACATTTTTTCAAATAAAAATATATAATATAATATTAGGTTACCATAGCAACAGGTTTTGTAAAATTTTCTATATTTTCAACCCTAGCCAAATTGGGGAAACTAACACCCATCTGTGGAAAGCCTGCTAGGTGGCCATGATATAGACCTAGGTGGTCATGTACATATATGCCTAGATGGCCATGCACTTATAGGCCTAGGTGGCCATGAACATATAGACCTAGGTGGTCAAGCACATATTGGCCTAGGAGGCTATGAAAAGATATTTCATGAAATAAATATTGAGTCACATGTTTGGACGTTTTTTGCGTAGAGAAAAGCTTAGAACATGTATAACTTTAAAGAAAATATATGCCAACAGATTTTAAGCAAGCATATGAATAATAGATAAATGCTTATTTGTGAACATAATGTCATTGTGTATTTTCTATTTCAAGGACATATAACCTTGTTGTATTGAATGAAGTTCACGTGTCGTTTTATCGAGGACTGTTTTGGTTTGGTTGAGTAAATTTAAATATTCACATGTGTTTGATTATTAGTTAAAATTTACAAATATTTATTTTGATTTCAAAGATGTAAGTGTTATAAAAGAAGAGGATTACTTTCTGTGGAAATACTGGAATTCAAATATATGATTGAGTTTAGAAAGACTTTAGTGCGTTTTATCCAACGAAATATTTATAATATTCAAATTATCCGATCTTTGCATTGTTTTTGAAAGATATCCGTAGTGTTAATGCATAATAAGCTTGTTCTGTTGGTCAATACATGTAGCAGTGTAGTCTTGTATGTGCCGTCATGTAATTTCCTTTCGAAAACTGTTTCGTTAGTTGCTTAACATTATTATCAGAATTCATTAAGAAAAGAAGAAATAGTTATACAACGAACATATTTAATAATATAACATGTTTAATATATGAAATATCTTAATAACAGTATATAGTATTGTTCATTTCAGAGTAACATAAGGTATGGTAGTGATCCCGTTACGCTGGAAAAGCATTAAACCAGAGATGGAAGACAGAAATGAAAGCCAAATTAGACATTGTGAATGATATAGCAATCTATTATAACAATAGACTTAAGGGATCGTTATTTCATGTTAAACGAATGTTCAAGGCAAATAAAATGAGATAATTAAAATGTGTACTTTGTTGATATGTTAAATGTTTTATACAAATTGACCTAATTCTTGTTTGGTATTGCTTTCTTTGTGAATTTCCTTTCGTTAGCAATTCAAGGGACACTGATGCCCTAGTGGGTTCGCTCACGTGAGTTGCATACGAGGGGATTTTCTCCTTTAGGTGTTACAAAATTGGTATATACTAGTATTTGAATTAAACTGGTCTTTAGTAAATATGATTTTTATTCCATTTATTTTGCTTTAATGTTATAGTTACACACCGATATGATTTTCATCTAATTAATATATATATAATAATAGGGAATCTGAGGAACTTGTTTACACTTGAAGGAGAGATACCTTCGTTTTGCAAGCTCACGTGCAGATCGGAAAAGAAACTTAAAATAGTGGATGTTACCTTCGCATGTGTCAGATTTAGATTTGTGTTGGTGCTTAATATGAGATTGTTGCATAATGATCGCAAAAGCCATTACAATCAGTTTGTAATGCAGGTTTTATTAGTTAAACCCTTGTCCTTGTCATATCGTGTTTATATGAGGTGTTTTATTTTATTTTTTGAGTTTTAGGAAGAGAGCTAAAGGTGGTTTATTGTCGTTTCGTTATGAAATTTGCATCTTGTAAGCTGTCGAGTTTTACTACCCATAACTTAACATGAACTGAAAGCATAGAGTTAGCAGACACTGAGGATATGGGTATAGTCTCATTGACTGATGACGTACATGTAGGCGGAAGTTCATGTTACTCATTCTCATTATTTTAATATCCATGCTTTTGGATAGACAGTAGATGTGATGATTGTCACACGCGTCAGTTTCAGTGTCACTTAGCTTAGATATGAGGTGGTTTCCTTACCCTCCCTTCCCTCCCTTTAAAACCAAAAGATGGGTGTTTTAGACAGAGATACACCAAATGTGGACAATTTGTTAATATATTAGCAATATATACATATTTTGCCTTAAAGAAATTTTTTATTGACGGAAAAGTAAAATATATGACATCGAACAAGAATTGGTATAAATTGTCCACATTTTGGTGTACGTATCTTTATGTTTTCAGTTCTACGCTTCGAGTTTTACTTCCCATAACTTAACATGAACTGAAAGCATATAGATAGCAGACACTGAGGATATGGGTAAAATACAAGTGTACATTTAATTTAAATGTACAGAAAACATGAAACGTAATAAATAACCGTTTGGCGAATAGACATTTAAACATAGAATACGTATGGATTTTGATTCACTGTAGTCTTTTTTTTAATGATTTTTATTTTTAAAGAATAACAATAAAAGTGTACACATTTTCTGGCGCTTTAGTTCGTTCGTCCGTTTTATTTTTAAATTTATTGCTATAAAAAGCTACTGCTATACATAAATACCGGCGCGGTCCCGCGGCAGCGCCATGTTGTCGGAAAAAATCCACTAAAGAGCGCTCAGAAACGTGATATCGGGTCCGCCGCTTTGTCCACAAACCGACTGGAATGTGTACCCGGTGGTTGAATGGGCAGTCCATCACAATGCCGCGTCGTCATGTGAAAATGGCATTTTTGTGAAAAAGTGTTTAAATCATGCAAATTTTGTATAGATTTTGGCAAAGGAGTAGGGGCATTACAGCCCTTATTTGGCCCCCAAAATTTGGACACATTTTAGAACATTTGTCAAAATAGAAACTATGGTGCTTATATAATAGCATAGATATAGAGTTAATATTTCCAAAAGGATTTTTTGGCATAGATAGTTTGGCTGAGACAAAGCAGATCCTCAAATTTCGGTCAAATAACAAAACTGGTCATTTTTGATGTATTTTAACACATTTAGAGGTAGTATTTGCTTGAATCAAAAGGGTCCACATCCATGTTCAAAAAAGATATTTTCAGAAAAGATACATAATAATCAGACACATGCTCAGTTAAAATATTTTGTTTGAATATGGGTGTGCTCACTATCTACCAGAACAAAATATGTGTCAAAAAGGCAAGAAAATCACATTTTCAAGCGTTTTAGCCAATTTTGATAAACTTTGACGTAACCATGACATCACAGTGACTTTGAAAAGGTCAAAATTTGTCATGTGTCTTTAAGTTCATTTACGTTTAAATCTACACCAAAAACAATTGATTCTGAGTAACTCAAATATTGGCCTTAGTGCCCCTACTCCTTCAACTATGAGCCACACGGAGTACCACAAAAATATTTTTGTGGCTTTTTTCTATATTAAAAATAAGTATCTACATAAATTATTGTAGTGGTACTCTATGTGGCTCATGGTTAAATTTGCTTAAAACCACTTCAAAATTGCAGGTTTTTTACAGTTTTTCACCAAATCACGGTTTTTTAAGCCACTTTGGGTAACTATTTTAACACCAAAATGGATTACTTTAAACATAATCATACTGATATAGTAAAATATAACTAATTTCAAGTATATATCACACACTTTTAGCTCATTTTAATAATTTCAAAATTTTGGGGCAAAATCAAGGAATTTATGAATCATAGTTTATTTGATTTTAAAATCGCAGGGGAAAATGAAAGACAGTGTCTAGTTTTACTCTATAAGTCATTCATTTTGAAATTACGTAGAACCAGAAATCATCCTAGTACGAATCAGGAAATAAAACCAGTGCAATGAATATGTAAAGTGTTCCTAGGACAAAATTCCGGAACCAACTGCATTCTACTTTGAGCTGAGAAAAAAAACATACACGCTTATTAAAAACTTAAGAAATCAGTTTTGAACCCAACCACACTTTCAATGCTGTAAAAAATGTAAACCACAAGTTATATTTTACAATTGTATTACACAAAAGCATTTGGTTTCAAATTTTGAAATTTGTGCCTATTTCGTTCTTATAAAGGTAAATATTAAAGGGGACAACAAATCTATCGAACTTTGAGAGTGAGTCTCAAATATCAAAAAGAGAAGAAAAAAAACATGAAGCCATTCGAGAAAAACGATAGCAAAGGTCCTGACTTGGTACAGGTAATTAACAAATGATGAGTAAAACCAGGTTTAAGGCGCCAACCTCCCTCTACCAATGCGATCAAAAGGTTCGATAGTAACACAAAACAAAACAAGATAATGAGACAAGAATATAGATATATTTAGATGATAATCTTAATACAACAACCAACAAAACAATCATCAAAACAATTACAATATCACATGAATTAATATAATTATATATTTTTTTCATCAGTTGCTAAACATCGAAGGACGAAACGCTTTTAGAGATCGTATGAAACGTATTTTCTTATAAGAGAAGCAAAGGTGTACCAAAGGGGTTATCAGTATCATAAAACCGTGAAGACAAAGACAAAACCGGCAGACAAAAAATCATCACAACAAAACAAACCACATAACAACATAAAACACAAACACATAACAACAAAACCACATTCAGCAACGCGAACTCAAGTCGAAACGAGAGTGAACTCAGGTGCTCCAGAAGAGTAAGCAGTTCCTGCTTGCTATAGCACACCCAAAGATCGATTAAGTGTTGGTCAAATCCGGAAAGGATGACATTACAAAACTCTATGTCAAACCAACATCTGTGCTCATCTGAGAGATAGAAATCCCGTATATAACATTGGTTAAATAGTCGGTCGCGGAGAGAGTGGTGTCGGATTAAAAAAAAATCTTGAAGAAAATATTCTTAAAGTTCTAGTCAAAGTCTTCACCTTTGCTGTAAATCTTGTACTGAGATTACCACCCGGGTCAAATTCGAGATCTAAATCCAAGTGGTCTCTTTAATCTTGAAATCTGGAAGATAAATTGAAGGAACCCATCTACAAAACGAGTTGTTGTTCTGATACCATCTGCCAATTAGCTTCCTTCGAAAACATGCATTTTATTATGTTTTCACTGTTTAAAGCTGTTTAAAGTGCCAAACATCCAATATCACATCTAAAGAGCATTCTTCATTCCTTATTTCAAAAGATATAATATCTGTATATGTTTTTTTTGTCATATCTTTGCCTTTGTTTGGCCCTAAAACATAAATATATATATATATGTACCTAAATTTTAAGTTCTTACAATTCACATAAAAATTATGGAGGCCGAAATTCGAACAGACAATAGACAACTATATAAACAATAAGCAAAACACGAAAATACGCGTACAACTAAAACGCAACCGGCAGCTCACCTTTTGATAAAAGTCAATTAAGGAAGTGCATGGCAATGGTCATGTGGGAAGCTAAAATCTTACTTCAAATTATCATAGAAATGTGTTTCACAAGATTTCTAAAATTAAAACTATCTGTAAAAAGATCTTTATTACATGTTGTAGACTTTGGTTTTGATTTGCAAATAATTTAAACGTTTGTTTTAGAAAATTTGTGTTTTATTTTGATAATAAATATAATCATAAAACCAAGTAAAATTGTGTGTTTTTGCATTTTTGCAAAGGAGGATAATTTGTGACAAAATATGCCAATTTGAGTAACTTTTTGACATACTTTTCTCAATATCAGAAAAACGAACTGTGAAGCACCTTTTTCTTTTTATTTTTCTAATGTTTTACACGGGCCCCATATAACATAAAAAATGTAAAATTTCAATGACAATGTGTTGATACAGACACAATATTTCTTCGAAATTGATAACTTTCTTTAAAATTTCAATGATAATCAATCAGAGTTTGAAGTCATTAATATCAAAACCCAAGTGCAAAGCATTCATAATTTTTCAAGTATTAATTTTTTTAAAAAGCATGACAGAGCGCAATCATTTACAATTTTAAAGAAAATTCATTGACAAGAAAAACAATTGTGTGTGTTGCAGTGTGTTGCATGTACTTCCTTAATGTGGTCTAGAAGAGTTTATCGACAGTTGCAAATAAGGGTAATAATATTTTTCACACTATACAATAAGAGAAAAATTATTAAACTACAATATTCTTTGTGCCAAAACAAAATGCATTTAATAGAAAAAAAACTATCACTTACCATCTGCTGAATTCAGGCCAAAAACCTGTCCCCTTCATTCGCCATCGCTTCGGCTACAAATATACAATCTATAAAGAATTACAAAAATGGTATTTCTTGAACTTTTTTTATATGATCAAAGATGTTATGATGTGCGATGAAATGATAAGTAATTGACCACTAACAAAAATAGCTAAAAAGGCATAGGTAAGCAGACATTAAAGATATTCATGAGTAAGGCATACATGTGATACTTTTTATATATTAGCAAAACTGAACTTCTCTAGTTTATCGGTGAGCAAATTATGACCATGTACAGAAACACACAGGTACTTATATCACATTCAAATGCTTTATACAAGCATTTGTAGTAAGGTTATTAATAATAACAGTACAGATACTGATGGTAAAATGTAGGAAATATTTTAGACTGAAAATATATGACCTGAATATAATACGGATAAATCAAGGATATTCAATTGCTTGAAGTAAATTAATCCGAACATCTTTAGAGATACGTTTATTTCAATTGGCACTTTCTATTATTGTATTATCCAGTTTAGAATAAAAGAGTATGATAGACAGGTTTTGACATGATATTGCTCTCTTTATCGATAATCGTGAGTTTAAACGCCCTTTTTGATACATATTGGCATCACGGGGTGGTCATTTTAAAAAAAAAGGACATTTCATCTTCCTGTTCTTTACGGTTTCCTGAAGACGCTCAGTCTCGTAAGAGTATAAAACAACTTGGCCAGGAGATCTAGAGGAGCACAGCTTGTGCCCAATGGAATGCCGATTTGTTGTTGAAAAATCTTTCCTCTAAATGTTACAAACATGTGGTCAATAAGGAAATCAAGCACACTGCAAACTTGAACCAAAGTGTAACAAATCTTATCTTTATAAGATGTTTTGAAAACAAAATGTAGAATTATAAACTAAAACAACAAAGTCCCTTGAATTCAAAACACCTTTTCAATAGTTTTTTTTGTCAGGCGACACTTAGGTGTTCATTTAAATCATAGTTATAGTATGATATACAATAAGAACTATAAAATGACGCCATCTTGCAAAATCATTTTTTCTATTTGGTCAGGACCAGAAGTTCAGTCTACACAGTACATGTATTAGATACCTTTTGCAAAATGTCAGGCTTGTATCATGATTTTCACACTTTCCTTGATTTCATGGAATACAGTTTATATATTCAACTATGGTTTAAATCGAAGAAGTAGAGGTACCAATGGGGTATCCGAATGTCAAAAGTACGTAAGGGCAGAGACAAAAATAGTGAACAGCAACAAGAACAGAAACAAGAACAGACAACATGTAAAACATGGAAGCACAACAATCACTGAAAACAGACAACATGCAAAACATGGAAGCACAGAAATCACTGAATATCAATTATCAACGCGAACTCCAGTCGTAATGAGAGTGGAAGAAGCAGATGTACCAATGGGGGATCCGAATGTCAAAAGTCCGAAAGGACAGAGACAAAACCAGTAAACACCAACAGGAACGGGACAGAAACAGACAACATGTTAAACATGGACACACAAAATAACTGAATATCAGTCAACAACGCGAACTCCAGTCGAAACAAGAGTGAACTCAGGTGCTCCAGAAGAGTAAACAGTTCTGTTTGCAACAGTCAATTCAGTGTGTCAAATCCGGTAAATATAAATTAGAGGTCCTAGAATCTATAACCTCCCCAATTCCAAGTCCTTGGGGATACATGAGACGGGAATAGGAATGGGGTGGTGGTAGAGTTGCTTCAAAGTGTTGTGTTGCTTACTATAGTCAATAATTTGAATTCTTGGTAGTCTTATTCAGTTGTTCTTGTGGTACTTCTGTCAGTTTGATAATTTGACATACAAACACACTTTGTTTTCAAAGGAAAATAATATGAAGTATAGTATGCACGTGTTTTCATCCCATATACATGTACTGTAACGTTAACACATTTTTCTTTAAACTATGAACAAAATGAAGTTAATTGTGAGGCATTAGGAAATATCCACTCTTCAACGTAAAACTAACTAATATACTCACGTAATTCAATGTCATTTTCTCCACCCCTTGTATTCGGTTGAGGTGTTATATCTATAAAACAACATCACCATATTTAAGTGCTAATCGACAAATTCTCAATTGCTGTTAATGGTAAGTATTAACCGATGCTCTTTTTTTCCTTTTCTCACAAAATACGTACATTTTGTACCAAAAATTAATATCTGAATCGTTAATTACGATTTTGTGTTACCTATGCGTAGCCTTTCGTTGTCCGAACCAGCGCACTGTATTATTTCTACCTGTTTATGCTTGAATAACCAGGAATGAAAAAAATCATCAGTGGAAGGAGAAAAGGTCTTATACAGTCGAGTGTTTATTTGAAAATCAAATTTTAAAGTATTATATCTTTATTAAATTGCAAACAAAACCAAAATTTGATAGAAAATGCGCTTTAACGTGACTAAAAGTGCAAGCATGTCAATCAGATGGCGACTTTCATTTACTGCTTATAAATGTATCAAGATCACTATTATTTGCTGTCGAGTGCGAGTCAAATCTGACGCTCATGCTACATGTACTATTAATTGCTGTTAATTGATATGTGAAAATTGTACTGATACCTACATTCCGAAAATGTACTGATTTCAACAAAAGTTAATATCCGGTCGTGATTTATGTACTGTTTTGATTTTAAGACCGTAAGGCCATATGACAAAAAACCCAACAACATTAGATTCTTTATCTTTATACATGTATAAAACAACGTAGAAACATAACAAATGCATACCTTTTATATATTTTAGTGTACACGTGAATAGTCTGTGCACTGGTTCTATGTAGTTATCATATATAGTTATACTATACTTAAAAGGTACTCTAAAAGTTCTTTTTTCCATGAAGCATATAAAGAAGGCATAAAATATATTGTCTTGTATTATAAAAATGAAACAGAAACATTTCTTTTAATTACATGTCAATAAACCCATGAAAAAAATCGAACTTAACTGTAAAATCCAAGGTTACAGAAATCAAAAGTCAAACGACAGTTATATCCGGATAAAGAAGAGACAACAAAAAACTACAAAAATACAAACACATAAAACAAAATCAACTTGAACAACACGGACTCCACACATAAAATACAAAAGGGTCACATCTTGATACTACGGAAAAGTGGACGATGTCTGCCACTAAATAGTCAGCCGCCGTGATGCCAGTGGTAAGGTCTAAATCGGGTAAAGACAATTGCTTTATATGGTCACGGAAAGATATCAGATTTCATTTGAGAAATTGAAAGACCGTATCGATCAGCCAACTGCTGATGACGACCATAAAACTTTTGTAGTGAAAGAACTTGCTAGTTTCAGAGTAAAACATAACTTTAACTAAAAGAATAAAATACATTTGTACATTTGTTTTGAATTATAATTTTGCACTTTTTTTCCAATTAACAAAAATGTACTAAATTTGTATTGAATTGCCAAAGTTGTCTGATTTGTATGGACAGTATGAACATTTGAATTCTAACATCGAAAAAAGGATATCCAATTGCTTGAAGTAAATTAATCCGAATATCTTTAGAAATACTTTTATTTCAATTGGCACTTTCTATTGTTGTATTGCCTCTTAAATCCAGTTTAGAGTAAAAGGGTATGATAGACAGGTTTTGACATGATATTGCTCTCTTTATCGGTAATCGTGAGTTTAAACGCCCTTTTTGATACATATTGGCTTCAAGGGGTGGTCAGTTTAAAAAAAAGGACATTTCATCTTCCTGTTCTTTACGGTTTCCTGAAAACGTTCAGTCTCGTAAGAGTATAAAAACAATCTGGCAAGGGGATCTAGAGGAGCACAGCTTGTGCCCAATGGAATGCCGATTTGTTGTTGAAAAATCTTTCCTCCAAATGTTACAAACATGTGGTCAATAAGGAAATCAAGCACACTGCAAACTTGAACCAAAGTGTAACAAATCTTATCTTTATAAGATGTTTTGAAAAAAAATGTAGAATTATAAACTAAAACAACAAAGTCCCTTGAATTCAAAACACCTTTTCAATAGTTTTTTTTGTCAGGCGACACTTAGGTGTTCATTTAAATCATAGTTATAGTATGATATAAAATAAGAACTATAAAATGACGCCATTTGGCAAAATCAATTTTTCTATTTGGTCAGGACCAGAAGTTCAGTCTACACAGTACATGTATAAGATACCTTTTGCAAAATGTCAGGCTTGTATCATGATTTTCACACTTTCCTTGATTTCATGGAATACAGTTTATATATTCAACTATGGTTTAAATCTAAGAAGCAGAGGTACCAATGGGGTATCCGAATGTCAAAAGTACGTAAGGGCAGAGACAAAAATAGTAAACAGCAACAAGAACAGAAACAAGAACAGACAACATGTAAAACATAGAAGCACAACAATCACTGAAAACAGACAACATGCAAAACATGGAAGCACAGACATCACTGAATATCAATTATCAACGCGAACTCCAGTCGTAATGAGAGTGGAAGAAGCAGATGTACCAATGGGGGATCCGAATGTCAAAAGTCCGAAAGGACAGAGACAAAACCAGTAAACACCAACAGGAACGGGACAGAAACAGACAACATGTTAAACATGGACACACAAAATAACTGAATATCAGCCAACAACGCGAACTCCAGTCGAAACAAGAGTGAACTCAGGTGCTCCAGAAGAGTAAACAGTTCTGCTTACTGTTGCACACCCGTCGCGTTTGCAACAGTCAATTCAGTGTGTCAAATCCGGTAAATATAAATTAGAGGTCCTAGAATCTATAACCTCCCCAATTCCAAGTCCTTGGGGATACATGAGACGGGAATAGGAATGGGGTGGTGGTAGAGTTGCTTCAAAGTGTTGTGTTGCTTACTATAGTCAATAATTTGAATTCTTGGTAGTCTTATTCAGTTGTTCTTGTGGTACTTCTGTCAGTTTGATAATTTGACATACAAACACACTTTGTTTTCAAAGGAAAATAATATGAAGTATAGTATGCACGTGTTTTCATCCCATATACATGTACTGTAACGTTAACACATTTTTCTTTAAACTATGAACAAAATGAAGTTGAATTTGAGGTATTAGAAAATATTCACTCTTCAACGTAAAACTAACTAATATACTCACGTGATTCAATGTCATTTTCTCCACCCGTTGTATTCGGTTGAGGTGTTATATCTATAAAACAACATCACCATATTTAAGTTCTAATCGACAAATTCTCAATTGCTGTTAATGGTAAGTATTAACCGACGCTCTTTTTATTTCTTTTTCTCACAAAATACGTACATTTTGTACCAAAAATTAATATCTGAATCGTTAATTACAATTTGTGTTACCTATGCGTAGCCTTTCGTTGTCCGAACCAGCGCACTGTATTATTTCTACCTGTTTATGCTTGAATAACCAGGAATGAAAAAAATTATCAGTTAGAGGAGAAAAGGTCTTATACAGTCGAGTGTTTATTTGAAAATCAAATTTTGAAGTATTATATCTTTATTAAATTGCAAACAAAACCAAAATTTCATAGAAAATGCGCTTTAACGTGACTTAAAGTGCAAGTTTGTCAAACAGATGGCGACTTTCATTTACTGTTTATAAATGTATCAAGATCACTATTATTTGCTGTCGTCGAGTGCGAGTCAAATCTGACGCTCATGCTACATGTACTATTAGTTGCTGTTAATTGATATGTGATAATTGTACTGATACCTACATTCCGAAAATGTACTGATTTCAACAAAAGTTAATATCCGGTCGTGCTTTATGTACTGTTTTGATTTTTAAGAAGAGGTAAAATATAATAAAAATGAAACAGAAACATTTCTTTTAATTACATGTCATTAACCCGCGAAAAAAATCGAACATAACTGTAAAATCCAAGGTTACAGAAATCAAAAGTCAAACGACAGTTATATCCGGATAAAGAAGAGAAAAAAAAAACTACAAAAATACAAACACATAAAACAAAATCAACTTGAGCAACACGGACTCCACACATAAAATACAAAAGGGTCACATCTTGATGCTCCGGAAGAGTTGGACGATGTATGCCACTAAAAAGTCAGTCGCCATGACGCCAATGGTGACGTCTAAATCGGGTAAAGACAATTGCTTTATATGACCATGAAAAGATATCAGATTTCATTGGAGAAATTGAAATACCGTATCGATCAGCCAACTGCTGATGACGACCATAAAACTTTTGTAGTTAAAGAACTTGCTAGTTTCAGAGTAAAACATAACTTTAACTAAAAGAATAAAAGACATTTGTTTTGTATTGAATTGCCAAAGTTGTCTGATTTGTATGGACAGTAGGAACATTTGAATTTACACATCGAAAAAAAGAAATGTTCAACTTACACTTTTATTTTTATTTTGAAAATCAGCGTATTTGGATCACCTGATAGAAGTAAGCAAATTTGTACCAAAAGGGTAATCAGTATCATAAAAACGTAAAGACAAAGACAAAACCGGCAGACAAAAAATCATCATAACAAAACAAACTACATAACAACATAAAACACACACACACATAACAACAAAACCACATTCAGCAACGCGAACTCAAGTCGAAACGAGAGTGAACTCAGGTGCTCTGGAAGAGTAAGCAGTTCCTGCTTGCTATAGCACACCTGTCACGTTGCCAAAGACAATTATATTATATACATTCTAAATATGAAATTATTGCGCTATATGTGTGTGTGTGTGTGTGTACTTTTTAAAATCATCAATTTTAATACAATATGTCTTTCCATTATTTATAAACTTTTAAACAAAATATGAATGATAATATGTGAGGTTAGCGAATGAATTTCCTTGTTTTGTAGGTTTTTGTTGTTAGAAAACGGGCTATTTTCAATTTTATCTTATTTTTCAAATATATGATGTCATTAAGCCTTTTAAAATTTATTTTTCCTGATATTAGTCTTCGAATGAATGACGTTGTTAGATTTCTAAAACGGCAGATTATACTCGCACTTGCTAAAATATTAACAGTAAATCATACTTGCATTAACAGCAACTGCTTACTAGCATTAACAGCAACACAAACATACCGTTTTTGGATTGTAATGCACTATCGGGTGTAAGCGAATGAATGGATAGAGAAATGTACGTGGATATTAATTATTAATATTTGTAATTAGGTGTAACACTTATAAAGATGCAAATTATGACAACTTAAACGGGGAGAAATTAAGTTTTTAGTCTGTTGTGTATTTATATAAAATGTGAAATTAATCTATCGTATTCAACATCAATAACGATTCTTAGAATATCGAAAATTATTTTCAAAGTTATTCTCTTTTCATAAAACAAAGGAAAGTAAGTTTTTTAACCTTCAAGGAAAATTTGTCGTCATTCCAGATGTTCATTTTGTCTGATATATCCCTCAATCCAATCAAAGCAGCAGAAAATACGAACCATTAACAGCAATTGAGATTAGCACTGTAATCGGGATGAACTTAAAACAGAGTAAATAAGCCTTGTGTGAATTATGTTTTCCAAGCCAAAACTATCTTCAAGGTTTTTCAGAAAATGCCATTTTTTTCGTAAAATTTTTAAGTAAGCTTAAACTGTGTGTTTTAAAGATACATATTCATTTTCTGTATTGTAGTTAGTGGACTACATGAGCGGAGAGAGAAAATTGCGAGAAGCGGTTGATCTCACGCATCTAGCAAGATGAGGTGCAAGTACGGCTTGGGTCTTGGAGCCGCTCAAGGCCCCCAGAAGCTCTGGGAAATTTAGAACAGAATCCTGCATTCTAGCAGTCTGGAGACAGCTAATTTCAGCGTGAGAAAAAAAAGTTTATATTTAATTATTTCCCATTAAATGTCAATATAAAACTCCGATGTTAATTTACAGATTCTGATTTAATATGTTGCATCTCTTATGAAATCCATACTTTATACATTTGTAGTCACAGTTGGGCAAAAGCATCGAGTTTAATAGTGCATATCGTTTAAGAACACCGATTTTAATAGTGGTTGTTTCTTTTTAAGGTGGGGGTCGCCAGACTCATCTGTAATAGCATCAAATTTCCACACATTTTACACTTCGATTGAAACTATGAAAAATTGACGTAACAATTGTCAAAATGATAACGGTTTTTGTGAGATTTAAATATGGCAGACCTGCGGCCCACATAGATAATTTCTGGAAACATTAGTTCTAGTACGCAAAATCCACAGTTAAAATGTTTTTGTGGGTCGCTTGTCTGCTCATTATATCTTAGCTAAAAAAACATACAAAAATATACAAAGCTTTGAATTATTTTGAGAAAAAGCTACTTTTCATCAAGTTTGATCAGATGCTAAAATGAGATTTGACATTTGCTTTTTTTAAAGCATTCAAATTTATTAACTTTTATTACTTTAGTAGTATTTCATCAAAGAATCATGCAAAATTGAAGAAAAGTGATTCATCGATAAAAAGGCTAAATTGGTTTATTTTTAACAAAAGATAGTTCAAAGTATACAAAATAAGAAATAAAGAACAATTTGCTCATAACTGTCTGGTCCTGGGAGAAATTTTGCAATTTTGTTACAATGGTTTCTATTGAAATTATTGACAGTTTTAAGAGTTATCTCCCTTTTTTAAAATTTTCCAATGCATTCTATATATTTTTTTCTCTAAGGACCAACGCTTGTTTGGAAAAAGAGTACAAAATATCGAATCAGGGTGCTAGTTGGAGTAACATATAAAAAATAAAGTGGTGTAGGCTTTCCACCAATGAATCGCTTTTTGCATGGTTCTTATAAAAAGTGGTACTTAATACTATATAAATCTCTGTTAAGCATTTAATCTCACTTTTTAAACAAGAGGCTCCCAAGAGCCTAAATTGCTCACCTGGTCTTGATGTCAACCCTATATTTTGTAGAGCTAAATGAGCTGAACATTTAAGCAAGCAACAGTTTTTTCTTTATCTACTATAGTTTTCATTGTATAGGCCAAAAACATGAAAAAGGTTATTTAAGGGGCTGTAACCCCTATTAAGGGTCATCTGACAACTTCAATCCTATTGAGACTTTTGTAGAGCTAAATAAACTGAACGTTTAAGCAAGCAACAGCTTTTCTCTATCTGCTATAGTTTTCATTCTATAGGCCAAAAACATGAAAAAGGTTATTTTAGGGGCTGTAACCCCTATTAAGGGTCATCAGACGACTTCAATCCTATGGAGACTTTTATAGAGCTAAATGAGCTGAACATTTAAGCAAGCAACAGCTTTTCTCTATCTGCTATAGTTTTCTTTCTATAGGCCAAAAACATGAAAAAAACATCATTTTAGGGGCCGTAACCCCTATAAGGGGTTATCTGACAACTTCGACCCTATGGAGACTTTTGTACAGCTAAATTAGCTGAACATTTAAGCAAGCAACAGCTTCTCTCTATCTGCAATAGTTTTCATTCAATAGGCCAAAAACATGAAAAAACATTATTTCAGGGGCCGTAACCCCTATAAGGGATCATCTGACAACTTCGACCCTATGGAGACTTTTGTAGAGCTAAATGAGCTGAACATTTAAGCAAGCAATAGCTTTTCTCTATCTGCAATAGTTTTCATACTTTAGGGCAAAAACATGAAAAAACGCTATTTTTCACCTTTAAGGGGCTGTAACCCCTATAAGGGGTTATCTGGCAACTTGGACCAAATGGAGACTTTTGTAGAGCTTTTAATGCTGAAGCAGTAGGGTGGCATCAGATTTCATCTATCTCTTATACTTTTTGATTTACAAGCCAAAAACAGTAGTCTGACCCCCCCTGGTCTATTTTTAGCAACGGCAGCCATGTTTTTCGACGAATCAAAAATCCCCACATCAGTTCTGTGGGGGATACCCTAAGGTACCATCAGACTAAATTTGGTTCGAATCTGTTCAGCCGTTTCAGAGGAGAAGAAGTTGGAAGAAAAGTTAACGACGACGGACGACGACGACGACGACGGACAGCGACGACGGACGCCAAGTGATGGCAATAGCTCACATGGCCTTTGGCCAGGTGAGCTAAAAAGGGAACAAAAAAGACCCTATCATACATTGTCCTTTACAGAAGACCAAATCATCGACATGCTCATCTTTTTCATTGACAACATATTGTTCAGTTTGTAAAATTTTGGCATTCTTGTTTTAGTTGTTTTAAAGGTTTTATTTATTTATATTTCTTATTTAGTTTTTACCTTTTAAATATGGCTTCACCATCCATTTATTGATCTTTTTTATTTATACACAAGCCACAGTGCAACATATTTTATTTATTTTCAGTACACCTAATAATTAATGAGCTAGATGATGCTCAAAAAATCAAAACAAATGCACATGTAATTTAAACTGTCAATAAACCATGGAGGTTGGTCTTATCTATAACAGCTGGAAAGCTTTATGACTGTCGACCAGTCATTTGAAGTGAAATAAGTTTGATTAATAAGATGGACAATCAATAGTGGAAACATCTGGTCAGCGAAGGAGGAGTCTTGCCCTTTACAGTTAACAACTGCCCTGAGATAAGGTCAATATGATGTAATATTTCCTGCAAATTCTGAATTAAGTTGTGCATTTTGGGATATACTTAATGTTTGTGTGGATGGAACTTAGTGTCATCATAAATCACATAGGTCAAATAAATGTGATTTATGATGATCTAAGAATCCAACAGTGCTCCCATGATAGAAACATGGCATTTGATCTAGTAAATGGGGCTCAAAGAAGGAAATTGATATTTTAAGGTTTTTTCCACTTTCATTTTTCAAGAGAAAAGTAAAGTTTGATTGAATTTAGCTCCCACATGAGTACCCCAATGTGGCTGGGTTTTGGATATGTTATTCCAAGGTCTTTTATCAACAAAACCGTGTCTCAGATTTTAAATTAGAGCTTTAGAAAATATTTATTGGTACATTGAGTAGAGTGACCCCTTATGCAATAAACCAATGCACACACAAAGGGCTTTATTGGAGCATGGAATGTGATAGAAAAATTCTGAGACACGGTTTTTGAGGTCATGCATTGTTGATTCAGATGAAATCAATGTTAAAGAGATATTTGTAATGCTAGGAGAGCTAATTTCATATGAGTCAGTTGTGTTGAAAGTTTTAGTTTTGAACAGTAATTCCATCTGTTATAAATTATAGTTAGTTTGTAGGTATCATATTAAATGGTTACATTTCCTCTTAAGCTTTCTTATGATGTCTCATTTATTAAAATTGGTTAAATAATAAGAAAGTTATGCAATAAAAATGACAGCAAAGTTCCAGACAGCAAATTTTGCTACGCTTGACGCGCGTTTCGTCTATTCAAGACTCATTAGAGGCGTTTTACTAAAAATATTGAAAATGCCAAACACTATATGAATATGAAGAGCATAGAACAATAAAACCAAAAATACCAAACTGGGGAACCAAATTATTACTAAGATAATCAACCTATGTCTGCGGTAGGAAGAACCTTAGTGTTTAGACAATTTTGAAATTTAGACGGATAATTTAAAGCTATGATGTGTTCTCTAACTCAAAAGTGTTGGTGCCGGAGCGGGCTAACCTCGGGGAATTAAAACTCCACCAGCAGTGCTAACCTTCACGTTTGTTCGAAATACAAAGGCAACAAAGTTCCAGACAACAAATTTGTTTAAATTCAGATGGTCGGACTGAAACAACCTTTGTATGGTGCTACCTTAATAACAACAATTATGTAACTTCCTTGAACGTAGAAACCAAATTACAGGGCATAGTAATTATTCGGCTTTTTTGAGTGAATAAAAAAACGGAAAGAAAATGAATACGCAAACCGGATACACGTTAACATACAAAAAAAACAAATTTATATAAAAAAATATATACCAAGACGCTGCTATGCCTTATTTAGCAACCAATTGTGTAGTTTGGACTGTACATACATGTTGACTGAGAAAAGTCGTATAATATCACCCATTTCATTAAAGTTGTTGTTTATTTATATATTGAAGTAGAATAGAAATAAATAGATATAGGTATTACTGTTTAAGTGTTTTTTTTTCGCGAGTATCTAATTTTTGCTTTTTTTCGCGTTAGCTTGCAGATCGCAAACATCAGAGCGCGCGAAAAAACAAATGAAATAAAACATGTTTTATTGTATATATTTGCATATAAGTAATCGATTAAATTTCGCAAAAAAGATCCTTCGTATTTATAAAAAAATCGCATAATTTTGCTCCCACGAAAAAAAAACCAACTGAATAAATACGGTATGGATACACCGTATTGCAAAATCGATTGTGTTTTGTTGTCTTGAATGCCTGTATAACTTCATTGACGTCACGCAATGTCATTTTCTCCATCCGGTGCATTGCGTGGATGTATGTTTGTTCTACAAAACAACTTACAAAATAGTAAAGTAGCAGTACAAACGTTTTGTTTTGCTCGTTTCAAATGTCTGATAACATGTTGTCATTTTCCAATAAAATGTCAATAGCTGTTCTTTTTGATAATTTTATATCATAAAAAAAAAGTATTGACTATTAGATATTTCTCTAATTGACTGTTTGACAGATGAACTGGGGGTTGGTTGGACAAGCAATAGGCCCACATCCACGGCTACAACACTGTCTAAGGAGGAAATCAAAGACAATCACAAATCTGTCATTTCCTCATTCGGCCTTTCTCTTGTTGGCAATAATGATGACATTCCATCCCTATATTAGATTCCTAAATTACATAAAAATCCATACAAACAGCGCTTCATTTCAGGGTCATCCAAATGTACAACTAAGCCTCTTTCAGTTCTGTTGACTTCAATACTTACGGCAATAAAATCCAGCCTTCAGAAATATTACGAGTGTTATTATTCTAGAAATAGTGTCAATCAAATGTGGATCCTGCAGAATTCGAGAAAACTGATAGAGATTCTTAACTCTAATTCAGTTTCATCTTGTTACAGCATCAAAACATTCGATTTCTCCACATTTACACTTCTACTCCACATGGCCAACTGAAATCGCGATTGGCACAGCTGATTCTATAACGTCATATCACTTCCGGGACTAAATGAGATTGTGTTGCGCATGACTAACCATCAATGTGTTGTAAGCGTTCGAAGAGAACGGACGTTGTCCAATTTTCTCTTCCTAACCATAATTTATTTATCGAAAAATAAAATTGAACGTTGTTCAATACTTTTGTTTACATATCGTAAACAATATTGTAATATTGTCGTTAAATTAAAAGCCGATTTACGACTGTCGTAAATTGACGAGTACCCGGATGATGCGGGAAAAGATGGCTGAAAAAATGGTTCAGAAAAAACTTAGTGGCCAAACAAATGAGGACGATGTCCCTGAATTAGACATGGAAGAGAACAAAACTTCCAAAAAGAAGGCCAATAGTACAACTAACGCTGTTAGTGAAAGAAAAGGACCTGGTAAACGTTCCGACAAGGTTCAAAACAAGCCAAATGTGAATGAAACACGTGCCCCTTCACCGGTGCCGAGTACATCGGGTTTGACAAGAAAAACCAATGTAAGGGCTGAGAGTCCTTCTCAAGACAATGAAAATATTGTTCTTACAATGCTTAAATCTATTCAAGAAAACCAGAAAATTCAAGATAAGAAAATCAATGATTTGGCAAATAAAGTGTCTGAAATTTCAGAAGGGTATTATGATTATGACAATGATTACAATGAAGAGTATGATGAAGAGAATTATGATAATGACAATCATGAACAAGTAGATGATAATGACAATGTCATCGAACCCCCACCCAAAAAACAAAGAACAGAATCTGAAAATGAAAACACTGAGGGAAAAACAAGCAAATTTTCTAACATGTCAAAGAGGTCCAAAGTTAAGGATATTGTTGGTGAGAAAATTGATGAAATTTTGGCAAAAAATGTCACAAATCTATTT
The DNA here is from genome assembly GCA_963971305.1 of Arcuatula senhousia. Taxonomy (NCBI): domain Eukaryota; kingdom Metazoa; phylum Mollusca; class Bivalvia; order Mytilida; family Mytilidae; genus Arcuatula; species Arcuatula senhousia. Next base: position 9,534,094 of record OZ020313.1, read on the forward strand.
TTAAATGGTATGGACGAAGAACAGTATAATGAATTAGTAAAGGATGAAAATAATCCTAGACCAGAAAATTGTGAGGCTCTAAGAATTGTAAAAACAAATCAACTAGTATGGGATGTGCTTTCCCCGTTCACACAAACCTGTGACAGAAAGTTACAAAACATCGAAAAAACTGTTATTAAAGCTGCCACAATTTTGACAAATACAGTTGATAAAATGGCTAAAAGTGAGAACATTGATGATAATATGTTTGATATGTGTAATGATACTATTGCTCTATTAGGTCATGCAAATAGGCAAATCAATTTAGTAAGAAGAGAAATTATGAAGCCTGAACTTGATTATAATTATTCACACTTGTGTGCACAGGCTGTGCCGTATACAGGATATTTATTTGGCGATGATGTCTCTAAGACTGCCAAAGACATTGAAGACACTAGGAAAATAGGCAATAGATTAGGTGGCACTTATGGCACAGGCAGGGGTTACTCAAGAGGCTATAGAGCTAGAGGACTCCGATACAGAGGTAGAGGTGGTTACCGTGGTACTTATCGTGGTGGTTATCGAGGAACTAATAGGCCTACTGGTGACTACTCAAAAAACATGAAGAGGGGAGGTTCAGCCTCAACCTCCAGCAGAGGGCAGAGACATTAGAAAAAGTTAGTCAGACAAATGAGGTTAGTAAAAATAAAGACATTTTTCAAGCAGGTAGATTGAAAAATTTTGTTAATAATTGGAAAAAACTCACGTCTGATGCAAAAGTTTTGGATATAGTTAAAAATTGTCATATTGAGTTAGAAAATGAAAAAGAAATAGATTTTAATCATAATACATATCAATCAGTATTTAGTACAGATCAATTTATGATTGTTGAACAGGAAATTGAAAAACTTTTAGATAAAAAAGTCATTATTGAGGTTCAAGAATGTCAAAATCAATTTTTATCACAAATTTTTCTAAGACCAAAGCCAAATGGGGAGCAAAGAATGATTTTAAATTTGAAAAAAATTAATAAAAATGTAAAATATCACCATTTTAAAATGGATACATTTGAGTCTGCTATTAAGCTTATCACAAAAGGAACATTTATGGCATCTGTAGACTTGAGGCATGCATATTATAGTGTTCATATGGCTCCAGAACATCAAAAATATATAAGGTTTAAATTTAATAACAAAATTTATCAATATACCTGCTTGCCGAATGGGTGAGCTTGTGCACCAAGATACTTTACAAAACTAATGAAGCCTGTTTATGCAAAACTTAGAAGTTTAGAGTTTGTAAATATAGGATACATAGATGATAGTTTTTTGTGTGGAGACACTGAAAAAGAATGTGAGAAAAATGTGTCTGAGACAACCTCATTAATGGAAAACCTGGGTTTTATGGTAAATGAAGAAAAATCTGTTTTTATTCCACAAAAAAGAATTAAATTTCTTGGTAATGTTATTGATTCAGAAGAAATGTCAGTGTTCTTACCATCTGAAAAACAAGAAATTATAATTACAGAATGCAAAAATTTGTATGAGAGAAATAAAGACAAAATAAGAAGTGTAGCTAAGGTTATTGTTAAGGTTAAGGTTAATCGTCTCAACATTTTCAGCAGTTGAGTATGGCAAACTATATTATAGAAAATTAGAAAATGAAAAAATATTTGCTTTAAAAAGATCATTAGGGAATTATGATGCTTACATGCCAATTACTTCAGAAATGAAAGAAGAGCTACATTGGTGGTTCACAAATATTAAGTCGCAGAAAAGAAAAATAACACATGGGGTTGCAGACAAAATTTTAAATACAGATGCATCTCTTCAAGGTTGGGGTGCTGTATTGCTTGATCAGAAAATTGGTGGTAGATGGACCCGGGAAGAACAAGAAAAGCACATTAACTATCTTGAAATGTTAGCTATCCTTTATGCTCTAAAAACTTTGTCTGAGTCTGTTAAAAATTGTCATATAAAAATTCTAACAGATAATTCAACTGCTGTCTCCTACATAAATAATATGGGAGGTTCAAAATCCAAAGATTGTAATGTTATAAGTAAAGAAATCTGGCTATGGTGCATACAAAATAATGTTTGGCTCTCATGCTCCCATATTGCTGGTAAAAAGAATAAAGAGGCAGATGAAAAATCTCGAAATTTTGATGATAACTTGGAATGGCAATTGAATTCAAAAATTTTTAGAAAAATTTCTAAAAAATGGGGTAAACCAGATATAGATATGTTTGCCTCGAGATTAAATAACCAAGTAAAAACATTTTGCTATTGGAAACCAGATCCATTTGCCACTTTTATTGATGCTTTTACAGTTGATTGGAGTAAATTTGACTTAATTTATATGTTTCCTCCTTTCAGTCAATTTGGATCTTCAGAGGATAAAACTATTAGAAGTCAACGCGATAGTGGTTGCACCCCTCTGGCCAACTCAACCTTGGTTTACGCGCCTAATGGAACTGTTGATAGACCAACCCTTACTGATAAAGCAGAAGAAAGACATGATATGCATGCCGCACAAAGACCTAGTTCATCCTTTACAAGACAGTCTAAAACTGATGATATGTCGTGTGTCCGGCAAAGATACAGAGAACAAGGTTTTTCTAGAAAAACAGTTAAGATTCTCATGTCTTCATGGAGGTCATCTACTAAAAAACAATACCAGTCGTTCATTAAAAGATGGATTCAGTACTGTAATAAAAGGGAAATTAGTTTTCTTCAACCTGATATAGAAGATGTTTTAACATTTTTTACAAATTTGTTTGATTCAAACTTAGGTTACAGTTCCATTAATACGGCCAGAGGGGCACTATCGTCTTTAGGAATAAAGATTGAAGATTTTATTATTGGAAAGCATCCTTTAGTTATACGATTTTTAAAAGGTGTTTATAATTTAAGACCGTCGTTACCACGTTATACACATACATGGGATGTAGAGCAAGTTTTAACATTGTTGAGAAAACTATCACCAGTGAAAGGTTTAAGTTTAAAAGATTTAACATTAAAGTTGTGTATGCTGATTGCATTGACTCATGCTACAAGAACCCAATCGCTTCATTTGTTATCTGTACATAATGTAAAAAAGTTGAGTTCGGAATATATTTTTCAATTTGAGGGATTGTTAAAACAATGTCGCCCAGGATATAAAAGTCCTGTTTTATCTATTAAACCATATCCTCCAGATAGGAGATTGTGTACATATACTGTGTTAAAAGAATATTTGTTACGTACAGACGCTTTGCGCAAACATTCTAAGTTGTTTATCAGTTATATAAAACCACATGCAGAAGTTTCAAAAAGTACTATTGCCCGTTGGTTAAAGACATTTATGTTCAGATCTGGAATTGACACTACTATGTTTCAAGCTCATTCAGTAAGATCTGCTGCATCATCAAAAGCAATGAAAAATTTGGTTCCTATAAATGTCATTATGGAAAAGGCAGGATGGTCCAATGCTTCGACTTTTGCAAAGTTCTACAATAAGCCAGTTCAAAATCTTCGCTCCTTTGAGGATGCTGTTTTACAAGGGTCTAACTAAAGGTTAGTGACTTTACATTATGTACATATAGTTTTATTGTATGTTTTTTGCAATATATACTTTAAAGTCTCATTTAGTCCCGGAAGTGATATGACGTAATAGAATACCTAAATTAAACGAGACTTACCTTGGTTAAGTCGATGTTTGATTGGGATTCTATAAGTCATAGAATCACTGAAGGGATTAAATGCCACCCTGCCCACCCGGCAGCTTTGGTGTTATAAGTAATATAACAATTTATTAAAGGTTTAAACTAGTTCTTCTATATATTGCCAAAAACCTTTGAGAATTGATGGTTAGTCATGCGCAACACAATCTCATTTAATCCCTTCAGTGATTCTATGACTTATAGAATCCCAATCAAACATCGACTTAACCAAGGTAAGTCTCGTTTAATTTAGGTATTAAACGCAGCTTTAAAAAAAAATGGAAAACGCAAGTACAAATATCTAGTAGTCGATTATACCAAGACTTACTTTGTCATCAATGAGTCTAAGAAAAAAAAACAAATTTACAGAAGTCCAAATAATCGACATGCTCAACTTTCTTATTGACAACATATTTGTTCAGTTGGGTAGACGTATTTTTCAGCAAACAATAGGGATTCCAATTGGCACTTATTGTGCACCTTTACTTGCTGATTTGTTTCTTCATTCATATAAAGCAGACTTCTTACAATCTCTTCTTGACAAAAAAGACCGAAGACTAGCTCTGTCTTACAACCGTTATATTGATGGTGTCCTTTCACTAAACAATTATCGATTTGGTGACTTTCTCCATCTCCTATATCCCCAGGAGCTCGAGATTAAGGACACAACGGACTCTAGGAAGTCTGCTTCAAATTAAGATCTACATCTCGAAATTGACTCTTAAGGAAGACTTTCAACAAGGCTCTATGACAAACGTGATTACTTCAACTTTCCAATCGTCAACTTTCCCTTCTTGTGTAGCAACATTCAGTCCGCTCCAGCTTATGGAGTCATCGTATCTCAATTGATTGGTTACTCCAGAGCATGCAGGACTTACATCGATTTCCTCAGCAGAGCGACACGTCTGACGCAAAAATTGCTCACACAGTGTTATGTTGCTCCTCGGTTGCTGTCTTCACTCAAGATATTTTACGGAAGACATCATGCACTTATAGACAAATATGGGATTTCCATCTCTCAGATGAGTGCAGATGTTGGTTTGTCATAGGGTTTTGTTTTGTCTTCCTTTACCGGATTTGACACGCTGAGTGGACTAGTGGCAAACGCGACGGAACTGTTTACTCTTCTGGAGCACCTGAGTTCACTCTTGTTTCGACTGGAGTTTGCGTTGTTGATTGATATTCAGCATTTTGTGTTTCCATGTTTTACATGTTGTCTGTTTTTCTCCCGTTCTTGTGTTCTTGTTGGTGTTTACTGGTTTTGTCTCTGCCCTTTCGGACTTTTGACACTCGGATACCCAATTGGTACCTCTTCTTCTCTCAACAACACGCGAACAAACGAAAGATCCCGTAACTCGACGTGTCTCGATATAAGGCTAAAACGGGGAGCTCTTATTTCAGATTATTGTTATTCACTATTACGCAAGGCAGAGTAACAGAAAACCAATCATAAACACGAAATAATATTTTGCAATACAACTGTTTCAAAAAAATAGCCATAATAGGATCTACCAATATTTGCATAGCCCGGGCTCGACCAATTTCAATTTACATAAGCTACAATGTACATACAAATGTAGTTCCTTCAGTGCGGCGGTCAATTTGGTTGCGTATATGTACATGCATGTCTGATCTGCTTTCGTTTTTTTACCATGCTAATGAAAAGGAAAAATGGTTGCAAAAGTTGTCGCGCCACAACCATGTGTAATGTCAAATAAGTCCTAAAACTGTAAGTCATAAAACAAAAACAAATCTTAATTTCCTATACATGAGTGCGTCCTTGCAACACTATATGGGTTGTATGAAGGTGATGCGCATGAAATGATAATACAATTTACATGAAATATGAAATAATAATGAGAAATATGAGGTGGGGTTGGAAATAAAGAAACAAAAACGGGAAAAAGGGAGAGGTTTGTAGGAGCTGATATTTTAGTCAATGAACTACTTGGCGGTCACCACTTTGGCCCCGCATTGTACGGTTTATATACATTTATTTTTATGAACAGTTTTACATGTTTAATATATAAAGTATCTCTCAGGATAATACATAATTAGTCCTATCTTTTTGCACCAATATCAACTGTTTTTGTGTACCCAAAGGGTCTGAATTAATCAGTTTCAAAGTACTAGTGTATAATGATCTACATAAATACATATAAGACAAATAGAAGAACGGCACTTGGTCTTTATTTATCTGAATATCAGATCCCTCTTTTTCATGATTAGTGATATTTTTACTTTTATCAAGAGCTATTTTTTCTGATTGCAGTTAATATGTCTTTTATATGAATAGTTTGTTTGATGTACGTTTCCTCCTTGTACAATTTTTAATTTGTTTTATTAAATCATATCATTTTCGGAAATGTTGCTAAGCACGATAAATTTTCTGTCATTTACTGAGTGCATCTCCGAAAAGATCAAAATGGACTTAAACTTGACAAATAAGCTAAAACGAATAGTGCTGGAACTGCATTACGACGTTTATCACTATAAGTGTACAAATTACAAAGGTGAATGTTAGGTTTTTAAAGTCAAATCATGGTAAATTCTTTGTGTTGGAAAGACGAGCGGATGAATGAACCTACGGAAAGCGATTATATAAATGTGTTCCTGTAGTAAAATATAGAATATGGTGATCTGAAAGTATTGCTGACATATATATTTTTTAGTCTGCCTGCTGTTATCATGATTAACATGTTAAGCAGCATTTTGAAAGCATCTTTAATTTTTCATTACATTGTTGATGTAATGTAATAAATGTTTCCATTAATAAACAAACGTTCAACATGATATTAATCAAATTTTTAAAAAATCCAATGTAACTTGACGAAATTTTACTTAGCTATACGAAGAACAAATTACTTGTTTAATTTATGATTTTTGACACGCATAACACAAAAAAATATGCTTGTCTACCATTAAATTTGTAATATTAAAAGCTCGATACCCAGAAAAGGTTAGTTAGCCGTTAATTTGCATGTTTTCGTATACTTAAATAATGCATCTCTCAAGATAATACATAATTAGTCCTATCTTTTTGCACCAATATCAACTGTTTTTGTGTACCCAAAGGGTCTGAATTAATCAGTTTCAAAGTACTAGTGTATAATGATCTACATAAATACATATAAGACAAATAGAAGAACGGCACTTGGTCTTTATTTATCTGAATATCAGATCCCTCTTTTTCATGATTAGTGATATTTTTACTTTTATCAAGAGCTATTTTTTCTGATTGCAGTTAATATGTCTTTTATATGAATAGTTTGTTTGATGTACGTTTCCTCCTTGTACAATTTTTAATTTGTTTTATTAAATCATATCATTTTCGGAAATGTTGCTAAGCACGATAAATTTTCTGTCATTTACTGAGTGCATCTCCGAAAAGATCAAAATGGACTTAAACTTGACAAATAAGCTAAAACGAATAGTGCTGGAACTGCATTACGACGTTTATCACTATAAGTGTACAAATTACAAAGGTGAATGTTAGGTTTTTAAAGTCAAATCATGGTAAATTCTTTGTGTTGGAAAGACGAGCGGATGAATGAACCTACGGAAAGCGATTATATAAATGTGTTCCTGTAGTAAAATATAGAATATGGTGATCTGAAAGTATTGCTGACATATATATTTTTTAGTCTGCCTGCTGTTATCATGATTAACATGTTAAGCAGCATTTTGAAAGCATCTTTAATTTTTCATTACATTGTTGATGTAATGTAATAAATGTTTCCATTAATAAACAAACGTTCAACATGATATTAATCAAATTTTTAAAAAATCCAATGTAACTTGACGAAATTTTACTTAGCTATACGAAGAACAAATTACTTGTTTAATTTATGATTTTTGACACGCATAACACAAAAAAATATGCTTGTCTACCATTAAATTTGTTATATTAAAAGCTCGATACCCAGAAAAGGTTAGTTAGCCGTTAATTTGCATGTTTTCGTATACTTAAATAATGCATCTCCATTGTTACGTTCGTAGAGTTTCTTTCGTTAGTGTCTTGTTGAGAAACCTCTCAGACTTATATTACCATCTTTTTTAACTAACCGAACTCACAGTTTCAAGTTTAATATTGTTTTAAATTTGTTCCTTTGTAAAATGGTTTTCTTCTTTAATATAAGAGCAAATGTGCAACAATATGTGATGACTTGTATAGGATATTTCTTCAACATACCCTCTCTTCGACCTTTTTTCTTCCAGGATAAACCAACAACCAATCCTGCCACTAACAAACCACACAAAGTCACCACGGCAATTCCTACATAAAACCCTAAAATGAAATGAAGTCAAAGCATATCGATGGGATACTAGCACAGATGTTAGTATATATATGTTACACATTACTATATTCACAATAAATATAACTTTTTTCAAAATTACAAATACCAAAACGCGGGTATAAACGGTTAATGTGGATATGCTATATATCGATATTTCAAGGAATAACATCTCATCAGTAGCATTTGAATCAAAACATTGGAAGGTCAAATTCCAAAACTGTTGAAAACGAAAAGTACTCAAAACTCAAACGTTCGAACAAGGAAGCCAAATCCAGCACCAATGATATCGACAATAAGCATTACAAGGAAAGAAGCCTGGTGTTTTTAATTATTTTGAATGTAAAAAGCGGAAATTTCAGCGACAAATATATAAGAAATTTTATGGTAAATCGTGTCAGACAAGTCTGACGACCAGGCTTGTGATTACCCTCGGGGACTTCTGGTCCACCAGCAGTGGTTATCACCCAGTGGTTTCAAAATTACAAATACCAAAACGCGGGTTTTAACGGTTAATTTGGATATGCTATCTATCGATATTTCAAGTTAGTTAGTTAGTTAGTTATTGCTTTACTCCCAAGCAGCACGATTTTGGCTATATCCGGGAGATGAACATGAAAATGGTGATACAATGAACATGAAATGATGATGAAGTGGAGGAAATGGGGACACAAGGCCAATCGGGTAGGAGAGTTTTGACTGCCACTGGAAAAAGGAGTGATGGGTAGGGACGGGAAATTTAGCCTCCTGCATGGGGATCCTACGGGTCCTACTCTTACCGAGACCTGCAACAGGGTTCTTTAACGTGCGAGGAACGTGACATTTTTCCCAACACGGTGCACCACTATGGTTTTCGGTCAGGTTTTCCGCATTATCGCCTGACGACCCCGCATCTCTCGATGTCAGGGCTGCCCCATTCAACCATCTGGGGCACACATCCCAGTCGCTTTGTGGGCAAAGCGGCCTGACCCCGATGTCAGGTTTCTGAGCGCTCTTTAGTGGACTTTTACCGACAAGCTTAGCGCTGCTGCGGGCCTTTTCGCCTCCCGGGCCCCGCACGGGATCGATATTTCAAGGAGTAACCTCTCATCAGTAGCATTTGAATCAAAGCATTGGAAGGTCAAATTCCAAAACTGTTGAAAACGAAAAGTACTCAAAACCAAAACGTTCGAACAAGGAAGCCAAATCCAGCACCGAGGATATCGACCATGTGCTTTACAAGGAAAGAAACCTGGTGTTTTAAATAATTTTGAAATTTCAGCGACAAATATATTCGAAATTTTATGTTAAATCGTGTCAGACAAGTCTGACGACCAGCCTTGTGATTACCCGCGTAGACCTCTGGTCCACAAGCAGCAATGAAGGAATCATTCTCAAGCGTATGTCAACAATATTTTGTCGCATTTTTGAACCCGAAATACATGTATCACCAAGTTATTGTCTTACCAAAAACAGTTTACATAAAAAAAGTTTTTGTCGCAACGTCGATCGGACAAACATGAGCATATATAAGCTGTGTGGTGGACATTTTAATAATAAAAGTCAAATTGCATTAAAATCTTCATTGAAATGAAATTGGGTAAAGATCTGACATTTTAAAGCCATTGTCACAATGAACCACGATCTTACTACCATCTTGATTTTTTGATAAATCATGTAACATCGTAGTGCTGTAGTCCTGGCGTCGTGGTGTGTAACAACCCGGTTTGTAATAAAGTTGCACTTAGTAATAAAAATTTCAAATACGTTATTTTGTTTAAAATTCTTTGTTATCGTCACCTCATCAACGCATAAAGTCCCAAATTAAACATTTTATTTCTATTAACTATTTAATTTCACGTTTTATTTGAATATCTTTTCTATTACAAACTGCGTTAAAGCTACCAACCCAGTTTGTAATAAAGTTGCAGTTTGTAATAACCCACTTTGTAACAAAGGAAAATTCATAAGACCATTTAAAACTAAAACTTTGCATGTACTTTTTTGCTTGTTGCTTTGTTGAAGCTGTTAGATAATTGTGATGAATTAAACACAAAAGGATAACTTAGAAATAATCTAATTAAATAAATATATGCGTGAAATCATTTTAAAACAAGAGGCTCCCAGTAGCCTGAATCGCTCACCTGGATTTGATGTCAACCCTACGAAGACTTTTGTATAGCTAAATAAGCTGAAAATTTAAGCAAGAAAAGGCTTTTCTCTATCTGCAATAGTTTGCATTCTTAATAAGCCAAAAAAACACTATTATTTAAGGGCTGAAACCTCTCTAAGGGGTTTTGATTCTGAAGCGTCTAAGATCCCTCGGATTTTTTCTATCTGTTATGGTTGCTGAGTTATAAACCATTTTAAGTGATTTTACCAGGTGTTCTATCTTTAGTAACAGCGACCATGTTTTTATTGAATTATTTTAAAATGGGGATCTTTTGTTGCCAACATGTCATATATCATCCTGCAAAGTTTCTGTTAAATTGGTTCAGTGGTTTCAGAGAAGAAGGTTTTTGAAATTGTTAACGGACGACAGACGTCGACGGTCGACGGACGACGACGGACGCATAGTGATGGCATAAGCTAAAATGGTCTTTGGCCAGGTGAACTAAAAAAGAAGTTCTGTAAGTAAATGCTCACTAGTGATCCTCCGCTTTCACAACTATACCATGTGTAAAATATATGGCTATAGGATGAAAATCTCAATATTTTAAAAATATTAAGTATTCTGTCATTTGAGGCGACTAGGGACCCCCTCAGAGCCCTCTCAGGTTTCAAATGATTTGTCTTACCATTATGACTAGGAATATAATATGGTTATAGGATGGGGATATCAATGGTTTGCATAAAACATGTTTTATAAATATGTAATAATTCTGTTCACTCCAAATCATCGAAAAAAAGGAAATTTTTCTTTTTATTTTGTTACTACAAACTGCGAAGAAGGTGTCAACCCAGTTTGTAATAAAGTTGCAGTTTGTAATAACCCACTTTGTAACAAATATGAAATCATCAGACTTAATCGTCATCAATATCACTTGACGCATAAGTCTGTAAAGATTCGAGGTCTATTGAAGAATTTCATAATACCTTTCCCACACAGGTTTTTGTCAGTCCAATAAGTCCCAAAACAGTAAAAAACAAGATGCTCGCTTAGGAATAAAGCGCCATTCGATTCCTCTGTTGGCAAGTATTCGCTGAACCATTTCTGATGCTAAAACATGTCTCAAGTGTTCGGCTTCGGCAACAAACGTAGTCGCATTGTCGCTCATTACGATTTTCGGTACTGACTTCCGAATTGTGAATCTTCGAAAGGCTTGCAGAACGTCTCTTCCGATAAACTTGTGACGACTTCTAAATGAATCGCCATCGTGGCGGCACATTTGAATAAGCAAATATATGCTTTAGATATGACTTTGTAACAATTTCTAATGTTTAGCGCTATCCTTTAGCTGGCCCCCAAATCCCTACCCTCAATTGGATGTTGTTGTAGTTAATTATCAAATGTTAGACAAACGTAAACACCCTTTTGGAAACTCTAGACTTGTTGTTTTTACACCGTTTCTTCTTCGTCTTTACATTATTCTTTTTTAATTGATCGTGAAAGTTTCCGGAAACTTTAACCAACAAAAAATTGTATGAACATTCTGATATTTGGCATACTGAATATTTGAGTTTCAAAGTTTTCTAATATCGATTTTGAAATGTACAAAATGGCCGCCATTTTCGGCTTTATTTCAATATTCTCCGATTTTATCGAAGTTATTTATTTTATAGTTTTAAATGATGGCGAGTATAGGCAAGCAAAAAAACTTTACCCCACAAAAAAATTCTTAAAAATCAATATGTACCCATACAGGAAGTGTTAATTACAAAAATGAGATTTTCCGGGGTCCAAAAATGCAAAAATGCAAAATCGTTCGAGTTGAACAGAATTTGGCATTTTAAGGTTTCAAAAGACGGCGAATAAGCACACGATGTCAAAATTGATGTAAGAGTGACGTTTGGAAGACATTTTGTGCTGGGCATTCCCACTAAAGGTAATCTATCGTTGAATGGATTCCTAAATTGCATAAAAACTCATACAAGCTGAAGCAAAAATTAATTCATTGGTCTGACACATGTACCACTAAATCTCACTAGTATTACTGATATATCAAGCAGGAAATGCTTTACTTTTTTTCCTGTCCGTCCGTCTTTCCGTCTGTCAGTCACAAAGATTGTCAGCGCAACTCCCCTGAAACTACTGACCAGAATTCAACGAAACATGGTATGCAGGAAAGAAGCTATGTATAATTGTGCATGTTTTCGGGAAATTTTGATCCTCAAGTTTTGTTTTAGTTATGGCACGTTGAACTTAGAAATTTCCTTAAAATCCTCTTTTATAACCTCGTCAGCGAAACTTCTAAAAAATACTGAACCGATTTCACAGATACACGATTCTAATCGCATTATTACGCGTTGCTAGTGCGTAAATTCGCGTTCATATCGCGTTGTTACGCGTTTCTAATCGCGTAATAACGCGATGCCTGCGTATAATAACACGATGCTAGCACAAAATTCACGTAGCTCGTTTCTTATCGCGTCATAGTGCGTTCCTATCGCTTAATAAAAAATAATGTATATAGTTTTGTCTTGCCTGCAAAACCGAGCGGGACCAAACTGGCAACGGCGGTGGCGTTAACCATCAAGATTTATATTTATGAGGGCCTTCCTATCTGAAAAAAAATGTTAGTCCTAGGTCGATGAAACTGCTCAGCGTGTGAACCTGAATACAACGCGTACATCTCAACATATGGGGACGGATATTAGTTGTTTAGGGGGTGGAGATTTCAAGCGGTGAATAACGGCTACGTCGACCATCTTTTTGTAATTTCATCAAATTAAGAATATTTCAAGTAATATAAGATGCATTGCGGAACGGAGGCATTATCAGACGTTTATTTGAGACACAGCAGTAAAAGATATTTTCATGATTTCCCTTATAAACATCTTGCACAATCTGTGCACTCCCTTGAATTTTGTCTTGCCGATGTTTATTTGACTGTAGCAGATTGAAATATACAAAGGTACAGTCGGTTTCTGCAGCTTATTTGACAGATCATAACATATGCATCTTATGTCAATCATTTCTGTCTTAAAAATCATCAAGGAACATTTCGTAAATTGCGAAAAAGGGAAGTTGACACAGGGGACAGAAATGAAGGTTTTCAAGGGGACAGGGAGCAAATATGTATAACACGAAAGTTCTTTGCACCAAAAGTAAAGGTAAAAGGTAAAGGTAAGATTTATTTAACGTCGGTGAGTACACATCAGTGATGTGATGTGTACACAAGTCAAACAATTAACATAAGCTCTGAAGAGCTTTTGACCGACGGCAAGATTAACGACCGTTTGGCTAATATGAGGCCCTTGCATGGTCGCCAGACTTGAGTGGGAGGAAAGCCCGATATTCCAAGCTGGAAAATCGGTGAAACCCACGAGCAACGGTAGGTGTCTGGAAACCTTGACACGTGTGGGGCTCGAACCCACAGATGTGTCGACCTGTGATTTAAAGTCCAGTGCCTTAACCACTCGGCCACCGCACTCCGATTTTATTTTAAAAAATGCAAATGGTGCTTACATTCTAGAAATTCAAAGATATTGGTAAAATAACGTGTACAATATTATATCTATAATCTATTTGGCGGTTGTATGTTACCATATATAGTATGGTATGCTTGATCATGCATGTAACTTTACCCTTGTTACATGTGAGTGATTTATTCTTCCTGTGATTTTGAACATTTGTATTAGACGTTCACGCACAATCATCGGTCATACCATCATTTTAAACGTCTACTAAGTTTGATAAACTAAAAAAGTCACAGAAGGCATGGAAATAGTCACAAAATTAGCAAAATTGATTTTCTTTGCAAATTTACAGAAAATGCTTTTTAGCTCATCTCACGAAAGTGAGGGTGCTTATGTGATACCCCCGGCGTCGGCGTCTACACCCACTTACAGAAAAAATGTCAAAATCCATACATGCTAGGCACAATGCATGCTTCGAATGCTGGCTGTGACCTATATTTTCCGCATGGATGACCACTTACAGAAGAATGGTTAAAGTTCATTCCCGCTTACTGACAAGTGCCACATCAATTATATTGGTATAGTATGTGCACCTAGTGATGCTAAGCACAATGCATGCTTCGGATGCTGACGTAGATCTATATTTTCCGCATGGATGACCACTACTGGTGATTTTTTCGTGTGTTTTTTATGTCTTTATGTATCACGGTCTCTAGTATTTTGAACGTTTTCAATTTTAACTGTGTGTTACTTATGTGCTTTGTTGGTAATGAATAGGGTGAGGGTCGGCAAAGAAATATATTTTCTCTACTACATGTTATATGTACAAGGAATCTGTATCAAACCTTTTTTGTACTCCACCTCTAAATGATTTTTGTCCAGAAGGGGTCTTTCTTTCACTTTTTCGGATAAGTTTTGAATATTACGTATTATATTTTTCATGTAGGACCAATTCAAAAGCTAAACGAGCCACGACCACTGGTAACTGTGAAGCTGTTAGCTGTTTAGGAGATTTTTTTAATGTGGATTTTGTCGCGTCACTTATTCCACATATCATTTTCTTTTCTAAGCTGCGATGAACTTTTTCTATGAAACTATTTCTGTTGACCTTTAAATTTTCTTTTAGAAACTCTTGTTAAAACGCACGGGGTTCAATTCAATAGGAAGAAACAAAGACGTACCAATTGGATATTCGAATGTCAAAAGTCCGAAAGGGCAATGACAAAACCCGTTAACACAACTGACAACAACACAAACACTCAAAAACAACCGAATAGCAAACAACAGCTCGAACTATAATCATAAAGAAATTAAACAGTCAGATGCTTCGGTAGTGTAAGCATTTGCTGCTTGTTGCACCACACCCGTTGGGTTGCTAACGACCCAAAAAAGGCGAATAAATTTATCCTATGAAAAACCAACAGCTCTGTACTCATCCGATAGATAGAAAATCCTCATTTGCATGATGTTTTCAATATGATTTAAGTAATGACGTTCTTTAGACAACAATCGAAAAGCAACATAACCCTGTTTCATAAATTCAGACCAGAACCTCGACTTTGCTGGTGACGCATCAGATTATGCAAATTTACAAAATTATATCAACCATCAACCTCTTATTCGTGTTCTACAAAACTACAACCTATATACTGTAAAGACAAAAAACATGAAATACAACAATAAATCAGAACGCAAAAGAATACACTAAACAAGATTGAAGGGACATGCATGATCAAACAAATCTGTCAAATAAACGCCTGGTAATGCCTCCGTTCCGCAATGCATCTTTTATTACCTGAAATATTCTTTATTTGATGAAATAAGACACAGAAGGTCGACCCCGTTTGAAATATCCGCCCCCTTAACAACTTATCTCTGTCCCAATATGTTGAGTTGTGCGTGGTTGCATTCCCATCTTTTGATCTTAAGCTTGACCTCGATTTTTTGGTTGAGAATTTCTAATAATATAAAGTTTTTATGGACACTTCCATACCTTAAGAACATTGTATAGGAGTTGCTGCTGATAAGAGATATGTAACCTTGACACTTACACGAACGACGAAATATTTCCTTTCACTATAAAACCACTAGCAACGCGTAATATCGCGATTTGAAACGCTTTATTATGCGATATGAAGGTGTAATTACCCGCTTACAACGCATTAATACGCTCTAGCGACGCTGTATTATGCAATTGCAACGTGTTATAGGTTGATGAGCATATATACAGTACCTGTATGGTAAAAGCTTCCCTCTCTCCCCATTTACCATCACACCATTTACCATCCCCATACACCATATACTATCTCCATCCCCATACACCATGAACCATCCCCATCCCCATCCCCATACACCATGTACCATTCGCGTCCCCATCCCCATACACGATTTACAATCCCCATCCCCATTTACCATTCTATATTCCCCATACCCATAATGCAATTGTTTATTATTATCGATAATACATGTATTAATTTGTTTTAAGGAAATTATTACGATATTTAATAGTTTAAATATCTAATAATATTTTTTATTTAGTTTACATGTATAAATAACATACGGGTGACATAGAAATAATAACTATAACTTATTTTCATAACACAAAATTTACTATCGCATTTTAATATTTTCAATATTAAATATTAATTTTTTTTCTTAACTATGAACCTTATTTTTGAAATAATTGATACATTTATGCATATGGCTATGTATATTTTCAACTTATCTTAGCATATATGTTTCAAATCTAATGAAAAAACTTGTTTCGCAATCAATTTCTTGTCAATTTTATTAAACCGGCATATAATTTGGAGCTCAAATATCAGTTTTTACTTGAGTAACTAATATCTTACATATAACAATTGCAAGTGTAATCTTAATACTCCTATGCAAACCAATTTTCATTATAGTTTCTTGACTATGAACATTATTTTTGAAATAATTGATACATTTATGCATATGGTTATGTATATTTTCAACTTATCTTAGCATATATGTTTCAAATCTAATGAAAAAACTTGTTTCGCAATCAATTTCTTGTCAATTTTATTAAGCCGGCATATAATTTGGAGCTCAAATATCAGTTTTTACTTGAGGAACTAATATTTTACATATAAAACTTGCAAGTGTGATCTTAATACTCCTATGCAAACCAATTTTCATTATGGTTTCTTAACTATGAACCTTATTTTTGAAATAATTGATATATTTATGCATATGGCTATGTATATTTTCAACTTATCTTAGCATATATGTTTCAAATCTAATGAAAAAACTTGTTTCGCAATCAATTTCTTGTCAATTTTATTAAACCGGCATATAATTTGGAGCTCAAATATCAGTTTTTACTTGAGTAACTAATATTTTACATATAACAATTGCAAGTGTAATGCAAACCAATTGTCATTATAGTTTCTAAACTATGAACCTTATTTTGAAATAATTGATACATTTATGCATATGGCTATGTATATTTTCAACTTATCTTAGCATATATGTTTCAAATCTAATGAAAAAACTTGTTTCGCAATCAATTTCTTGTCAATTTTATTACACCGGCATATAATTTGGAGCTCAAATATCAGTTTTTACTTGAGTAACTAATATTTTACATATAAAACTTGCAAGTGTGATCTTAATACTCCTATGCAAACCAATTTTCATTGTAGTTTCTTAACTATGAACCTTATTTTTGAAATAATTGATACATTTATGCATATGGCTATGTATATTTTCAACTTATCTTAGCATATATGTTTCAAATCTAATGAAAAAACTTGTTTCGCAATCAATTTCTTGTCAATTTTATTAAACCGGCATATAATTTGGAGCTCAAATATCAGTTTTTACTTGAGTAACTAATATTTTACATATAACAATTGCAAGTGTAATCTTAATACTCCTATGCAAACCAATTTTCATTATAGTTTCTTGACTATGAACATTATTTTTGAAATAATTGATACATTTATGCATATGGTTATGTATATTTTCAACTTATCTTAGCATATAAGTTTCAAATCTAATGAAAAAACTTGTTTCACAATCAATTTCTTGTCAATTTTATTAAGCCGGCATATAATTTGGAGCTCAAATATCAGTTTTTACTTGAAGAACTAATATTTTACATATAAAACTTGCAAGTGTGATCTTAATACTCCTATGCAAACCAATTTTCATTATAGTTTCTTAACTATGAACCTTATTTTTGAAATAATTGATACATTTATGCATATGGCTATGTATATTTTCAACTTATCTTAGCATATATGTTTCAAATCTAATGAAAAAACTTGTTTCGCAATCAATTTCTTGTCAATTTTATTAAACCGGCATATAATTTGGAGCTCAAATATCAGTTTTTACTTGAGTAACTAATATTTTACATATAACAATTGCAAGTGTAATCTCAATACTCCTATGCAAACCAATTTTCATTATAGTTTCTTGACTATGAACATTATTTTTGAAATAATTGATACATTTATGCATATGGTTATGTTTATTTTCAACTTATCTTAGCATATATGTTTCAAATCTAATGAAAAAACTTGTTCTGCGATCAATTTCTTGTCAATTTTATTGAGCCGGCATATAATTTGGAGCTCAAATATCAGTTTTTACTTGAGTAACTAATATTTTACATATAAAACTTGCAAGTGTGATCTTAATACTCCTATGCAAACCAATTTTCATTATGGTTTCTTAACTATGAACCTTATTTTGAAATAATTGATATATTTATGCATATGGCTATGTATTTTTTCAACTTATCTTAGCATATATGTTTCAAATCTAATGAAAAAACTTGTTTCGCAATCAATTTCTTGTCAATTTTATTAAACCGGCATATAATTTGGAGCTCAAATATCAGTTTTCATTTGAGTAACTAATATTTTACATATAAAACTTGCAAGTGTGATCTTAATACTCTTATGCAAACCAATTTTCATTATAATTTCTGAACTATGAACCTTATTTTTGAAATAATTGATACATTTATGCATATGGCTATGTATATTTTCAACTTATCTTAGCATATATGTTTCAAATCTAATGAAAAAACTTGTTTCGCAATCAATTTCTTGTCAATTTTATTAAACCGGCATATAATTTGGAGCTCAAATATCAGTTTTTACTTGAGTAACTAATATTTTACATATAACAATTGCAAGTGTAATCTTAATACTCCTATGCAAACCAATTTTCATTATAGTTTCTTGACTATGAACATTATTTTTGAAATAATTGATACATTTATGAATATGGTTATGTATATTTTCAACTTATCTTAGCATATATGTTTCAAATCTAATGAAAAAACTTGTTTCGCAATCAATTTCTTGTCAATTTTATTAAGCCGGCATATAATTTGGAGCTCAAATATCAGTTTTTACTTGAGTAACTAATATTTTACATATAAAACTTGCAAGTGTGATCTTAATACTCCTATGCAAACCAATTTTCATTATAGTTTCTTAACTATGAACCTTATTTTTGAAATAATTGATACATTTATGCATATGGCTATGTATATTTTCAACTTATCTTAGCATATATGTTTCAAATCTAATGAAAAAACTTGTTTCGCAATCAATTTCTTGTCAATTTTATTAAACCGGCATATAATTTGGAGCTCAAATATCAGTTTTTTCTTGAGTTACTAATATTTTACATATAACAATTGCAAGTGTAATCTCAATACTCCTATGCAAACCAATTTTCATTATAGTTTCTTGACTATGAACATTATTTTTGAAATAATTGATACATTTATGCATATGGTTATGTTTATTTTCAACTTATCTTAGCATATATGTTTCAAATCTAATGAAAAAATGTGTTCCGCGATCAATTTCTTGTCAATTTTATTGAGCCGGCATATAATTTGGAGCTCAAATATCAGTTTTTACTTGAGTAACTAATATTTTACATATAAAACTTGCAAGTGTGATCTTAATACTCCTATGCAAACCAATTTTCATTATGGTTTCTTAACTATGAACCTTATTTTTGAAATAATTGATATATTTATGCATATGGCTATGTATATTTTCAACTTATCTTAGCATATATGTTTCAAATCTAATGAAAAAACTTGTTTCGCAATCAATTTCTTGTCAATTTTATTAAACCGGCATATAATTTGGAGCTCAAATATCAGTTTTCATTTGAGTAACTAATATTTTACATAATAAAACTTGCAAGTGTGATCTTAATACTCTTATGCAAACCAATTTTCATTATAATTTCTGAACTATGAACCTTATTTTTGAAGTGCATATATACATTTATGCATATGGCTATGTATATTTTCAATTTTTCTGGTCATAAAAGTGTTTAAATCTAATAGAAAAACGTATCAGGTGTAATATCGTTGCTTTTTTTCTTAAATGCTATATATTATTATTCAATATTAACTTAAATACTTAGAATCAAAATCTTAATGTAAACAATTTTTCATTGTTTTCATTATACAAATATATATACGGCGAAATGTACGTCACAATTTATTTGATCTTGAACATTTCGTTTATAAAATTCTTTCATTTATTTCAGTTATATATCTTATTTTTATAATAGTTGTATTCAAATAAAAGATACATGTAAAAATGTATCGTAAAAATGCCGTTATTTAAATTGTAATATGAAAAATGTCTTTAATCAAGGAATTCCTTGCTTTAATGTATAAAGTTATTTTCATACACTCAACAAACAAAACAACTATATATACGTTAATCGTCCTCGTGTACACGTAGTAATATAAATATATATTCGTTTTATATATTTAATGCAACAGACATCTACCGTATCATCTACAGTTAAAATGACCAAATAAATTTACAATTATTTTATTATTATATCATTTACCATCGGTAGACCAATCAAATTCGATTTACCATTTACCATCCCCATTCCCCATTTACCATCCCCATTTACGATCCCCATCCCCATACACGATACTCTTCCCCATACACCATCCCCATACACTATACTATTCCCCATATACCATTTACCATTCACCATCCCCTTCCCCATCCCCATTTACCATCCCCCCATTTACTATAGATTGGGAAGCTTTTACCATTTAGGGACTGTACCAGAAGATTTATATAGTTTTATATAGCTCAGTTTCTGACTTTGACCTTGATGATGGACAATTTCAATACATTTCATAGCGATGTTAAAGACTTATTAACACCTTCATATCTCAAGAGCTTTAAGTTTTAAGGGGTTTTGTTTTGTTTTGATAGAAGCAAAGAGGGACCAAAAGGGCATTTAAATGTCAATACTCCGAAAGGGCAACGACAAAACCAGTAAACACGAAAAGAACACCACGTAGAAACACAACAAATAGAAACACAAAAACAACTGGGGATTGGTATTGAATCTACTGAATTGTATCTTTAGTCTTGGGCCAATGCAAGACGGAGAGAAGCGACTGCTGGGCAAGTGAAAGATTGCTGGTCGTTTGTTTACTAGGTTATGTCGTGTACACTTATCCCAACTCTCTTTATCGTCTATAAACAGCAATAACAACGCCAACTCAAGTCGTAAAGAGAGTGAACTCAGGTGCTCTGGAAAAGTATGCAGTTCCTTATTCTATATCTGATATCAGCTACACGACTGATGTGGGTATCTTGAAACTTTCACACACGGCTCTTGATACAATGTAGATGTGTGCCTCTTATCTCAGTGTTTTAGAAGTTGCTGCTGATAACTTATATGTAACCTTAGGTTTTAAAGACACCTAGACGAGCGGCGAAACATTTCCTGTCACTATAAAGCCACAAGCAAAGCGTAAGATGGCGATTTGAAACGCGTTATTACGCCATATGAACGCGTAATTACGCGCTTACAACACGTTAATACGCTCTAGCGTCGCTTAATTATGCGATTGCAACGTGTTATCACGCGAAAAGTTATATAAATGGGTAATAACGCGAAAGTGATGCGTTATTTTGCGTGTAATCTTTAATTTTTTTTACCGTTTGGACACATCTTGTTGTTATGGTATCCTAAACTATTAAAGATGGCTGTGATTTAAAAAACGAAAAATCACCTGCGTTAACTGTATCTATAGGTAAACACTTTTCTTTTGTGCAAGATGGCCTGTGCATTACATTGCTTTGTTTTGTGAAATTGTTTCTTTTTATAACCCCACAACGGCTTCGAATAACAGGAAGGTTGAAAGTGTGTCCTTTAGTAGTACCGTAGATCTGTATTATGCCGTCACACTTTTCATACTTACTACATGTACCCATACCCATTAGAATATATTTCAATGAATTAAAAATGGGTTAAATTAATCATCTTTAAACTTAAAGGGATGCATGCATATTTAATCATGTTTATTGCACCAAATTGATAATTAAAATCAATTAATTAAAATATGAAACAGAATTATTATATATTTATCAAAACATATTTTATGCAAACACATGATGATCCTTACTAAGTTCATCTTATAAATCTCTACTCTGTTTATTTTTCATTAGTTACGAAATGTGTTATTTTAAACTGATTTTACGTATATATTTATTTGAATATATTCTCTTTTGAACTATATTTTAGTTTTCAGTTCATCACAAAAAATTCGTTCTGTGCTTTTTACCTTTGTTACAAAACGGGTTATTACAAACTGCAACTTTGTTACAAACTGGGTTATCAGCTTCAACGCATTTTGTAATACCAAAAAAGTACATACATACAACATACAGCATAAAGTTTTAAATGCTATTAAAGAACCTATAAATTAAGTACTTAGTTTGGCAAGACAATTCAGTCTGATGATTTTACATTTGTTACAAAGTGGGTTATTACAAACTGCAACGTCATTACAAACTGGGTTGACACCTTCAACGCAGTTTGTAATAACAAAATTAAAGGAAAACATTCCCTAATTTCGATGTGTTGGAGTTAACAGAATTATTATATATTTATCAAAACATATTTTATGCAAACACATTATGATCTCTACTTAGTTCATCTTAATAATCTCTTCTTTGTTTATTTCTCCTTAGTTACGAAATGTGTTATTTTAAACTGATTTAACGTATATATTTATTTAAATAAATTCTCTCTTGAATTATATTTTAATTTTCAGTTTATCAAAAAAATTTTCGTTCTGTGCTTTTTATTATTGTTACAAAGTGGGTTATTACAATCTGAAACTTTATTACAAACCGGGTTACCAGCCTCATTGCATTTTGTAATACCAAAAAAAAGTACATACAGGATAAAGTTTTAAATGCTATTAAAGAAAAACTATGAATTTAGTTATATATACTCTTAAAAACAAATGATAACTGTACTAAGTTTGGCAAAATTATCAATTCAGATGACTTTACCTTTGTTACAAAGTGGGTTATTACAAACTGCAACTTTGTTACAAACTGGGTTATCAGCTTCAACGCATTTTGTAATACCAAAAAAGTACATACATACAACATACAGCATAAAGTTTTAAATGCTATTAAAGAACCTATAAATTAAGTACTAAGTTTGGCAAGACAATTGAGTCTGATGATTTTAAATTTGTTACAAAGTGGGTTATTAAAAAGTGCAACTTCATTACAAACTGGATTGACACCTTCAACGCAGTTTGTAATACCAAAAAAATCAATACATACAACATACAGGGTAAAGTTTAAAATGCTATTGAAGTAATTATAAATTAAGTTTTATGTACTCTATAGATACATATAATTGACTAAGTTTGGCAAACAATTCAGTCTGATGATTTTACGCTTGTTACAAAGTGGGTTATTACAAACTGCAACTTCATTACAAACTGGGTTGACACCTTCAACGCAGTTTGTAATAACAGAATTAAAGGAAAACTTTCCCTAATTTCGATGTGTTGGAGTTAACAGAATTATTATATATTTATTAAAACATATTTTATGCAAACAAATTATGATCTCTAATTAATTCATCTTAATAATCTCTTCTCTGTTTATTTCTCCTTAGTTACAAAATGTGTTATTTTAAACTGATTTAACGTATATATTTATTTAGATATATTCTCTTTTGAATTATATTTTAGTTTTCAGTTTATCACAAAAATTTTCGTTCTATGCTTTTGAACTTTGTTACAAAGTGGGTTATTACAAACTGCAACTTTGTTACAAACCGGGTTACCAGCTTCATTGCATTTTGTAATACCAAAAAAAAGTACATACAGGATAAAGTTTTAAATGCTTTTAAAGTAAAACTATGAATTTAGTTATATATACTCTTAAAAACAAATGATAACTGTACTAAGTTTAGCAAAATTATCAATTCAGATGACTTTTCCTTTGTTACAAAGTGGGTTATTACAAACTGCAACTTTGTTACAAACTGGGTTACCAGCATCAGAAAAGTTTGTTATAACAAAAAAGTGCATATAGTCTCATACATACAAGGTTTAGTTTCAAATGCTATAAAAGTAACTATTAATTAAGTCAAATAAACTCTATAAAACATATGATTACATTACGAAGTTAAGCAAACAATTCAGTCTGATGATTTAATATTTGTTACAAAGTTAACAGAATTATTACATATTCAAACATATTTTATTCAAACATAGGATGATCCGTACTAAGTTAATTGTAATAATCTCTACTCTCTACTCTATTTATATTACACTCTCTTACCTGTATCCGTCCGAGGTTCCGTCCCACTTTCCGTCCCGCTTTTGTACTTTAGTACTTTATACATGTTATATTTGACTGATTTTGTTCAACATTTGCACAATAATAAAACCCTATGACTCTGGGTCCTAGCATTTTTAAGTGTAGGCCCCAATGGGTATGGTAAGAAAAATGTCCTTATGGTAAGACAAATCTTTTGGTACCTGAGAGGGCTCTGAGGGGTTTCATGCCCCACTCCCCTCAAATGCCAAAATACTTTATATTTCAAAATTATTGAGATCCCCATCCTATAAACATATATTTTACACATGGTATAGTTGTGAAAGCGGGGGTATCACTACTGTGCATTTGCTCACAGAACTTCTTCATTTTTTAAAATGATTTTACGTATATATTTCTTTATTAAGATTTTTTTTCAAGTTATACTTTAGTATTCAGTTCAATACAATGATCTCCGTTCTGTGTATTTTACTTTTGTTACAAAATGGGTTATTACAACCTTCAACTTTGTTACAAATTGGGTCTACAGCTTCAAAAAAGCAGCAAACAAAAAAGTACATGCAAAGTTTTAGTTTTAAATGGTCTTATGAATTTACCTTTGTTACAAAGTGGGTTATTACAAACTGCAACTTTATTACAAACTGGGTTTGTAGCTTTAACGCAGTTTGTAATAGAAAGAAATATTCAAATAAAATGAGAAATAAAAAAGTTAATATACAAAAATGTTTTATTAAGGGCTTTATGCGTTGACGAGGTGACGATAACAAAGAATTTTTAACAAAATAACGTATTTGGAATTTTTATTACAAAGTGCAACTTTATTACAAACCGGGTTGTTACAGTGGTGTGAACAAACCTGGTCCTGGTTCACTACGGCTGCGTTACATACATTTTGAACATGTTCAAAACAATCGTAGTGTGGTCGTATTGAAAATAGAGTATACTTACATGTACCTAACATTGCGATCGTGATGTAAGCTTTAGTCGTATTGATGTCGTGGCACAAGTAGGTTAGGTTGTAGTTTAATTGACAGACAATTCTACTACGCTTTCGTCGCGAACATACCACGATTATGGTTCGACTTATATGATCATACTTAGATGATACTACGACCGATAAGATCATACAATAGCAACACTACGATGCTAGCATTCCTTTTGCATTCTTAGTACTATCCTATCAAGATCTATCTACGTTTTACATGTACTTATTGAATCATGTGTCTCTTGCATTTACAAAATCAAATGTATAAGCGTATCAATTTGTCTATATACCCATAGGCAGCAAATGACTCCCTAAATTTTAGTTTGGAAACAACAAGCTAACACATACATTAGATAACGAAACTCAAAATCATATATTTTGAAAAAAATACACATTCAATGAATCTTGCTATTGTTATGATATCCACTAAGGGCGTTCATACACAGGTGTTAGGATTTATGATTTCATTTTTTGATTTATTGTCTGATATAAAATAGTATGGCCGTCACGATTTTAAATTTCTACTTAGGTGTGCAATTATATACGAATTTAGACATTTGATGTGTATGTGGCCTATTCGACCGTCCATATAAGTGGGTCTCACAAAAAAATTATCATCATACCTCTGCAATCTCTTTTTTTTTTCAAATAAAGATTCAATGCTTTAAATATGGCTTACGTAGTAAATCTTTCCACTTTATAGAGATTGCACAAAAAATTAAAAGGTTATTGAGAGAGGCTAACAAAAATTTCAAATGCGGGTTGAAAAAAAGGGGAAAATAAAATAATTGAATTAACGAACTTGCACATATAAAAGTCACCTGCATTTGTGTTGCTTAACATGTATTGGGCATTTGTATTGATAAAAAATGCATCATAAATATTTTCCATACAAACCATAGAAAGTTTTGTTTCTTTTGGCTAAATTGTCTCTGCATTTATCTGAAAATGAACCAAAAAAAAAATAATAATCAGAACTAAAATGCATGTACATGTAAGCAAAACAATTTGTTTGTAATTATCATTTCATGTTCAATGTTCATGTAAACCTTCAATGAGAATATCAACACCTTATTATGATGACAAAAGTGATAATTATACAAATATGTATACATGCATTAGGAAAAAAAAAACTTAATGTCTCTCAATCATTACAATGTAACTATAAGCCCATTGTCCATTGGATTAGGGTATCACCTTTACATTTAAAATACGACCTTATTGACATAAACTTTTAGATACTCATTCATAAGTATCTAAGATTATTAATCATAATCCTTAGTAATGATTTTGTTTTAATTTTTACATAATGTTAATTGATTTTTATAGTACAAATACTTTTCAAATGTTCATCAGTCCTTCAGATCCATTTTTGTAATAATGGCAACAAGAGACAAATAAAAATACAAACCACAATAAGTATAATTTGTTGTACCAATGTCATTCTTGCGTCTGTCTGAAAATAAAGAAACAAATTTGTATATAATGAACAGAGTAAGTCATTCTGTTTACACCATGCTATTTAATCAATTAGAAAACAAAAAAGTCGGGGTATTTCTGATCTAAAATTGCTTTATTTTTAATTCAAAAGTACAAATCGGCTTTGTTAACCAATAACTAACAATGGTAATCGTTTAATAGGAGTGAGAAACCTAATTGGTTGGTCCCGTGTGGGACCCGGGTGGCAAAAAGTCCCACAACAGAGCCCAGCTTGCCTTTAGAGGCGACTAAGGGTCTTTGGAATTCTGACATCGGGTCAGTGCTAAGACCAAAGAACGACCAAGTGTGTACCCTAGGTGACTGAATAGGGTGGCCCTCATCGGTAGGGTTGTCAGGTCTATAATACAAAAACCTTGACCGCCGACAATAGAGGGCCAACGCATGTGGATAGTGTCATGCTTCATGTCATGTAAAAGACCCCTTTTGTGGACTGCCAAGTAGTGCACCACATAGGCTAAATTGTCTGCATCTACCCACCTCTCCCCATTTCCTGTGGTTCTTAAAAAATTTACCGTTCCTTTGTGTCCCACCCACACCCCATATTACATTTTTCATCATCATTTCATGTTCAATTTATCATCCTTTTCATGTTCATCGCCTGTAAACAACATATAGAGCGTTGTACGGGCGTAAAACACCAACTCACTCGCTCACTCACCTAATCGGCTGTGTTTGTGTGCTTGTTGTTTTCTTTTTGTTCCAGGTTTAATATTGTTGTGTTTATATAATTTTGAGTGTTTTCGTCACCACAGGAAGCAGTACAAAACAACGGAGTTTGTCAAACTATGATTACTACGTCTTCCTCGATAATTTATTCTTACAGATAATACAGGAAAACTAAAGAAAGTATGTATTACTTATGTGAAAAACACACTGTTGCAAAAGATGGAGCTACATGTATGAAAACGAACTTTGATAGAATGTGATTGTAATGGCGAGTAATGGATTAATAATGTTTATTTTCAACATTTTAAATGAATGGTGTTTACTAATATTAGAATAAGATTTACCACATGATGAATAATTCTATTTGATTATTTTTTATCAAGTGTGAAATTTTTATTAAAACCACATAAATTTGTATGCAAAAAGCTGCCATCTGAAGACGGACCTCAATCACTTTCAACAGTGACAGTCAACATATCATTATGTATGTTTTATTTTTAACTTGAAGTTATTTTTTTTATTCGAACAAATGTCGAAAAACAAATGACTTACATGTATGTTTGTCCATTTCCAATATCAAGTCGATATACCTTACAATGTTTTTGGGCTCATTAGAATTTTGCAAAAAAATCTTTTAATACGGCTCACAAAACTTTCATAGCTTTTATTGCAATATCATTACTGATGACAATTACTATACTATATCTAGTAGTTGATTTGTATGTAAATATCCGCCATTTGAAGTAGGAACTCAATAACTTTCAACAGTGGCAGTCAACAAATCATTTGATTACACTTCTTTACTAAAGAAAGATACACTACACAGTATTAATTGCAATGTCATCAAAATACAATACCAAAAACGGGTATGAACGATTAATTTGGTTATGCTGTATATCGACATTTCAAGGAGTAACCTCTCATCAGAAGCATTTGAATCAAAATATTGGAAGATCACAAACCAAAAACATCGAATGGAATGTTTTCAAAACAATTTTTACAATATATTTCAGTAAAACTTCCAGGAAAGAAATTAAACATTGCAAAATCAATTGCTAGAAAAAAAATTAAAATATCTGTTCAACATATTTATATATTTGCTACAAAAAAATGGATAATACTACGAACACATATGATCTTACTTACTCCAAGGAACACGCGTATCGAGCCAGGTAATTTTTGCTAACACTTTATACAGGCGAATAGAGTCTAAAGATTTTTCTAACATGTTAAGGATTTTTCATAACCCTAATTTTATGTCGTATGGAAAGCCGTAGTGGATCTCTGCATCAACACTTTATTTACAATTGGTGTAAATGGGGAAATGTTTAAGTTACACGAGTTCGACAATTCAATAATTTGACAAAAGTATAAGTTATATTTCGAACGAGCGCAGCCTTAATGATTGTTAAGAAAAGTTATTTCATTCGATTTGCTTTGATACGTATGAATTGAATGCAGATGATTTTAAGAGAAATCGTTTGCAGTGTTTAGTAAAAATTACCCTGATCGATTCGCGTGTTCCCAGGAGTGTTACTTTGACTACTTTGTTTTAATTGTCAATTCGAGATTTTGGTGACTTTTTGACTTTTGAAAACGATACTTCTTTAATAGTTTTCCTAATCGGACGTTCTACGAGAATGCATTTTTGCTTTTCTGTAGCTGCACTATAATCTTTTGGTTTGTTTACGTTAAACAGTTTAATGTCATATACTGAGAATTTTGACGGAATATCGGAAAAAACGAAGCAGGGTATTGGGAGTGCCAAAGCACAGGAGAGAAACGACTATTCCCTACGTAAAGGCTTGTGGTAGGTGCAGGGCAACACCCTGTTAGGGGTGCCAGAGTAGAATGATCCTCTCGTCCGAAAACGTTTTTTTTTTCTTCTTTTTTTTTCAAAATGCCTGGCTTTAAGTAAAAGAAATCAAAGTCGTTTGTAACATTGTATCTGTATATTTTTGAAGCTGAGGTTTCAGCTCATTGTTAAAAGAAGTTGTGTGACAAATAAAAATAAGATATTGATATCTTTTATCTCTTTATTTTTTTTCCGTTTTTCCGCTTTTACGTATTTTCGTTTTTCCGTTCCGTTTTCCGTTCCGCCTTTAAACACACCCCTTAAGACTTGGACTTTTGCTTCGTTGCGAAAGTAAATTGATATGAATTGATTTATTCGCCTCAAATCAGGTTCAACTCAGGTTTAACATTTTGTCCCATGTAAAGTCTTTAACCCAAACTCATACTATCAAGGTAGTGAGTCTTGAAAAACACCAACTGATTTCTCGTAACCACTAGATGGCGATCGTTATACTTTTTAACCTTTACCACGTGTGTAGCACACAAGATTCATTTCAATCTAAAATGAAACCAACTTTTAAAACTCAACGTTGCATTGGTCTTGGTTTTTTGATAACTAGTTCTGCAAAATCGAGAATCGGATTGGTCGAACGTGTATGGTTCTGTAATCATTTTTTGACTCCAATAAACATAAACAATTTCCAAAACCAGGTTGACGCTTGTGAGTACGATTTAACGATAAAACGATATTTTTTTATTTTTAACAAAACAAACTTGTGTTCAAAAATGTAAAATAGGATGTCTTATTATAAAATAAGAAATATTATGTTATAAGAAAACAACTCACATCAAACCGAGATGTCGCTTTTGTATTTGCATAAATTCACTGAACCGTATGTACAGAATTTTGAACATACGATTGAGAGATTTTCGTCGAACATTTATGATAAAGCCTGAAAGTACTCCGAACGTACACATAACAATATAGGTGATGGGACTGTCCCAGACTCTAATCATATATTGGTAAGCGTCTGGGTGATCGAGACTATACAATGTACCACGTATTCTGTACTATTCTGTAGGATTTAATCAAGAAACTTTATACACCCAATACATACGAAAATGATCACCTGTGTTTGTGGTTTATTTTTAATTAGAAAGGGATGTGTTAGTCTTACCTTTACCTCTAGGTTAAAGTTACTTTTCTACGAAAGAAATGTGTTATCAAGATTTTTTTTTTAGGATATGGATAGAACATAACATGAGCAGGGACAAAACTGGTTGTTATATTGTTACCTTTGCATCAATTTCGTGGTTCAATGAAAAAAAAGACACATTGAAGCATTAACTGATAGAGACAAAAATTGACACGGCCAATGCTAACGTCATAGCGTTAAACAATATAATGGGCTTTCATTCATGCACAACCCTCCACTATTATTTTACACACAAAAAAATCTGGATTTAAGAACATAAAATGTGTTCCAATCAACATAGTTCTTAAAAGAAACAACATTATACAAACAGACTCAGGACAGATTAAAAAGGTCAAAATTTAACTATTTCAAAACAAATTGTGTATTATATAGTTTCGAAAGAAGCAGAGGTACCAATGGGGTATCCGAATATCAAAGGTCCGAAAGGGCAGAGACAAAACCAGTAAACACCAACAAGAACGGGACAAAAACAGACAACATGTAAAACATGGAAACACAAAATAACTGAATATCAATCAACAACGCGAACTCCAGTCGAAACAAGAGTGAACTCAGGTGCTCCGGAAGAGTAAGCAGTTCCTGCTTGCTATAGCACACCCGTCGCGTTGCCAATAGTCCATTCAGCGTGTCAAATCCGGTAAAGGAAGACAAAACAACACCCTATGACAAACCAACATCTGCACTCATCTGAGAGATCGAAACCCCATATTTGTCTATAAGTGCATGATGTCTTCCGTAAAATTTCTTGAGTGAAGACAGCAACCGAGGAGCGACATAACCCTGTGTGAGCAATTTTTGCGTCAGACGTGTCGCTCTGCTAAGGAAATCGATGTAAGTCCCGCACGCTCTGGAGTAACGAATCAATTGAGATACGTAAACTCCATAAGCTGGAGCGGACGGAATGTTGCTACACAAGAAGGGAAAGTTGACAATTGGAAAGTTGAAGTAATCACGTTTGTCATAGAGCCTTGTTGAAAGTCTTCCTTGTGAGTCAATTTCTAGATGTAGATCTAAATATGAAGCAGACTTCCTAGAATCCGTTGTGTCCTTTATCTCAAGCTCCTGGGGATATATGAGATGGAGAAAGTCACCAAATCGAGAATTGTTTAGTGAAAGGACATCATCAATATAACGGAACGTGAGGTTGAAAGAGAGAGCTAGTCTACGGTCTTTTTTGTCTAGAAGAGATTGTAAGAAGTCTGCTTCATATGAATGAAGAAACAAATCAGCAAGCAAAGGTGCACAATTAGTGCTCATAGGAATCCCTATTGTTTGCTGAAAAACACGTCCACCAATCTGAACAAATATGTTGTCAATAAGAAAGTTTAGCATGTCGATTATTTGGTCTTCTGTAAATTTGTTCTTTTTCTTAGACTCATTGATGACAAAGTAAGTCTTGGTATAATCGACTACAAGAAATTTGTATCTGCGTTTTCCATTCTTTTTGAAAAAAGCTGCGTTTAATCAGTTGTGCCAATCGCGATTTCAGTTGTTCATGTGGAATAGAAGTGTAAAGTGTGGAGAAATCGAATGTTTTTGATGCTGTTACAAGATGATACTGATTTAGAGTTAAGAATCTCCATCAGTTCTTTCGAATTCTTCAGGATCCACATTTGATTGACACCATTTCTAGAATAACAACAATCGTAATATTTCTGGAGGCCGGATTTTATTGCCGTAAGTATTGAAATTAACAGAACTGAAAGAAGCTTAGTTGTACATTTGGATGACCCTGCAATGAAGTGCTGTTTGTATGGATTTTTATGTAATTTAGGAATCCAATACAGGAATGGAATGTCATCATTACTGCCACAAACAGAAATGCCGAAGGAGGAAATGACAGATTTGTGATTGTCAATGATTTCCTCCTCAGACAGTGTTGTAGCCGTGTATGTGGTACTATTGCTGGTACAACCAACCCCCAATTCAGCTGTCAAACAGTCAATATAGTGTTTCTTGCACACAAAAATGATGTTATTTGGTGCTTTGTCTGCAAGTACAACTACATATTTGTCATGTAAGGTGGACAGTGTTTTGGCAACATCAGCGTTGCTGAAAATGGATGTTGCCTTAGTGCTCATTGAGCCTTTCAAAGAATTGATTCTTTTCAAAACCAATGACCTCACAGCTTTTACCCATTCTGACAAAACGTCACATTCTTTCTCCTGTTCTTTTTTTGGCCCATTTTCTGGCATAGTCCTCAACTGAATCCATAATTGTTTTGAAATTATAGCTCCAGTTGATTCGTCTTGGCTCACGATATTTAGGTCCTTTAGCCAAAACATCGCGAAGTAAGTCATTTTCCACGATGTTGAGGTCACCAGTGATAACGTGGCCAGAGGGACCATATTTGAATGGGGACTTTTCACAGGTACAGTCTTGAGGTTTTGCTTTGAGGTCATTGATTTGGAAATCCCGCAACAAGTCCGTATTGGTCCATTTTCCAGCACAATTCTGGTAAAACTGTGTCTCAAAAAGTGTTATAAATTGACTTTTTTTATAGTCAACATTTGAAATTGAAATATTTCAAAGTGGGGTATCGTTACTTTTGTTTTATAGTGTTTGTAAAATTGTTTTTACCATTGTCACCTATCTTATCAAGATATAAGTCAATGAGTACACATATCATATTCTACTTATACCTTATTATTTCCAGTAAACCTTTTTTCGTAGTAACGTCAGAAAAAAATTCTTATTTCTTTCACGTGATTTTTTAAAAAAAAACTAACCTTTTATTTCCAAGACGGTAACATTACATTCAGCAATATGGAGGTTTGTCCCATGCTCACAAATCCAAATTCCGTTAACGCTTTGGTCAATCCGTCCTCTCATCTCATATGTTGCTATATTAGTTTTGTAGCTAAGGGACAGTGAACTGTTTGGGAAGTGAATGTTAGATTCACAATACGCATCCGGATCTTGAGGGACACAATCTCCGCGAGTGTTTCCGTCTGGGTCCTTTATTTTAATTACAAATCTTGGATTATCTATCCTACAAGAGAGTGTAAGTTTGTCCTTGGAAACGTTCCAATCAAAACAAAGATTTCCTGGACAAAAACTGGAGGAAAACCCAAAGCCTGTGCAAAAAAAAATGACTTAAATTTTCAAACAGTTAAAACGGTGTAACAATGTAAAAAAGTGTACAAAGCCATTTGATTTGAGTTATTATGCAAGCGTAGCGAGCTTTCGAATGTATAATGTATACCAAATTATGATAGAAAAAGAACGTTCTGTCACTCATTCGGATTTTTCGGAAGTTTTCGAAAAAGTCGACAGGCACTGAAAAAGCGAGGGGATCCATAACATATCGCCCCTAATGATTAAACTTACCACATTCAATGAATTGAAATTTCATGTACTCGAGCTTTTAAGGCAATGACTTTTTCATATCACCATCCAAAAATTACCGAACCTTAACGGGATGTTGTCTCTATATTTCAAATGTTTTTTTTTACCAAGGCGTGTTACAAGTACCTTAAAAGTGTTTAATTTTCAATATCAGCCATTGCTAGATAAAGTAAATATTGTGTCTAAAAGAAACGATTCGTACGTGTTGCGTGTTGTATTTAATTTGTGGTTGTAGTGAGATGATCACCTCACTATTGCCATCACTTGGCGTCTGTCGCCGTCCGACGTCCGTCATTGTTAAAATTTTTCAAACGTTAACTCCTCTAACACCATAAGTCCAATGGCTTTTAAATTTGGCACAGTTGTTTATTAGCATAGGTAGTATAAAACTAGCTTGGGGATTTTTTATTCGTCGAAAAACATGGCCGCCATTGCTAAAAATTGAACATAGGAGTAAATTGCAGTTTTTGCCAATAAAACGGTTACAGATATCAAAATTCTGGCATTGGTACAAAAGTTTTCAGTACCTCAAGATCTACCTGACCTGAATTTTTCAAGAAGATTCAACATTTATTGTAGGAGTTATTGCCCTTTTTGTGGATTTTCAACAAATTTGGACCTGTTTAGCTCAATTTCTTGAAATCTATACAAGATATTTGAGAAATTTAAATTGCATATTGTTTAGCAAATCAAGATCTACAAAACGTTGTAGGACCTTTCCTTTTAGGAGTTATTGCCCTTAGAACGTCAAAATTGAGCATTTTAACAGCGTTTCCTCATTACATTTAAAACATTAACTCCTCTGACACTTTAAGTCCAATTGGAACCAAACTTGGTATAGTTCTTTATTAGCATTAGGTGTATAGAACTGATGTTCGGCTGCGAACTTGAACCTGTGTTATGTTTGAAAACATCTGAAAATCCAAAAAGGTTTAAGCTGGGTATGTTTATTCAGCTGCATGCCATTATATTATCATTAATCTACGTTAAATTGAAAATGTCTAGAGTGAACATGGACCTGTCCGCTTCAATTGGACCAAAAAGGTTCCTAGAGTGAGTTTATGTTCACCTTTTCTGCTTTAGGTTAGGACTGGATCCTTGCTTGAAGTAACCATAAAAGAATTATGGTATAAGAATGAAACTCTGTTAACGTGAACTTGGAGAAGCAGAGGTACCAACGGAGTATCAGAATGTCAAAAGTCTGAAAAGGCAGAGACAAAGTTAGTAAACACCAACAAAAACAGTAAACATGTAAAACAAGGAAACACAAAATAACTGAATATCAATCAACAACGCGACTCCAGTCGAAACATGAGTGAAATTGCTATATCACATCCGTCGCGTTGCCAACAGTCAATTCAGTGTATCAAATCCTGTAAAGGAAGACAAAACAAAACTCTATGACAAACCAACAAATGCACTCATCTGAGAGATCGAAATCCAATAATTGTTTATAAGTGCATGATGTCTTTTCTTAAGTGAAGACAGCAACCAAGGAGCAACATAACCCTGTGTGAGCAATTTTTGCGTCAGATGTGACGCTCTGCTTAGGAAATCAATGTAAGTCCCGCACTCTCTGGAGTAACGAATCATTTGAGATACGTAAACTCCATAAGTTGGATCGGACGGAATGTTGCTACAAAACAAGGGAAAGTTGAAAATTGGAAAGTTGAAGTCTTCACGTTTGTCATAGAGCCATTTTGAAAGTCTTACTTGAGAGTCAATGTCGAGATGTAGATCTACATATGAAGCAGACTTCCTAAAATCCGTTGTGTCCTTTATTTCACGCTCCTGGGGATATATGAGATGGAGAAAGTCACCAAATCTAGAATTGTTTAGTGAAATGACATCATCAATATAACGGAACGTGAAGTTGAAAGAGAAAGCTAGTGTACGATCTTTTTTGTCCAGAAGAGATTGTAAGAAGTCTGCTTCATATGAATGATGAAGCAAATCAGCAAGCAAAGGTGCACAATTAGTGCCCATTGAAATCCCTATTGTTTGCTGAAAAACACGTCCACTAAACTGAACAAATATGATGTCAATGAGAAAGTTGAGCATGTCAATTATTTGGTCTTCTGTAAATTTGTTCTTTTTCTTAGACTCATTGATGACAAAGTAACAGAACTGAAAGAGGCTTAGTTGTACATTTGGATGACCCTGCAATGAAGCGTTGTTTGTATGGATTTTTGAGTAATTTAGGAATCCAATACAGGGATGGAATGCCATCATTGTTGGCACCAACAGAAAGGCCGAAGGAGGAAATGACAGATTTGTGATTGTCAATGATTTTCTCCTTAGACAGTGTTGTAGCCGTGTATGCTGTGCTATTGCTGGTACATCCACCCCCTATTCAGCTGTTAAACAATCATAATAATGTTTTTTGCACACAAAAAATGATGTTATTTGGTGCTTTGTTTGCAGGTACAACAACATATTTGTCATGTAAGGTAGACAATGTTTTGGCAACATGGGAAGAACTATGGGGAATGTCATTCCACCCCGATAAGTGCAACGTCCTTAGGGCAACACGATCTAAGAAACCAAGGATATTCGACTACCAACTAAAAGGTCACACATTAGAAGCTGCAGAAACAACAAAGTACTTAGGAGTTGACCTAAGCTACAACTTATCTTGGAACCACCACATAGACAGGGCAGTAAAGAAAGGAAACAGCATGCTGGGCTTCCTAAAAAGAAATCTAAGGATCAATAGCCAGGAAATAAAGTCAGCAGCATTCTTCACACTTGTAAGGCCAAACTTAGAGTACTGTGCCTCTATCTGGAATCCCTACAGCCACCAATCAATACAAAAACTGGAAGTGGTACAACGACGAGCTGCCAGATATGCCACAAACAGATACAGGAACACCAGCAGCGTAACTGACATGCTAGAAAGCTTAGAGTGGGAGACACTAGAATCACGAAGAACAAAGATTCAACTGACCATGTTTTTTAAGATAGTACACGATCTCGTTGATATTCCATCATCAGACTACCTCATACCATCATACAGTAGGACAAGATTAAACCACTCCAAGAAGTACCAACAATACCACACCAAGTCAGATGCTTACAAGTACAGCTTCTTCCCTCGAACGATCCGCACCTGGAACCAACTGCCAGCTTCTATTGCTGAGACCCCC
Source organism: Arcuatula senhousia (assembly GCA_963971305.1). NCBI lineage: Eukaryota > Metazoa > Mollusca > Bivalvia > Mytilida > Mytilidae > Arcuatula > Arcuatula senhousia. The sequence goes on from OZ020313.1 coordinate 9,570,923, forward strand.
GACTTGGTATCTTTCAAGCGGGGGCTTTCATCTGTAACTTTCTAGTCTGCTTTGGTCCATATTGTAAGTAAGTCCTAATGAAGATTAGATATATGCCGGTTGGGTGTATGCCCAGGGGCCGCTAGGGTAGCCGGATTGGTCTAATGAGAAGGACCGAAAATGCAATATGGAATTTGTTTCTGTCCTTTAACTCTTTCTTTTCTCTGCAGTACAGTTAGATACCTTATTATTCTTCTTCATTTCATAACTTTATTGGTTTAAATTTTGTTATTCTAACCGCCTACGCCTCTGCGAATAAGTTATTCCGAAACATAATGGTCTATCAAGACAGTGTTTTGTACCACATAGATGTAGATGTAGAACATCAGCGTTACTGAAAATGGATGTTGCCTTAGTACGCATTGAGTCTTTTAAAGAATTAAATCTTTTCAAAACCAATGATCTCACAGCTTTTACCCATTCTGACAAAACGTCACATTCTTTCTCCTGTTTTCTTTTTTGCCCATTTTCTGGCATAGTCTTCATTTGAATCCATAATTGTTTTAAAATAATAGCTCCAGTTGATTCGTCTTGGGTCACGATATTTAGGGCCTTTAGCCAAAACATCGCGAAGTAAGTCATGTTCCACGATTTTGAGGTCACCAGTGATAACGTGGCCATAGGACTATATTTGAATGTGGACTTTTTACAGGTACAGTCTGGTGATTATGCTTTGATGTCATTGATTTTGAAATCCCTCAACACTTTTTAATAATTGTCTATAAGACCTTAGGTGCAATGGTGGAAAAAATTACAAATACCAAAACGCAGATATAAACGGTTAATTTGGATATGCTATATATCGATATTTCAAGGAGTAACCTCTCATCAGTAGCATTTAAACCAAAACATTGGAAGGTCAAAATCCAAAACAGTTGAAAGCGAAAAGTACTCAAAACCAAAACGTTCGAACAAGGAAGCCAAATCCAGCACCGAGGATATCGACCATGTGCATTACAAGGAAAGAAACCTGGTGTTTTCATCAATTTTGAATTTAACAATCGGAAATTTCAGCGACAATATATTAGAAATTTTATGGTAATTCGTGTCAGACAAGTCTGACTACCAGGCTTGTGATTACCCTCGGGGACCTCTGGTCCACCAGCAGCGGTTATCGCCCAGTGGTTTCAAAATTACAAATACCAAAACGCAGATATAAACGGTTAATTTGGATATGCTATATATCGATATTTCAAGGAGTAACCTCTCATCAGTAGCATTTAAACCAAAACATTGGAAGGTCAAAATCCAAAACAGTTGAAAGCGAAAAGTACTCAAAACCAAAACGTTCGAACAAGGAAGCCAAATCCAGCACCGAGGATATCGACCATGTGCATTACAAGGAAAGAAACCTGGTGTTTTCATCAATTTTGAATTTAACAATCGGAAATTTCAGCGACAATATATTAGAAATTTTATGGTAATTCGTGTCAGACAAGTCTGACTACCAGGCTTGTGATTACCCTCGGGGACCTCTGGTCCACCAGCAGCGGTTATCGCCCAGTGGTTTCAAAATTACAAATACCAAAACGCAGATATAAACGGTTAATTTGGATATGCTATATATCGATATTTCAAGGAGTAACCTCTCATCAGTAGCATTTAAACCAAAACATTGGAAGGTCAAAATCCAAAGTATAGAAATAAGAGATTATGGGAATGCTTTTGTCTTATAAGTAAGGAGGAATATGTTCCGTAACAGATTTGTGGTGTAAAATATTTCCTAAATTTATAGCATCTAACCCATTGTTTAAAAATGGAAGTGAAAGAAAGGAACGATTGTCTTTACTGTTTTCGTACGGAACTTCAACAGGTTTGAATAGAGATTTCTCAACTTCATACGGTTGCTTTCGTACAACGAAAGGGGAGAAGTTATTGGTCATGCAGTCAAATTAAGATGAAAACAAGCTTATTGTGCACAAGTTTCCCGTAGTAAAGGCTTAAAGCTAGAATTAAAACATATTTTTAGTTTTGAATTGATTTGTCTTTTTATATTTTTCAAAAATGTGTTTTTAAATAGAATATGAACTCGAATTTTTGTTCGGTCTTTAGTTAGTCCAACGAATCGTTCTTTGAAAAGTAACCGTTGAGTAACGGTTGTGTAACGTACCGCAGTGACAAGCGAACCTTTCTCAGGGATTAGCTCTAAGATTACCTTTTGAAAAATTTTAATCCCCCTAGCGGCCAGGTAAAATTTGAAAAATAAAGTCATTACCAAGAACTAATTTGAAGGGTGGACATCGAATTTTTTTTGTCAGAATCAATTTTGCGCAGTGCGCCAAAAATATTGATAATAATAATATAAATGCTGGATGTCCGTACGTGTGTGTGGTCCGTAACATTTTTTTTTGCATCAGATAAATGTATCATGTATTTGCAGACAGGGATCGCATATGGTAGAATACGTTTTCAGGTCTGTTGCCTTCACAGGTTAAACGAGCCAACTTAGATTTTTTTTTCGCACTCGGCATGGGACCCAAATTCCGTTCTTGTTCAATTAGCAGAAATTCTTCTTTATAATATTTTTTCTTCAAACGCTCGAACCGTTTAAATCTTTTTCTTTAAGTCTGGTTTTCTCAAAATATTTTTCCTACAAACTAAAATTTATAATGGGAAACAATACAACCCCTCCTTTCTCCTTTTCAAGTTTAATGGTTGGCACTTTTTTTATAATAATATAAACTTTACATTTTACTCAGATTCAAATGCATCTCAACTTTGTATAGTGTTGAGGAATTCACTTTATCTGTGCACTAAAGCGGTCACAAAGACGAACAAATGTCTATGTCGAGCTTACTGAACTTAGCTCTTCTTCTTTATGATACTGTGTCTAATATAGATAAATTAAGGAATTCGTATTCAAAATTTCATTTAACCCTTTACAGTCTTAGTCGGCTCGGAAAACATGAAGTGGGTATAACTCAATGACATTATGCTAAAGCTGTTAACCAAATTGAAAATAAATCCTAACACAAGACGCAGAGGATATAAGTTACAAAAATTTTGATCAAACAGAAAGAGACAGACGGACGGATGGACGAAGGACAAGTAATTGGGAATATTTCCCCCTTTTTTTAGAAGTGGGGGTATAATAATACTTTTCTATGATGATGATAAATTTCATAGAAGAGTAACTAAAGAAAAAATCTAATCGGCTGTTTTTATAGCAGGGCTGTTAAAAAACAAAAACAAATATTTATTAAGTCAAAAATTAAATGTAACAATCAATTAACCCTAATGCACATTATTATATACCCGACTGAAAATTAGGGGGGGTATTTTATCGAAGGGGCGTTCGTCTGTCCTTCCATTAAATCTCACTTTCTAATAGAATTTCATAAAAACAATTACACAATCCTACATGACAAACTGAAAATGTTCACTCCTACCTATTTTAATTTGTTATGGGTGGCGGATGGGGGATAGGGAAATCATTTGTGCCAAGCTGCTCACAGGTTTTTAGTTTGAGGTGATTTTTGAGGGGTTGAAGGTGTTTTGAATTTAAATACTATATAATGCTAAAAGACCAGTATAAAAATATCAATAACTGTTAAATCAAAGGGTTTTTGACACATGTAGTTCTAGTTTTGAATTTTATTCCCTGATTTGTTTATTCCATGTACATTATTACAATGTACCATTTTTGGAATTTTAATGAAAAAAAAATATATATTTAAAATTTTATTGAACTTGAAAGATAAAGGCCATACAGGATAGCTACTAGTAGTTAAATAAAGGTTTATAATCGAGTTATCGACAAACATGAACATTGGTTCATCAATAATTTCTCCCGAAAACGTGTTACGGTTATGATACGTAGCAACCGTGCCTGATACGTAGCAAGTCGAGAAATCTCTAATAAGCGGTTGTAACCGATATCAAGAACGATAGCAGTAACTCCATAAATGTTAGACTTAGGGTCAGTGACCGGCTTTTCTAGACGTAAAGAGATGGAATTAACATTAAACTGTACCTGACAAATCAACTTCATTGTTGACTGATAAATGAAAAAATGGTGTTCAACTAATTAAGGTTGACTTTTTGTTTAAGGTCATTTTACCATAAAGAAAGTATTGTATCATCATAAACGTTTACAGACACAAAGATATGAACATATTAGAATAATATTTAAACTATACCACTGGCATCAATTCTATGATTCCTTTATTACGCATAAATAAAAAAAAGCGTTGCAAGACGCGGTGTTATAGTGTTTGTCATTTTCAATATTTTTGGTAGAGAGCCTCTGATGAGTCTTGAATAGACGAAACGCGCATCAGGCGTAGCAAAATTTATCGTCTGGAACTTTGTTGTCATTTGTATTTCGAACACACGTGAAGGTTAGCACTGCTGGTGGAGTTTTAATTCCCCGAGGTTAGCCCGCTCCGGCACCAACACTTTTGAGTTGGAGAATACATCAAAGCTTTAAATTATCCGTCTAAATTTCAAAATTGTCTAAACCCTAAGATTCTTCCTACCCCACACATAGGTTGATCATCTTAGTAATAATTTGGTTCTCCAGTTTGGTATTTTTGGTTTTACTGTTCTATGCTCTTTATCATCATATAGTGTTTGGCATTTTCAATATTTTTGGTAGAGCGCCTCTGATGAGTCTTGAATAGACGAAACGCGCGTCAGGCGTAGCAAAATTTATTGTCTGGAACTTTGTTGTCATTTGTATTTCGAACACACGTGAAGGTTAGCACTGCTGGTGGAGTTTTAATTCCCCGAGGTTAGCCCGCTCCGGCACCAACACTTTTGAGTTGGAGAATACATCAAAGCTTTAAATTATCCGTCTAAATTTCAAAATTGTCTAAACCCTAAGATTCTTCCTACCCCAGACATAGGTTGATCATCTTAGTAATAATTTGGTTCTCCAGTTTGGTATTGTTGGTTTTACTGTTCTATGCTCTTTATCATCATATAGTGTTTGGCATTTTCAATATTTTTGGTAGAGCGCCTCTGATGAGTCTTTAATAGACGAAACGCGCGTCAGGCGTAGCAAAATTTATCGTCTGAAACTTTGTTGTCATTTGTATTTCGAACACACGTGAAGGTTAGCATTGCTGGTGGAGTTTTAATTCCCCGAGGTTAGCCCGCTCCGGCACCAACACTTTTGAGTTGGAGAATACATCAAAGCTTTAAATTATCCGTCTAAATTTCAAAATTGTCTAAACCCTAAGATTCTTCCTACCCCAGACATAGGTTGATCATCTTAGTAATAATTTGGTTCTCCAGTTTGGTATTTTTGGTTTTACTGTTCTATGCTCTTTATCATCATATAGTGTTTGGCATTTTCAATATTTTTGGTAGAGCGCCTCTGATGAGTCTTGAATAGACGAAACGCGCGTCAGGCGTAGCAAAATTTATTGTCTGGAACTTTGTTGTCATTTGTATTTTTGGCATATACTTGTTTTTTTTTTAATTATTATCTTCATTTACCGGAATTAACATGTTTCAAATAAACAATAACAAATTAGCAACGCGACTAACAAGCCTGTTTTTCTATCGATCATTTTTGTGTTGTTCAGGCTTTCTTTGCTTAACAGAGTTTAAAAATAAATCGTTAAAAAATACCTTTAAAGGCTTTTTAATTATTATTACTCACCTTTACTAAAAATAAGGAACCATGCCATTGATGTATGAACACTAAAGTTGTTTGACTCCATCTGTTTGTTATTATTAAAGCTGAAAATATAAATCTGTACTTCAAAACTACTTTTTTAATCCTAAGAATCAATTCCAATTGGTAATTTTGTAAAATATGAATTGTGTACTTAATAATGCAACAGAAGTAATGACATTTATCTTATATTTAATTCAAGGAACATTTGAACGTTTCTCATACGACTATGGGTAATCAGGTAAGTGCTTCTAGGTTTAAAAAGAAAGCTTTCTGAAAGGAAGCCGATCAAAAAATATCGAAACCAGCTTGTGCAATGAACATCCTGTCCATAAAATCATATATTTCAATATTTAAACAGTCAAAACAAAACAAAGATGTATTATTTGAATGTGTTACAATCAATTAAATCTCAAGGTATGGAGTATATCCTAATATTGATTAACATACTACTTTTATGAAACAACAAAAAATGGGTAAATGTTTTGTTTCTTTTTTTTGTATACATAACATGAATAGGATGCATACGAAAAGCTGTTAAAGATTCCAATTTCAAATCATAAGCTAAAAATGAAGGATTTTGAGTAAATATGCAATACACAGACTTGCATAATATATATATTGAAAAAAAACCCAAAGCAATGGAACAGTGTTTTTATTTCATATAAATAAATAAAGAATAAAATTAAGTTAGCTCAATTACATCCAATTAATATTTATCTAAATGTTTTGATTTATTGATGACGTTGAGATGAAATGGGTGCACAGAGATGAAAAAAATCCAAATTTCTTCAGTCTTGCCAACAATATTCACCCATCTATAAAATTTACACCGTCTTGGGAATTAAGCTTTAAAAACCGACATATATTAAAAGTCCACTGACGAACATCACTATCTCCCTCCAGCAGCTGTCATCACAAGCGCTGATTTAAAGTATATCATATAGCCAAGTCATCCGTTATAAAAGAATATGTTCAACCGAAGAATCAACGAAACAATGGCTGTGATACCTACGCCATCACTTAAAAAGCGTTGTTACAATGACAAAGTTATTGCTACCTAGTTTCAAAAGCAAATGCAGTGGACCAAAGCCAGATTCAGCAGTACAAATAAAAACATCCCTTGGTCATTACATGACACCCCTGCTTAGAAAACATTTCAAACATCGTGCGTCATTGTAGAAAAAAATTAAAAAGAGAACATCTGTCAAAGTTATACCATGAACCACCCGTTGTATTATGTTTTCGACTAAGAAAACCAAGGACACATTGGTTAGCTGCGGTATCTATGCCTTTAGTAGCAGTCGACTATTGTAAACCTTGTGTAGACAAACGGTGCAGGAGTTGCTGCCAACTGATTTCCACAAACGAATGTCATATACGTAATGACCTGTCACGTTTGTGGATTACAAGACATAAATGAAAGTGCCAAGCTATTTAACAATAAAAATGAATGGACACAGAAATGATCTTACAAAAAGCCGCTCTTGCCAGTCACCATTTTGTTCGTGTCACCGGGTCACAACCTGGGTGACTTTGGCAGATTCAAATTAGCAAAATTAGACCACAGTCAAAACTAGAGTGATCAACAGAGACAGTAAAAAGATTTTGGATCAACGAAATGAAAATATTTCATCAGAATGGGATAAATCGAAAATGTAGGCATTTTCGGTCTTCCTTAACTCAGTCTCTTTTGTGTTTAGTGTTTATTTGTGTAAAGATTTATTTATGTTTGTCTTAATTGATTTTTTGTCGTGTATCCTCTTCAACATAAGAAGTTATCGTTATATGTTCATCTTATTGTACGATTTCGCTATGTCAGTATAAGGTTTCAAACATCAAAGCTGAAAAGGGAGTGAGATAATAGTAAAATATAAAAAGGGTTGGTCAAGAGCCTCTTATTACAAAGATTTTTCATGACTTAAGAATTTTAAGCAGAAGCAACTTGTTTTTGTTTTGAATAAAATCATGAGTTATCTAATATTGAGCCAACCAGAATATTTGTATAATAGCGAGCATCGCAGATGCGAACCCTACGGCATTATGCATGTTTTGAGATGTGCCAGAAATATACTGACGATTAAAACGGAACAGGTTCACTTTTACGGAGTGAAAAAAATAAAAGGCACGGAGTAAGTAAAACAATCAACCCTCTTGGCTTATAAAAAATACATCATAATCTGTTAAGCAAAAATATAAAAATTGAAATTCAGAAACTGTGATAAAACCCTCATTCATCCACTTAATTATTTTTACACACATATTTTTATTTAAACGTCATTCGGTCTTTTCCGCTGAAAAACGATTTTCCTGAAATTACCAGGCTTGCTTTTGGCAACATCGACCCAGTGACTAGTCATACCAAATGCATGATACTGACCAAGCTTTGTTAAATTCTAAGTAAGATAAAATAGATAAAGAAATACATAAATTTACCCCATCGTGGGGGGTTTCACTCACTTTCCCCAGTCCCGCATGATATTTCTACTTTACCGTTTTTTTTTCCACCAGGTTTCTTAATGTACCTTTTGTTACCAATGCTTCAAATGAAACACTGATACTCAGGAAATCTCACAAAACCTGACATAATCTGAATGTTGTTTTGGTCTGCTGAAGAAGCGCGAAATACTCTGACACGGAAATGACGTCACGTACGTAATCCATAAAATGGATAATTTCGTCCCCGCTTAATGTTGTCCCAGAATGTTACAGGATTTATTATTTGCACAAATAATTGAATTTCTAATAAGTAGTTATTGATCCCAGATATTTTAGCAATAACTTTCTCAAGTGCATATGATTTGGGTTGTGTGGGGTCACACTTTGCTATTATTTAATTAATTCCTTTCTCAAAAGTTCCCTCTTTACGTTAAACTAAGCCGGTCGAGCACATGGATTTATTTTTAAAAGGTATATAGATTTTCGGTGCTCGCTATAAAGGCAGGGCCTTAATCATATTAATTGTTGACGATCAAAAGTTTAACTTGATAACTAAGGTTTACCCTGATATTGTATTGCGTTAGATTAGATAATGTATTATCCCAAATGTATATTTAACGATCGAGAAATATCGCCCCGATGGTAGTATGTAATTATTATTTGTAAACAAGTGAGGGTTCTCAACTTTTAATTGAGAAGTGTCAACTGAGAAGTTGAAAACAAAATAGTTTGAATGGAGAATCTGAAAGAAATAATGGCACTACTCTGTTTAAAAGAACATCAAAATAATTGACTTTTGGTATTTTTTGGTTAATTCATACTTTGGCGACAGAACCATAAACGGCTTTAGACATTTGCATACCCTATATTATGGACATAAACTAAATCAAGTATGATTCATTCTCTGAAAAAAAAATGAATTATCTAGCTTACCTGTATATCTACTTTTTAATCTGTATGCGATATTGCTTGCATTTATATACCTATATATAACAACAAACGTTATTTTATTCCTTCCCTTCTGAAAATTTACTTTAATAATGAAGCATTTGTAAACACAGAATAGGTAAAATAGTACACAATTGAAATATGGACCCTTTAAGTAAACAATATAAAACCAATTTAAACAATTGACAGATCAAAGTAAGATAACATAGAGTTATGCGTATCGGGTTTTATAACCTTTAAAGTTATTTTACAAAGTTTAAAATTCAATGCATGTACTAAAATGGCGGATTTTTTATATAAGACTTTTGAATAATAATGAATATTCGATGTAAACCGATATTTATTGAAAAAAAACGCAGAAAATATTATTAATTATAAGTAGGGAAACGAATTCGTTAAGACTTTAATACGTGTGTCTTAGAATGACTACAAGGAAGTACCATATTCTATTACTGCAGTAAGTACGTATTTGTAAAATTTACACATTAAATTTATAAAGATAACAACAAAGTCTCGAATAGGGATAACCAATTTCTAAGTTCAAGGCAGAAAGATAAAACGAGGAGACAACCTAAGGAATACAATTGGGATGGCAATGTCCTGAACCATGTCACAGATTTGAACCAGTTCCAATGATTCTGAACCTTTGTCTATTTCTGCGATAATTGCAGCAATAATGATTGTCTGATAACTTTGATTCGATAAAGACTTGTAGAGCTTAATGAGCAAAAGAAAACAAATAAATTTCTCTTCCTGCATTACAGTTCAATTTTAAGACAAACCATGCAAACATAATCATTTTTTACCTTTATATGGTCCTAACCTCTATAAGTTGTCATATGACATTTTCTACATAAAGGTATAACAAAACTACCGAACTTGAATGATCAATCTCATAGTCCAGAGAAAATGACAAAAACGAATCAGTCATACCGGAGAATTGATGGATACATATTATAGACACTTAGAAAGCTTGGTAAGCAACAATAGCTTCTCTCTGTATGTAATACTTTCAATAATATGGGTCAAAACATTTGACCTTTTATAAGCAATGTACCCTATAAGGGGTCTTCTGACAGTTTTGACACAATGGATACTTTCTGAGAACTAAATAAGCTGAATGTTTAAGCAAGCAACCGCTTTTTTAGCTTACCTTATCCGAAGGGTAACGTGAGCTATTGCCATCACTCTGCGTCCGTCGTCGTCGTCGTCCGTGAAATCTGATGCACACTACTCCTTCATCATCAAAAGCTCTACAAAAGTCTCTATTTAGTCAAAGTTGCCAGATAACCCCTTATAAGAGTAACGACCCCTTAAAGGTGAAAACTAGCATTTTTCATGTTTTTGGCTTATTTTACGATTACAGATAGAGAGAAAAGATGTTGCTTGCTTAAACGTTCAGCTCATTTAGCTCTACAAAAGTCTCCATAGGGTCAAAGTTGTCAGATGACCCCTTATAGGGGTTACAATCCCTTAAAGGCGAAAAATAGTGTTTTTGCCTATGGAATGAAAACTATCGCAGATTCAGAAAAGCTATTGCTTGCTTAAATGTTCAGCTCGTTTAGCTCTAAAAGGTTTCAATAGGGTCGAAGTTGTCAGATGACCCTTATAGGGATTACAGCCCATAAATTAACATGTTTTCACGTTATTGGCTTATTTAATGAAAACTATAGCAAATAAGGAAAAGTGATTGCTTGCTTGAATGTTCATTTCATTAAACTCTTAACAAAAGTCTCTTTAGAGTCAACGTTTTCAGACGGCCCTGAAAATAACATTTTGCACGGTTTTTTTTGCCTACAGAATGAACACTATTACTAAAATAGAAAAGCTGTTGCTTGATAGTTAGCTCTACAAAGTTCTTCATAGGGTTGACATCAAGACCAGGTGAGCGATTCAGGCTCCTGGGAGCCTTTTGTTTCTATTTGCAATAATTTTCAATCTATTGGGCACAATAGTAAAAAAAAAACCTTTTTGACCTTTAAAGGTCCATTACTCCAATTCAATTTCGACCTTATGAAGACTTTTGTTGAGCTTTTTATTAGCTCACCTGGACCGAAGGTCCATGTGAGCTATTACCATCACTTGGCGTCCGTCGTCGTCGTCTGTCGTCGTCGTCTGTCGTCGTCGTCGTCGTCGTCGTCTGTTAACAATTTTGCAAAAATCTTCTCCTCTGAAACTACCAAACAGAATTTAATGAAACTTGGTATGAATGATCCTTAGGGTGTCCTGCACCAAACTTGTGTTTTGATTTTTGATCCGTTAAAAAACATGGCCGCCGTTACTAAAAATAGACTAGGGGGGTCAGACTACTGTTTTTGGCTTATAAATCAAAAAGTATAAGAGATAGAGGAAATCTGAGGCCACGCTACTGATTCAGCATCAAAAGCTCTACAAAAGTCTCCATTTGGTCAAAGTTGTCAGATGACCCCTTATAGGGGTTACGGCCCCTTAAAGGTGAAAAATAGCATTTTTTCATGTTTTTGGCCTACAGAATGAAAACTATTGCAGATAGAGATTAGCTGTTGCTTGCTTAAATGTTCAGCTCATTTAGCTCTACAAAATTCTCCATAGGGTCGAAGTTGTCAGATGACCCCTTATAGGGGTTACGGCCCCTGAAAAAAGCGATTTTTCATGTTTTTGGCCTACAGAATGAAAACTATTGCAGATAGAGATTAGCTGTTGCTTGCTTAAATGTTCAGCTCATTTAGCTCTACTAAAGTCTATATAGGGTTGAAGTTGTCAGATGACTCCTTATAGGGGTTATGGCCCCTTATAGGTGAAAAATGGTGTTTTTGGCCTATAGAATGAAAACTATTGCAGGTAGAGAAAAGCTGTTGCTTGCTTTAATGTTCAGCTCATTTAGCTCTACAAAAGTACAGGGTCAACATCAAGACCAGGTGAGCGATTCAGGCTCCTGGGAGCCTCTTGTTATGAAGAGCGTGTCTTGCATCGGTTTTGCATTAATATTACATATAAAGCGTTGCAAGTGCGTAACATTGCAACTCATTCTGTAACTCCTGTATCAGTTTTGTCAATTTATTGTTTTTTAGCAATGAAATACAATGAGCGGAGATCTAAAGGAACAGTGTAGAAATAATACAAGATGAAAATATCGGTACAACATCTACTAATATTGGGTTGTGTGCTATTTATCCAAGATGGTGCTACATCGAAAGGATTCGATGGTACTTGTATTTTTATGTTTTAAAGCAACAAATAATTCTAACACGGGTAACACTAAGATAAGAAAGCTAATCGAAAACAAAAACATTGAATTTTAGCAAATCAAAATTAAAAAAAAGTCAAACTGTTCATTACGGGATTGCTAAGACTCTATTCAGTAATCGGCGAAACTAAATATTGATTCATGTTTAATTTTGCACTCAGTCCTACATAAATCTTTTGAGCGTTTTGTTTATGTTTTAACAACGTGTTTAACCCGAGTTATGTTTTGATGCATTTTAAGGAGTTAACTTAATGTAATACGTTTCTGTTTTTAAATAAACAAATATCAGCCCTTGGTTTCTTAAACTTACAAAATAATGCAAGACAAGCTGAAAATGAGGCTTTATTAATGAAGATGATAAAATCAATTCCTTATAGTAGCTTTCTATTTTGTTGTAGAAAAAGATGTTTGGTACAACAAGTGTCTAACATACAATAACAGAACATTGAGGATGAATTGCAGTTTACCAGTTCTATCTTTCCCTATAATGTTTTTACATAAGAAGAGTAGAACAGTAGTGACTTGTAACATGGTGAATGATGCTCTTTCGTGTAAACCAAAAGACAAAATTCCATATAAGCTGCTCAAAGAAAATGAGATCACCATAATGGTTAACGAATCAAAGTTTGGTAAAGACTTGAGCGGTGATTGGTTTTGTAAGACGAAAGAAGGACCTGACATAAAAACAGAGATGGACAGTATCACTGGTATATACTTATTTTGTTTTTAATCTAATGGTATATGGCTTTAAACAAAAGTCAAGGCAGACGGTGATTTAAAAAAAATAAAATAAGAATATATGAAGGTTCAATTTGCTTGATTTGCAGTGTAATGAAATGTACGATTTTGTTTTAACTTACTCAACATGCTAATTTATGCAAACATTTGCGAAGATAACACATTGGTCATTTTATAAACAATATATCATTAGACAATTTATTTATAAAAAGACAAGATTGCACAAACTCTTTCAATCGGAAAACCACGTAAAAATAAGTTCTTTTGTTTTCAATGCAATACAAATGTTTATGTTTAAATGTTAGGCACCCGGCACGGGGGGAATACACTACTAGTACTTTTAAAATTAGATTAAAAGTTATTTACAAAAAAAAAATAGATGTCAAATGATGTTTTGTTTGAAGTGAGTCGTCCATTGCGATCCCCTCATTCTATTATGAAGTGCTGCCTTAACTAGACCACGTACACGATCAATTAAAATGTCATAAAACATAAAAAGCGATGGGGCTAAATTTAAGTGGACTGTAGGTCATCATCTTTTTAGGTTAATGGTGCTCCGCAATTGTTGCATATTACTTTAAAAGAATATGGAAGACAGCATGTGGATATTGGTTTGTCATATGGTTTGGTTTTGTCCACCTTTAGTAAATTTGATATGCTGAATTAACCGTTTTCAATAAGTGATGGGCTGTGCTATAGCAAGCGGGAACTACTTATTCTTCCGGGCCGCCTAAGACAACTCTTGTTTCGCGTTGACAGTTGCTGTTCAGTTTTTTTTTCTGTTTTTTTTTAATGTTTTATGAAGTCTGTTATTTTGTGCTGTTTTAGCTTATGTTTACTAGGTTTTGTCTTTGCCCTTTTGGAAATTTAACATTCGCATGATACTTATTTCCCATCGTTCAGAATCAACAAATATAAAAAAGTTTAAAAAAATCATTTTTTTCCTTTTATGAAACAACACTGTTTAAAATGATGACAACTATTATGATCGATCATTTTATATGAAACGATGTGGGTCATACCACACACAAGACAAGAAGGCTCATTCGAGATTTTAAAATTGAGATTCTAGGTTCGACATTCGAGATTCGGAATTCGAAATTCAAAATTCGAAATGACCAATAATCATGTTCCAATCAAAATAGTTCTTTTAAAATGTAAACACGTGTATTATTGAAATTTAAAATTCGAAATTCCAAATTCGAAAATTGAAATTCGAGATTCAAGATTCAGAATTCGGGATGAGAAGTTAGAAGTTCAATATTCTAGTCAATGAGATTGGCCACAATTGAATTTCAAAACACCCCCACCAATTTTTTTCTAACGCTCATTTCCCCCACACACCTCGTCTCAAACTGAACGTTTCTAGAAAATGAACTGATCAAAATTAATAACTACGATGACTTTAAATCATTTTCGACTACTCCGATTTAAAATCAAATATTCATTCATGAAAATCTGTGTTTACAAAGGCAAACTCGGACGCTAAAATTTAAGACATTGTGTCTTTAGCTCAAAGTAATAATTTTGAATTTTAACAAAGCTCACAGAAAACCCCATTTGTTATAGCTTTACAGAAGATAAAACATATACAGGAATACAAAAAAAAACATAAAATATGGATGTATCTAAATTTTACAATTGTACAATAATGATCAATAATAAATGCAAAACATTTCATTTGGGTTACTCGGAACATATTGAACCAAAACGCACATCGTTCGTGTTTTAGGAGGAGATCGTAACATTAAATATTGGCATCAAAGGTGTCCACGTCTTTTCGAGAATGGGGTTCTTTAGATCCTATATTCTGAATTTTAAACGATTTTATTCCTCAATTGAGACTCGGAACTTCCTCATATCAGATCTATCTGTGCTGTTTCATTTTGTATGGGGGAAGCCTTTTTGAACTCAAAAGGTATGTAAATGTATCCGAAATACAAAACTGATCAACATGTATTTCATGTATTAACGCATTTAGGAAATGCATATCTCATAATAAGTACTATTATGATTGATAGATAATTATGTCATAAGCAATCAGTTTGGTTATTAGTATATTGAATTTCGAATCTCGAATCTCATGTGAGCAGTCTGGACTTTCATTATAAACCCATAATTCAACAAGATTTTTGTTCTGATGGTGTTACAATCATAGTTAAACTTGATACCAACTAGCAAAGTAAAATAATAGTTGTCACAGGAAAACAAGGACGACGACAAAGACCTTCACAACAATGACATCATTTATTGTCATTGAAAATAAAAGAAGAATCTACGAATGCCCAGAAAGCTCATAAGAGATTTGAGATTCGAAAGGTGAAATTCAGGATTCGAAAGTCGATATTGGAGATTCGAGATACGAAATCGGAGATTGAAATTTGAGATTCAAGACTCGAAATTCGAAATACAATATATAGTCCCTGAAGAGTAAAAGCTTCCCAATCTTTAGTTTATTGGGGATGAGGATGGTGAATAGTTTATGATATATGGGGAATGGTATCGTGTATGGGAATGGGATAGTAAAATATGAACGCTAAATGGGGAAATGGGAGGGTAAATGGTATCTCGAATTTGATTGATCAACAGAATGGTAAATGGGGAATCGGGATGGTAAATGGAATTTCGAATTTGAATAATTCATATTTTTAAATAGTAAATTTAGATTGTTAATGGTAATACACATTTTAATTTAAACTATAAATGTTTTAAATAAAACATTATTTTAGTTCACCTTTTATTTTAATTCATTCCATAAGACAGTAGCCTTTTCTATTTTTATGAAAATATAAAAATGTAAATTTTAAACAGTATTATTTTCGAAATTTATTATTATTAAACATACTGTTCAATGAAACAACAGACTTTTATTTGAAAAAAATGTGTTCATTTTTAAATTAATGCTATTTAAACATTTTTATTTGATTTTTTTTTGTTATTGAAGAAAATTCATATGTAGAAAATGGCTAATAAAAACATATTAAATAGAATGTGCACAAGTTACCGGAAAGTTCAGGATGAAATAAAATGACGTACATATATGTTGTATTAAATCGCCGCTCAATGTCCACATTATGTTTTATTAATAATTCTAGAATACTAGAAATACAACTCTTTGAATTTGATATTAAAAAAATAATAAAAATAAACTTTTATAGTTATTTATAAATTGTTTTATAAATAGATATATTATCAGGTTAATAAGTAAACAGTTACCGGAAAGTCCAAGATCAAATTAAATGACGTATAAGTATGTTGTTTTGAATTACGGCTCAACATCTAGATGAAAATTGCTTAGTGTTTTATTAATAATTCTAGAATACACAAAATACAACTCTTTAGATTAAATATTTGATAAATGAATAAAAAAGGCACAGGATAAGATTACGGCTAAACCGTAACAATAAGAAATTCTTATTGTTACGGCAAAAACGAATATCGGGAACAGATTATGGGACAGAGACCGAATCATTTACGACCGTAACAATAAGATTTTTTTATTATTACGGCAAATCTTGCCGCGATTTACCAATACTACGATATTTTATATTCATCTTCTTCTGCAACTTTTTTTAAATTTCATGCTGAATAGAATACTTTAAACTACTGTAGAAGTACAGCCTGTTCTACGTAAGAGGCCATAAAATTGTTCACACGGATGAAAGTAACTTATACTGCGTGATGATCTAAAGAAAAAATACAAAAAAGATCCTTGGCAAAGTTTGCTGCACTCATGTCCACACTGCAGCACCCGTAGTCTGAGATGGCTGCCTTGAATAGTTTCACCGAAAATGCACAGAAATAAAATAAAACCCAAAAATCACACATTGCCATAACCTATCAAAATTACTTTGAGTTAAATTTAGATGATTAAAGTTGTTTGCCCGCTTGTATTATATGAATTAATAAATGTTGTATCATTGTTTATTTCATATCGCCACAATATCTATTTGCCGTAATTTAAAGTATCGTAATGATAAGAAAATTCTTATTGTTACGTTCGTGAATGAATCGATCTCCATCAGGTCATCCGTTCCCGAATTTCTTATTGTTACGGTTTTACCCAAATTTGCCGTAACTGTATCCTGTGCCATTAGAAAAAAAACATTTATCTTTGAATATTCCATTATATGAGATTTGAAATCCGATATTCAAAATTCGGGATTCAAGGCTCGAAATTCAAAATTCAATATAATATACGTTTTTGGTTTATACGGGGGTCGAAGTTCACATATTTCAAAAAAATGGAATGTCTTTTTAGCAGAACTAAATTTTTTGTGATTATTTCATATGAAGAAATATACTGTATATATACTCATGGAAAAAAGAAACTGTGCATGTCTATTGAAAATCAATTGTACCCATATTTCTCTTAATCAGAAAATCGTAAAAAATGCAGTTATCGAGTTGAAATTTTCACTGGATGTCGAGTGGACCATGCAGATCATTTTTGGGTAAAAATCCGAAATTTGTGTAATTCCAGTTTCTGAGATTCAAAAAACCACTTTTTTAACCCAAAAATGAAAAATCAAGATTTTCAATGAAAATTAAAGCTGTTAACTTTCAACCACTTAAAGATTAATCGTTTTTGGTGAAAATCAGCAGAGAAAACTTAATTTCAAAACTGTGCATTTTTTCCAAAGTGTGATTTTGTGAATTTCAAATTGACACTCCCTGATTTCAAACTGCAAACAAAACATCTTTTAGGGGTCTAAAAATGTTTTTTTTTGTCCACAACTTTACAAAAGTGATTTTGCAATACTTTTGTGATAAAATGTATCAAATACTAAATAAAATTTTGAATTTGTGATTTTTCAAAGTGGTGCATAGTTTCTTTTTTCCGTTAGTATATATAACATTTTATAGTTAAGTCCAAAGGAATAACTCAACAGTCGTTCGATAAGGTGTTAACACTGAAAGAATCTTTCCACAGGGGAATTTCAAGCATTTGGGAGGCCGTATATCATTAAAACTAAAACAATAGGCTCCCAGGGGCCTGAATAGCTAACCTGGTCTTGATATCAACCCTATGAAGACTTTTGTATAGCTAAATGAGCTAAATGTTAAAGCAATAAAAAGCTTTCCTTTATCTGCAATAGTGTTCATTCTATAAGCAAAAACACTATTTTACCAATAAGGGCCATTACCCCTTTAAAGAATCATCTGCCAACTTCGACCCTACGAAGACTTTTGTAGAGCTAAATGAACTCAATGTGTAAGCAAGCAAAAGCTCTTCTCTATCTGCAAAAGTTTCATTCTATAGACCAAAACATTTGTTGTCATTTGTATTTCGAACAAACGTGAAGGTTAGCACTGCTGGTTGAATTTTAATTCCTCGAGGTTAGCCCGCTCCGGCACCAACACTTTTGAGTTGGAGAAAACATCAAAGTTTTAAATTATCCGTCTAAATTTCAAAATTGTCTAAACCTTAAGGTTCTTCCAACCCCAAACATAGGCTGATTATCTTAGTAATAATTTTTGTTCCCCAGTTTGGTATATTGGGTTTTTACTGTTCTATGCTCTTCATATTAAAAACGAAAGAATATGGAATATGTACCAAAAAGACACGATCCACATATTGAAATGATTTTGATAAATGTAAAAAAGCAAATTTTCACTGCGTGTGAAGCGCTTTTCTGGATTAACCTTCATCAGACACGCTAGGAGTAGAAAACTTGGAAAACCGATAGAATATTAGATTTGATTAAAAAAATGCCCCAAAAAATATTACAACAGTCTTGAATAGACGAAATGCGCGTCAGGCGTTGCAAATTTTATTGTCTGGAACTTTGTTGTCATTTTTATTTCACCTTTAAGGGGTCACCTGACAACTTTGACTGTAAGGAAACTTTTAGGGCCGTATCCCCTATAAGGAGTCATCTGACAACTTTGACTCTATAGAGACTTTTTAAGAGCTTAACGCGCTGAACATTTAAGCAAGCAACCGCTTTTCTTTATCTTCTATAGTTTTCATTCGATAGGCCAAAAACATAAAATCGTGTTAATTTAGGGGATTTTATCCCTATAAGGGGTCATCTGACAACTTGGACCCTTAGCTTTAATAGAGCTAAATGAGCTGAACATTTAAGCAAGCAACAACTTTTCTCTATCTGCAATAGTTTTCATTCTTTAGGCAAAAAACACTATTTTTCGCCTGTAAGGGGCTGGAACCTCTATAAGCGTAAGCGGTCATGTAACAGCTTCGACCCCATATTGACTTTTATAAAAGTAAATGAGCTGAACAATTAAGCAAGCAACAGCTTTTCTCTATCTGCAATAGTTTTCATTCTATAGGCAAAAAACACTAATATTTGTCTTTAAGGGGATCTAGCCCATGTAAGGGATCATGTGACAACTTCGACCCTATGGAAACTTTTGTAGAGCTAAATGAACTGAACATTTAAATAAAAAATCGAAACACAAGTTTGGTGCAGGACACCCTAAGGACTTTTCATACCAAGTGTCATTAAATTCTGATCAGTAATTCAGAGGAGAAGATTTTTGAAAAATTGTTAACGGACGACAGACGACAGACAACAGACGACAGAAGACAGGCGACGACGACGACGAACGTCAAGTGATGGTAATAGCCCACATGGACCTTCGGTCCAGGTGAGCTAAAAAGAGTAAGGCCGAAGATGAACACGACGACCTTGATGAAATGAACAGGAAATGATGATGATAATGAAGTGGAAAAATAACGTACAGGGTTTAGCTATAAAAATTAATATGGATTAGGCATTGCCTAACCGCGAGCACAACATAGTTATTATAATTAAATGTTGACAAATATTTTTTTTTTGTAAATGCATGTGAAAAAAAACTCTCCAAAATACAACATGAAACAGAAGAGATGGATTCTCATATGACGGAGTTCCATGCCTGCGAGAAGGAATAAAATCTTTTAGAAATCAAAATGACCCCATTCCCGCAAAGACGTGGAAATTTGATACTAAAACATTTGTTGTTCTAATCATTTTTTTACCAAAAAGTAAAAACATGTGCGAGGTGCGTTTTGGTAAATTTCCGTGTTTAAGTACCCGAATGAAATATTTTGATTGATTAATTTTGAACATAAGACATATAAAGTTAACGTCTCTAAAGTGTCATTGTAAACGTAGTTTAATGAACGAATAAAAAGCATTTGATAATATAATCTGAAATCATCGTAGTTTTTTTTTATTTTGGTGCATTTATTAGAACGTACAATTTGGGATGAGATGCTTCGGGCGATTGAATGTAACAATCAAAAGTAAGAAAAAATCAATTAAAGTTTGCTTACTACAAAAAAGAGAAGCAAATCATCGTCATCAGAATATTTTCTTCGTATAATCTATAAAATAGTTATTTTTAGAATGCGACAAGCAAAATTGGTAATGATTTTAACATTCATTCCGGATTCCTTTCAGAAGCATTCATATCCGGACGAAATAAATTCAATATCAGCATTAGGCAAATCTTTCGCGGGAACTTGCTGTAGAGCTCTCCGCTCTCCGCTCATTCCCGCTACGAGCTGTCCTCGCTATCAAAATTCCTTACTATAGTATCAACTATAGAAATCAAAAGTCAAATGTCGAAAGTGGAAGCAAAGCAAATTAAATGTTAAGAGCTACGGAAATTTGGATGCTCCATATGGCCATTTTGAGAATTTATCTCATCTTCAGTGAGGCTAGGGTAAAAAATGTTTGAAGTCCAGATCTAAAAATGCTTCACTAGTATAACAACTTTAAATGTTGCGAACTGTATGACGTGAAAGTCTTCCTCAAAGTAGGTTTTTTGAAAATAATGTAATAATTAATGAGTTACCCCCCCTCTGATGGACAATGTGTATCTCGCTCGTGCGAGTTTAGATATTTGATAAAATATAGGAAGGGTTTCCAACTACAGAACGCTTTCTGAATCTGCCACTCCAACATCTGATATAAACCGAAAGATTGAAATCAACAGTCGGGTGATTGGAAATACACATCGATATCAATTATCTAAATCTATCAAGACTCATACGTGTTTGTCAGATATAAATTAAATCAAGACGGGTAAATATACATGTATCTAAATTACCAATAGCAAACCAAATATAAATACATATTGAGTTTACCAGAACTATAGAATACAATGCTCAAACTGGAGTTTTCTGAAATTTAAAAGTGACCTATTTAGATGGTTATTAGTATATTGAATTTCGGGTTCAGAATCTCGAATTTCGAATCTCGTCTCTCGAATTTCGAATTTCGAATCTCGTCTCTCGAATTTCGAATTTCGAATCTCGTATCTCGAATTTCGAATCTTGTATTTCGTATTTCGATTTCGAATGAAGCAAGCAGGGGTACCAATTGGGTATCCGAATGTCGAACTTCCGAAAGGGCAGAGACAAAACCAGTAAACACCAACAAGAATCTCGAAAATCGTATGTATTTAGAATCTCGTATCTTGATCTCGAATTTAAAATCTCATTCCCGTATCTCGTATCTCAAATTTCGAATCCTGAATTTCACTTTATACGTTTTTAAAACTGTTACAGGATTATAAAACAAGCAATCTGTTTTGGTTATAAGCATATTTAATTTCTTAATTCCAATCTCGCAATTTGAATTTCGAATCTCGCAATTTGAATTTCGACTCCCGAATCTCAACTTTCTAATGAGCCTTTTGGACTTTCGGTCAAATCTGATTCGAGATCCATTTTTTTTTTATCTCTATTCCACATTTGGTAACTAAATGTGTATCTCCATTCAACATTCTTTATTCCAATTGCTTATACCCACCCATCCATATGCAATCAGCATTATCAAATGCATCTAAGATACAATGTATTCATGACATCTCGTTACTGAAAGATGTGCAAAAACGGCATAACATTTGATCCATGTCAATATTTACCGAATTTTTTAAGTGGCAATTAATATGAAATTGTAAGATTGAACTTTTGGCAATTTTGAGTTTGAAAACAATGAATATCACTTAGATTGTGTTAATTCTATACTTAATAAACGGGACCTTGAGCATGTTATGCATTTTATACTATGATTTGAAACCATTGTTTCTATTTCATTTCTTGTGTTTTAGGTAACATACAGGTAAAGATTAGAGGCAATGTCATCCAAACAAAGTTAAGCCGAACACAACTTGTTATTGAATGCAGTTCCTGTAATAAACCGTATAGAAATTTTACAGAAATATGGATTAATGGGCAGTCAAATAATAGCATTAGGCTCAACGCTGCTGGCGATTGTATTCTAGGGAGAAAAGCGCGATGCCAACATGATCTATGCAATTGCTCTGCTTTCGGTAATACGTTTGAAGTGTCATACATTTATAATGATCTAGATATTGGTACTAATGTAACATGTGCTATGCATTTTAATAGTAGAGCAAAGGAAGGAAAGTTTCATGTTCTCGCAAGTGCAACCTACAACGGTACAGGTATGATGTATTTTTTTAAACTTAAAATATAGATATTCTATTCTGCAACTTAAAAATGCATTTTGTTTATCATTCTTTCAAGTACATTTGGTCAATATGTATGGTTTTATTTTCAATACACCTTAAAGTAAACTGGGTTAAAATTTGATCCAGTCGCTGTTTACCAACTTGTGTCAGTATTTGACATGTTTTGCATAATTTGCATAATTTGCCTTCATCATTCCAATGAACGTTTCCTACATTTAAATGCAGAACCATTTCAAACATCATTTTCTTCATATCGTAAATGCTTTGTCTATACATTTTGTGCTACGAATACAACAAATACATCACTGGTATCCAAAATACCAAAGCGCCTATAATACAGTTGATAATACTATGTTGTTTAAACATCGTTTAAAGAGTAACTTCTTATCATCAGAAATAGAGTAGTCGAAACTCAAAGCCTGAAAGGTAATGAATTGCAAACTAAAAAAATGTATATGTATATGTAGGCTAATTTAGCACCAAGGTCATTGACCATGATCCACACATGTACAAAACCCCGTTTTTAAGGATTTCGAAAATTATAACTATACTGATTTAATCGTTTGAACAAAATTGTATCTATCAGTAAAATAAAACATCTCAAGGAATTTAGTAGTTGAAATACATGTATATATCTAATGGAAATTATGTCAATTATATTTTGTAATAAATGACAAATAATGCATGCTGCATCGTGGTCTTGATGTTATCTCGACGTGATAAATAAAAAAAATGATACAGAAAGGTCACATTTAAAAGGTAAAAAGGCACAAAATACACCAATTAATGAAAATATAAAAATATAAAATATATAAAAAGAGCTAAAAACATATCACAAAAATTCAAAACATGTATTTATTTTGAAATAATAATAGTGCTTAACTTTTTAGATTTTAAAGATAGTTCAACAATACTCTACAAGACGCTTAGTCGTACAAAGATTACAACCACACTTCGAACGATTTGGAAAGGTATTTATTATTTTATACAACATGTAATTGCGCGTTTACCCGACCGGATCTTGAAACTAACGACAGATAAAGGAATGAATGAATTGGTTTTTAATGAATAAATCAAATTCAACTTTTAGCCAATTTATAGCAAGTAACTTAAAATGCCAATCTTTTAGCATGATTTAAGAAATAAAGTAGATACCGTTAAATGTTTTCACATGTTTTGTCGAAGGTATTATCCTTGAAAATTATGATTTGTTTGTAAAAACGTAACAGCCAATAAACTTAAATGTAAAACATACTTAATAAAGGCATCAATTCTAATCAAATGTACGATTTGGTCACCATTAAGGAACGACCATTTGTTTTTTAGGGGGGGGGGGGGCTATGGAGAAATTTGAAATAAAAAGGCAGGATGGCAAAATTCCAGAAATAAAAAGGCAGCACACTGCTTTGGGTAAAACAAATGGCAGGATCGTATGTTTGGCTAAAAAAACATAGTTCCATTTAAAATAAAAAATAATGCACAAGCGCGCTGAACAAAAATCAAGTCTCGACTTTTTCTGAAAAAAAAGACAGGAAGAAGAAAATATCCATAGCCCCCCCCCATAATAATCAAATGGTTGCTCCCTTACTCTCTCACGTAAATATGACTTTGATAAATTTGACACACCACCCTGTCATCTTCAATGGTCAAACTGACACCATCTATCTTGTGTACATTTGAAGTCGTTATTGGTGTGTTACCTTATTTCACAAATGTTCAAACGATTTTAAAATTTTAAAAATAAATAATAAAAATAAACGTAATAACAACATTACAGAACTTGGAGAATCAATCTCAAATGTCAATAAGACTAGACAAAACAAGGACCACATACCGGAAAAATTGAAGACCGCAATGGTCCTGACTTGGTACACGCATTTCAAAAGAAATGGTGGTTTAAGCCAGGTTTTAAAGCGCCCCAAACCTCCCTCTTCCATTGCGATCTTTTGGTCCGGTAGTTACACAAAGCACAACAGGTTTGTGATGACATATCAGGGATGCTAAAGTGATCATCCCAAAACATTACCCAGCAAAACACTAATCACCTTACCATTTCGTCTAACATGATACACGACCAGGACCCTACGTCACACGCAAGGATACCGTTTTCAGTTTTTGCCGGGATTTCGATCCGCCTCGGGGTAAGCTGACTCTTGGTTCTACATGATAACAAATGTATGCAGAAAAACGTAATAGTGCATTTGGTGGCATTAAACTCTAGCTACATTATAGTTATAGTCGGCCTCTTTAATGTGCTTTGTTCTATGCAAACACCTCTGTACAGTAAGAAATCGAGCAAGAATACAGTTTGCATTTTATGCCGATTTTCATTAAGCTGTTGAGTCCATAGTACAAAGATATTTGCAGTGTATATTTTGTAACAAACCCACTAGAATAGAAAAGTATTAGCAAAGGTCCTCTTTTGCACCTAAACAAGTTCAAATGTAAATTACAAACGGCAAATTCTTAAAATGATACCGTTCACACTTGATCAAATCATGGATATCGTTCTCATTATAAATGAATATTTTCAAAACTCTCGATCCTGCACTTTATCGAACTTCTAATTTCCCTTAAATAAAATGTTGACATACCAATGTAACTTAAACAATCAATTTTTTATCTCTCAATAAAATTGAGAGATTTCATTAAGATATTCATCTCTCAATATTAAAAATGTTCATATGTACCAATTTCCATGCCTATTTTATATCAAAGTTGTTGAATTGGCTTTTTCTGGTCGAACTGTCAATATCATAAACTATATAACATGTAGTAGTATTTGATTATGTACGTGGCCAAAAAAAAAAAAAAAAAACTGTCAAGAATAATGGTTCAATCTTCGTTAGTTGTGAACATTTCATGAACCGATTTTCCGACCTCATTTGCAATAGTCTTCCCATGGAACAAAACATTGTTGTCCCGCGTATGTGGGGAACATTTATTTACCAACGATTCTCAAAAGCTTTGTATGGTTCGATATAGTAGACTCAATAGGGCCAGGCCACTGGAATCGTTTGTTAAATTAAAAAGTTTTGATTAGTTCACTCAATTGGTCAAATTTTATACGGTAATACAAACATCACACATATGGGAGAGGAGACATTTTCTACTCTTTAGTGTCTGTCTTAGTTCAGGCTTGGTGACGAAGTCTTCATTTGTTGTAGGTTGAGTAAACATACATTGCTAAGGTCTGAAGATCATTTGATTTCATAATCCCTACTTCATATAGTTAGGGATATTGACATTGACATAACAGTGTTTTTAGCTTAGAACTGTTTTATAATCTTCGGTTATGTGACATATCTCCAGTTAACAATTAGTGGTGTAAGATTTTTAGGATGAATGTAGTGAGTTGGTGTTTTACGTCCTTGCAGTGCTATATTGGTTATTTGCAGGCGATGAACATAAAATGGATGATAAAATGAACATGAAATGATGATAAGAAATAAAATATGTGGAAGGGGTGGGAACTAAAGAAACAGTAAATTTTGAAGTCCACGGGAAAAGTGGAGACGTGGAGAAGGGCGAAAAAATTGCCTATGTCATGTGGTGCACTACTAGGCGGTCCAAAAAGGGGCTTTTGAGTGGATGAAGCGTGGCACTCTTCACACGTTGGCCCAGTATGGTTTGCGGTCAGTTTTTTTGCATTATAGCTTGACGTGAGTGAGTGAGTGAGTTGGTGTTTTACGCCTGTGCAACGCTATATAGGTTATTTACAGGCGATGAACATGAAAAAGGTTGACAAAATGAACATGAAATGATGATGATAAATGAAACAGGGGTAGATTTTGAAGAACCACTGGAAAAGGGGAGAGGTGGGTAGGGGCAGAAAATTTAGTCTACTAGTATGTGGTGCAGCGGTCAACAAAGGGGTCTTTTACGTGCATGAAGCGTGGCACTCTCCACACACGTTGGCCCACTACGGTCGGCGGTAAGGGTTTCCGTATTATAGACTGGACAACCCCTGCGTACGAGGGCCACCCTATTCAGCCACCTAGGGCAGGGGCGGATCCAGGATTTCGTCAGGGGGTTGTCACCAAATGATTCATGTTTATTTAGCAATTTACATGTAGCTAGCCATCAGAAAGTGTGCCAGTGAAACCATACTTGTGAACATTAGGGGGGTGTCACGTGCACCGGGTGACACCCCCTGGATCTGCTACTGAGTCCTAGGGTACTCCATTGGTCGCTCTGTTGGATGAGCACTGACCCGACGTCAGAAACCCAAGACCATTAGTCGCCTCTAACGACAAGCTAGGCTCTGCTACGGGCCTATTCGCCACCCGGGCCCCGCACAGGACTTATTGCCTGACGACCCCGGCATTTATTTTGATAGGGCTGCCCAATTCAGCAATCTGGGATACAAATCCGAGTGCTTTGTGGGCTAAGTCGGGTCTAACCCGATGTTAGGTTTCTGTGCGCTCTTAATTGGACATTTACTGACAATCTTAACGCTGGTGCGGGCCTTTTCCCTTCCGGGACCTGCACGGAAGGCAAGATTTTTTGTCGGGTTAATCTAGTTTATATAATCTATTCTTGTTTGATATTTGTCCCGTTCAATACAAATTTTAAGATTTTGGAGCTGAAATGCAGGATGTTCTGAAAATATGTGTGTTAAAATATAAAACTTTTATTCCCCTTGAGTGAAAAACATATATGATTATATTTGTATAATCTTTCAGCGAATGATAAGATCATTTATTTGCGTTTTATCGTTTATATAATGTATATCATAAATTTTTGAAAGGATTTGAATGAATATTTGAATATAAGTATTTAGAACATTTAGTAATATGTCATCTGAGATAAACCTACATTATTCCATTAGAAGACTGCAGAGCTTGCCCGAATTCTTCATATCTTTCAATTTCCAATTATGTCTAAAGCTCAAAATACTTGCAAAGTTATGGTAAGCTTTTAAGACAATATGATTCAGGACAGGTCTAGTATGATTGGTAAATTAATCTTAAAATTACGTGTTGTTGCTTGGGAAGACCATTTCATATAATGTCGGTTGGAAAATCGGTTCATTAAATGTTCATATTCAACGGATAACGAACCACGAACCTTTTCAGATGGTATGTTGTTCAGTTATGTCACGTAAACTTTTAATTGCATTTCATATAATTTATCATTTTAGCAGTTCGACCAGAAGAAGCCAATTCTAGCAACTCCTTTATAAAGTAAAACAGGAACTTGGTACACATGCATATTTTTAATTTTGAAATATGAAATATATATTATAAATATATATTTATATATTTATAGTATTCAAATAGTCAGTCAAAATGACCAAGAGGTGGAGGCAGTGGTTGAAGAAACCAGCGTCCACAGTTGATCCTATCCTATCCTATCCTGATCCTATCCTAATATGTTAACGCTACATTGGTAAATGAGCATTTTTTTAATGGGGTTTGAAGTTCGGTAAAGTGCAGGATAAAGAGTTTTATATATACTTTTGAAAATATTCACATTTAACGGATATTCGTTTACAATGCCAACGGTATCCGTGAATTGGTCGGGTGTGAAGACATTGCTGTGTGAAGTCCTTGTTTAGATGCAGAATAGAACCTTTGCTCATAATTTTTTTATTCTTATGGGTTTGCAACAAAATATACACTACAAATATCTCTGTACTACGGAAAAAACAACAGATTAATGAAAATCGGCCTACAATTTGCATAGAACGAAGCACATTTTAGAGGCTGACTATATAGCGATAAAGTAGCTGGAGTTTGGTGCCACCAAATGCACTATGAAGTTTTTTCTGTTTACATTTGTTATCATGTAGAACCAAGTGTCAACTTACTTGAGGCGGATCGAAATCCCGGCAAAAACTGAAACGGTATCCTTGCGTAAGACGTAGGGTTCTGGCCATGTGCTATTGAGTTTTTCTACCAGTAGCTAATAACGAAGAAAGATTTTTTTAGAAGTCGTATGAGACGTATTTTCTTATAACCTTGGTCTAATAGTCGGTTACGGAGAAAGCAGTGTCGGATCAAAAATCTGAAAAAATGTGTACAAGCCCTGGTTTATCGAAATATAGACACCGTATGGAGGTGACGTTGGTATGTTACTTTCCAGGTAAGGAAAATAATAATTTTAAAATTAAAATCGTCTCTTTTATCGTAATTTTTTGTACTGAGATGAACACCCGGGTCAAATTCGAGATGTAGATCCAAGAATGATGAAAAGCAAGTGGATTGTGTGGTTTCTTTAATCTCTAGTTCTGGGGGATATATTGAAGGAATCCATCTGCCAAGCGACGAGTTGTTGACAGAGAGGACGTCATCAATATATCTGAAAGTGAGATTAAATGACCTTGCCTCTTTCATCTTTTTGTTCTTTACGAGTTTTGAAGAAATGCAGACTCGTAAGACTATAAAAACAAGTCGGCGAGGAGGGGAGCACATTGGAAGGCCGACTTTTTTTGAAAAATCTCTCCCCTTAATGTGACAAATATGTTGTCAATAAGGAAATCAAGCAAAATGATAATACTATATAAAATGTGATTTAAATGAACGTCAAAAGCCCACATTCGTGGAGAAGAATCAGTTGTTCAGAATTTGTCATTTAATTTACGAGCGAAATTAAGGAACCTTACAATATTGATCAGTTACATAAAGACCAGCATTATTATTCATGATTATTACAGCATTGGTTAAGTTTCGAATATTCTATTTTTGAACTTACTATCTATTTACAGGTGATGCAAATTATACGACGGAAAAGACAACACTCGTGTCAAAGCCAGGTTTTGTTAAGCATAATGCTTCCATTACATTAAATAAATTTGATTTTCTGTTAAGGTGATCGATTCCCTAGCGAATGTTATCGTTTAGTTAATGTGTGTGTGATTATCGTTGTGTTTTGCATTTTAAGAGCCTGTCTCAGTAAAAATCATGCAAAAGGTGATTTACTTATTATCTTAGGTTTTAACAATTTTTTGGCTAGTTATTCATCTTGGACCACTTTAGCGAAAAATATCAACTTAAGTGAAATTGGTCCATTAGACTATCTGCAAATTGACATTAAAAATTTTGGCGGGAAAATTTCCCGAACTTTTTTCATACACAACCCAACCATTTTTATTGGCCTCTTTACTCAAAAGTTCGGAAGGGTCTGTAAAAATTGTTGATATTTTCTGAAAAAGTTGGCCATTCTAGTTGAATTTCAACAAAAATATCAGTCGGATACTTAAAGTGATATTTTTGGTTGGTTTGTTAAGAAAAAAAATTGGCGGGACTTTTTCCCGAACTTATTTTCATACACAATGTAACCAAATTTGTATTGTGTATTAAACGAGAACTAATGAACCGATTGGGCTAAAATTTAATTTACATTCATTTCTCATCATAAAGATCAAATTCCGATAAAAAGAACCAGTTTTCAAAAATATGCATCTGCCACTATTTTTGCGTTTTGCATGATTCTTACAGAGACGGCTACTTAAATTTTAAATCTACTTATCTTGTCTCCTGACTACTGATGTTTTACCTATTCGAAAACCACGTGATTTAAAAAGTACCAATTGGTCAGGTCAGCCAGTCATCTCAATATGTTTTAGTTTATGCAGCCTAACGCTCATAATTGAACAAAAAAGGGCAAATTGTTTGCAAAAAAAAACATAAAAACTCATTTAATCGTAAAAGAGTACATGCAGTTTATCCATGCGAGGTTGTGTTAACATACAGATAGCTACAAATAGAGACTTTATTGACTAAGAAACATTATATTTTTGATAAAAAAAATGAAATAAGTGGTAATTGGTTAAATATCTACAGTCCAATAGTCCTTCGGATGACATTGTTTATTGTTTGCATGTTAAAAAATATGGACAATTAAATAAATAAGGGAATTAAAAATTAAAATGACAACAAAGTTCTTTTCGGGGATATATAGCTGCCTAAGAAATGAACGACAAACATTGTGAAAACATATTTAAATTTGAGGAGTGAACATTTTATAAACACTCAATACCTAAGTTTACAGGTTGTGTTGTTGTAAATTGTTTTATACAAAATGTTAGGAAAGAAGCAAGCAAAAAGTAACCAATTGGCAATCGAAGTGTCAAAAGTTTAAAAGGGCAACCGGTAACCGGTAAACAAAAACAACACGAAATCACACAAAACAAAAAATCGACCGAATGGAAATAAACAACGCGAACTCAAGTCGTGACAAGAGTGAACTCAGATGCTCTGGAAGACCTGCCTGCTATAGCACACCCGTCGTGATGCTAATTTCCAATTCCAATTCAGTGTGTCAAATGCGGAAAAAGACGACAAAATATTTTTTTACAACAAACCAATTGCAATTGAGAGATAGAAATCAAATATTTGTCTACGAGTGCACGGTGTTTACCGTTAAATTTATTGGGTAAAGACAGCAACCGTAGAACAACATAACCCTGTGTCAGCAATTTTGTGTCAAACGTGACGCTCTGCAAAGGAAATTGATGTAATTTCCACAAGCTCTGAAGTAACGAATCAACTGTGAAACGAAGACTCCATAAGCAGGAGCGGACGGAATGTTGCTACAAAAAAGGGAAAGTTGACGATTGTAATTGGAAAGTTGAGGTCATCACATTATCACATTTTTCATAGAAAAAACATGTTTTAACTAAAATTAATGCGGGTTAAGTCAGGTCTATTTGTCCAAAATATTTCTTTCTGTCTGTAATATAAGGGTCTGGAAGTAACAGAGCAAAACCTGCATTCTTTTCAAGATATATAGATTAAGAACGTTTGTAATCAATATATGTCAAGTTGCAATGAAATTGCATGGTTTGTTGCCCAAATTAACCATGAAACTGTACGGCGTGTTGAAAAGTATCTCAACGAACTTTATCTTAGTCTTTTCAAATAATATACTTTACTTTTAATAGTGTGTAAGTTAAAAAATGCATTAACTATTACTAGCCAACCTTCCAACCAAACTTGATAATAGGCATAAACTATTGTAAGGCAACACACATACACTCGTGTTGTAAGCGGTGAAGCAAAAATAGATAATGTGTATAAGTCATCCCAGATGCTCCGGAAGGGTGATCAGTTCCTGCTTGCTCTACCACACACATCCCGTTGCCGATGATCGATTTAATGTGGGTCAAATCCGGTATAAGACGACAATACCTAGCCTCTTTCACAAACATCTGTGAGATAGACAAACTGTATTTGTCTACAGGCATATGATAAAGATCAAAAATGGGAACCAGAAATTCCTATGCATCCTTTTGTACATGAAGCATCAGGGACAGTTATCAGGCCCTCACTCGGTATCAGTACTGTTGGCGCTACGCTTGTATAAACGTTTATGCCATATTAATGTCACTCGTAAGAGTGAACACTCCAAAATCCCCATGCAAAATTTGAACGACAATTTTAGTAAATATTTAGTAGTTTCTAATTGAATGATAATTTTAATACCTTTATATGTTCCGTTTTTTAGTTTAAAAGCATAGAAGGAAACATATTATGAAAATATATCTGCTAAAACCACAACAACCCCGCAATGGTCGTATTCAATCCAGAATTACTGTTTTACTAAAATCCACGGGAAAAGCCAAAATGGCTTTATAGTACAGATCCTGACTTTTATAAAGTATTCAGCGTTATCAAACCAAATTGTTCAATTTTTGTGTACAACATGTATGTATATGAAATCATCATTTCGAAATAAAATTCAACAGCTGCAAGTTTAAAAGGAATAATTATCAAAGTACCAGAAGTGAATCCTTCAATCGGACCAGATAAGTGTATTGAATGGTAGTTCCAAATTTGCATTTACATTCATTTTAAGCTATCAAAGAAGCAGTTTTAAAACACATTACATTTATAAATTACGTAGAATATGGACATAAACTAGCAGAGAGTCGTACAGTTTGAATTTCATAAACGGCAGGGAGCCGTACAATTTCAAATTATTAGTTCGTTTCGACTTGAGTTCGCGTTGCTGAATGCGGTTTTGTTGTTATGTGTGTTTGTGTTTTATGTTGTTATGTGGTTTGTTTTGTTGTGATGATTTTTGTCTGCCGGTTTTGTCTTTGTCTTTACGGTTTTATGATACTGATTACCCCTTTGGTACACCTTTGCTTCTTGATTTTAAATGATTATCATAATTTATAGTGCTTTTATCAACAAGCTTTTTAGCATTAAAAAACCGAGAATGAATAAGAAGTAAAAGGTCAAACATAATTTCGCTAAGTTAAACTGCCAACACTCAATGCATCAAAAGGGTCAACATATTTGTTTTCCCGTCATATTAACGCTTGAAATTGAAAAAGGACACTGTATTTTTCGAATTTTAAAAATATAACAAAAGATGCATGGTTCAGCGGTCAATATGATCAATCTGTTATGTATCAGATAAAATTATCGTTTAACTCCAATGTAAGCCAGTAAAAAATGCTTTTGAAAAATTTATCATTATTATTTCGGTAATTATTCCGGTGTCGGACCGCAATACTTCCGAAATGCACTCTATAAAGGTTAGACACCATGTTTAATGCATCTCTAACACGACAATGATTATTTCCAAAACTGGTTAACCTATGAAAGTCGGTAAACTTAAAACTCCTGTTATATTAAATTAATGCATATCAGAATTAGTCTCATATCTATTGTTGTTTCAGATAACCAAAACCACGACGAATTATCAGATTTTACAGTTCACATCGCCATCCTTTGTAGTTTCATTTTCATCGCTATTTCGATATTAGTAATTCTATATTTGTTTCTGAAAAGTAAGTACTAAGGCAAGATTCACAAGAGTTATACCTGTCTATATTATCAACATCAACATGAAATAAAGTAAACCACATTAGACGATGTTTAGCTAGACGTTATAGATCTGTGACCAAGGTTACAAATCTGAATTTTATCATACGTTTATTGTTATTAAAAAATATTTTTTCCCAAAGAAAAGTAGATTTGTGTGATCATGTATCAAAAAAACTTAACAAAAACCCAAACACATTATCCAAGAAAGACGTATCCCATTTTCTCTGATAACCTTCATTTTAACAAGGACTGCTTACCTTTTCACTCATTTTATGACATGATTTCACAACGAAATTGAAAAAAAGGACACGTTTCTTTGTCATTTGTGACATAATGTGCCTAAACTAATGTATCTGAATTGATGAAATAAACAAGTAATATTAGTATGATATGTAAACAATATAAAAGTTTCAGGTCGTTTTTGGGACAAAAAAAAGGAATCAAGTGCATAAAGATGCTGTCCTTAAGCAGCAACCATTCGAAATATAAGCAAGTTATACATATTAATGTAAAGAAAGCTGAGTATTTCGACTATTTTGTGTCTGCAAACTTGTTCTTTCTCTTATATACATTGATGGTAAAGTAAGTCATTGTAAAACCAACAACCACATTTTGTCCTTACGTTTTCCATTCTTAATCGACTGTGCTTATCGTGATTTGAGTTGTTTTTGTTGAATATAAGTATAAAGTGTGTTTTGGTTTTGTTACAAGATAAAACATAATGAAGGTAAGGAGGAAAGACAGTCATGAGCCTCAAAATTTCTAAATATTGAATTGCGCCGAGGGTTGACACATTTTCGAAGTTTATTGATTCGGCTTTGTACAAGGAATCGTATAGTTCTTGATCAGTCTGACAACAATTCAAGTTCAGGTTCTTGGTTCAACTAATTCTTTATCTAAGCTCTGTCATAGTCATCCACAGAGCTCATGAGGACTTTAAAGTTATGGTTCCAATTCGTACGTTGTGGTTCTTTGAATTTAGGTCCTTGAGACATCACCTTGTCTAATAAATAATTTTAAATTAATCTTTAGATCACCTTTGATAACATGACCACATTGTTTTTTTGCAAACACTTATACACACGAAAATATGTTAGTCGGTGCTTTTTCTACTTGTACAACAGCATATTTTGCGTGAAAGGTAGACAGTGTTTTGACTTCATCGGCGTTGTCGAAATTAAATGTTGCTTTGGTTTTAATCATGCCCGTCTTAAATGTTTTTGTTTCAATTACCTCATATGTAGAGCTTTAAAACTCCATTTTCAGGAAACGTCGTCAACTGAATTTATAATAGTAAAAAAAAATGATTTAGTTGTTCCGTCTTGGTTCATGATACTTAATCCTTTATTAATTATGTTAAGTTCACAGGTGATAATATGGCCACATTAACTATAATTGAAGTGGAGTCTTTTCACAAGAATAGTCTAACGGTTTTTCTTTGAGGTCATCGATTTTGAAATTCCGCAACTTTTGTTTGCAGTAAAATACCTTAGAATTCATAGTGAAGAATATGTATACAAACAATGGAGATGGAGGGAAATGTTCTTTTACAGATCTATGATGTCAAACCTTTCCTAAATGTATACCATCTACAGTAAACCAGGAGGTTGTCCGTGACTGAACACTGACATAAACATAAAGCTTGATCATTTAGATCTACTTCAACTGACATAATACCACTCAGTCAGACCTAAACTACTGTGCTGGTCAAAGTTTAAGCCCTCTAACCCCCGAAACATATCTGTTGCAAATAATGTAGCTAAAATCCTGTTCTGGAAAATGTTTTTGAAATGTATCAAATACTAATTACAACAAAGTTGCAGCCAATGAATTTCGCTACGCCTGACGCGAGTTTTGTCCTTTCAAAACTCATCTGAGGTGCTCTACCAAATGTAAAAAATGCCAAAGACCATATAAATGTGAAGAGCATAAGACAGTAAAACCAAATAAAGACCAACCTATAAATATGAAGAAAAGCTAGGCTAGATGTTTGTGTTTGGTGAAGAATCACCATTCACGCAATTTTAGGAAATCAAAGGATATCTCAAAGATGAAGTGTGCAAAGTTTCGAAGGGTTTTATGACAACTGATTAGGCCAACCACTGTGAAAAGTTAAACCTTACAACCAAAAGAATGGGAATGTTCATGTCAGAGTTCAGTCACGGAAAATATGTTGGTGTACTGCGCAACCTTGCTTAAAAAGAGAATTATGTAAACTCCCACAGGTTTTAATTTTTTGATCACCAATGTCACATAAACCCTAAAAGCTAAGGGGCTATGACTCTTTAAAGATAAAAAAATCGTCTTTATCATGTTTTTGCCCTATAAAATTAAAAGTATTGCAGATAGAGAAAAGCTTGCTTGACCATTAATTGAGCTCTACAAAAGTCTCTATAGGGTTGCATAAGTTAGATAAATCTTTACAGGGAGGATGATATTTTAAAGGGCACAAATAACGTTTTTTTTTCATGGTTTTGCCTTATAGGATGAAGCTTTTCCAGATAGAGAAAATTTGAAATCTACGTTAGTTTTAATGTTTTGAAGATACCAAATGACTTTTTTTACAGGGGTAATAACTCATAGAATATACCATTAAAGCTTTAGCCCCAGGTAAGCGATTCAGGCTCCTGAGAGCCTCTTGTAATGAACACTAAAAGGTTATGATCGACAGATTAAAAACTTTATTCAGTGATTAAGTAATATTTTAGAATTTTAACATAAAAATAAAGGCATATTGGTCATATTTTAATTTTAGATTACTTATAGTGGTTTCTGTCCAATATGTGAAAAAAGTAAGAATACAACTACTTCATATTTCAAAATGATAAAAATGCATTATTTTGATTTATTTTGATGTTGTAGACAAAATGAGAAAGAAGTATTTACCAGAGATGAAAAAACCTAAAGTATCCAAAAAAAGTAAGTATGGAGATGTCAACAGCAAAAAGTCAGCGTAAGTCAATCCGAATTATGAAAATTTGAAAGAAAAAAAAAGCAATATAATATTACTTTAACATTAAGTTACTAATAGGCAGTGGTTGCAGTAATTCCTATTTCTGTTTTGCTTCGGACGATCAGTGCAAATACCTCCTTATATAAAATAAATACTTATTTTTCATATGAAATCGTTTACGGAATAAGTGCATTTTGAATACATATCATGTGTTACGAAACGAGACCGTGCCCGGGTGTCGATAAGTACATGCCTTTTATACTAGGCGACACCTGAAACAGTATCCTTCTTTGTGTCTCTTAATCATGCTCTGAAGCCATATAGTTGATGATGGATTTTACTTCTTCATTATATGATTTTTTATGATATTAATATTTTTTCTAACTTATACTTCAATCCTTCGATCCTTTTATTCTCATTTTTAATGAAAGGTGAGCCTAAATCAGTTAATAAAATAGGAAATAAGATATTTCAACAAAGATTTGCTGTGACCAATAAAGGATATCGCGTTACTCTACAAAAGGAAACTTTTGAAACGAACAATTGTAAAGTCATTACATAATTTGTTTGGCCTATTCAATCCACGAGGCTTGTGTGCACGGACTATTTTTTCGTGGGCTTTTCCTCATACATATTTGCATATGAAAAAGATCTAATCAGATAATAAATAAAGTGGTAATAACAATAACGGAATTTAATTTTATATGGAAAATTAAATTCTATTAATTTGATTTTTTTATGTTGTAGACAAAATCAGACAGAAGTATTTACCAGGGATGAAACAACCTAAATTATCCAATAAAAGTAAGTATGAAGATGTCAACCGTAAAAAGCCAGCGTAATGTAATCCGAATTATGAACATTTGATAGAAAATATAAAAAAAACACTATAATATTACTTTAACATTAAGTTACTAATAGGCAGTGGTTGCAGTTATTCCTATTTCTGGTTTGCTTCAGACGATCAGTGCCTAGTCCCCTTTATGTGAAATAAATACTTATATATCATATGACATCGTAAACGAAATACGTGCATGTTGAATACTTATGTCACGAAACGAGTTTCAAGATCCGTAGCTGCTGGGCGATCCATAGCAGCGGTGCTTAGGTAACTTTCGCAAAAAATTCCAATCAAAAGATTGGAAATCCGCCAACATAAGATTTAACTAAACGCACCATGACATTTTACATCCTATTTCGTAATGTATTCAAAGAATTAAATTCAAATAAACCAATTCAACAGCATTGGTATCAAACAACAAAGACAACAATGGTCTTTTACAACTGACCATATAAATTACTGAAGGGCGATCCAACAGCCAAAAAATTTGAACAATTTTTTTAACAAAATGTTTTGAAGGGCGATCCAACAGTGACAGAATTTTGAAAACATAATACACTGAAAGGTGATGTAATAGCAAACAAATTTTAAATAAATGCTGGAAAGGCGATCTTACATTTATAGCAAACAAATTGAAATGCTTTTATTGATATTTCAGAAGACAATTTATATCAAAATTGAAAATCAACATATGGGGTATTCCAAACAGTTAGGAAACTTGGAAAATGCTTCCATTGCACCTTAAATTAGGTTAAGGAAAATATCGTTACCACTGAAAGACAAATGGACTCCGTCGTTTCGATAAAGACCTTAGCAAAGTGAAGCTGGTTACTTATTCGACATTCGTTTGACATTCGATTGACATTCGTTTAACATTCGGTTGACATTCGTTTAACATTCGATTGACAATCGGTCGATATTCGTTTGACATTCGATTGATATTCATTTGATATTCGTAGATATGTCGTCCGCTACGTATTGCAAATAGGGCTCACTTTATCTATTACGGACTTACTAACTGTACGAGTGGGCTTGTGGCGTCTTGAGAAAAAAAAATCAGTCTTAGTTTGCCAGGTACTAGTAACTACGTGTCAAAGCCTCTTGATAGTTGGCATGTATCCTCCTCTATAGTTTTATAATACCGTAACTCATCTAACTCCTGTTTACCGAACTATTAAAGAAGCAGACAAAATATGTTTTCTACGGTATTTCAATTATTTTTATTTGATGCCATGCGTAGATTCTATTATGGATATTATGACGTAACATATTTGGTACGTGCTCTATAATTATGATGGAATCTCTAAAACTCCGCACTTCAATCCCGCCTAGCATATACTGCATGCCGCTTATAGTGTGGCGCTACGGCGACTCCCTCAAAAAGAAGTCCCTGTAATGTCCTTAAAACGCTATATATTATACACCCCGGAAACTACAACTTTTGAGCATAGTTTAATCCCTAATGCTATAGGGTTGTTCCGAACTAAGATATTTATCAAACTGCGAACGCAAGTGTAAAAACAAGGTTTTTTTTTTTAATAAAAGGTAGTCTCTAGGACTACATGTGTGTATGGCAATCCCGCCTAGCAAGTAATGCATGCCGCTCATACTGTGAAAATACGGTGACTTACTAAAAATGGGGTTCCTATAAAGTTTTTATAAACGTCAAGCATTATACACGCAAGAATCTACTCCTTTTGAGTATTGTAGCATCAGTACAGATCAATTTCAAGGGCGTTTATCTGTATGCTCCTGCAGTCACGGTCTAGTGACTTTTAAGATCTTATACTGATTTGGATACATGCTAAATTTTTCTTGTGTCTGTTAACCATGAAGCAATTGTCGTACATGTACCACATTTATATTTGGTATGCAGTTGCATTAGCATCAGTTCAGATCAATTGTAAGAACAGTATATCTGCTTGCTCCTGTAGTCACGGTTTACTGATTTGGTCTACGTAAATGTTTTTTTTTCTTACGTCTGTTTAACATGAGACATTTAAGGTACATCATTTATATTTAGTATCAGTATCAGTAGCAGGGGCATCAGTATAGATACATTTTATCTGTATGCTCCTGCAGTTGCGGTCTACTGACTTTATACTCACTTGGTTATGCATAAAAACATGGCAAATTTCATAAGTAATTGAAATTTGCATTTTTTAAGAACTTACATTTTTACTTAAATCTGTGCCCAGCTGCGACAGTTAATCAACAGTGATCGCAGCATGTTTTCAAAAAGAATATTAAACCTGTTTTTTTTTACAATTTAAGCAATATTTCATTTTAACTCGTAACTATTCTTTTTCCATAAGATGAGAAAATGCCTGTATAAATACTGACAGGCACATTTT
Source organism: Arcuatula senhousia (assembly GCA_963971305.1). Classification (NCBI taxonomy): domain Eukaryota; kingdom Metazoa; phylum Mollusca; class Bivalvia; order Mytilida; family Mytilidae; genus Arcuatula; species Arcuatula senhousia. The sequence continues at coordinate 9,610,315 of OZ020313.1, forward strand.
AAATTAATGTATGACAGAAGAATTTAGGGCACCAACGGAGCAGTCGAATGTCAGAAGTCCAAAGGGTGAAGACAAAATTATTAAACACGAACTACAACAGTAAACGTGATACAACAACAACAATAAAGGTGCTGATTGTGATTGCAAGCAAGTCATAAAAAATCCCCTCCCGTGCCCACTTTTGTCAGAATTTTGTTCAGCTTTTCGGACTTCGGCGTCCATCTTGAATTGTCACCATGTTTTTCGTAATATCAATATTGACCTAAATGCCAATTTTCGTTGAAATCGGACAACTTTTCAATTTTCGCACTTTGGCGGCTATTTTGAATATGACAGCCATCTTGGATTTGCACGAAAATGTCGCCATGTTGTTCGTAATATCAATATTGACCTAAATGCCAATTTTTGTTGAAATCGGACAATTTTTTAATTTTAGCACTTTGGCAGCCATTTTGAATATGACGGCCATCTTGGATTTCTTCGAAAATGTCGCCATGATGTTTGTAATATCAATATTGACCTTAATGCCAATTTTCGTTGAAATCGGAAAACTTTTCAATTTTCGCACTTTGGCGGCCATTTTGAATATGGCAGCCATCTCGGATTTTTCGGAAAATGTTTGCATATTGTCCGGGACCTTAATATTGACCTATTAACCTATTTTGGTTCATATCCATATTTTTTGTGATTTTTTATGATTTATTTTATTTTTTTTCAAATTCAAAATGGCCGCATATCCAAGATGGCCGCCATTTTTATAATATCGAAGTCTGAAAGATCATTTCCTAGTGGTGACCTATTTTTCTGGTAAGTTTCATTGACCTATGTCTTTTCGTCTTCGAGATATTCTACGGACAAAGTTAGGTCCTTAAGCAGAAGAAGAAGAATAATAATAACTGGTTCTAATTGTGATCGCAAGCGAGTCACATACATGTCCCCTTTTTAAGCAATGACGCCCTTATCATTCCATTGAAGCACCCTTTTTACAAGCATTGGTAGCGTACTTGTAAACTATTGTGGTGACTAGCGAGCATAACTACCGCTCTCGTCCTCCACAATGGAGCCACTCTTCAATGAAATGCTAAGAACGTTACGGAGAAGCTTTTGGTTGACATCCATATAAGATATTATTCTCCCTTAATCTCATATGGTCGAGAGGAGTCACACAGTCGCATCCAAAAGCTGTTGCATCAGACCATAAACAAAATTTGATGCTAAAAATGAACTCCCCATACCATAATTACCCTGTATATTAATTTTCATTAAAATCGGAGTAAGTTTAATTTTGGCGGGAAACAGTGGCCATTTTGAAAAAATTCTCTTAAATAAAGGTTCCTTGCTTGCCTTTATTTCATTCCTACAAGGATCCAGAGAAGTCGTACGACAATCTTTGAGTGTGAAGGTTTTTATAACTTACACTGTATCCTGTTCATGAGTAGCTGACAAACAAGATTATCCTATTATTACCCAACCCAGTGTAATTTGTTGTCCATATGGAAGGTGGGGTGGTCGATTTTTCTAGTCGAGCACGTGGTGAGCAGTTAATAAATCTCGGCCTATTAACAACATGATGTCTGCATTTTCATGTAAGTCTGGAATGAGCTTTGCGATCGGTTTCAAATGTGAATAACTTAGAGCTATGTCACCTGAGGGAATTTAACTTTTGTTATTCGGTATCTGTTCACACTTTATTAACGTTGGTAAGTTCAAGCAGCAACCTTCGTCGAATGATTCAACCATAAAATTGCTCTCTGACTCTACGTCTGTACTTAGTTGACTGTCCAGAACAAGAATGCAGATAATACAGTTACTCAGGTCCTCGAATATCAAAGTGCTCGAACAAAGCTCTTGTAGCCAATGAAAGGTTTACTTTGTTCGTCAATAATGCAGTAAAAAACTGTTTGAGGATCGTCCTTTGGGTACATGCGACAAAATCAGTTTTGGCACAATATTTACTAGTTCTTGTAGGATCCCTACATATCTTTGTACAGTTTGTATTTACCTTTGGTACTTCTTCAATGACATTGTTGCGGTGTTGTGACGGTCAGGAAGATTGATTAGATGTCAAACTCTGATTGTTATTATCATGTACATGCAATGCTGTTGGGTGTTTGTTTGATTTGCAAAGTTCACATACCGATACTGTTTGACAGTTTCTTGAGATGTGAGTTTTCTCACCGCAACACTTGAAGCATAACCCATGTTTCTTGAGGGTGTCAATCCTTTCCTTTATGGGGATCTGACGGAAAGCACGACACTTGTTTAGCGTGTGGTTTTTCTTGTGTATAGGACATTCATGTACAGGCTTTTTATGACCCTGTTCTACTGGAACTTCTGTCTTCCTGACTGAAACACTAACCTTATTGGACTTGAAATGTGGACTTCTTTTCAAGTTTGTTGACCTTCATCATACAAGAACGACAGATCATTCTCAATTCTTGCCATCTTTCGTATAAATTCCACAAACACAGAAAATGGAAGATATGAAAGAGATAAGCTCTTTGTATCTACTAGCGTCATTTGTCCATCTTTCTTGTAACTGATATGGAATCTTTACTACCATGGGATATACACCCACTGATGAGTCAAAGTATGCGAACAAAGGACTGTAAGTATGGTTACATTTTATTGATTGGATTTCTGTTACAGTGTCAACCTGATCGTACAAACATTTTTTTTCTTCGTTTCCAATCTTCTGGAATCTTTGCAGCTTGTTCGTGATTGATGATTCTATCATTTCTGGAGACGAGTACCTATCATTCAGTCTTTCCCATATTAAGTGCAACACTTTTGACGTGTTGTTGAAATTTGCCGATTTAATGCTTTGAGCAAACTTGGCGGATACTGGCCCAAAGCATCTTACAAGAATATCGACTTGTTCTGAATTGTTCAATCTGGTTGTCTGTGTCCTCAAATGACCTTTTCCAAGAGGCAAAATGTTCTGGTGTGTCGTTGAATTGTTGCATACCAGACAATAATAAGTCTGTCTTAAGCAAGAGTTTAGAAAACGTGTCGGCATTAGTATTATTGAAGCTAGGTCTCTGCTCGGAGGAATTGTCAATATCATGTACGGATTGTACATTCGACAGATCTTGCATCACATGTTGATCATGCTGATAATTAACAAATTCTTTGACTCTCTCTTGTTGGATTTGTTTCAAATCTGTCTCTGATTCATCTTTGCTTGATCCTTCCAGGTAATCTTTAAGTACTTTATTTGATTCTATGCACTGTATTAGTTCTCGCTCTGTGTTAAGAAGTTTCATATCAGCTTCTATCTGTGCCTTCTTTTATTTTTGGTAGAGCGCCTCTTATGAGTCTTGAATAGACGAAACGCCCGTCAGGCGTAGCAAAATTTATTGTCTGGAACTTTGTTGTCGTTATTATTTCGAACACACGTAAAGGTTAGCACTGCTGGTGAAGTTTTAATTCCCCGAGGTTAACCCGCTCAGGCACAAACACTTTTGAGTTAGAGAAAACATCAAAGTTTTAAATTATTCGTCTAAATTTCAAAATTGTATAAACCCTAAGGTGCTTCCTACCCCAGACATAGGTTGATTATCTTAGTAATAATTTGGTTCCCCAGTTTGGTATTTTTTGTTTTTACTGTTCTATGCTCTTCATATTCATTTAGTGTTTGGCATTTTCAATATATACACCTGGAAAAAAGTTAAGCACCCCCATGATTTTTTGAAATCATACATTTTCAAAACACTTTTTAACCATTATCTAACAAAAAGTCATTGTAAATTTTTATTGCAAACTAAAATATGCACTCTTAAGCACAATTTAACATGTTTGTAACAAACAAAAAGACATCGTTTATTTACATAACACGACATGGCAAAAAAGATGGCTTTTGTACATAAACATGGTCTCCGAAAAGTATGATCCCCCGAAGCTCGAAACTTTTAATTAATTGTCAAATCGCACTCGAAAAGGTAAATCATAATCAAAAGATTGATACTGTATCGTCAAAGGGTCAATTTCGAGTATTTCCACCTTTAGCACGAATGCCTGCTGAAATCATTGTTTTTTTACTACCAGTTTGGCGTCCTGGTCCTAAAGAGTTATCTCCCGTTTTTCAGGGTAAAAATGTGCTTTTAGCCGAAAGCTAAGATCCTTCCAGTCACATATTGAAGAATTAAAACTGACCAAACTCATGAAATTAGAAATTATTTGTAATCATCGAAAAGCAAAAAAAGTCTAGGGGTGCTTAACCTTTTTCCAGGTGTATATTTGGTAGAGCGCCTCTGATGAGTCTTGAATAGACGAAACGCTCGTCAGTCGTAGCAAAATTTATTGTCTGGAACTTTGTTGTCATTAGTATTTCTAACACCCGTGTAGGTAATTACTGCTGGTGGACTTTTAATTCCTCGAGGATAGCCCGCTCCGGGACCAACACTTTTGAGTTGGAGAAAACATCAAAGTTTTAAATTATCCGTCTATAATTTCAAATTGTATAAACCCTAAGGTTCTTCCTATCCCAGACATAGGTTGATTATTTTAATTAATATATTGGTTCCCCAGTTTGGTATTTTTGGTTTTTACTGTTTTATGCTCTTCATATTCATTTAGTGTTTGGCATTTTCAATATTTTTGGTAGAGCGCCTCTGATGAGTCTTGAATAGACGAAACGCGCGTCAGGCGTAGCAAAATCTATTGTCTGGAACTTTGTTGTCATTAGTATTTTAAACAGTTCCGCTTCCTTTTCCGGTATTTCGTTTGGTTTCATTTCATCTGCAAATTGGTTTCCGAAGCATAAGAGAACGCCTTGATATAATTTGATAAGAGGAAGATGCCATTATATGTCAAAATTTCATGTTATGCAGACGTGGCCAAATATATGCAAGGCCTTGACATCAAGTTCTTCTCCAATCCGCGGCTGACCGTATGGGTTATTTAACCTAGCTCTTCTTACGACTCTTCCCCTGGGCATGTAAAAATAAAACTTTGTATCAAAATTATATAGCTATTTTAATACATCAATTTAATCAATTATGTAAACATGTAAATTTCAGCTTGAATAAAACTTTATTGTATTACCAAGATTTAAAAAGAAAAATATGCATTCTTCTTCCTTAGCCTTCTGAGATATGTAATTAGCATTCTACTCTAAATCGTTTGATCTTACACTTAAATGTTTTGACCTTTTTGACCTCAAACTGATCGACTTTTTCTTTGATTTCGCCTTTTCATATATAACTGGATTGTTTGGTTTTATGTCAATGTCCTTCGCAGTCGGTACTGAAGATGTATTCTGCATCGAAGAAGGCTGTTGATCATGATCATGATGAACTTCCGCTTAAACTTTAGTAATTGTATTGTTCATTGTGGAATTAGTTGTTTTAGAATTTGGAACATCGGTCGCTGAACTAGGTTGCAGAAATGAATCCATTAAGTTGTTGAACACATGTAATTAAGTGTTTTGTGCACTAATTTCTTGTTCGCAATCTGTATTTCCTGTAGTTTTCAAATATATAATGAACAGTTCTGATGTTTGTTTATATCGTTTTTGGGAAACATGTATTCTGCAGTCAGAGAATAAATAGAGTTGTTCTCGGACACCATCTATCATGGCTCTTGTGTCATTGCTTATCTTGTAATAGACATTTTCACTGTAAGCCGAAACCGAATCCGAAACCGAAATCGAAACCGAAACCAAAAGTATGGAACGCAAATACTGTGTCATTATCATAATTTGCTGTTTTGAGATGTCCAAAGAACGTTTTTCTTGTGGTTTATTCATTATGTTTTTTGTTTAGTCATTATAATATATAATACAATATATTATATACCCATTATGATATGGGCTTGTGTACTGAAATGACCCATTTGAAAGTCTGAAAAAGCAATGGTGAAATCAGTAACACGAATGAGTATAAAACGAAGAATTAGGTAACGAAAAAAAACAACCACCTAACATCAATTAGCATCGTATTTCAAATCGTTTACAATGATTTGTGTTGGTTTTTTATCTTTGTTTATTTATAAAGTTTGTTACTACATGTAAAAATGCATCATATTCAGTCTTTTATGATGCAGATGCATAACACTGTTTTGGATATAGAAAAATTATGTAATAATCAGAGCTACTGTTAATCAAATCTGTATTTAATTTGTAAACGATTTTTTTGTGTCATTCTAAGTCTTTGTGTTTGTTTTTGTTTGGTTCAATGTGTACTTCATGTCATTCGACAATAGTGAGCCTGATACTTCCGATCGATTTTCCTTAGCAGCAATGAACTCAACTTGTTTGTCCATGGCTTTGTTGCTTGAGATACTAGTAGTTGATACGTTTTTACTTTTCGATTCAATTTTGATGATAACTTTTATCTAGATTTTAGGAAAAATGTTTGTTGCCACTTCGAAATTCTGAGTTCTTGGGATTGCTCTCTGCATTAATGGGTTTAGCAAAAACGAATATCCCAATATGTGTACTTTTATTGGATGTCTTTTGTATATGCCATGTATAACAAAGGTATAATGACGGTGCATTGTGGAACACCTATGAGTGCATGGTTCTATTTGACTCGGGATCGATTCTCCACGCTAAATAGTTTCGTTATTGATTTTATTTATCCCCCGTTTAAAATCTGTTGATGTTATTTGTTTTAATCTTGAATATCTTTATCATTATCCGATTTTGAATGGCAAGAATTGACACTACCTTTGTCGGAAGAAGCAAAGAGGCCCAATGGACCATTCGAGTGTCAAAAGTCCGGAAAGGCAACGACAAAATCGGTAAACACGTACAAGAACAGCATGAGGAAACACAAAACACATAATCAACTGAACAGAAATGAACAACGCGGACTTAAGTCGTAACAAGAATAAATTCAGGTGCTCTGGAAGAATAAGCGTTTCCTGCCTGCTATAACACACCCGCTCCGCTGATCACTTCCTATCCATCTTTGTCAAATCAGATTAAGGAAGACAAAACAAAACTGTGACAAACCAAAATCTGTACACATCTGAGGGATAGAATTCCTATATTTGTCTACAAGTACGTGGTATCTACCACAAAATGTTTTGATTGAAGACATCAACCGAGAATCGACATTATCCTATGTTAGTAATTTCTGTGTCAAACGTGTCGCTCTGCTAGGGAAATCGATGAAATTTCTGCAAGGTCCGGAGTAACAAATCAATTATGATACGAAGTTCCATAAGCTGGAGCGGACGGAATGTTGCTACACAAGAAGAGAAATTTGATCGTTGAACACGTAAATGACGCAAGAGACACTGACGGGCTAACAGAGGAATAAGGCTTCATTAGGCACCCTGAAGATGCATTGACATACAGATTGATGCATGAAATTAACTTTGATGATCAATCTTATATGTCGAAAAAAAAAGACAATCAGACAAATTCCAATGGAGAAACTGAAAATTGCAGCAGTCCTGACTTGATGTAGGAATCTAACGAATGATGGGTAAAACCAAGTTTTATTGCGCCAACATTTTCTTCCCTATTGTTCGAAGGGCCCAGTAGTAACACAAAACACAACATTTCCATAAGATACAAAAGACAGTGAAAATTATCACCTAACAACAATAAACAGCCAAAAATAAATAGACCATTCAGGGGTCATTTAATCAGACATGGTTTTGAATTTGTATACCAAAGTAAGATACTGAAAAGAAACCGTTTTGGAGGCCATTACATTATATTCAGTCAATTGTAAGAAGATAATCGAACTATTCATCAGAATTGTTAATTGAAAGGTAACCGCTAATACACGAACATAAGAGCTGAATTAGAATGCTGACACTCGCCGAGTAAACATATGCACAAATAAATTCGACTTTTAAGGTTTAACAATTAACATTTTATCGGACATTCAAAGTTTTAAAAAAAAATTGTTTTCTGAACAGTTGAATTCAGTTTCGGTTTCGATTTCGATATCGGTTTCGGTTTCGGCTTATAGTGAAAATGTCTATAAAGAGTCTTTGTATTTCTGTTTCGTTTCGACGTATGTTTCCATGGCAGGTCCTGTTAGGGGTTGATTCTGTCTCAGGTCGTACGTGCTTGCGCACGAGTCTGACTCTATTTTTCCACTGTTTGCATCCATGTTCATTTTCAAACAAAGTGCATTTTTAATAAGTGACAAAATAGGTTGTTACAATAAAAATTAATGTAACTGTCTTCGAGTTGCGGAAAAAGTGCAATTCAACAGGCAAATTGGTGTATTTTTCAAGAATAATTGATAAATTGAAGATATTCACAATTTTAGATGATGAAGGCAGACCCATAAAAATGCAGTCAAAAGTCCTGTTTACTGATCTGAAAGAATGCTCTTATGTCTCTTAGAAATAATATTTACAAATATGCTCGCTGTCATTTTTTCTAGGATAGAGGCATTCAAAAAGTTGCATATGGCCATTTTCGTCATTAAAGCCTTTTGTTAAAGTATATGGGAGTGAATTTCATTTAAAGATCCTGCCTTGGACACAAAACAATGTTAAAATTCAAGTATTTTGATGTTTTTTTTTACAATTTGGAAAATTGCCAATGCCACCTCCTAGGGATGCTGGGTAATGGTTATTAAGATTAAAATTTCCATCAATTGTGTAGGCAAAGGTATTACCCTTTAAATATTTACTGTTCTATTTTCGATAATTTGAAGATAAATGGACCAAAAGAAACTTTGAAATACACGAGGTTTTGTAATTATTCAAGCTGATTTTGTGAAGAAACCCAGGAATACTGATGAACCCTGTAGGTCTGCCATCTTGAATTTCCCGGAAAAAATATTTTGCCAAAAAAAAGTCTTTCGTGAAGGTCTTTTAGTTAATCCATCCCATAAGTTGATATGAAAATATTGGTTTGGAACAAAATTGCATGGTTTTCTCGCAGATTGGCTCTTAAATAAAACAGCTGTTATCACCCCAAAAATACGACATTAGCTTGCTACAGTAGTATCATTTGCTTTCTTGTATATCACACACATTTTTATTTAGTACACGTGTAACACTTTCGAAAATAAGAAACTGAAAAAAGAAATCGTTTTGATGTTACAGTTGAAAAAATATGTCCTATAGTGGTCTGAAAAAAACATCGATCACCACATTATATTTTGATATACCAACCTCATGCCTTTCAAAAAGTTTTTTTAGCTATTGTACATTAATAAATATTTCACGCGTAACGAGACTTTGTTATTAACAAAAAGGATAAGACACAAGTTATACCAACTTACGGGGTCTTCTCTTCTTGTTATACATTCCACTAGACAAGAAGAGATATAACTAGAAAACCTAATTTCAACGACTTTCATTTAGTAGTTGGTGCGTGCTCCGTAGTTTGGATAAGCTATCTATTTTTGAAAACAAAGGATTCGTCCTCATTTCAGGTCTTGTCCATACTTTTTACGAAGGTTTATGAAACGTTCCTGATTTATATATAATCATACATGTACATCATAAAATATGCTCTTTCGAAAAGTCAGAAAGGGAAACAAATCCCAATTTTGGATTGTTGCTAGATTGTTTCAATCAAATGAGAAAACTTACTGTTTTTTATTTTGTTGTTCAGGTTTCAATATTTTCCTTGATTTTGGAATCGGTCTAGGCCCAAAGTACTCCAAGATGACAATAACAGTATTGGCAGAGCCTGCTTTGAAAAAAAAAAACAGCAGCAACAACAAGTAGATATAAAAATAGAGTTAAAAAAAACAATTTAGAAACTGTAATGCAGTAGGTAGGTCAGACAGATTTAATCAATTATTCGAATTTTCGTTTTTTCTAGGTCAAAAAAGTTTTTGTTCTGATGACAGCGAAGATCTACAATGGACAACAAGTCCGCTGGCAATATCAGGTTTGACCATTTTTTCTCATTTACATTACAAAAATGATGTTTTCTAACTGTTGTGCATTAATATATATTGGTCGTATTGGCTAGTTTTTGTTTTGGAAAACATTTTGCTGATTGTTGTACTGAGATGATTATCTTATTATCCTTATTATGTCTTCATAACCGTATTGCGTTGTGTGTTACTACCGGTTAATAATATCGCATTAAAATGGAGGTTTGGCGCGCCATAAAACATGGTTAAACCACTCATTTCATTTGAAATGCCTGTACCAAGTCAGAACCATTGCGATCTATAATTCTTCCGGTGTATCTTCCATTTTTTGTCTTTTCTCTTGGACATTGAGATTGATCCTCCAAGTTCGGTTATTTTGTTATAACCATTACTTTCCGCATGACGATACTTTGTTATACATAGTTTAAACATATTGTATTTGCTTATACCATGAACATAAAAACATAAAATTAACAAAAAGGATAAGACACAAGTTATACTATCTTACGCGGTCTCCTCTTATTGTTATACATTCCACTAGACAAGAAGAGATATAACTAGAAAACCAAATTTCAAAGACTAACATTGAGTATTAGCGCATGCTCCGTAGTTGGGATAAGCTGTTTTTTTGGAAACAAATGATTCGTCATAATTTTTGGTCCTGTCCTGACTTGTAAAGTAGGTTTATGAAACGTTCCTGATTTGTGAATATTCATTCGTCATACAATGTGCTCGATCGAGAGTTAAAATGGTCAGAAAGGGAAATAAATCCTTTTTTTGTGATTGTTGCTGAATTGTTGCAATCAAATGAGAAGACTTGCTAGGTTTTTATTAGGTTGTTCCGGTTCAAATGTTTTCCTTGATTTTCAAATCGGTTTGTCCCAAAATGCTCCAAGGTGAAAACAATAGTAATGGAAGAGACTGCTTGGAAAAATAAACAGCAACAAAAAACAAGCAAGAAATAAAAATAAAGTTTTAGACGAAAAACAAACGATTTAGAAACTGTAATGTGGAAGGTAGGACAGACAGATTTAATAAATTATTTAACTGTTCTATTTTTCCTAGGTCAAAAGAGTTTTTGTTCTGATGACAGCGAAGATCTACAATGGACAACAAGTCCGCTGGCAATACCAGGTTAGACCAACTTTTCTTCATTTACATTACAAACTGTTGTACATAAATATATTTCTCGCATGATAAGATATTGTTAAACATTCCACTCGGCTAGAAGAGATACAGATGGGTGCACACATAGCCAGTACAGCAAGTCAACTTGAGAAGCAAACTTCAAGTTAACTGATGACAAGCATATCCGGACAAAAAAAATCAATATCAGCATTAGGCATATTTTTCGCGGGGACTTGCTGTAGAGCTCTTCGTCCCCGCTTCGAGCTGTGAGAAATATAAAATATACTTTCACATGATGAAAGAAGTGTGTTGGTTGTGGAGACCTATGTATATATTGCATAAGTCTTGAGAAATATAGAATATAATTTCACATGAAGAAAGAAGTGTGTTGGTCGAGACGACCTATGTAGATATTACATACATCCTAAATGTCACATATTTTACAGTAATTTATGGTAAATAACGCTATGAATTTATTCTTATTAATTAAGTACGTCTTTATTAGCCTTCCCTTAAATTAAATTAAAAACGCGTTAATCAAGCCCGTACAAATGAAAAATGGATGCTGATTAAGGCGAAGAAAAACAGTAATAAGTCGAGATATTTTCGTTATTAACTAGTTATTAACGTGTTATTAAGGATAAATACCAGGAAAATAAGGCATTTTACTACTCATAATACAAATGACATCAAAGTTCCAGACAATAAATTTTGCTACGCAAGACTCATTAGAGGCGCTCTTCCAAAAATATTGAAAATGCCAAACACTCTATGAATGTGAAGAGCATAGAACAGTATAACAAACAATACCAAACTGGGGAACTAAATTATTACTAAGATATTCAACCAATGTCTGGGGTAGGAAGAACCTTAGGGTTTAGACAATTTTGAAATTTAGACGGATAATTTAAAGCTTTGATGTATTCTCCAACTCAAAAGTGTTGGTGCCAGAGGGGGCTAACCTCGGGGAATTTAAACTCGACCAGCAGTGCTAACCTTCACGTGTGTTCGAAATACATATGACAACAAAGTTCCAGACAATAAATTTTGCTACGCCTGACGCGCGTTTCGTCTATTCAAGACTCATCAGAGGCGCTTTACCAAAAATATTGAAAATGCCAAACACTGTATGAATATGAAAAGCATAGAACAGTATAACCAAAAATACCAAAATGGGGAACTGAATTATTACTTAGATATTCAACCAATGTCTGGGGTAGGAAGAACCTTAGGGTTTAGACAATTTTGAAATTAAGACGGATACTTTAAAGCTTTGATGTATTCTCCAACTCAAAAGTGTTGTTGCCGAAGCGGGCTTACCTCGGTGAATTTAAACTCCACCAGCAGTGCTAACCTTACGTGTGTTCGAAATACAAATGACAACAAAGTTCCAGACAATAAATTTTGCTACGCCGGGCGCGCGTTTCGTCTATTTAAGACTCATCAGAGGCGCTTTACCAAAAATATTGAAAATGCCAAACACTGTATGAATATTAAGAGCATAGAACAGTATAACCAAAAATACCAAACTGGGGAACTAATTTATTACTAAGATATTCAACCAATGTCTGGGGTAGTAAGAACCTTAGGGTTTAGACAATTTTGAAATTTAGACGGATTCATAACTTATAAGTCAACTCGTGGCCCAAATTCGCTTCCGTAAGATAAATCGTACAAACGATTTAATGAATCGTACAAAAGATTTAACAAATCGTACAATCGATTTACTAAGTAGTACACACGACGTGATAAACCATTCTTACAATTTAATAAACCGTTCAACAGATTTAATAAACTGTTCTAACGGATTAATAAATCGTACAAACGAAATAAATTATTTTGGTCTTTTCGTTGTTTTGCATAACAAGCCGTCGTAAATGACAGATCTATAATGACGAAAACATATACCTAGGTTAGTACACAGTGAGAAGAAGTTCGTTGGTGAAATAGGGCAGAATTTCCTGAAATACAGAGGTCAACAAAATTAGTCAAGAACTTTATCTTCAGAAAACATGTGTCGTTTTTCATCGATGCCAAATGGTTTAAATGTTCCTAACAAGTTGATAATTCTCTACTTAAGAAATTGTCTTTGTTTATCGCAAATGCATGTTTCAAGATGAACAGTTACCTGCATATCGCAGACGCTTTGATTCGGAAATATAAAGGGTTGACTGACTGAGAAATCTTGGTACGCATTTTAGAAAACATTTCCTGTGTTCAGCAAATAGGTCTTCCAGTCGCCTTTAAGTCTCCCCTGAGTTGAATCAAAAACATTTTGCACAGCTGAGGGCACATATAACTTTTTTTCGGATGTGCAGGTTAAAACGTTCTTCACCTTGAATTTGTTTGAGGGACTGCCTGCTGTGGATTTAATGAATTGCACGAGTATTAGTTTTCGAGGTTTGATGAAAAAGAATCATTTCATGGATCCTTAATTATTTCTTCTAAAGTTTGCAGCATATTGATCTATGTTTAAATCCTTTTCGATGGGTATCACATTTCATGGTTCAAGGCCACCCACAAATACAACGAAATAGATACCTTGCTAACAGTAATGAAACCACAGTTTCTCAAGTTACCTAGGTGAAGTTGCATTTAACTCAAATTGGTTAACCATGTCCCCTGGTATTTGTAAATTGAACCATTATCACGTGAGCTTGAATTAGATGTTGCCTCAAACACTTTGCAGTCATGGGTGGCGAGCTAAACACGGTCGACGCATGTAAATCCGTCAGAACAATGCAAATGAAACAGCAATCATTTAAATTATCCGTTTGAGTTTCAAAATTGTCTAATACTAAGGTTCTTCCTATCCCTGACATAGGTTAATCATCTTAGTAATAATTTGGTTCTCCATTTTGGTATTTTTGGTTTTATTGTTCTATGCTCTTCATAATCATATAGTGTTTGGCATTTTCAATACTGTAAACCAATTAATTTTCGCGGCTACAAACTTTCGCGGTTTCCTTAGAATGAACATTTTCACGGAGATAATCTTTCGCGGTTTCGTAATTCTCCATCATTACAACCTTTTCACTCAGACTGTTTCGCGGCTATAAACTTTCGCGTATGCAAAGCTTCCGCGAAACTCGCGAAAGTTTATAGCACGCGAAAATTAATTGGTTTACAGTATTTTTGAAAGAATGCCTCTGGTGAGTCTTAAATAGACGAAACGCACGTCAGGCGTAGCAAAATTAATTGTAAGAACTTTGTTATTACAGTCATTATTTTCTTAAATTATTAATTAAAATTTATAACAAATGGAAATTAGCAAAATCTGAGACATTTTATGTCTCATGTCTCAATTATTTGGTGCTTGGAGATAATTCGTCCTAAGAACATACAAAGAACTTGATGGTATTCCTTTCGGTTTGACGAAGGTAAAAATGAAGATTAAATTGTCTAAAGAGTAAAACGATCAATAATACTTGAAGAATTGTACATGAATATAATCAAAATGTGTGATGCTTTTATATCTATTTCTTATAATAATAATCATAATTTTTCACAGCAAAACCCCACGGTACTAATGCAGAAGAAGCCATTTCTTTACAGGAGACTGATCTGTTATTACATGAAATAAGTAAGTTAAAGAATAGTTAGATTAATTTCTTTGTTGTTTTATTGTATCATATACATCACTCTTACTAATACAGTGAAACATAATGTTTGAAATAAATAATGTTTTTTGCATTGATTTCAATCTTGTTATGCTTGACAACTGTGCTATATTATTTTACGTAGGTAAGAAATAAATCTAAGCAATATTTACTCGTATTGTATACCTTTTAAGTAAAATATTACACAGATATAAAAAAGCTTTGGAATTTGAAGCAAACTGTTTTGTCCTACAGAAATCTTTGCGTTGAGCATTGGTTTGTATATCTCCCAAACACTATGTTTGGGAGATATATTGTTTTTACTCTGTTTATTATGTCTCCCAAACGAAAGTTTGGAGACATATTGTTTTTACTCTGTGTCTTATTATGTCTCCCAAACAAAAGTTTGGAGACATATTGTTTTTACTCTGTTTCTTATTATTGTTATTATATCTCCCAAACCCTATGTTTGGGAGATATATTGTTTTTACTCTGTTTCTTATTATGTCTCCCAAACACTATGTGTTGGGAGACATATTGTTTTTACTCTGTTTCTTATTAAGGTATTTCCCTTTCTGAAGGAAAGACCTTATTATATTTCTTCTGATTATTATTATTATTATTATTCTTAAGTCCCCCAAACAAAGTTTGGGGACTTATTATATCTCCCAAACACTATGTTTGGGAGATATATTGTTTTTACTCTGTTTCTTATTATTATTATTATTCTTTTTTTTTCTTCTTCCGACCATGAACGTGTCTGCACCACATCTCATAAAACTACTGAATGGATCTTTCTGAAATTTTGTATGGTGGTAGAATGGGTCCCAGAGGTGTGCATGCAATTTTCCAAATTTTCAAAATGGCCACCGTTTCCATGGAAACAGGGAAAGGTCATAATATAGGACATTGCGATATCTCGGTTACCTAGGTGCGCAGGGTTCTGAAATTTTATAGGTTAGTAGAGCAAAAGGAGCTCTTTAATAATATGAAAAAAAAAATTGAAGCGATATTTACGGTTTTCGACTTATTCGCGAAAATGCGATTTTTCGGGCCCAAAAATGGGAAAACTGTCAAAATGCTACGATTTCGACAAAATTTGGTATATAGGGGTTTCAAATGATGACGATTTAGGATGCGATGTCAAAGTTTATGCAAGAGTGACAGTATGCGTACGTTTGGGAGATATTTTTGTGTTGGGCATCCCCAACACAGTCAGCACTAGTTGTTTTTGCACCGTTTCTTATTATCATTATTCTTCTTCCGATTCTTCCACTTAGTCGTCAACTTGTCCGGAGATCCTAGAAAAAACGACTTTTCAAAGTGCTCCGATTTACATGAAAATTGGTATTTAGTTTTTTTTGACATGCTGAAGAGAATAGTGGCAAATACGGGTCGTTTGGGGGACTTTGTGACTTGCTTGCAATCACAGTTAATACTTGTTATTATTTTTTTTTCTTCTTTCTTCCGTACATGAAACTGTCCGCAAGGTTTTTTGAAAACGACAAAATGGAATTGCACGAAACTTTGCATGATGGTAGATTGAGTATTGGAGGTGTGCAGAGGCACTTCGAAATTTTCAAGATGGCCGCCATTTTCAAAATGGATGCCACGGCAAAAGGGTACCCTAAAATTATCTCGGAAACTACTGGATGGATTTTAATGAAATTTGGTATGCTGGTAGAGGGTTATGAGTAAACTTGATAAGTAAAATAAAAATTTTCAAGATGGCCGCCATTTTCAAAATGGCCGCCACCGAAAAAGCAAAAATTGCAAAAATGCTTCGATTTTAACAAAATTTTGTATCTAGGGGTTTTAAAGGATGGCGAATAAGAATAGACTATAAAGAATTCATTCGTTTGGGAGACATTTTTGTGTTGGGCATCCCCAACACAGTCAGCACTAGTTATTATTATTATTTTTCTCGGTAAGCTGGAGTGGTGAACTTTTCCACCTCATTTTGTCGACATCTTTTAAGGTACGAAGCTAAAACTTCATATATCAAGAGTATGGAATGGGAGATTGTGCTTTTTATTTTTCTTTTGCCGATCTCCAACGACCCCTTATAGGTCAAAAAGGGTCTCAAAATGGCTCCTCGAAACCCAAGTTGAATTTTCACCTGGCATTTCTGAGCCGGCTGAGGTAGGAAAAATTCCTTTATAGGGTAAGTGTGGACTTATAATACCTTTCTTTTGAAAAAAAAAATTTGAAAATCGGACTTACCGTTTTCAAAATATGCAGAAATTCGAAAAAAAAGGGGAGATAATTCAATACCACATTATTCGAAATTGTATCAAATCATAAGTATTTCTAGATAAACATTTTTAAATAAAGTATCGCTAAAGATCTTAATACAGATGTAGGTGCAGAAGGTTATAGTGATAAGCCAAGATGATTTCTTGGTCTCAAATAATCGAAACATATTTTTTGTGATATTGAGTTATCTTTCTTTGTACATAGTAATGTAAAAATTCTCAACTTTGTTATTTCTTAATAAAGATTTGGTTTCTAGGTAAAAGTGGTATGCCGAGTTCATTTTTGGTATCGAAATTTTTTTTTTTTGGCGGCTATTTTTAAAATGGCGGATAAAATGGCCGCCATTTTCCCACCAAAAACTGAAGTTACTCTGATTTGATGAAAATTTGTATGAAAGGTAATACTGGTATGGTGAGATGAATTTTGACATCAAAATTTTTTATCGTCGGCCATTTTCAATATGGCCGCCATTTCCCGCCAAAATTAAAGTTTCTCCGATTTTGATGAAAATCGGTATAAAAGGTTACAGTGATATGCCGAGTTGATTTTAGACATTGAATTGCTTTATCGTCAGCCATTTTCAAAAGGGCTGCCGTTTCCCGCCAAAATTAAACTAACTCTGATTTAAATGAAAATTGATATATTACATTATTTAAAATGCCAAAAAACATATTGACAAAGAGGGGTACGTGAGGGGACATATATGTGACTCGCTTGCGATCACAATAAGAACTAGTTATTATGTCCCCGACCACGAAGTG
This sequence comes from Arcuatula senhousia, assembly GCA_963971305.1. Lineage (NCBI taxonomy): Eukaryota > Metazoa > Mollusca > Bivalvia > Mytilida > Mytilidae > Arcuatula > Arcuatula senhousia. The sequence goes on from OZ020313.1 coordinate 9,627,868, forward strand.
TCGTCGGGGACATATTGTTTTTACTCCGTTTCTTATTTTTCTTATTATTATTATACTTTTTTCTTTTTCTTCCGTCAACCTGATGCACGAACTTATCCGGCTATCTCCTCGGAAATGGGTTAACTAATCGATATTAAACTTGGAGGGGTGATAGGTCCCAAGGTCCTACAGTGTTTTGTGCGGTTTATAATTTCAAAATGGCCGCCATTTTCAAGATGGAATGGGAGATTGTGCTTTTTATTTTTTTCGTCGAAATCGGACGACCCCTTATAGGTCAAAAGGGGCCTCAAAATGGCTCCTCGAAACCCAAGTTGAATTTTCACCTGCCATTTCTGAACGGGCTGAGGTACGATTAATTACTTTATATGGTAAGTGTGGACTTTCAATACCTTTCATTTAAAAAAAAATTGAAAATCGGACATACGGTTTTCAAAATTTTGCAAAAAAACGAAATTGTTTTGTCAAATTGAGTTATCTTTCTTTGTACAGCATATTTTGTAATAGTAATGTTAAAATTCTCAAATATGTAATTTCTTAATGAAAATTGATTTACTAGATAATAGTGGTATGCCGAGTTTATTTTAGGTATTTAAAAAAAATTTGGCAGCCATTTTTAAAATGGCGGCTAAAATGGCCGCCATTTTCCCGCCAAAAATTAAAGCTGTTGCGATTTTGATGAAAATTGGTATACAAGGCCATAGTGGTATGCCGAGTTGATTTTTTACATCAATTTTTTTTTATCGTCGACCGATTTCAAAATGGCCGCTGTTTCCCGCCAAAATTAACGTTACACCGATTTTGAGGAAAATTGGTATTTGAGGTAATAGTGGTACGCTGAGTTGATTTTCGACATCAAAATTGTTTATTATAGTCGGCCATTTTCAAAATGACTGTTGTTTCCCGCCAAAATTGAACTTGCTGCGATTTTTGTAAAAATTGATATATATATTGTAATAGTGGTATGGCGAGTTGATTTTTGACATCGAAAATGTTTTATTGTCGGCCATTTTCAAAAAGGCTTCCATTTCCCCCCAAAATTAGACTAACTCCGATTTTAATGAAAATTAATATACAGGGTAATAGTGGTATGGGGAGTTCATTTTTAGCATCTTATTTTGTTTATGGTCTCATGCAACAGCTTTTGGATGTTTTCCATATGAGATTAAGGGAGAATAATATCTTATATGGATGTCAACCAAAAGCTTCTCCGTAACGTTTTAGCATTTCATTGAAGAGTGGCTCCATTGTGGAGGACGAGAGCGGTAGTTATGCTCGCTAGTCACCACAACAGTTTACAAGTATGCTTGGGGGCTTCAATGGAATGGTAAGGGCGTCATTGCTAAAAAAGGGTTCCAACAAAAGCCAGATATATTGCCAAAGAGGGGTACGTGAGGGGACATGTATGTGACTCGCTTGCGATCACAATTAGAACTAGTTATTCTTCTTTTTTTTTCTTCTTCCGGACATAAACGTGTCCGCACGGTTTCTCAATTTTTGAAATTTTGAAAACGGCTGCCGTTTCCTCGGTAACAGGGAAAGTTCATAATATAGGACATTGCGATATCTTGGTTACCTAGGTCCGCAGTGTTCTGAAATTTTGTAGTTGGGTAGAGCAAAAGAAAATAATACGAAAAAAAATTTCGAAGCGATATTTACGGTTTTCGAGTTATTCACCAAAATGCGATTTTTCGGACCCAAAAATTGGAAAATTGTCAAATGCTACGAAATTCGATAAAATTTGGTATCTAGATGTTTCAAATGATGGCAAGTTAGGATGTGATGTCAAAATTTATGCAAGTTTGACAATAAGCGTACGTTTGGGAGATATTTTTGTGTTGGGCATCCCCAACACAGTCAGCACTAGTTATTATCATGTCTCCCAAACACTATGTGTTGGGAGACATATTGCTTTTACTCTGTTTCTTATTATTATGTCTCCCAAACAAAAGTTTGGGAGACATATTGTTTTTGTCCGGTTTCTTATTATTATTCTTCTTCTTCTTTCTTTCTTTTTTCTTTCCGTTCAATGTTGTCCGCGTCGTTTCTGAAAGATGCAATGCCCAATCAATATGAAACTTTAGAAATATTTTAAGGGTGACCTGACGTTTTGCAAACCTCTTTAAAAATTTTCAAAATGGCCACCGTTTTTTTGGAAACAGGAAAAAAGGTCATAATAAAGGACATTGCAATATCTCGGTTACCTAGGTGCGCAGGGTTCTGAAATTTTGTAGGGTTATAGAGCAGACCATGCTCTTTAATAATACGAAAAAAAAATTGAAGCGATATCTACGATTTTCGAGATATAAATGAAAATGAGATTTAAAGGGAGATAATTATTCAAAATTTTAATAAAATTTCAAAGATGTCTGATTATGTGGAAAATTGGTATACTGATAGATTATGATGTTGTGAGTAATATTCTATAACTAAATTTAAACTTTGATGATGGCGGCCATTTTGAATCCAAGATGGCCGCCAAAGTTTCAAAGTTGTCTGATTATGATGAAAATTAGTATACTATAAGATTATGATGTTTCGAGTAATATTCTATAACTAAAATTAAAATTTGACAATGGCGGCCATTTTGAACCCAAGATGGCCGCCAAAATTTCAAAGTGGTCTGATTATGTTGAAAATTGGTATACTGATAGATTATGATGTTGCGAGTAATATTATATAATTAAAATTAAAATTCCACAATGGCGGCCATTTTGAATCCAAGATGGCCGCCAAAATTTCAAAGTGGTCTCATTATGATGAAAATTGGTATATTGATAGATTATGATGTTGCGAGTAATATTCTATAACGGGAATTAAAATTTGACGATGGCGGTCATTAAAAAAAAATTCAAAGTGCTCAGATTTACACGAAAATTGATATTTTTGGTTTTTTTGACATGCTGAAAAGAATTATGGCAATGGAAGTTTGTTTGGGAGACATTCTGTGTTGGCATCCCAACACAATCATACCTAGTTAATATGATGCAGGTTATACCTGTGACGCTCCCGAAGTTTGAACGTATCCTTAAATAGTTTACAAGCTTAAATAAGTTTTCAAATGTTTATTGGGCAATTAATTGAAACAAATTTTTATTCGAAAATAAAACAAAGTAGCTTTTCTTGTGGGTCCTGTGTGCGCTTAACGACGTCAGAAATTTTCAAAGAAAAAAGCGTTAAAAAGACGCAGAAAGTTCGGGAAACCGCGCGTGGTTTACCGGACGTTGAAGGAAAATTGAGCCCATACTACAACTAGAATATTGACATTTCTACCATTATCACTCCCTTCGGGAGCGTATTAAGGTTAGTGAAGACACCTGTCATGTGACCAAAAACAGCTAAAAATGCAAAATAACAAGTGCAAATGTCAAAAAATACCTAGAAACTTGTGTAAAATAGTTTCATTTAATAAAACTCAATCAAAATAAATTAATTTTAATTCAAATAAAACAACCTTTCCTTTAAAAATAACATTTTCAAATAAAACAAGGGAGATAATTCACTTGAAAAATGACCAAAAATTTACAAAGATTTGTATAGTAGACAGAAAAGTAAGCTGGTGACCCCCAGTTTTTATTGTTTTATTTCAAAATATATTGTATTTCATTGATTTTTATCAAAAAAAAATAAAATTTAAATTCGTGGATTTTTTCTGCGACAAGATTTTATGCTAATTTTTTGGCCTTTCCTATATAATCTATAGTAATTTGGGAAAACTTTGAGCCTAAATTTTGGGAAAACAAGCCTGGAAAGGGGGTCCAATATTTTTACACAAGATAAGGCATATACCTAATACTAATATACAAAAAAATTGGACATTTTAAATTCGGCATTGTTTTGGGGGTCGGGTGTCCTCACTAACCTTAAGTCGCCCAAAACATAGTTTTGGGGACTTATTATTTTTGCACCGTTTCTTATTAAGTCGCCCAAAACAAAGTTTGGGAGACTTATTGTTTTTGCACCGTTTCTTATTAAGTCGCCCAAAACAAAGTTTGGGAGACTTATTGTTTTTGCACGTTTCTTATTATTATTATGTCCCCGAACACGAAGTGTCGGGGACATATTGTTTTTGCTCGGTTTCTTATTAATATTAAGTCGCCCAAAACAAAGTTTGGGAGACTTATTGTTTTTGCACCGTTTCTTATTAAGTCGCCCAAAACAAAGTTTGGGAGACTTATTGGTTTTGCACCGTTTCTTATTATTATTATTTTTTATTATTATTCTTTTCCTTACGGTGATTGTGAACTTGTCACTGGAATTATGAACAAACGCTTTCGTTGATCAAGATAAAACTTCCTGAGGTTGTAGAGGGTCACTCAAAGTTGTGCATGAGCTTTTAAAAATTTTCAAAATGTCTGCCGTTTCCATGGAAACAGCAAAAGGTCAAAATATGGGACATTGCGATATCTCGGTAACCTAGGTGGGTAGGAGGCTGAAATTTTGTAGTTTGATAGAGCAAAATAATCCCTTCAATAATACGAAAAAAAATTTAAGGCGATATTTACGGTTTTCGAGTTATTAACGAAAATGTGATTTTTCGGTCCGATATTTTCCTTTTTCAAGTGTTAAAAAGTGCACATTTTGTCCGCAGCTTTATGAGAAAACGCTTCGACCGATCAAGCTGATATTTGCTGAGGTGGTAGAGGGACACTTAAAAATGTGTTATTCATTTTCAAAATTTTCAAGATGGCCGCCATTTCAAAATGGCCGCCGTTTTACTACACCCGCCCCCAAATGCCGTAAACTTTGTCCGATTTCAATGAAATTTGATATCTGTCATATTTTATCACACTGAATTGAATGGAATACTATCCAAGGCAATTTTGGGCGACTTATGTGTTGGCATCCCAACACAATTATTTCTTGTTATTATTTTTTTTTATTATTATTCTAATCCTTTCTTAATCATGAACTTGTCCGACACATTTTATGAAAACGCTTTGACCAATCAAGATAAAACCTGCTGAGATGGGTGGAGGGTCACTCAGAGGTGTGCAATCCACTTTTGAAATTTTCAAGATGGCCGCCATTTTCAAAATGGCCGCCATTTAAGATTTTTGGGCCTCAGATCTCGGAGATAGGTTTTAATGAAAATTAATACGCTGATAGAGTAATCCTTCTTGAGCAACATGCCGAAAAAAAATTTGACACAAACACCGCCATTTTAAAATGGCTGCCGTTTTACCACACCCGACCTCCATAAACGTCAACTTTGTCTGATTTCAACGAAATTTGATTTCTAGATTTATTGTGATGCACTGATTTGAATGGAATACTATCCAAGGCGATTTTGGGCGACTTATGTGTTGGCATCCCAACACAATCAGCACTAGTAATTATTATGTCCCCGAACACGAAGTGTCGGGGACATATTGTTTTTGCTCGGTTTCTTATTATTATTATTTTATTTTTTTATTATTATTATTATTCTTAGTATTCTTTAGTTCGAACTTGTCCGCTCGATTAAAAGAACATCTTTAAAGGCAGGAAGCTGAAATTTCATAAATCAAGAGTATGGAGTGTGAAATTGTGTAATCAGGATTTTTCGTCAAAATCAAACGACCCCTTTTAGGGTAAAAAGGGGCCTGAAAATGGCTCCTCGAAATCAAAGTTTTATTTTAAGCGGCATTTGTAAACCAGCGGGAATATTAAAAATCTGTCTATATATGAAATAGGTACTTACAAGAGGTATCATTCAAAAAAAGAATTTTGGAAATCGGACTTACCGTTTTCAATATTTTACAAAAAAACGAAAAACGAAATTAGAAGGGAGATAATCCAAATTGAATTTTGGGAAAATTTTAAAACTTTACTATTCTTAAATGAAAATTTGTATTACAGGTTATTGGGGTATGCCGAGTTCATTTCTGGTATCCAAATTTTTTTATCGGCCATCATTTTCAAAATGGCCGCCACTTAAATGGATTATTGGAAAATTTTTAATCTTTATTATTTTTAAATGAAAATTTGTATGTAAGGGTTTTAAAGGATGGCGAATTGAGGCGTAAAGTCGAAAATGTAGAAAAATTCAAAATGGCCGCCACTTCCGGTAAAAATTCAACTTGCTCTGATTTTAACGAAAATTGATATCTAGGGGTTTTAAAAGATTGCGAATTGAGACGTGAAGTCGAAAATGTCGAAAAATTCAAAATGGCCGCCACTTCTGGTAAAAATTCAACTTGCTCCGATTTCAACAAAAAATTGATATCTAGGAGTTTTAAAGGATGGCAAATTGAGGCGTGAAGTCGAAAATGTCGAAAATTTAAAATGGCCGCCACTTCCGGTAAAAATTCAACTTGCTCTGATTTTAACGAAAATTGATATCTAGGGGTTTTAAAGGATGGCGAATCGAGGCGTGAAGGCGAAAATGTCAAAAAATTCAAAATGACCGCCACTTCCGGTAAAAATTCTACTTACTCCGATTTTAACGAAAATTGATATCTTAGCTTTATATTGGATGGCGAACCGAAAAATGTTCTTGAATAAGCCGGATATTAACAAAGAGGGGTACATGAGGGGACATTTGTGACTCGCTTTGCGATCACAATTATACCTAGTTATTATTAAGTCGCCCAAAACAAAGTTTTGGCGACTTATTGTTTTTACCCCGTTTCTTCTTATTATTATTATTATTCCTCTTATCCATGAACTTTTCACAAAGGATTGCTCGTAAGTGCTTTGTAGGAGGTCTATAAAACTTTGCAGGGCGATAGAACACCAAAAGGAGTTATGCAACGTAAAGTTTTAAAATTCAAAATGGCTGCCGTCTCAAAATGGCGGTTGTTCTAAAAATAGTAACAACGACTTATACTTATCGGAACATTTTGAAAATTGGACGGCTGGGTAAATGGGGTATCCTGAGTTCAAATATGAAATCGGATTTAAGATTGGCCTTACCGTTTTCAAATGGCGGTCATTCTTATACCCCTGCCCCCTGGTAATTTTGTCCAGATAACTAGTTTGGGATGCTTTGACCAAAGATAATGAAACTTTGCACAGTGATTAACCTTCATGTGAAGTTTTGCAGGAAGTTTTCAGAATGTTCAAAATGGCTGTCGTTTCAAAATGGCGGCCCGTTACTAAAAATAGACAAAAAAATTAAAGTTTGTCTGATTGTCATGAAAATGGGTTATCTGGGTGAATCAGGTATGCTGAGTTCAATGGTGCAATCGAAATTTTGATCTGACTTCCGGTTTTAAAATGACGGCCATTTTTACTACATTCCCGTCCAGGTTAAATGTGAACTTTGTCCGATTTCAATGAAATTTGATTTCTAGGCATATTTTATTGTACTGAATTGAAAGAAATATAATCCATGGCGATTTTGGGCAACTTCTGTGTTGGCATCCCAACACAATTATACCTAGTTATTATTATTATTTTTCTCGGTATTCTGGAGTGGTGAACTTGTCCACCTACTTTTTTCGACATCTTTTGAGGTAGGAAGCTGAAACTTCATATATCAAGAGTATGGAATGGGAGATTGTGCTTTATATTTTTTTTGCCGAAATCCGTCGACCCCTTATAGGTCAAAAAGGGGCCTCAAAATGGCTCCTCGAAACCAAACTTGAATTTTCACCTTGCATTTCTGAACCGGCTGAGGTAGGAAAAATTCCTTTATAGGGTAAGTGTGGACTTATTATACCTTTCTTTTAAAATTTTTTTTTGAAAATCGGACTTACCGTTTTCAAAATTTTGCAAAAATTCGAAAAAAAGGGAGATAATTCAATACCATATTATTCGAAATTATATCAAATCATAAGAATTTCTAGGTAAACTTTTTAAAATTAAGTATTGCTAAAGACCTTATTATAGACTTAGGTGCATAAGTTTATAGTGATACGCCAAGATAATTTCTTGGTCTCGAAAAATCGAAAAAAAAAATTATAACATTGAGTTATCTTTCTTTGTACAGGAAATTTTGTAATAGTAATGTAAAAATTCTCAACTTTTTTATTGTTTAATAAAAATTGGTTTTCTAGGTAATTGAGGTATGCCGAGTTCATTTTTGGTATCGAAAAATTTTTTGGCGGCCATTTTCAATATGGCGGCTAAGATGGCCGCCATTTTCCCGCAAAAAATTAAACTTGCTCCGATTTAAACTGGCCTCCTGGTTAATATCCTAAGCGGCCTTCCTTCGGGGTCACCGGATATTTGCAGAGAAGTGTAACGAAACAAAAATATTACCCGGGATCCCAGGTTAGCTCTGATTTTGATCAAAATTGGTATTGAAGGTAATAGTGGTATGGCGAGTTGATTTTTGACATCAATTTTTTTTTATCGTCGGCCATTTTCAAAATGGCCGCCGTTTCCCGCCAAAAATTAAACTTACTCCGTTTTTGATGAAAATTGGTATATAAGGTAATAGTGGTATGGCGAGTTGATTTTTGACATCAACATTTGTTTATCATCGGCCATTTTCAAAATGGCCGCCGTTTCCCGCCAAAATTAAAGTTGCTCCGATTTTAATGAAAATTAGTATATAAGGTAACAGTGGTATGGCGAGTTGATTTTTGACATCAAATTTTTTTTATCGTAGGCCATTTTCAAAATGTCGAGTTGATTTTTGACATCAAATTTTTTTTATCGTCGGCCATTTTCATCAACATTTTTTTAGCGTCGGCCATTTTCAAAATGGCCGCCATTTCCCTCCAAAATTAAACTTACTCCAATTTTGATGAAAGTTGGATATAATAAGTTATCTCAAATGCTAAGAGACATTGACAAAGAGGGGTACGTGAGGGGACATTTTTGTGACTCGCTTGCGATCACAATTAGAACTAGTTATTATTATTAAGTCGCCCAAAACATAGTTTTGGGGACTTATTGTTTTTGCACCGTTTCTTATTATTATTATTATTATTCTTCTGATTCTTAATCATGAAGCTGTCCTCCCTAATACAAGAAAACGGTTCAAGAAAATTGAATAACACTTTTTGGATTAGATAGTGGGTCACTCAAAGGCGTGTAATCAAGTTTTGAAATTTTCAAGATGGCCGCCGTTACAAAATGGCGGCCGTCGGAAAAAGTGGGCGGAAATTTTTTTTTCGTTGGATCGTCTTGAAAATTTGTCATCTGGGTAAAGCGGGTATGCTGAGTTCAAATCTGCGACCAGATTTAAAATCCGACTTCCGGTTTCAAAATGGCGCCCATTTTACTACACCCGCCCCCCTTAAAAATGTGAACTTTGTCCGATTTCAATGAAATTTGATTTCTATACATATTTTATTGTACTGAATTGGAAGAAATAAAATCCAAGGCGATTTTGGGCGACTTGTGTGTTGGCATCCCAACACAAATTATAGCTAGTTATTATTATTATTATTCTTCTGATTCTTTATCGTAAAGTTGTCCTCCCTAATACAAGAAAATGGTCCAAGGAAATTGAATAACACTTGTGAGATTGGATAGTGGGTCACTCAAAGTTGTGTAATGCACTTTTAAAATTTTCAAGATGGCCGCCGTTTCAAAATGGCGGCCTTCGGAAAAAGTGGGCGGAAATTTTTTTTTCATCGGATCGTCTTGAAAATTGGTCATCTGGGTAAAGCGGGTATGCTGAATTCAAATCTGCGACCGGATTCGGAATCCGACTTACGGTTTTAAAATGGCGGCCATTTTACTACACCCGCCCCCCTAAAAACGTCAACTTTGTCCGATTTCAACGAAATTTGATTTCTAGACTTATTTTGATGCACTGATTTGAATGGAACTCTATCCAAGGCGATTTTGGGCGACTTGTGTGTTGGCATCCCAACACAATTATACCTAGTTATTCTTCTGATTCTTAATCATGAAGTTGTCCTCCCTAATACAAGAAAACGGTTCAAGGAAATTGAATAACACTTTTCGGATTAGATAGTGGGTCACTCAAAGGCGTGTAATCAAGTTTTGAAAATTTCAAGATGGCCGCCGTTTCAAAATGGCGGCCGTTGGAAAAAGTGGGCCGAAAATTTGTTTTCATCGGATCGTCTTGAAAATTGGTCATCTGGGTAAAGCGGGTATGCTGAGTTCAAATCTGCGAACAGATTTGAAATTTGACTTCTGGTTTTAAAATTGCGGCCATTTTACTACACCCGCCCCCTAAAAATGTGAACTTTGTCCGATATCAATGAAATTTGATTTCTATACATATTTTATTGCACTGAATTGGAAGAAAAATTATCCAAGCCGATTTTGGGCGACTTGTGTGTTGGCATCCCAACACAAATTATAGCTTGTTATTATTATTATGTCCCTGAACACGAAGTGTCGGGGACATATTGTTTTTGCTCGGTTTCTTATTATTTTTTTTATTATTATTATTCTTAGTATTCTGTAGTGTGAACTTGTCCGCTCGATTTGAAGAACATCTTTGAAGGTAGGAAGCTGAAACTTCATATATCAAGAGTATGAAGTGTGAAATTGTGTAATCAGATTTTTTCGTCAAAATAAAATGCCCTCTTTTAGGGTTAATAGGGGCCTGAAAATGGCTCCTGAAAATCAAAGTTTTATTTTTAACGGCATTTATAAACTGGCTGAAGTATTGAAAATCTGTTTATATATAAAATAGGTACGTACAAGAGGTATCTTTTAAAAAAATAATTTTGAAAATCGGACTTAGCGTTTTCAAAATTTTGCAAAAATTCGAAAAAAAGGGGAGATAATTGAATACCACATTATATGAAATTGTATAAAATAATCAGTATTTGTAAGTAACATTTTATAAATTAAGTATCGCTGAAGACCTGTAAACAGGTATTGGTGTATACACCAAGATGATTTCTTGGTCTGGAAAAAATTATTGGTCGGCCATTTTCAAAATGGCCGACTGTTTCCCGCCAAAATTAAAACTTGTTCTGAATTTGATGAATGTTATTGGAGTATGCCGAGTTCATTTCTGGTATCGAAATTTTTTATTGGCCGCCATTTTCAAAATGGCCGCCACTTCCATGGATTTTTGGAAAAAATTTAAACTTTACTATTTTTAAATGTAAATTTGTATTTCATTTCTGGTATTGATTAATTTTTTTCGGCTGCCATTTTCAAAATGGCCGCCACTTCCGGTTAAATTTCAACTTACTCCGATTTTAATGAAAATTGATATCTAGGGGTTTTAAAGGATGGCGAATTGAGACGTGAAGTCGAAAATGTCGAAAAATTCAAAATGGCCGCCACTTCCGGTAAAAATTCAACTTGCTCCGATTTTAACGAAAATTGATATCTAGGGGTTTTAAAGGATGGCGAATTCAGGCGTGAAGTTGAAAATGTCGAAAAATTCAAAATGGCCGCCACTTCCGGTAAAAAATCATCTTGCTATGATTTTAACAAAAATTGATATCTAGGGGTTGTAAAGGATGGCGAATTGAGGCGTGAAGGCGAAAATGTCAAAAAATCAAAATGGCCGCCACTTCCGGTAAAATTTCAACTTGCTCCGATTTTAACGAAAATTGATATCTAGGGGTTTTAAAGGATGGCGAATTGAGGCGTGAAGTTGAAAATGTCGAAAAATTCAAAATGGCCGCTACTTCCGGTAAAAATTCATCTTGCTATGATTTTAACAAAAATTGATATCAAGGGTTGTAAAGGATGGCGAATTGAGGCGTGAAGGCAAAAATGTCAAAAAAATCAAAATAGCCGCCACTCCCGGTAAAAATTCTACTTGCTCCGATTTCAACTAGAATTGATATCTAAGCTTAATAATGGATGGCAAACAGAAAAATATTCTTGAATAAGCTGGATTTTAACAAAGAGGGGTACGTGAGGGGACATTTGTGACTCGCTTTGCGATCACAATTATACCTAGTTATTATTATTCTTCTGATTCTTTATCGTAAAGTTGTCCTCCCTACTACAATAAAGGGGTTCAAGGAAATTGAATAACACTTGTTGGATTGGATAGTGGGTCACTAAAAGGCGTGCAACCAAGTTCTGAAATTTTCAAGATGGCCGCCGTTTCAAAATGACGGCCATCGGAAAAAGTGGGCGGAAATTTCATTGGATCGTCTTGAAAATTAGTCATCTGGTTAAAGCGGGTATGCTGAGTTCAAATCTGCGACCGGATTTGAAATCCGACTCCTGATTTCAAGATGGCGGCCGTTTTACTACACCCGCCCCCTTAAAAATGTGCACTTTGTCCGATCTCAATGAAATTTGATTTCTATACATATTTTATTGTACTAAATGTGAAGAAATAGTATCCAAGGCGATTTTGGGCGACTTGTGTGTTGGCATCCCAACACAAATTATAGCTAGTTATTATTAAGTCGCCCAAAACAAAGTTTGGGAGACTTATTGTTTTTGCACCGTTTCTTATATTATTAAGGTCTTTCCCTTTCCAAAAGGAAAGACCTTATTGTATTTCTTCTGATTATTAAGGTCTTTCCCTTTCCAAAAGGAAAGACCTTATTGTATTTCTTCTGATTATTATTCTTCTTTTTTTCCGCGGCCAAAAAAAAGAAAGTTACGCGACATATCTTTTTGATATTTGGTACCATTGTTTGGTCATACTCTGGCTCGCTCTGACTTACCCTGCGAAACCGATCTATTTTTAGTAACAGGGCTATGTGCGCCAAACCGATAAACCTTGTTTCCACTTATACTTGTGAACTGTAACCGTTATCCAAAATTCAAAGTGTGGAAAATGTCATTTGACTCCTAGGAATGGTTTATCACGCAAACTTTTCTTTTTCGATGAACTTCCTGGTTACATGTTTTTAACCCAAAAAGTGTCGCTATGCGCCAACAAAATTTATTTGAAAACGGTTAGTCCTAGAGACTTGGGACCTTCACCAATCGTCTTAGGTGACATAAGTTGTATCCGAAAATATATATGTCATAGGTCAAATCTCAAGTTTGAATTATTGCGTCATGACTTAATATAGGTATGTATTGCGCAATATATAGTAATCCATTATTAAGGAAACCATATATTTTTAGAATCAATTTTGATGAAATTTGGTATTCAAGTAGATTTAATGGTCCTGAGTACAAATCTTCGGTCAAAAAAAAAAAATTCGCGCTTTTCGCGCCAATGGCGCCAAAATGTAAAAGTTGACCGATTTCGATGAAATTTGGTATTCTTGTAGATTTAAGGGTCCTGAGTACGAATCTTCGGTCAAAATAAAAATTTCTCGCTTTTCGCGCCAATGGCGCCAAAATGTAAAAAGTTCACCGATTTTGATGAAATTTGGTATTCTTGTTATTATTAAGGTCTTTCCCTTTCCAAAAGGAAAGACCTTATTGTATTTCTTCTGATTATTATTATTATTATTATTCTTCTTTTTTTTCCGCGGCCAAAAAAAAGAAAGTTACACGACATATCTTTTTGATATTTGGAACCATTGTTCGGTCATACTCTGGCTCGCTCTGACTTACCCTGCGAAACCGATCTATTTTTAGTAACAGCGCTATGTGCGCCAAACCGAAAAACCTTGTTTCCACTTATACTTGTGAACCGTAACCGTTATCAAAAATCCAAAGTGTGGAAAATGTCATTTGACTCCTAGGAATGGTTTATCACGCAAACTTTTCTTTTTCGATGAACTTCCTGGTTACATGTTTTTAACCCAAAAAGTATCGCTATGCGCCAACAAAATTTATTTGAAAACGGTTAGTCCTAGAGACTTGGGACCTTCACCAATCGTCTTAGGTGACATAAGTTGCATCCGAAAATATATATGTCATAGGTCAAATCTCAAGTTTGAATTATTGCATCATGACTAAATATAGGTATGTATTGCGCAATATATAGTAATCCATGTTCATAACTTTATAATTGTAGAAGATAGCAAAATAAACATGTATACTCATTAGAATCAGAAAGTAAGGGGCTACAATTTTGATCTATTGAATTTCATAATTTTGGACCCTGGCCCAGTGGGGACCAACATCATCACCGGGGTCCAGAAATGAAAACTACTTGAAAATAGGGTTGTAATATATCCTTAGAAAGCTAATAGCCTGTACATTTTGAATTTCATATTTTTGGACCCCGAGGACCAAAATCATCTCTGGGTCCAAAATTAGAAAATACTGGAAGGTAGGGTTGTAATATATCGTTTGAAAGCTAATGTCCTGTACATTTTGAATTTCATATTTTTGGACCCCGGGGACCAACTTCATCTCTGGGGTCCAAATTGAAAGTTACTGGAAAGTAGGCTTGTAATATATCATTAGAAAGTTAATGGCCTATACATTTTGAATTTCACATTTTTGGACCCCGTGGACCAACTTCATCCCCGGGGTCCAAAATTGAAAGTTACTGGAAAGTAGGCTTGTAATATATCATTAGAAAGCTAATGGCCTGTACATTTTGAATTTCATATTTTTGGACCCTGGGGACCAACCTCATCTCTGGGTTCCAAATTGAAATGTACTGGAAACTAGGCTTCTAATATATCATTAGAAAGCTAATGGCCTGTACATTTTGAATTTCATATTTTTGGACCCCGTGGACTAACTTCATCCCCGGGGTCCAAAATTGAAAGTTACTGGAAAGTAGGCTTGTAATATATCATTAGAAAGCTAATGGCCTGTACATTATGAATTTCATATTTTTGGACCCCGGGGACCAATTTCATCTCTGGGGTCCAAATTGAAAGTTACTGGAAAGTAGGCTTGTAATACATCATTAGAAAGCTAATGGCCTGTACATTTTGAATTTCATATTTTTGGACCCCGAGGACCAAAATCATCTCTGGGTCCAAAATTAGAAAATACTGGAAGGTAGGGTTGTAATATATCGTTAGAAAGCTAATGTCCTGTACATTTTGAATTTCATATTTTTGGACCCCGGGGACATACTTCATCTCTGGGGTCCAAATTGAAAGTTACTGGAAAGTAGGCTTGTAATATATCATTAGAAAGCTAATGGCCTGTACATTTTGAAATTTCATATTTTTGGACCCCGTGGACCAACTTCATCCCCGGGGTCCAAAATTGAAAGTAACTGGAAAGTAGGCTTGTAATATATCATTAGAAAGCTAATGGCCTGTACATTTTGAATTTCATATTTTTGGACCTAGGGAACCAACTTCACATCTGGGGTTCAAATTGAAAGTTACGGCATGAAATTCAATAGCAACCATATATTTTCTAAATGTTGAAATTTCCTAAAATTGTATCATTCAGTCACTGTAATCTGTTTCTATTGTAATACACAAAATGGGAAAGACCTCGCAATCGTTCTTTGAATGATTGTAATTTAATTAAGGTCTTTCCCTTTCCAAAAGGAAAGACCTTATTGTATTTCTTCTGATTATTATTATTAAGGTCTTTCCCTTTCCAAAAGGAAAGACCTTATTGTATTTCTTCTGATTATTATTATTATTATTATTATTATTCTTCTTTTTTTTCCGCGGCCAAAAAAAAGAAAGTTACGCGACATATCTTTTTGATATTTGGTACCATTGTTCGGTCATACTCTGGCTCGCTCTGACTTACCCTGCGAAACCGATCTATTTTTAGTAACAGCGCTATGAGCGCCAAACCGAAAAACCTTGTTTCCACTTATACTTGTGAACCGTAACCGTTATCAAAAATTCAAAGGGTGGAAAATGTCATTTGACTCCTAGGAATGGTTTATCACGCAAACTTTTCTTTTTCGATGAACTTCCTGGTTACATGTTTTTAACCCAAAAAGTGTCGCTATGCGCCAACAAAATTTATTTGAAAACGGTTAGTCCTAGAGACTTGGGACCTTCACCAAACGTCTTAGGTGACATAAGTTGTATCCGAAAATATATATGTCATAGGTCAAATCTCAAGTTTGAATTATTGCGTCATGACTTAATATAGGTATGTATTGCGCAATATATAGTAATCCATTATTAAGGAAACCATATATTTTTATGATGAAATTTGGTATTCAAGTAGATTTAAGGGACCTGAGTACAAATCTTCGGTCAAAAATAAAATTTCGCGCTTTTTGCGCCAATGGCGCCAAAATGTAAAAGTTGACCGATTTTGATGAAATTTGATATTCAAGTAGATTTAAGAGTCCTGAGTACAAATCTGTGGTCAAAAATCAAATTTTGCGCTTTTCGCGCCGATGGCGCCAAAATGTAAAAGTTGACCGATTTTGATGAAATTTGGTATTCAAGTAGATTTAAGAGTCCTGGGTGCAAATCTGTGGTCAAAAATCAAATTTTGCGCTTTTCGCGCCGATGGCGCCAAAATGTAAAAGTTGACCGATTTTGATGAAATTTGATATTCAAGTAGATTTAAGAGTCCTGAGTACAAATCTGTGGTCAAAAATCAAATTTTGCGCTTTTCGCGCCAATGGCGCCAAAATGTAAAAGTTGGCCGATTTTGATGAAATTTGGTATTCAAGTAGATTTAAGAGTCCTGAGTACAAATCTGTGGTCAAAAATCAAATTTTGCGCTTTTCGCGCCGATGGCGCCAAAATGTAAAAGTTGACCGATTTTGATGAAATTTGATATTCAAGTAGATTTAAGAGTCCTGGGTACAAATCTGTGGTCAAAAATCAAATTTTGCGCTTTTCGCGCCGATGGCGCCAAAATGTAAAAGTTGACCGATTTTGATGAAATTTGGTATTTAAGTAGATTTAAGAGTCCTAAGTACAAATCTGTGGTCAAAAATCAAATTTTGCGCTTTTCGCGCCATTGGCGCCAAAATGTAAAAGTTGACCGATTTAATGAAATTTGGTATTCAAGTATATTTTAAGGTCCTGAGTACTCTCTGAGTTTATATTTTAGTGACTGGAAGTTCCCTTTTGTCCATAGCAACCGACCTAAAAGTCCATAGCAACAATATATTTTATGACTCCTGACTGCCTGCTGAGTTTCAATTTCAATATTTTATGACTGGAAGTGACGTTTTGTTCATAGCAACCAACCTAATTGTTCATAGCAACCAAATAATTTTAATCTGGACTACCTACCAGGTTGATATATCCAAAAATGGTATCATTCAGTAAGGAATCTATTTCTATTGGAAGACACAAATAGGGAAAGACCTCGCGATCGTTCTTTGAACGATTGTAATTTGATTATTATTATTATTCTTTTTTTTCCGCGGCCAAAAAAAAGAAAGTTACGCGACATATCTTTTTGATATTTGGTACCATTGTTCGGTCATACTCTGGCTCGCTCTGACTTACCCTGCGAAACCGATCTATTTTTAGTTACAGCGCTATGTGCGCCAAACCGAAAAACCTTGTTTCCACTTATACTTGTGAACCGTAACCGTTATCAAAAATTCAAAGGGTGGAAAATGTCATTTGAATCCTAGGAATGGTTTATCACGCAAACTTTTCTTTTTCGATGAACTTCCTGGTTACATGTTTTTAACCCAAAAAGTGTCGCTATGCGCCAACAAAATTTATTTGAAAACGGTTAGTCCTAGAGACTTGGGACCTTCACCAAACGTCTTAAGTGACATAAGTTGTATCCGAAAATATATATGTCATAGGTCAAATCTCAAGTTTGAATTATTGCGTCATGACTTAATATAGGTATGTATTGCGCAATATATAGTAATCCATTATTAAGGAAACCATATATTTTTAGAATCAATTTTGATGAAATTTGGTATTCAAGTAGATTTAAAGGACCTGAGTACAAATCTTCGGTCAAAAATAAAATTTCGCGCTTTTTGCGCCAATGGCGCCAAAATGTAAAAGTTGGCCGATTTTGATGAAATTTGGTATTCAAGTAGATTTAAGGGTTCTGAGTGCAAATCTGTGCTCAAAAATCAATTTTTGCGCTTTTCGCGCCAATGGCGCCAAAATGTAAAAGTTGACCGATTTTGATGAAATTTGATATTCAAGTAGATTTAAGAGTCCTGAGTACAAATCTGTGGTCAAAAATCAAATTTTGCGCTTTTCGCACCGATGGCGCCAAAATGTAAAAGTTGACCGATTTTGATGAAATTTGGTATTCAAGTAGATTTAAGAGTCCTGGGTACAAATCTGTGGTCAAAAATCAAATTTTGCGCTTTTCGCGCCGATGGCGCCAAAATGTAAAAGTTGACCGATTTTGATGAAATTTGATATTCAAGTAGATTTAAGAGTCCTGAGTACAAATCTGTGGTCAAAAATCAAATTTTGCGATTTTCGCGCCGATGGCGCCAAAATGTAAAAGTTGACCGATTTTGATAAAATTTGGTATTCAAGTAGATTTAAGAGTCCTGAGTACAAATCTGTGGTCAAAAATCAAATTTTGCGCTTTTCGCGCCGATGGCGCCAAAATGTAAAAGTTGACCGATTTTGATGAAATTTGGTATTCAAGTAGATTTAAGAGTCCTGAGTACAAATCTGTGGTCAAAAATCAAATTTTGCGCTTTTCGCGCCTATGGCGCCAAAATGTAAAAGTTGACCGATTTTGATGAAATTTGGTATTCAAGTAGATTTAAGAGTCCTGAGTACAAATCTTTGGTCAAAAATCAAATTTTGCGCTTTTCGCTCCGATGGCGCCAAAATGTAAAAGTTGACCGATTTTGATGAAATTTGATATTCAAGTAGATTAAAGAGTCCTGAGTACAAATCTGTGGTCAAAAATCAAATTTTGCGCTTTTCGCGCCGATGGCGCCAAAATGTAAAAGTTGACCGATTTTGATGAAATTTGGTATTCAAGTAGATTTAAGAGTCTTGAGTACGAATCTGCGATCAAAAATAAAATTTCGCGCTTTTCGCGCCAATGGCGCCAAAATGTAAAAGTTGACCGATTTTGAAGTATTCAAGTAGATTAAAGGGTCCTGAGTACGAATCTGCAGTCAAAAATAAAATTTTGCGCAAATGGCGCCAAATGTAAAAAATGACCAATTTTGATAAAATTTGGTATTCAAGTAGATTTAAAGGTCTTCTAGACTGATTTTTATGAACTATTCCTATCAACTGGCAAAAAAGTCAAGAGCAACCATATATTTTCTAAATATTGTACTATCCAAAAATTGTATCATCCATTTACTGTAATCTGTTTCTATTGTAATACACAAATGGGAAAGACCTCGCGATCGTTCTTTGAACGATTGTAATTTAATTATTCTTCTTTTTTTTCCGCGGCCAAAAAAAAGAAAATTACACGACATATCTTTTTGATATTTGGTACCATAGTTCGGTCATACTCTGGCTCGCTCTGACTTACCCTGCGAAACCGATCTATTTTTTGTAACAGCGCTATGTGCGCCAAACCGAAAAACCTTGTTTCCACTTATACTTGTGAACCGTAACCGTTATCAAAAATCCAAAGTGTGGAATATGTCATTTGACTCCTAGGAATGGTTTATCACGCAAACTTTTCTTTTTCGATGAACTTCCTGGTTACATGTTTTTAACGCAAAAAGTGTCGCTTTGCGCCAACAAAATTTATTTGAAAACGGTTAGTCCTAGAGACTTGGGACCTTCACCAATCGTCTTAGGTGATACAAGTTGCATCCGAAAATATATATGTCATAGGTCAAATCTCAAGTTTGAATTATTGCGTCATGACTTAATATAGGTATGTATTGCGCAATATATAGTAATCCATTATTATAGAAACCATATATTTTTAGAATCAATTTTGATGAAATTTGGTATTCAAGTAGATTTATGGGTCCTGAGTACGAATCTGCGGTCAAAAATGAAATTTCGCGCTTTTTGCGCCAATGGCGCCAAAATGTAAAAGTTGACCGATTTTGATGAAATTTGGTATTCAAGTAGATTTAAGGGTCCTGAGTACGAATCTGCGATCAAAAATAAAATTTCGCGCTTTTCGCGCCAATGGCGCCAAAATGTAAAAGTTGGCCGATTTTGATGAAATTTGGTATTCAAGTAGATTTATGGGTCCTGAGTACGAATCTGCAGTAAAAAATGAAATTTCGCGCTTTTTCGCGCCAATGGCGCCAAAATGTAAAAGTTGACCGATTTTGATGAAATTTGGTATTCAAGTAGATTTAAGGGTCCTGAGTACGAATCTGCAGTAAAAAATAAAATTTTGCGCCAATGGCGCCAAAATGTAAAAGTTGACCGATTTTGATCAAATTTGGTATTCAAGTAGATTTAAGGGTCCTGAGTACGAATCTGTGGTCAAAAATAAAATTTCGTGCTTTTCGCGCCAATGGCGCAAAATGTAAAAGTTGGCCAATTTTGATGAAATTTGGTATTCAAGTAGATTTAAGGGCCCTGAGTACGAATCTGCAGTCAAAAATACAATTTCCCGCTTTTCGCGCCAATGGCGCAAAAATGTAAAAGTTGGACGATTTTTTTTGAAATTTGGTATTCAAGTAGATTTAAGGGCCCTGAGTACGAATCTGTGGTCAAAAATACAATTTCCCGCTTTTCGCGCCAATGGCCCAAAAATGTAAAAGTTGGACGATTTTTTTTGAAATTTGGTATTCAAGTAGATTTAAGGGCCCTGAGTACGAATCTGTGGTCAAAAATAAAATTTCGCGCTTTTCGTGCCATTGGCGCCAAAATGTAAAAGTTGACCGATTTTGATGAAATTTGGTATTCAAGTAGATTTAAGTGTCCTGAGTATGAATCTGCGACCCAAATTTTTTTTGCGCTTTTCGCGCCAACAGCGCCAAATGTAAAAATTGACTGATTTTCATGAAATTTGGTACACAAGTAGATTTAAGGGTCCTGAGTACAAATCTGCGGTCAAAAATAAAATTTCGTGCTTTTCGCGCCAATGGCGCCAAATGTCAAAAATGACCGATTTTGATAAAATTTGGTATTCAAGTACATTTAAGGTCTTCTAGACTGATTTTGATGAAATATTCATAACAACTGGTAACTATATAATTTCTAAATGTTGAAATATCCCAAAATTGTATCATTCAGTCACTGTAATCTGTTTCTATTGTAATACACAAAATGGGAAAGACCTCGCAATTGTTCTTTGAACGATTGTAATTTATTGTATTTCTTCTGATTATTAAGGTCTTTCCCTTTCCAAAAGGAAAGACCTTATTGTATTTCTTCTGATTATTATTATTATTATTATTATTATTCTTCTTTTTTTTTCCGCAGCCAAAAAAAAGAAAGTTACGCGACATATCTTTTTGATATTTGGTACCATTGTTCGGTCACACTCTGGCTCGCTCTGACTTACCCTGCGAAACCGATCTATTTTTAGTAACAGCGCTATGTGCGCGAAACCGAAAAACCTTGTTTCCACTTATACTTGTGAACTGTAGCCGTTATCAAAAATTCAAAGTGTGGAAAATGTCATTTGACTCCTAGGAATGGTTTATCACGCAAACTTTTCTTTTTCGATGAACTTCCTGGTTACATGTTGTTGACCCAAAAAGTGTCGCTATGCGCCAACAAAATTTTTTTGAAAACGGTTAGTCTTAGAGACTTGGGACCTTCACCAATCGTCTTAGGTGACATAAGTTGTATCCGAAAATATATAATGTCATAGGTCAAATCTCAAGTTTGAATTATTGCGTCATGACTTAATATAGGTATGTATTGCGCAATATATAGTAATCCATTATTAAGGAAACCATATATTTTTAGAATCAATTTTGATGAAATTTGGTATTCAAGTAGATTTAAGGGTCCTGAGTACAAATCTTCAGTCCAAAAAAAAAATTTCGCGCTTTTTGCGCCAATGGCGCCAAAATGTAAAAGTTGACCGATTTTGATGAAATTTGGTATTCAAGTAGATATAAGGGTCCTGAGTACGAATCGGCGGTCAAAAATAAAATTTCGCGCTTTTCGCGCCAATGGCGCCAAAATGTAAAAGTTGATCGATTTTGATGAAATTTGGTATTTAAGTAGATTTAAGGGTCCTGAGTACGAATCTGCGGTCAAAAATAAAATTTCGCGCTTTTCGCGCCAATGGCGCCAAAATGTAAAAGTTGAACGATTTTGATGAAATTTGGTATTCAAGTAGATTTAATGGTCCTGAGTACGAATCTGCGGTCAAAATTTTAATTTCGCGGTTTTCGCGCCAATGGCGCCAAAATGTAAAAGTTGCCCAATTTTGATGAAATTTGGTATTCAAGTGAATTTTAGGGTCCTGAGTACGAATCTGCGGTCTAGAATAAAATTTCGCGATTTTTGCGCCAATGGCGCCAAAATGTAAAAGTTGACAGATTTTGATGAAATTTGGTATTCAAGTAGATTTAAGGGTCCTGAGTACGAATCTGCGGTCAAAAATAAAATTTCGCGCTTTTTGGGCCAGTGGCGCCAAAATGTAAAAGTTGACCGATTTTGATGAAATTTGGTATTCAAGTAGATTTTAGGGTCCTGAGTACGAATCTGCGGTCAAAAATAAAAATTTCGCGACAATGGCGCCAAGTACAAAATGTAAAAGTTGACTGATTTTGATGAAATTTGGTATTCAAGTAGATTTAAGGTCTTCTTGACTGATTTTAATGAAATATTCATAGCAACTGGTATGAAAGTCAAAAGCAACCATATTTTTCTAAATGTTGAAATATCCCAAAATTGTATCATTCAGTCACTGTAATCTGTTTCTATTGTAATACACAAAATGGGAAAGACCTCGCAATTGTTCTTTGAACGATTGTAATTTAATTAAGGTCTTTCCCTTTCCAAAAGGAAAGACCTTATTGTATTTCTTCTGATTATTAAGGTCTTTCCCTTTCCAAAAGGAAAGACCTTATTGTATTTCTTCTGATTATTAAGGTCTTTCCCTTCCACAGAAGGAAAGACCTTACTGTATTTCTTATGGTTATTATTATTATTATTATTTTTCTTCTTCTTTTCTGCCATCAATAAACGAAAAGTGTCGCGACATATCTTTTCGATACTTGGTACCATATATCGGTCATATTAGTACTCGCCTTGACTGATGCTGTGAAACCGATCTATTTTTAGTAACGGAGTTATCTGCCTGGAACCCAAAAACCTTGTCAGCAGATAAAGTCAGAAACCGTAACCGTTATCAAAAATCTGAAGTGGGGAAAATGTTGCTTGACTCCTGGTCATGATTCGTCACGCAAAAAAAAAATTTTCAATTAACTTTCTGGTTACGCGTTTTTGAGTCGAAACCTGACGCGACACGTCAAATTTTTTTTCTTCAAAACGGTTAGTCCTAGAGACTTGGGACCTTCACCAATCGTCTTAGGTGACATAAGTTGCATCCGAAAATATATATGTCATAGGTCAAATCTTAAGTTTGAATTATTGCATCAGGACTAAATATAGGTATGTATTGCGCAATATATAGTAATCCATGTTCATAACTTTATAATGGTAGAAGATAGCAAAGTAAACATGTATACTCATTTCATATTTTTGGACCCTGGCCCAGTGGGGACCAACATCATCACCGGGGTCCAGAAATGAAAACTACTTGAAAATAGGGTTGTAATATATCCTTAGAAAGCTAATAGCCTGTACATTTTGAATTTCATATTTTTGGACCCCGAGGACAAAATCATCTCTGGGTCCAAAATTAGAAAATACTGGAAGGTAGGGTTGTAATATATCGTTAGAAAGCTAATGGCCCGTACATTTTGAATTTCATATTTTTGGACCCCGGGGACCAACTTCATCTCTGGGGTCCAAATTGAAAGTTACTGGAAAGTAGGCTTGTAATATATCATTAGAAAGCTAATGGCCTGTACATTTTGAATTTCATATTTTTGGACCCCGGGGACCAATCTCATCTCTGGGGTCCAAAATTGAAAGTTACTGGAAAGTAGGCTTGTAATATATCATTAGAAAGCTAATGGCCTGTACATTTTGAATTTCATATTTTTGGACCCCGGGGACCAATCTCATCTCTGGGGTCCAAATTGAAAGTTACTGGAAAGTAGGCTTGTAATATATCATCAGAAAGCTAATGGCCTGTACATTTTGCATTTAATATTTTTGGACCCCGTGGTCCAACTTCTTCCCCGGGGTCCAAAATTGAAAGTTACTGGAAAGTAGGCTTGTAATATATCATTAGAAAGCTAATGGCCTGTACATTTAGAATTTCATATTTTTGGACCCCGTGGACCAACTTTTTCCCTGGGGTCCAAAATTGAAAGTTACTGGAAAGTAGGCTTGTAATATATCATTAGAAAGCTAATGGGCTGTACATTTTGAATTTCATATTTTTGGACCCCGTGGACCAACTTCATCCCCGGGGTCCAAAATTGAAAGTTACTGGAAAGAAGGCTTGTAATATATCATTAGAAAGCTAATGGCCTGTACATTTTGAATTTCATATTTTTGGACCACGGGGACCAATCTCATCTCTGGGTTCCAAATTGAAAGTTACTGGAAAGTAGGCTTGTAATATATCATTAGAAAGCTAATGGCCTGTACATTTTGATTTTCATATTTTTGGACCCCTTGTTATTATTATTCTTCTTTTTTTTCCGCGGCCAAAAAAAAAGAAAGTTACGCGACATATCTTTTTGATATTTGGTACCATTGTTCGGTCATACTCTGGCTCGCTCTGACTTACCCTGCGAAACCGATCTATTTTTAGTAACAGCGCTATGTGCGCCAAACCAAAAAACCTTGTTTCCACTTATACTTGTGAACCGTAACCGTTATCAAAAATTGAAAGTGTGGAAAATGTCATTTGACTCCTAGGAATGGTTTATCACGCAAACTTTTCTTTTTCGATGAACTTCCTGGTTACATGTTTTTAACCCAAAAAGTGTCGCTATGCGCCAACAAAATTTATTTGAAAACGGTTAGTCCTAGAGACTTGGGACCTTCACCAATCGTCTTAGGTGACATAAGTTGTATCCGAAAATATATATGTCATAGGTCAAATCTCAAGATTGAATTATTGCGTCATGACTTAATATAGGTATGTATTGCGCAATATACAGTAATCCATTATTAAGGAAGCCATATATTTTTAGAATCAATTTTGAAGAAATTTGGTATTCAAGTATATTTAAGGGTCCTGAGTACGAATCTGCAGTTAAATATAAAATTTTGCGCTTTTCGCGCCAATGGCGCCAAAATGTAAAAGTTGACCGATTTTGATGAAATTTGGTATTCTTGTAGATTTAAGGGTCCTGAGTACAAATCTTCGGTAAAAAAAAAAATTCGCGCTTTTCGCGCCAATGGCGCCAAAATGTAAAAGTTGACCGATTTTGATGAAATTTGGTATTCAAGTAGATTTAAGGGTCCTGAGTACGAATCTGCGGTCAAAAATAAAATTTCGCGCTTTTCGCGCCAATGGCGCCAAAATGTAAAAGTTCACCGATTTTGATGAAATTTGGTATTCTTGTAGATATAAGGACCCTGAGTACGAATATGCGGTCAAAAATAAAATTTCACGCTTTTTGCGCCAATGGCGCCAAAATGTAAAAGTTGATCGATTTTGATGAAATTTGGTATTCAAGTAGATTGAAGGTTCCTGAGTACGAATCTGCGGTCAAAAATAAAATTTTGCGCTTTTCGCGCTAATGGCGCCAAAATGTAAAAGTTGACCGATTTTGATGAAATTTGGTATTCAAGTAGATTTAAGGGTCCTGAGTACGAATCTGCGGTCAAAAATAAAATTTCGCGCTTTTCGCGCCAATGGCGCCAAAATGTAAAAGTTGACCGATTTTGATGAAATTTGGTATTCAAGTAGATTTAAGGGTCCTGAGTACGAATCTGCGGTCAAAAATAAAATTTCGCGGCGCCAAAATGTAAAAGTTGACCAATTTTGATGAAATTTGGTATTCAAGTAGATTTAAGGGTCCTGAGTACGAATCTGAGGTCAAAAATAAAATTTTGCGCTTTTCGCGACAATGGCGCCAAATGTAAGAAATGACCGATTTTGATAAAATTTTATATTCAAGTAGATTTAAGGTCTTCTAGACTGATTTTGATGAAATATTCGTAGCAACTGGTATAAAAATCAAAAGCAACCGTATTTTTTCTAAATGTTGAAATATCCCAAAATTGTATCATTCAGTCACTGTAATCTGTTTCTATTGTAATACACAAAATGGGAAAGACCTCGCAATTGTTCTTTGAACAATTGTAATTTAATTATTATTATTATTATTAAGGTCTTTCCCTTTCCAAAGGGAAGACCTTATTGATTTCGTTCTGCCTATTATTCTTTTTTTTCTGCCATCAGCGTCAAAAAATTGCCTCGACCGATTTTGATGAAATTTGGCACACTTATTCGGCACTGCCTGGAATCGACATGACTTAGGGCCTGACGCTAAACTATTCTTAGTTACGGCGCAATCGCGCAAAACGCTGTTTACCCTTGTGTTCAGATCTCCTCCGAAACGGTAATAGTTATCAAGATTCTGTTTAGTGGAAATGGTACCTTACATCCTGGTTATGATTTATCATGCAAAAATGAATGCTCTAATTTACTTCCTGGTTGCACGCGTATGGCGCAAAGTTGGCGCAAAATGTCAATGTTGTCCGATTATAATGAAATTTGGTTTCCAGGTAGATTTGAGGGTCCTGATTACGATTCTGTGGTCAATTTTTTTTTGCGTTTACCATTGCCAAAATGTCGGTCGTCTAATGTTTTTTTACGTATAACTCGAAAACCGTTTCAGATAGTATAGACAATATATGAACAAAAAATGATCTTCTTAAAAAGACCTACAATTTGAGTCCAAAAAGTGCATGATTCGGTTAAACGGTTTCGAAATGGCGGCCAAAAAACATCATCCAAAGCATTATTTAGTGTCGCGATGTGCCAACACAATTTGTTTCAAAACGGTAAGTCTTAAAGACTTGGGACCCTTACCAATCGTCTTAGGTGACGTAAGTTGCATCCGAAAATATATATGTCATAGGTGAAATCTCAAGTTTGAATGATTGCGTCATGACTAAATATAGGAATGTATTGCGCAATATATAGTAATCCATATTTAATCGGGATCAAAAAGTTTCTTGACCGATATTAACGAAATTTGGCACACTTATTCGGCACTACCAGGACTCGACGTGACTAAGGGACTGACGCTAAACTATTCTCAGTTACGGCGCATCGCGCAAAACGCTGTTTACCCTTGTGTTCAGATCTCCTCCTAGATAGTAACAGATATCAAAAATCTAAACTGTGGAAACTGTTATAAGACTCATGGCAACAAATCATCAGGAAAAAAATATTTGTTTATTTAACTTCCTGGTTGCGCGCTATTGGCGCAAAGTTTGTCAAAAATGTCAAAGTTGTCCGATTTTGATGAAATTTGGTTTCCAAATAGATTTAGGCGTCCTGATTTCATATCCGGAGTCAAAAATGTTTTTTGCTCAATCATTTTCAAAATGGCCGCTATTGAAATTTTACCCGGTTCCCAAAATTTCGCTTTTTGTTACAATAAGCAAACACCTGTAAGGGTACACTATTTATCTTTTTTTAAAAAGATGGCCCAGTCATTCCTCTTACTTTGTTATCTGGGCATGATGCTTTTTTAAAGCAAATATTGCTTCTACGACAAAACGTTGTCTAGTGATTGGCATTGACATTATCATTATTATTAAAATTATTTTAGAACGGTGAAACGTAGAACCTCAAAAATTTCACCATTCATCTTAGGTGACCTATGGTACATCCAAAAATATATAGGTCAATGTCATATCATCAAAAACAAAAAAGTCATCTTTTTTATTTTTGGCAGGATAGTTTCGGTCTCTTTTTAGCAAGACGCGCGGAAGACAATGCACACCTTTTTATGCTAAATCAAGTGTTATTAATTTTACATCTCCAATATTTGATACTTGACTATCATTTTATCACAGAAACAATTAATTGGACCAAATAATTATTCAAAGATACATCTATAAACATAATATTGTATTTTTAAAAAGGACTTTATTATTGGACAACGGAAACAAAGGGCCGATAAACTGCGACCGAAATTAAACTATCCCAACATATTGATTTTTTAAATGTTAAGAAATATAACTGCTTCATACTTAATTTTGTCTAATCTAAAGTAATGTCGAGATTTTACAAATTTAAATAATATGACCAACTATGAAGGAGTTATGGCACTTGCCATGGTGACCAAAACACATTGTTAAAATCGTTATTTAATAATAACTTTTACACTTTTACAGATGATATAGCAAATATGTATTCATTTTTTGTCATCAGTAATAAAAGAGCTCCACTCTAAGACGATGATCACAGGTCATAGGTCATTACCCGCGAAACCGATCTATTTTTAGTAACAGCGCTTTGTGCGCCAAACCTAAAAACCTTGTTTACAATTAAACTTGTAAACCGTAACCGTTATTAAAAATTCAAAAAGTGTGGAAAATGTCATTTGACTCCTAGGAATGATTAATCACGCAAACTTTTTTTTCCGATGAACTTCCTGGTTACATGTTTTTAACCCAAAAAGTGTCGCTATGCGCCAACAAAATTTATTTGAAAACAGTTAGTCCTAGAGACTTGGAACCTTCACCAATCGTCTTAGGTGACACAAGTTGTATCCGAAAATATATATGTCAAAGGTCAAATCTCAAGTTTGAATTGTTGCGTCATGACTTATTATAGGTATGTATTGCGCAATATATAGTAATCCATTACCAAGGAAACCATATATTTTTAGAATTAATTTAAGTAGATTTAAGGGTCCTGATTACGAATCTGCGGTCAAAAATCAAATTTCACGTTTTTCGCGCCAATGGCACCAAAATGTAAAAAATAACCGATTTTGATGAAATTTGGTATTCAAGTAGATTTAAGAGTCATGAGTATGAATCAGCGGTCAAAAATAAAATTTCGTGCAAATGGCGCCAAAATGTAAAAGTTGACCTTTTCTAATGAAATTTGGTATTCAAGTAGATTTAAGACTCCCAAGTACAAATCAGCGGTCAAAAATAAAATGTCGCGCAAATGGCGCCAAAATGTAAAAGTTAACCAATTTTGATTAAATTTTGCATTCAAGTAGATTTAAGGGTCTTCTAGACTGATTTTGATGAAATTTTCATAGCGACTGGGCATAAAAGTCAATAGCAACCATATATTTTCTAAATGTTGATATATCCCAAAATTGTATCATTCAGTCACTGTAATATGTTTCTATTGTAATACACAAAATGGGAAAGACCTCGCAATCGTTCTTTGAACGATTGTAATTTAATTATTCTTCTTTTTTTTCCGCGGCCAAAAAAAAGAAAGTTACGCGACATATCTTTTTGATATTTGGTACCATTGTTCGGTCACACTCTGGCTCGCTCTGACTTACCCTGCGAAACCGATCTATTTTTAGTAACAGTGCTATGTGCGCGAAACCGAAAAACCTTGTTTCCACTTATACTTGTGAACTGTAGCCGTTATCAAAAATTCAAAGTGTGGAAAATGTCATTTGACTCCTAGGAATGGTTTATCACGCAAACTTTTCTTTTTCGATGAACTTCCTGGTTACATGTTTTTAACCCAAAAAGTGTCGCTATGCGCCAACAAAATTTATTTGAAAACGGTTAGTCCTAGAGACTTGGGACCTTCACCAATCGTCTTAGGTGACATAAGTTGTATCCGAAAATATATATGTCATAGGTCAAATCTCAAGTTTGAATTATTGCGTCATGACTTAATATAGGTATGTATTGCGCAATATATAGTAATCCATTATTAAGGAAACCATATATTTTTAGAATCAATTTTGATGAAATTTGGTATTCAAGTAGATTTAAGGGTCCTGAGTACAAATCTACAGTCCAAAAAAAAAATTTCGCGCTTTTCGCGCCAATGGCGCCAAAATGTAAAAGTTGACCGATTTTGATGAAATTTGGTATTCAAGTAGATTTAAGGGTCCTGAGTACGAATCGGCGGTCAAAAATAAAATTTCGCGCTTTTCGCGCCAATGGCGCCAAAATGTAAAAGTTGACCGATTTTGATGAAATTTGGTAGTCTAGTAGATTCAAGGGCCCTGAGTACGAATCTGCGGTCAAAAATAAAATTTCGCGCTTTTCGCGCCAATGGCGCCAAAATGTAAAAGTTGATCGATTTTGATGAAATTTGGTATTTAAGTAGATTTAAGGGTCCTGAGTACGAATCTGCGGTCAAAAATAAAATTTCGCGCTTTTCGCGCCAATGGCGTCAAAATGTAAAAGTTGAACGATTTTGATGAAATTTGGTATTCAAGTAGATTTAAGGGTCCTGAGTACGAATCTGCTGTCAAAATTTTAATTTCGCGGTTTTCGCGCCAATGGCGCCAAAATGTAAAAGTTGCCCAATTTTGATGATATTTGGTATTCAAGTAAATTTTAGGGTCCTGAGTACGAATCTGCGGTCTAAAATAAAATTTCGCGCTTTTTGCGCCAATGGCGCCAAAATGTAAAAAGTGACCGATTTTGATGAATTTTGGTATTCAAGTAGATTTAAGGGTCCTGAGTACGAATCGGCGGTCAAAAATAACATTTCGCGCTTTTCGTGCCAATGGCGCCAAAATGTAAAAGTTGACCGATTTTGATGAAATTTGGTATTCAAGTAGATTTAAGGGTCCTGAGTACGAATCTGCGGTCAAAAATAAAATTTCGCGCTTTTTGCGCCAGTGGCGCCAAAATGTAAAAGTTGACCGATTTTGATGAAATTTGGTATTCAAGTAGATTTAAGGGTCCTGAGTACGAATCTGCGGTCAAAAATAAAAATTTCGCGACAATGGCGCCAAAATGTAAAAGTTGACTGATTTTGATGAAATTTGGTATTCAAGTAGATTTAAGGTCTTCTTGACTGATTTTGATGAAATATTCATAACAACTGGTATGAAAGTCAATAGCAACCATATTTTTCTAAATGTTGAAATATCCCAAAATTGTATCATTCAGTCACTGTAATCTGTTTCTATTGTAATACACAAAATGGGAAAGACCTCGCAATTGTTCTTTGAACGATTGTAATTTAATTATTCTTCTTTTTTTTCCGCGGCCAAAAAAAAAGTTACGCGACATATCTTTTTGATATTTGGTACCATTGTTCGGTCTTAGTCTGGCTCGCTCTGACTTACCCTGCGAAACCGATCTATTTTTAGTAACAGCGCTATGTGCGCCAAACCGAAAAACCTTGTTTCCACTTATACTTGTGAACCGTAACCGTTATATAAAATTCAAAGTGTGGAAAATATCATTTGACTCCTAGGAATGGTTTATCACGCAAACTTTTCTTTTTCGATGAACTTCCTGGTTACATGTTTTTAACCCAAAAAGTGTCGCTATGCGCCAACAAAATTTATTCGAAAACGGTTAGTCCTAGAGACTTGGGACCTTCACTAATCGTCTTAGGTGACATAAGTTGTATCCGAAAATATATATTTCATAGGTCAAATCTCAAGTTTGAATTATTGCGTCATGACTTAATATAGGTATGTATTGCGCAATATATAGTAATCCATTATTAAGGAAACCATATATTTTTAGAATCAATTTTGATGAAATTTGGTATTCAAGTAGATTTAAGGGTCCTGAGTACAAATCTTCGGTCAAAAAAAAAAAATTCGCGCTTTTTGCGCCAATGGCGCCAAAATGTAAAAGTTGACCGATTTTGATGAAATTTGGTATTCAAGTATATTTAAGGGTCCTGAGTACGAATCTGCAGTCAAATATAAAATTTCGCGCTTTTCGCGCCAATGGCGCCAAAATGTAAAAGTTGACCGATTTTGATGAAATTTGGTTTTCTTGTAGATGTAAGGGTCCTGAGTACAAATTTTCGGTCAAAAAAAAAAATTCGCGCTTTTTGCGCCAATGGCGCCAAAATGTAAAAATTGACCGATTTTGATGAAATTTGGTATTCAAGTAGATTTAAGGGTCCTGAGTACGAATCTGCGGTCAAAAATAAAATTTCGCACTTTTCGCGCCAATGGCGCCAAAATGAAAAAGTTCACCGATTTTGATGAAATTTGGTATTCTTGTAGATTTAAGGACCCTGAGTACGAATCTGTGGTCAAAAAAAAAAAATTGGTGCTTTTTGCGCCAATGGCGCCAAAATGTAAAAGTTGATAGATTTTGATGAAATTTGGTATTCAAGTAGATTGAAGGGTCCTGAGTACGAATCTGCGGTCAAAAATAAAATTTTGCGCTTTTCGCGCCAATGGCGCCAAAATGTAAAAGTTGACCGATTTTGATGAAATTTGGTATTCAAGTAGATTTAAGGGTCCTGAGTACGAATCTGCGGTCAAAAATAAAATTTCGCGCCAATAGCGCCAAAATGTAAAAGTTGACTGATTTTGATGAAATTTGGTATTCAAGTAGATTTAAGGGTCCTGAGTACGAATCTGTGGTCAAAAATAAAATTTCGCGCTTTTCGCGCCAATGGCGCCAAAATGTAAAAGTTTGACCGATTTTGATGAAATTTGGTATTCAAGTAGATTAAAGGGTCCTGAGTACGAATCTGTGGTCAAAAATAAAATTTCGTGCCATTGGCGCCAAAATGTAAAAGTTGACCGATTTTGATGAAATTTGGTATTCAAGTAGATTTAAGGGTCCTGAGTACGAATCTGAGGTCAAAAATAAAATTTTGCGCTTTTCGCGACAATGGCGCCAAATGTAAGAAATGACCGATTTTGATAAAATTTTATATTCAAGTAGATTTAAGGTCTTCTAGACTGATTTTGATGAAATATTCATAGCAACTGGTATAAAAATCAAAAGCAACCATATTTTTTCTAAATGTTGAAATATCCCAAAATTGTATCATTCAGTCACTGTAATCTGTTTCTATTGTAATACACAAAATGGTAAAGACCTCGCAATTGTTCTTTGAACAATTGTAATTTAATTATTATTATTCTTCTTTTTTTCCGCGGCCAAAAAAAAAGAAAGTTACGCGACATATCTTTTTGATATTTGGTACCATTGTTCGGTCATACACTGGCTCGCTCTGACTTACCCTGCGAAACCGATCTATTTTTAGTAACAGCGCTATGTGCGCCAAACCGAAAACCTTGTTTCCACTTATACTTGTGAACCGTAACCGTTATCAAAAATTCAAAGTGTGGAAAATGTCATTTGACTCCTAGGAATGGTTTATCACGCAAACTTTTCTTTTTCGATGAACTTCCTGGTTACATGTTTTTAACCCAAAAAGTGTCGCTATGCGCCAACAAAATTTATTTGAAAACGGTTAGTCCTAGAGACTTGGGACCTTCACCAATCGTCTTAGGTGACATAAGTTGTATCCGAAAATATATATGTCATAGGTCAAATCTCAAGTTTGAATTATTGCGTCATGACTTAATATAGGTATGTATTGCGCAATATATAGTAATCCATTATTAAGGAAACCATATATTTTTAGAATCAATTTTGATGAAATTTGGTATTCAAGTAGATTTAAGGGTCCTGAGTACAAATCTTCGGTCAAAAAAAAAAAATTCGCGCTTTTCGCGCCAATGACGCCAAAATGTAAAAGTTGACCGATAATGATGAAATTTGGTATTCAAGTATATTTAAGGGTCCTGAGTACGAATCTGCAGTCAAATATAAAATTTCGCGCTTTTCGCGCCAATGGCGCCAAAATGTAAAAGTTGACCGATTTTGATGAAATTTGGTATTCTTGTAGATTTAAGGGTCCTGAGTACAAATCTTCGGTCAAACAAAAAATTTCTCGCTTTTCGCGCCAATGGCGCCAAAATGTAAAAGTTGACCGATTTTGAAGAAATTTGGTATTCAAGTAGATTTAAGGGTCCTGAGTACGAATCTGCGGTCAAAAATAAAATTTCGCGCTTTTTGCGCCAATGGCGCCAAAATGTAAAAGTTGACCGATTTTGATGAAATTTGGTATTCAAGTAGATTTAAGGGTCCTGAGTACGAATCTGCGGTCAAAAATAAAATTTCGCGCTTTTCGCGCCAATGGCCCCAAAATGTAAAAGTTCACCGATTTTGATGAAATTTGGTATTCTTGTAGATTTAAGGACCCTGAGTACGAATCTGCGGTCAAAAATAAAATTTTGCGCTTTTCGCGCCAATGGCGCCAAAATGTAAAAGTTGACCGATTTTGATGAAATTTGGTATTCAAGTAGATTTAAGGGTCCTGAGTACGAATCTGAGGTCAAAAATAAAATTTTGCGCTTTTCGCGACAATGTGGCCAAATGTCAGAAATGACCGATTTTGATAAAATTTTATATTCAAGTAGATTTAAGGTCTTCTAGACTGACTTTGATGAAATATTCATAGCAACTGGTATAAAAATCAAAAGCAACCATATTTTTTTCTAAATGTTGAAATATCCCAAAATTGTATCATTCAGTCACTGTAATCTGTTTCTATTGTAATACACAAAATGGGAAAGACCTCGCAATTGTTCTTTGAACAATTGTAATTTAATTATTATTCTTTTCCTTACCTGATCGTGAACTTGTCACTGGGATTATGGACGAACACTTTGGCCGATCAAGATAAAACTTCCTGAGGTGGTAGGTGATCACTTGAAGTTGTGCATGAACTTTTAAAAATTTTCAAAATGTCTGCCGTTTCCATGGAAACAGCAAAAGGTCAAAATATGGGACATTGCGATATCTCGGTAACCTAGGTGGGTAGGAGGCTGAAATTTTGCAGTATGATAGAGCAAGATATTCCCTTCAATAATACGAAAAAAAATGTTGAAGCGATATTTACGGTTTTCGAGTTATTAACGAAAATGTGATTTTTCGGTCCGAAATTTGGCTTTTTCAAGTGTTAAAAAGTGCACATTTTGTCCGCAGCTTTAAGAGAAAACGCTTCGACCGATCAAGCTGATATTTGCCTAGGTGGTAGAGGGACACTTAAAGGTGTGTAATCCATTTTCAAAATTTTCAAGATGGCCGCCATTTCAAAATGGCCACCATTTTACTACACCCACCCACAAGAGCCGTAAACTTTGTCCGATTTCAATGAAATTTGATATCTAGGCATATTTTGTCACAGTGAATTGAATGGAACTATCCAAGGCAATTTTGGGCGACTTGTGTGTTGGCATCCCAACACAATTATTTCTTGTTATTATTCTTCTTCTTTTTTTTTCTTCTTTCTTCCGGACATGAACTTGTCCGAGCCACATCTCATAGAAGGACTTGATGGATCTTCATGAAATTATGTATGGTGGTAAGCTGAGTCCCAAAGGTGGTAATAGGCTATTCGCAATTTTCAAAATGGCCGCCGTTTCCATGGAAACAGCAAAAGGTCATAATATGGGACATTGAGATATCTCGGTTACCTAGGTGCTCAGAAATTTTGTAGGTTAATAAAGCAAAAGGAGCTCTTTAATAATACAGAAAAAAAATTTGAAGCGATATTTAAGGTTTTCGAGTTATTCACGAAAATGTGACTTTTTCGGTCCAAAAAATGGAAAAATTGTCAAAATACTACGATTTCCAAAAAAAATGGTATCTAGAGGTTTCAAATGATAGCGAGTTTGGGTGCGATGTCAAAATTAATGCAAGAGTGACACTATGCGTACGTTTGGGAGATATTTTTGTGTTGGGCATCCCCAACACAGTCAACACTAGTTATTTTTTTTCTTCTTTCTTCCGTACATAAAATTGTCCGCAAGGTTTTTTGAAAACAACAAAATGGAATTGCACGAAACTTTGTATGATGGTAGATTGATCATTGGAGGTGTGCACAGGCACTTCGAAATTTTCAAGATGGCCGCCAGTTTCCAAATGGCCGCCACGGCAAAAGGGTACCCTAAAATTATCTCGGAAACTACTGAATGGATTTTAATGAAATTTGGTATGCTGGTAGAGGGTTATGAGTAAACTTGATACGTAAAATAAAAATTTTCAAGATGGCCGCCACCGAAAAAGCAAAAATTGCAAAAATGCTTCGATTTTAACAAAATTTTGTATCTAGGGGTTTTAAAGGATGGCGAATAAGAATACACTATCAAAAATTCATTCGTTTGGGAGACATTTTTGTGTTGGGCATCCCCAACACAGTCAGCACTAGTTATTATTTTCCTTACGGTGATCGTGAACTTGTCACTGGGATTATGGACTGACTCTTTAGCTGATCAGGATAAAACTTCCTGAGGTGGTAAGGGATCATAAAAATTGAAAATGTGATTTTTCGGTCCAAAATTTGGCTTTTTCAAGTGTTAAAAAGTGCACATTTTGTCCGCAGCTTTAAGAGAAAACGTTTGACCGATCATGCTGAAATTTGCTGAGGTGGTAGAGGGACACTTGAAGGTGTGTTATCCTTTTTAAAAATTTACAAGATGGCCACCGTTTTACTACACACGCCCCCAAAAGCCGTAAACTTTGTCCGATTTCAATGAAATTTGATATCTAGGCATATTTTATCACACTGAATTCAAAGGAATACTATCCAAGGCGATTTTGGGCGACTTGTGTGTTGGCATCCCAACACAATTATTTCTTGTTATTATTATTCTCTTTTTTTCTTCCGGACATGAACGTGTCCGGACGGGTTCTCAAAAACTACTAAATGGATCTTCATAAAACTTTGTATGCTGGTAGAGGGGGTCCCAAAGGTGGGAATGCCAAAATCAGAATTTTCAAAATGGCTGTCGTTTCTATGGAAACAAGTTAAGGTCATAATATAGGACATTGCGATATCTCGGTTACCTAGGTGCGCGGGGTTCTGAAATTTTGCAGGTGAATAAAGCAATAGGAGTTCTTTAATGATACGGAAAAAAATTTGAAGCGATTTTTACGGTTTTGGAGTTATTTACGAAAATGTGACTTTCGGTCCCAAAAATGGGAAAATTGTCAAAATGTTACGATTTCGACAAGATTTGGTATCTAGAGGTTTTAAATGATGGCGAGTTAGGGTGCGATGTCAAAATTTTTGCATGAGTGACATAATGCGTACGTTTGGGAGATATTTTTGTGTTGGGCATCCCCAACACAGTCAACACTAGTTTTATTTTTGTTATAACCACCTACCGCGTTTTTCATGGTCAAATAAATAGAAAATAAAGTATGGTTTAAAAGATGCTCATTGCAACGAACGGTCCAAAACTCCATTGCTTAGAAAAAACAAGGTCTTCGACGAAAAAAGTTATTTTATTTTAAATTTGCATAGGGTCTCAAAGGTTTTATGAGCACTATATTCGAAAAGTTCTTCAATGATCTACAAATTTAAGAACATAACAACAGCTTCCATTATGGTCGTGTAAAATGAGGATGGGCTATAAGTATTGCTTTATAATGTCACTCAGATAACAACATGAGACCATTACAACATAATCAATATATTTTTATTTACAATTTGTTAACATGACTTCCATTCACAAGTTTTCATTGATTTAGTATATAAAACAAATTAAAGATAATAAAACGGTCATTCCTGAGCTAAAGATAAATTCATGAAAAGTATTCATTTCTCCGGGGTTTCCTTAACCCTGCATGCGTACTAGTATTTTATCCGACAGGTTTCTTAATCAAACCTCTGACGCCAATACCGAGAATTGAATACTTATGTCAAGAAAATAACTCAAGACCTGAAAGATCAAATGACATTTCGTTTGGTGTCTGCTAAGGCGTGAATGATTAACAATACTTTCTCTAAGAATGCCAACATTTTGTAGAGGTTTCAGACTCGAATATTGGTCCTTTTAAGTTTTCAATAACGTCCCGGTCCTAGTCTAAAGTCTTGTACATTACAGATGAGTGCATCTTTAAAAAACTATTTAAAACTTTCGAGACAGGACCTCATAAAACATATGAATTGTTGACCATTATTAAAATTATTTCATTCTAAAAGAAATATGGGCATTGTCCGATTTTAGGCTAACGCCTATTCCATATTACACTGTAATAATATTGTTTCATAAGTAATGACGCTAAAAGTGCGAACAGCGAATATATATCGAGGGCTCGATTTTACTTAAGTTATCACTAGAACGAGAAGAACAAGTACTACGAGTGATGTATTGCGATAAAGAAAGGAAAGTTGTATTTATAATGTTATGTTGTTGGTTTAGAAACTTTGATTTAAAATGTATCAATAACTTATACATGTCAGTCAAAGTAACGTTTTATTAATGACAGACAATGACAGTTAAAACAACAATCGGTTAACAAAATAATATCTGCATTTAACAGACAGATTGTGGTAAATTACAGTTCGCGTCAATCACTTAAAATCGAATTCGAACTTGTATGGTAATATCTGTCAATGTTTTGGTTCATAATGAAAATAATAAAACGGTTAATCAACTTCTAGTGGACACATTCATTGTCCGTTGTTTAAGTTCATTCGCGTTTTTTTTATGTTCCCCTTTTCGTTTATCCCTATTGGTTTGTTGCCAAAGTTTGTAGCTTGTCAATTTAATAAAAAATGAAGAATACAAATATAAAAAAGATGTTGCACTGTTGCTTTTATATAAGTACATGTACATAAGATAACTTACGTATTTTAAACCCGATTAAAATAGTGCAGCGGTTGATCGGTAAAAAGTCGTCTATTTAAGGAGTTTAATGTACCGACATAACACACAGCTAATTTTTTTAGGGAATATTATACAACCATTTAGCTTTGATTTTAAGTGGGTCGTCACGAATTCGTCTCGGGCATTTTTTGGTAAAATCGCTTTTTTTAACAGTGGTGTATTTTTGTAAAAATCCCTCCATTGGTGTGAAGTTTCAAAAAAAATATGTCTTTTATCAAAATTTTGGACCAAATTATCAAGAATAACCCTTTATCTTACTGTTAATAAAGATTTTGCCAGATTGTGCTCGAGTTTTTCATAAAAATCGATGCTTTTGAAAATGCTCACTTTTTTATCACATTTTAGACAAAAAGTTGTTTCCTATCAAAATATTTCTTGTGTTTTGTAACTTTAAAACTCTTTGAACTCTGTGTTATTAAATACTTAACTATACTGCAAAGTTTTATTGAAAACGGTGAATAAATGTTGATTTTATTACGTATTTTATAAACAGATTTTGCAAAATATAATTCCGGAAACCCAAGTCTTTCCGTATTTGGCCTGTAAAAAACTTAATAAAATTTAGCTCTTTTGTACAAAAAAAGAAATTTATGCAAAAATATGAAGTAAAAATATATTAACAGAACGATGAAAAGTAGTCTTGAATTCCTAATTAGAAAAAGACAAAACCATAAAAGCTCGTAATTACAAGAGAAACGGTCATTCAGTCATAAAAAAACATGTACTAGGCAGTAGCTACTACGCATTGCATGATATCTTTCTTCGGACCTGAATACTCATATCTCGATCAAACTTCGTCGACGAATCATCAAAGAGGAAACGGTTATCGCTACAGGATGTAACAATACATCTTTTTGAGCAATTTTGATATTCGAATTACATCTTTCAAATAATTCAAATCTAAAAACGACAAACGTGAATTTTGTAGAACGCTCGAGGTAGAACGTCCAGGATTCTTTTTATACACGATATCATATTCTTTATTTATGAAAATATAAGGTAGAAAAACGCAAAATGCAATTCTCATCGAATTCGCCTCATTTATTAGCTGAGCAAGTGGAGGTGGAGGGCGTCCATTGGAATGTCGAATCTCATCCAAGCAAATTTTCATGCAAAGATATTAAAATTGTACCAAAATGATGTTTGATTCACTCGAAGTGTGTCTCGTCCTTGAGGTCTCGTCTATTCAAGTTTGGTCACAGGGGCTCTTGTCAAGGGTTAAACAAACATTACATATGTACATACAAATGTATAGAGTTTTTGACTCAATTAGAAAAAGTTCCTTTGCAAAAATATCTTATGCCCCACCAACGAAAGTCGCCGGATGTTTGAGGTCCACACGTACATTCATGTGTTTATATGCTGTGGATTTTGTTTATGATAATCGATACAAATATTGTTGCACTTCTGCGAGTTAAGGGTCATGTGTTCGAATCCAGTCCCCGGCACTATCGTGTTGTTACTTTACTGTTTATGATAGTATACTGCTCTATACTCTCCTAATTCATATTTTGCTTGGCATTTTCAGCTATTTGGCTAGAGTGTCTCTGATAAGTCTTGAGTAAACGAAACACGCGTCCAATTTGTTGCCTGGAACTTTGTTGTAAATCTAATTAACTGAAAAAAGTCTTTGCGTCAGTGCATTAATATTCTGGAATCTTACAAATATACAATCAGATGTAAACTTTATATGGGATATACATGTATGGCAAAAGATCCCATAATACATGTGATTTTAGTTTGTATGGAGTGAAGTGGGATAAAGATATCAATAAGCGATCTTTAAATGCTTCAATATTTTGGATGTGCTCCCATCTGCTTTTACAAGAATATATACTAGTAAGCTTTATTAAGAACAGACTCTGCATAGTTTTGTTTAATGTTTTCCGCGGGAAACTAGAAAAGCATTTAACGAGCGTCGATCCCTAGAAAACGAAGCCATTACAAGTATGTCTCCTTTCTTTAAATGGTGTTAGAAACTAAGAAGCTATACCATTAGGGGAATATGAACCAGTAAAAACGATCAAGAACAGCGCGAAGAAACAGACACGTCACAACACGAAAACACAAAAATACAAAAATAACTGAATAGCAATCAACAACGTAAAGAGAGCGAACTCGGGTGCTCCGGAAGAGTAAGCGATTTATGCTTGCTATAGCACACCCGTCGCACTGCTAATGGCAAACGTCATAAGCGGGAGCAGACGGAATATTGCTACACAGGAAGGGAAAGTTGAAGTCATCAAGTTCATCATAGATCTAGAGCTTTGCTGAATGTCTTCAGTGAGTGTAGATCTAAATATGAGGCAGACTTCCCAGAATCCGTTGTGTATTTTATCTCAAGTCTTTTCGGGTTGATGAGATGGAGGAAGTCACCAAATCTAGAATTGTTCAGTGAAAAAAGTAAAAAAGAAAGCTAGTCTACTTGGCAAGAGGTGGTTGCACGTCGTCTGTTCCATATGAATAAAGAAACACATCAGGAAGCAACGGTGCACAATTAGTGTTTTCTTAAAACACATCAACAAACTTAACAGATATATTGTCAATAAAGGTAATAACACAATTACCGAAAGAAGCAGAGGTACCAATGGGGTATCCGAATGTCAAAAGTCTGAAAGGGCAGAGACAAAACCAGTAAACACCAACAAGAACGGGACAAAAACAGACAACATGTAAAACATGGAAATACAAAACAACTGAATATCAATCAACAACTCGAACTCCAGTCGAAACAAGAGTGAACTCAGGTGCTCCGGAAGAGTAAGCAGTTCCTGCTTGCTATAGCACACCCGTCGCGTTGCCAATAGTCCATTCAGTGTGTCAAATCCGGTAAAGGAAGACAAATCAACACCTTATGACAAACCAACATCTGCATTCGAACTTGGAGAATCAATCTCATATGTCCATAAGACGAAACAAAACAAGGAATACATACCGAAAAATTGAAGATCGCAATGGGCCTGACTTGGTACAGGCATTTCAAAAGAAATGGTGGGTTAAACCAGGTTTTAAGGCGCGCCAAACCTCCCTCTTCCATTGCGATTTTTGGGTCCGGTAGTTACGCAAAACACAACGGGTTTGTGATGGCATATTAAGGGTGCTAAGGTGATCATCTCAGTACATCAACCAGCCAAATGAAGTCTCAATAAGAAAGTTGGGCATGTCGATTTTCAATAGGGTCCTCTGTAAATTTGTTCTTTTTCTTAGGCTTTTTCTTGAATCAGTGAAAATATGACGTTGATAGTTCGATCATAGATCATATTTAGACACAACAACGTACACGCGAGTCCAGTCGTAACTACCATCTCTTAGACGACTAATTTCCTCTACTTGTTTCCTGCGTTATGGTTTATAAAAAAAAAAATATGTAATTTTGATGCATGTGAAAAGGGCAAGGCAAAATATTTACAAATTACAGTGGACTGCAGTGTTTTTGCAAGTGCTAGCTGATTTAATTACTTCTATATTCCATTTACATGTGTAAGCCTTGCATTGTAAACAATTACGAAAGACACCATGTGCTCGTAGACTAATGTAGGATTTCAATCCCTAAGATGCATGTAGATTTGTCTTTCATCATTATTCTCCGCTGATAACTGATTACTGTCCACCCTTCCGTAGCGATTTCTTGTCCAAGCCGGAGTTCTTGCTGAGATTGCACTTCATTAAGATGTGTTTGGGCTTTTAGCTTCGATGTCTACTGATTGTCTGATTATCTTTTTATCACTTCGAGATTTGATACTTCTTAGATTTTGCTTCTCACCAATTTATTAGGATAAATGTAAAATAGTTTATTCTTTGTAACCTTTTGGTAAAGTTCTTATAATTTTGTGTGTAATATATGTTATTCAATTGTCAGTTAGCATTAAAATGGTCATAAACAGGACATTTTTGTGAGCAGCTACATTTTTCGGACGCCTCCTATGTTACTGTCATTTGTTTTAGCGATGCATAACCTGTTTTATAGGATGGTTTAAAGTCTGAATTGTGATTTATATGCATTTTAGTAGCAAATAATTAAAATAAAAACGGTAAAACCAAAATAAATATATCTGTTTCAATGTATTTTCTTAGAGCCAGCAAAAAACGTCATTTAACGTCACTTTTTGAAACTCAGGCAGATGTTTTGTAGGTTCAATTCAATTGTTAACTTTAAAGACTAATTAGAATTCAATATCTTCCATATAACTTATTACAAATATTATAGCTATAATTTCAAAGCAAACAACTAGAATTTTGAACTTTCCAACTATGTGACCTTTGACCTTAAATATTTCAAATTTGACCAATAGAAACATGTGACGACCTGTTTTATCTGAAACTAGAGATATTCCTCTTTAAAATGATATACTAAACCGCAGCTCAGGGACAGAAATTAACGGTCGTCCAGTCGCCCACTGCGACTCAAATTTCAGCTTGGCGATTAGAAAATTGTTTGAAAGGGGCCAGCTGGCGACTGAATCTCGAATCTCGTATGAGCCTTTTTGGCTTTCGTATAAAAAAATTAATTTGTTTAAAACTGCAAAAAAAAACTGCAAATTTTGAGATGTCTTTGGTAAATTAACTTTGCCACACAGAGTACCTCTACAATAATTTGTAGAATTGATCTTCTTTAATACTGAAAGTAACCACCAAAATAAGTGTGGTAGTGTGGCACATACAAGGTAAATTTGCATGATTTCAAAACTTTTTCACAAAAATGCATTTTTGCAGAATTTTATGACGTCATTGTGACGTATCACACGGGATCTTGTTACAAATACTGTTATTTAACTGTACCTTGTTTATTTAAGGACTGATATGGAAGAGGTTGACCTATATTTAATAATTCAAGAAAAAAAATGATGAATTTGGATGCTTAATTTAGCATTTATCATATCTTGTCCTTTATTTAAACTGGTGTAGAAAATGTGTCATTTAAAGTTCTTTTCACATTTAGCTTATTATTTTCTTTTATATGAAAATAAATGCACCTTAATTGCTTCTTCTGCAAGATAAATCGTTATTTACCCCCTCCAATTAAAAAAATGTGCTTCCGTAGAACTGTGGATAACTTCAATACATGTATTCCATTTTTGGGTCCTCCTGAGATGTTAAATTTACAGATGTGGAGTTTTTAATTGCGGCTTGTTAATGTATGTTATATCCTGTACACTTATACAATATACATGTACATTCATCGTCTGTCAAAGAAACAGTGCAAACACGTAAGAGCGAAATACATGTATAAGGCCATCCCTAATCAATTACTTGTTTGTCGGACCACTCGCACGTGAAATTGTTTCCTAAATAAAAATATAATTATAAAAATTATAAATGTAAATATTTCCGCCTGCATTTACCAGAAATCTATACGCGTCAGGAGGCAGGTATTGGATTAATTTTACTTTGACTTTACGTATGAAAAATATCTGACTTTTTCAATGGTAAAAAAAAAATCATTTGCCGTTTTTCAACCAAATGCTCTAAAAAACTGGACTCTGTTTTGTTTAATCGTTTGTTTGTTCATTTTATATAGTGCTCCAAAATTGAAAGTACATTCAGGATCAAAGACGTTAAACTCAATTAAATGGTTAAAATGCCATTTCATTCCCCTGAAACAAAACACTCCGATTAAAACAAAGTAAATATGTTGCCACCAAGTTAAAAGTATTTTTACAAAATATTGCAACTGCATGTCGTTGTTGTTGTTGTGTTGGTTTTAAACACCCTTTATCTAGGCACATGAGTCATGTAGGGCGGTCTGTTTTATTAACGGGGGAAACAGGAGTACCCTGAGAAA
Source organism: Arcuatula senhousia (assembly GCA_963971305.1). Lineage (NCBI taxonomy): Eukaryota > Metazoa > Mollusca > Bivalvia > Mytilida > Mytilidae > Arcuatula > Arcuatula senhousia. Next base: position 9,671,856 of record OZ020313.1, read on the forward strand.
ACAGCCGACCTGCGATAGCATGACAAACGGAATACACTTACTTTGATCATACTCTAGATATCATGAACGACGCATAGTCGACCCCCCTTTATGGATAGATTCAAGTGCCTGTCGTATCTTATTTAGTTGACCTCAGTTATAAAAACAAAGTAGTTCGAATTAAAAATATCAAGGACAATCACAAACTTATGTGTAAAGACAATGATGTTATTATTATTGAAACAATATAAGAACATCCAGTCCACCAAGAAATGTTTTGTCATATGTTTTTTTTTTAATATTTACAAATGTTATTGTTATTTTTGTGTTTTTTTATTGTGAATAAACAGAGGAAGTTGTTTTTCTTTTGAAAATAAAACATATCAAAGCTTTAAAATACGCCTTTCCATAAAGATTTGGGTACATAGTAGTACTTGTTTTTTGCTAAAGTCCGAAGAACAAGAAATAAATTCTGTGTGGCCTAAGAGGTAGAAAAAAATGACAAAGCGTATATCGCCAGCAATAAAAACAAATAGTCGTAACAATCACTAACAATTTCGTTTAACATAATTTCGAATTTTTCCACTAGTTTCTGATAACGAAAGAAGATTTTTTTTATATAAACGTATTGTTTAATACCTTTGTCTAAAAGTCGGTCAAGGAGACGTCTGTGTCGGATAAAAAAAATCTGAAAATATGTACAAGCCCTGAAACATCGAATACTTTTTTAGATATAAACACAGTATGCAAGTGAAGTATGTTCTTTAAAGGTTAGGAAAATTCATAATTTGGAAAGAAAAGACGCCTCTTTATCGTAAGTCATTGTTTTTCTTACAAGTTTGCGTGGTTACGGAGATAATGACAAGCTGTCAGATGTAGAGGAAGATATTGACGAAAGTAAAGAAAGAAAATGCAATTTGAACTTTCTTTTATTACAATTAATTGAAAAACATTTTACAAATATTTCAACTTACTATAAACTAAAAAAAAAAGATATTTCATTTTTTCCAGAAATAAACGTACCAGCAAAATTGAGATGATCAATTACAATGTACCAGAATAAAAGAAAAAAATAAACCACAGACAAAGGATAGATTAAAGTTCGCAATTGTTCCATTTTTTTCGGATGAGCAGGCATTCGATTGTCAAACTGGTACATCTTTGGCTCGTCCTTAATATAGACACTTCAAAAGAAAACATATCTTTCGAAAAGTGTTTTTTTATGTAACCAACTATTTTATGTTTTGTTTTGGATGATTTGAAGGAAGCCATAAGTTTAGATTAAATGCTATCAAAATATTTAATTTTTAGTTCAAAACAAGCCAAGACCCAGTAAACTAGAGGTTACCCATTTTTCGGACAAGAACACAATGAAAGGCATTGCATTGATTAAATCGTCATGATCAATAAGTGATCATTTATTAATAAAACGATAGTAGGGCAAATGCAACTTGTTAATGTTTTTTTTTCATCAATCATTTAGCAAAAATATGGCTTGTAAAATATTCATTTAACCTTATCTTTAACTGAACAACATGGACTTGAATGTTGTCCTCAACATTATCGGTACATTGATTTACATGAAAAATAAAAGGGTTCTATTTGTAAAACACAAGTGAAATAAGGCTTAATGATTTAAATAAAGCATGTACATTCAAGTGTTTATAAGAAAAACTATATTTAAGGTTTGGGGTGTAATGTCCAAGAAAGTAATGAAAAGAAATCAGATGTTAATGAAGATTTAGAGGAAAACAAAGAAAGTGACGGTAAATGTGTTTACTTTGCAAGTAGAAAAAACATTTATTGCATTTAATACATCGAAGGTACCATGGTAAATATTGAGTATGAAATAGAAAATAACGAGAAGTGAAATATTTGCATGCGACACATACCCGCATAAGCTGGAAGGCACTGCTCGCCGTTTTGCGATAGACCCAATGTTCAAATTAGATGCATGCAATTTAAATCTAGTCATGAAATTGTCAGAGAATTATCCCTTTGCTACAAAAAGACAAGAAAAAGAAAATAAAACGACAAATACTATCAAAAACTTTGAAAAAAAAATCGTGTCTTAGGACAGGCACCTATTAAATGAGGCGGGGTAAAACTAGTTTTATGGGCCAAAGCTGCTTTTGATAATATCCAACAGAATACAAATAACATTCAGATCGATAGAAGTTCAGTTCAACAAGGGTGAACCTGAGAACAAAAAAAGGAAAATGACGAACGTTTTGAACCCACGAAGTTACTAAGAGCTATCAAAGAAACACGTATCGACTTATGCACACAAATTAAATGTATGGATTTTTTAACCCGACACAACGCTCAAACAATGAATGATTTGGTGAAGTATTACCACACAAACCGACACTTTTGTTTATACAGTTTTTTGTATTTTTGATTTTGGCACATTAATCAAATTAATATGCATGTATCAACAAATAAAAACATTGTTCGGCATTTTCAATTTTTAGTAGAGCACCTCTTATAAGATTTGGATGGACGCACGTCGGTCGTAGCAAAATGTACTGTCTGGAACTTTGTTGTATTTTTAAACCCTAACTGGCTTATCTTTTTGACTTATTCATTGTATTTTTTTTATTGTAAGATTTCTACAGTTTAGTTTTATCTGTATGTTTTAGTCTTTTTTGTCTTATTTTGTTTCTTGGTTTTAGCCCCAAATCTTATTTATAAATTGTAATTTGTTTTAAGTGATACATATAGCTGTGTCAAGTATCATATCATATCTGAAAATATCTGCTCATTAAAAATCTAATTTTATTGCCTTAAATATCAAATAATGTTGATATCTTTCATATGAAACTAAAATAAAGATAGGTCACCGGGCTTATTTTTCCCATATTAGGGTTCAAAGTTTGATTATATTACAATGGCAATTAAAGGAAAGGACATAATGCATAAAAGTACTGCTCAATAAAAATCTTACATTACAAATTTGATTTTATTTTATCAGAATTAATATTATTAAGCAAACTTTGATATAAGAGTGAGAAAATAGGGGGTCACCATCTTCGTTTTGAATCTGCCTGTAGAATCCGTTGTATTTTGATATATTGGTCATATTTTACATTGATAATCTCCCCTGATATTTTCAAAACAATGATCTCTTAAGTTGAAAGTCATATCTCTGTTCAAAAAATATTATTTTATGTTTAACGTTTCTTTGATTATCTCATTATCAGGCGTAGCAAAATTTATTGTCTGGAACTTTGTTGTCATTTGTATTTCGAACACACGTGTGAAGGTTAGCACTGCTGGTGGAGTTTAAATTCCCCGAGGTTAGCCCTCTCCGGCACCAACACTTTTGAGTTGGAGAATACATCAAAGCTTTAAATTATCCGTCTAAATTTCAAAATTGTCTAAACCCTAAGGTTCTTCCTACCCCAGACATAGGTTGAATATCTTAGTAATAATTTGGTTCCCAAGTTTGGTATTTTTGGTTATACTGTTCTATGGTCTTCATATTCATACAGTGTTTGGCATTTTCAATATTTTTGGTAGAGCGCCTCTGATGAGTCTTGAATAGACGAAACGCGCGTCAGGCGTAGCAAAATTTATTGTCTGGAACTTTGTTGTCATTTTTATTAAATATTTTTGTTATGTATTTATTGATATGCTAGCATTTTCTTTGCATATTCAGATGTGCTTGGTCACATGACACATGTCCTCATTAACCTTAAGCATATTTATAGGTAAATTATTTATAAGTTCTCAAAGGCTTCTACAGACAATTATTAAAAAATTTTAATAGTTATAAAGAAAGACGTAGTTTTCACATATGGTGATACTGAAATCAGTGTTGGGAGTGTATTTTTGGATATGCTCTATTATTTATATATATTTGAAGTTTTATAGAATAATATTTTCTTTCAAAGACATACCACTATGTACTAATCCAAATGAAGACAATATTTCACAATATATCGGAGAGATCTTACAAGAAATAAAGGGTAATATTAAGATTTATTAGATTAAGTATTTTGTTTTCTTTTACTGATAGTTTTACATTATTTAGTCACCGGCTTTTTACCTAAAAGACAGAAAAAACTAGATTTTGCATAACATTGTAAAAACATAGTGTATTACACCTTTTTAATAAATTATTGTAATACAATTAAACATATCGCATCAGTAAACAGTATGTTTATGCATTGATTTCATAGAACCATCTATGACAATCATATGTGGTGAATTAAATACCTGTGTTTCATTATTTTACGGAATTGAAATATAGATCTAAATTGTTTTATTCAAAAAAGGAGATACATTGACATTCATTTTGGTATTTAATATGTTATTATGAAAATTTCAAGAAATTTGTTTTTCCTTTTGATAACCACAATTGTTTAATCAAAATTGGTTATAGTCTTATGTTTATCTTAACCAGATATTGCGTTTTTATAGATCAAATGCAATCATGCTTAAATGAATTTGATGAGAACAAACGGACACATCTAGAGATAACAAGTTCGTCGACAGGTATGATAAAATATCGTTTATATCATTTATTATTGTTGCACAAGTAAAAATATGTTAAGCAAGCTACCAAAAATCAAATTGGGTCACTCTAAATTGAAATGTTGTTTGAGAAAAATGGAGCTTTTGATTCGCCATCCTTGTACTCGCAATGTTCTATTTGAACCTGAAAAATCTTATATAATAAGTATGTAGAGCACACAAAATAATCCGGATTAACAAAGAAACAAATACTTGGCCGGGTTAATAAATCTGCCCTAAAATATGTCCTAAATCTTAGTATCATATACATGTATAATGATGTAAGAATCATCTTACAACATATATCATGAAGTAAAACAAAGTTATATTAGGATTTATATTAAAGGAAAAATCCCAATTCATTTTAGGATATATCTTTAAAGTCAGTCCAAAATACTTTAAATTTAGCGGACCAAACGCTAAGACTTAAAATTCGTTTGCAATACTTATAAATTTATTTTTTATTATTTCTAAATGTCGTTTAAATTTCAAAATGTTTGTGTAGCAATTTTTTCTTAGAATAAAACATCTTAGCATTTTTCTTTATTGTGTATGAACCAAGTGAATCTTGTATAACAATCCATTTTTTATTCATTTACCGGGCTGGTCATGGGTTAATTATTTCGGGCTTTTTCATTGAAATATTCCATAAAAGACAGTGACGATTGTGTGAAAAAATTAAATTAATAATGAGCAAAACATAATATATAAATATTATTACAGTCCCTAAATGGTAAAAGCTTCCCAATCTATAGTAAATGGGGGGATGGTAAATGGGGATGGGGAAGGGGATGGTGAATGGTAAATGGTATATGGGGAATAGTATAGTGTATGGGGATGGTGTATGGGGAAGAGTATCGTGTATGGGGATGGGGATCGTAAATGGGGATGGTAAATGGGGAATGGGGATGGTAAATGGTAAATCGAATTTGATTGGTCTACCGAATGGTAAATGGGGATGGTAAATGATATAATAATAGAATAATTGTAAATTTATTTGGTCATCTTAACTGTAGATGATACGGTAGATGTCTGTTGCATTAAATATATAAAACGAATATATATTTATATTACTACGTGTACACGAGGACGATTAACGTATATATAGTTGTTTTGTTTGTTGAGTGTATGAAAATAACTTTATACATTAAAGCAAGGAATTCCTTGATTAAAGACATTTTGCATATTACAATTTAAATAACGGCATTTTACGATACATTTTTACATGTATCTTTTATTTGAATACAACTATTTCATGTATTATAAAAATAAGATATATAACTGAAATAAATGAAATGTTCAAGATCAAATAAATTGTGACGTACATTTCGCCGTATATATATTTGTATAATGAAAACAATGAAAAATTGTTTACATTAAGATTTTAATTATAAGTATTTAAGTTAATATTGAATAATAATATATAGCATTTAAGAAAAAAAGCAACGATATTACACCTGATACGTTTTTCTATTAGATTTAAACACTTTTATGACCAGAAAAATTGAAAATATACATAGCCATATGCATAAATGTATATATGCACTTCAAAAATAAGGTTCATAGTTCAGAAATTATAATGAAAATTGGTTTGCATAAGAGTATTAAGATCACACTTGCAATTGTTATATGTAAAATATTAGTTACTCAAGTAAAATCTGATATTTGAGCTCCAAATTATATGCCGGTTTAATAAAATTGACAAGAAATTGATTGCGAAACAAGTTTTTTCATTAGATTTGAAACATATATGCTAAGATAAGTTGAAAATATACATAGCCATATGCATAAATGTATAAATTATTTCAAAATAAGGTTCATAGTTAAGAAACTATGATGAAAATTGGTTTGCATAGGAGTATTAAGATCACACTTGCAATTGTTATATGTAAAATATTAGTTACTCAAGTAAAAACTGATATTTAAGCTCCAAATTATATGCCGGCTTAATAAAATTGACAAGAAATTAATTGCGAAACAAGTTTTTTCATTAGATTTGAAACATATATGCTAAGATAAGTTGAAAATATACATAACAATATGCATAAATGTATCAATTATTTCAAAAATAATGTTCATAGTCAAGAAACTATAATGAAAATTGGTTTGCATAGGAGTATTAAGATTACACTTGCAATTGTTATATGTAAAATATTAGTTACTCAAGTAAAAACTGATATTTGAGCTCCAAATTATATGCCGGTTTAATAAAATTGACAAGAAATTGATTGCGAAACAAGTTTTTTCATTAGATTTGAAACATATATGCTAATTAAGTTGAAATATACATAGCCATATGCATAAATGTATCAATTATTTCAAAAATAAGGTTCATAGTTAAGAAACTATAATGAAAATTGGTTTGCATAGGAGTATAAAGATCACACTTGCAAGTTTTATATGTAAAATATTAGTTACTCAAGTAAAAACTGATATTTGAGCTCCAAATTATATGCCGGTTTAAAAAAATTGACAAGAGATTGATTGCGAAACAAGTTTTTTCATTAGATTTGAAACATATATGCTAAGATAAGTTGAAAATATACATAGCCATATGCATAAATGTATCAATTATTTCAAAAATAAGGTTCATAGTTAAGAAACTTTAATGAAAATTGGTTTGCATAGGAGTATTAAGATCACACTTGCAAGTTTTATATGTAAAATATTAGTTACTCAAGTAAAAACTGATATTTGAGCTCCAAATTATATGCTGGTGATATAAAATTGACAAGAAATTGATTGCTAAACAAGTTTTTTCATTAGATTTGAAACATATATGCTAAGATAAGTTGAAAATATACATAGCCATAATATGCATAAATGTATCAATTATTTCAAAAATAAGGTTCATAGTTAAGAAACTATTGCATAGGAGTATTAAGATCACACTTGCAAGTTTTATATGTAAAATATTTAATTACTCAAGTAAAAACTGATATTTGAGCTCCAAATTATATGCCGGTGTAATAAAATTGACAAGAAATTGATTGCGAAACAAGTTTTTTCATTAGATTTGAAACACATATGCTAAGATAAGTTGAAAATATACATAGCCATATGCATAAATGTATCAATTATTTCAAAATAAGGTTCATAGTTTAGAAACTATAATGACAATTGGTTTGCATAGGAGTATTAAGATTACACTTGCAATTGTTATATGAAAATATTAGTTACTCAAGTAAAAACTGATATTTGAGCTCCAAATTATATGCCGGCTTAATAAAATTGACAATAAATTGATTGCGAAACAAGTTTTTTCATTAGATTTGAAACATATATGCTTAGATAAACTAAAAATATAAATATGTTGACTTTTATACAGGTTATGCCTAGATCTATATGTCATACATTGGATGTAATTAGAAAAGTTCAAGATCAATTTTTACTAAAAAGTTTCGTAATATATTATAACTTAGATTTTGAATAACATGGTTTCATTAAAAGATGATAATAACAGCTTTAGTAATTACTAAAATGAAACATTTTCAACTAATATTTACTATTGAAAATATTAAAATGCGATAGTAAATTTTGTGTTATGACAGGGATTAAATAAAAGTGATGTTGTTTTGGACATCCCTGGTTATGAAAATAAGTTATAGTTATTAATTCTATGTCACCCGTATGTTGTTTATACATGTAAACTAAATAAAAAATATTATTAGATATTTAAACTATTAAATATCGTAATAATTTCCTTAAAACAAATTAATATATGTATTATCGATAATAATAAACAATTGCATTATGGGTATGGGGGATTGTAAATCGTGTATGGGGATGGGGACGCGAATGGTACATGGTGTATGGGGATGGGGATGGGGATGGTACATGGTGTATGGGGATGGGGATGGGGATGGTACATGGTGTATGGGGATGGAGATAGTATATGGTGTATGGGGATGGTAAATGGTGTGATTGTAAATGGGGAGAGAGGGAAGCTTTTACCATACAGGTACTGTATATATTTTTTTCGAAATTAGCGTCAATTGCAGTGTTAGTGTATTGATATAGAACTGTTTCTTCATTTCAAATAAAACTGTGTCACTATACTATTTAATAAATTACTATATACTCTATTTATAAACAAATAATTTAACATTATGTTGATATTCATTGCAGCAAATGTATCATTAGAAGTGAACCGTTTTCCGTGAATGCAGCAAAAAGATGTTTTTAATCATAGCAGTGTACTGTAGTTTTAATTAATATTACTATTTACATTAGTTTTTAATTTTTTTATAGGTTTGGATAGGTACAAATACAGTGACACAATATCAGATGCTCAGAAAAAGTTTTAGAAAGTAAAGAAACCGCGTAAAAGTTTGTAATTTAAAAACATTTTAATTTTTGACAAAGGATTTCTATTCTCATATTGCCTGAAAGTCTATATACAGAAAACTAAGGCTTTAAAAAATTGATATAATTTCGAATTATAAATACATTTCTTTGGAGAATTACATTTATTGCAGTTAAAGATGATTCAGGAATATTACACAGTTCTGCAGACGACCATTATGAATTTGAAAAGCGCGACGAAGAAGGTAATAGTCATTATGTACTTTGGTGGATGAATCTTCTGTATTTTGCATGCATTTATGTTTTGGAAATATTATATAATCTTTAATATATTTCATTTGTAAAATGTTGAATAGCAAAAAATGACTGTCCAAGATTTTTGCGTAGTTTTTAAAAGATGAATATCGAATTTAAGTGAAAATATGTTACATTAACATGATTAATACTCTTCGTTCAGAATTTCATTCTTTGATTTGAAAACAAGAATAATGAAATACGATTACCCTACGACTAAAAAATACACCATACAATATACATATTATTTAAGGAGGTTGGTGCGTTTATAAATTTGACAAATGCTATTTTTTAAAACTTTTATAGTAAATTGACATTAGCATGAGTAAAAACAATACGTCAGGGTGTTTTTGATTGAAATAATAGGGTTTTAATCTTTATGAGATATGTATAGATTGTATTAAAAAAATTCTCAAAGTGCCTATATTTTAAAACCTAACATTGAAATTGCTAAAATTTGTGTTAAATAACAAAAATGGTATAGACTATGGATTTCTGTCATAAAAACATAGGGTAACAGTACTCCTTTTCGAGATATTTAAGGAACATTAAGTTTTCTAACACATTTCTGTGTAAAAATGAGTCACACATTTTCCCGCCAATTTACTCCCTTGAAATCAGATTGTTTAATAATATGCGCTTATTAGCTTTTGAAGCGTTATCTCGTGTATTTTTGTTTATTTATAAAATATAATAAAGAAATAAATTTTACATCATTACTCTGTAGCAAGTCTTTTAAATTGAAATGTAGGCAAAATTGGCTAGATGACCGAAAATTATGCTCCGTTTTAGAACCCCCAGCCTCCTTAAGAACCATTTTAGAATTATCATGTTTTCTATTTATCGAATACAAAATTAGGTGAAGGTGCATAATGCCTTATTAGAATAAAAACAAAAGCGATAAATCATCAAAAACATCCCATAAATCCACCACTTTGACGACAACTAAAAGATGAATGACATTTTAAATACATTTAAATATATTGCGACGCGTATTACATTTCTTTTATTTGATCATACGTAAAGGTTAGTGCTGCTGATGAAGTTTTAATTCCCTGTTTGCCCGCTCCAGAATCAACACTTTGTTAAAGAACACTTCAAAGCTGCAAATTATTCGTTAACAATTTCAAAATTGTCTAAATTCTTAGGTTCTTCCTACCCTAGACATAGGTTGATCTTATTCATAATTCGATTTCTCAGTTCTATATTTTTGGTTTCATTTTTTATGTTTTTCATAATCATAAAGTGTTTGGCTTTTTTTCAATATTTTGGTTACTGCGCCTTTGATGAGTCTTGAATAGATGAAACGCGCGTCAGACGTAGCAAAATTTAATGTCTGGAATTTCGTTGTATTTCTTTTTTTGTATTTCAGAACATACATTTTTGCACTAAAAGTTGAAAAATGTTTCCTTGGTGATAAGAGTATCAATTTATGTAAACAGAAATAAATTATTCCAGATCTTAAATATCTGGTAATAATCTTAAGACCGTTGTGCGTTACAAGATACCACTTTTTCAACTTAAAATGCAAGACCTTCGAATTCAGGAACATATGCATGCACTCGTGAAAATATCCCCTTTCAAAGTTTCACCTCTGCTTGAAATAAACGTTCTTGCTTTCATCTAGGTAAAGGCTCTGACGAAGTCACATACGACAGTTTATCCCAAAATGGAGAAAGAAAATATAACGACAGGGAAGGTGAGCATTCAGCAAAGTTTTTTATTCATGCAGATGTCCTGTCCATATAATAATTTTAAATTGTATGTCCACATGCCATTAACTAATAGGTTTCTAGCCATGCCAATTTTGACTTTACTTTAATTTATTGAAAACAAGTAAAGGAAAATATAATGCTAAGCATAGTTGTCGTAAACTATGTTCAATGACCAGGGTCAAGAATAACGTACATGTACGTAATAATAAATTTTATGTTGTTCTTACATGCGGTATCCGACTTAATTTTTAAGAAGTCAAAAATGAAATTAAAACAATTGTATACATGTTTATTTCTGAAGATCTTATTTTCTATATGTAAACAGTCTGAAATAGGCTAAGGTACACACATATCACTTCAACGTATTTTTTTTATATACAAAATACGATTAAGTTGGCTTTGCTTTATGTGCATTTTACAAGAAATAACATCTCATCGCCAGCATTTGAATCGAAACAGTAGGAGTAAGAAAATCAAAAGTATGGAAGAAAATAAACTTAAGCCCCAAAATTTAGAACAGGGAAGCCACATCCAGCATCATTAATATCGATCGTGTTCATTTAAATTACCAGGAAAGAAATTTGGCATTTTAAACGTGATTGAATTAATACCGGGCTTTATAACTTTATACAAATTCATAATTTAAGGACTTAATAAAATGTTCAACTGAAAATACTATAATTATTTACTTCCTGATGTGATCTGGCTAGTTCTGCTTAAGTAGATATAAAACATGTGAATTGTTGTTTTTCAGATAACCAAGGATCTGAATCAGATATACAGAGCAACAAAATTTATTATAGACAAGAATTTGAAGGTATTGATGCAATTTAAATGTTTGTAATACATGTCATCGTCTAATCACTCTTTCCTTAATTGATATGCATAATTAAATGTTGAAATATTATAAATCAACAATATAATACAAACTATGATTTGATATTATTTCTGTTTTTTTTTCAGATAAAAAGTCATCCGATGATGCGAGCGTATGTATAGTCATTTTTGAAATGATTGCTTTGTTTGATAGTGATAGTGTTAATATATTAGAATTAAAGGAAATAAAATTAACAAAGAAGATTCGGGACTGACAATCACATTTGAATTTCAATATCACAATTTAAATTCAGAAATCCGATTCTCAATTCTTAAATATATAAGCACATTTGTTTTGGCTTAAAAAATATAGTTATCGTTACTAGATATTTTTTGTTTTTTACCTTGTCGGCATATGCAAGTAGCAGTCTTTTTTTATATTCATAAATATGTTAAACAACTAAGAAAAAAGACGTCAAAACAAGTAGATGTACCAGAATATCATAATAAAAATAAAAAAAGCTATACATTTTTTTCGTTCAACATGAGATCACAACCTATTCGACCCTACACAGTCTTCTTATATTTTATTGAAGCTCTTTTAGTCATTGTGATGCTTTATCAAGAAAACCGTTACGTTCAAAACATCAAGGAAATTATGCATTTTGTTGCACGTTTGATTCATTAGTTTGTTCTTGACTTTTATAATCACTTTCGCTAAAGTGATTCTTTTATTTCCTCACTCCATGTATCAACAGGTAGGTTTAAATACCTGTATCAATTTCATGCACTAAACAATACGTAAAAAAACTATTTTTTACAGATGCAGTTGCTGTGTAAAATTTGCGATAACCAAAAGATATCGAAGAATGATAACTATTGTATAGATTGTGGACTTCGCTTTTGTACAAGATGCAGCGAACAACACAAAAAAAATATCATCACAAAGAAGCACGCACGAATACCACTCCATACCATACCAGAAGGCTTTTTCAGCTCAACCTTGTGTGAGTACCACCTTGACGAGAATATATTATACTATTGTAGTAATCATAAGACAGTGATTTGCAGATTGTGCTCTGACAAAGGGCATACACAGTGCAAGAAAGTTGCAATTGAGGATATAGCGCCAACTAACATAAGTGGATATCTCGAAGAAGCAGAAGTCACTTTAAATGATTTCCGCTCAAAACTAAGACAGAAACAAGAAGTAAAACGTACTGATGATAGTCATCTATATTGCAAAAAAGACGTCCATAACTCAAATGATAAGACAGAATTGACTCCAGAGACAGCCTTGAATAAAGATCAAATTGCAAAACTAGACCATTTATCAATACAAGTCGACTCGCTCAAAACTGTTTGCCTTGTGTTAGATAAAGAAAATGCGTATACCCAGGCTTTCATTCTAATCAATAAATTATTGTATAAGCTAAAGGAAATCTCAATTTACCAAACCTTTACAGAACCCTGTATGGCATATGATAGACCATCTTCTTTCCATCTAAAGTGAGGCTGTAGAAAGTGCTTACTATAGAAAAAGTAAAGAAAAAAAACATTAAAACTTTTAACTATTGTTGATCTACTTTATTATTTTAATTTGTAAATGATTAAGATATAATGTTTAAAGGCAATATCAGCCCGTGTTTTCAACTAACAACTGTGTTTGAAATTGATATTTACCAACTGACAATTATTGATTTAACCTAGTATGCCCTTTGATGGCGAATCTAATTTATTTAATCAATTTTTCTTTTTAAATTTATCGAATTGAGGAAACATACCCTTTACAAAATCATAATAATGGAACTTTGAATTTTAGAAGTTGTTTTGGACTTAATCAAAACGATCATTAAATCTTTATAAGAAAGCTAGACTGAAATGGATTATGCATACTAGTTTTATCAATGTTAAGAAGTGCATATTTACAATATGACTATTATAATTGTTTTGTTTAATTTTTAATTTACTTTTATATTCATATCTCAATATAAAATTGTTCAAAGGTAGAGTTATACAGGTAAAAAAGACAGTTTTAAGCTTTCAGTCCGAAAACCGGTGGTATTTAAACAATAGAATGTGAGCTCTTCATCGGAAAAGATAGGAAAGTCAATTCGAATGTTTATCCTGGTTGTCAAGTGAATCAAAAGTTCTTTTTAGTACAAAATTTCTTCCAATTTTAAGTTATGCTTATAAAATAAACTTTTTTGAATTAAAAAGAGTTTTTAAAAGTAACAGATTGCATTTTAATGCATGTTATTATGTGGATATTTATGATATGCATACGGTGCAAACTGAAATGGATCGCACAACTTTAACTTTTATATAAAAAATTGAAAAAAATCACACTATTTGTTTAAATGTATATCTTCCCATCTGCAAATTTTCAGACATGTACTGCAAGAGGTAAAGCCAAAATAAAATTAAGAAAAAGACCTATTTTTCTAGTCCGTCTTGACAACCTTCTTTTTAAAAGTACACGATTTACCTGTTGAATTCGATTATGTCATAGAACATGTTTACCTTTTTGACCGGTATCCGTAAATTGGGATCAACAGTATGTGAATTTGCATTGTATTGCAGTAAATGACCAATTCAATATTCAGTCATCCGTTTTAAAAATAGGAATGCCTCCCATTTATCATGTTTATAATTTATTAAAGATAGAACTTGGTTGTGTCCCTTGAAAGTTTTTCATAGTTACACATTGAATTCAAATGGATCGTTATATGATAACAGTAAAATATAATTTTCAAACTAATATCTGTCGAAAGAAAAGGTAATAACCTAACATTCCCACAAGTTTCGAAAATGTACTGCAGGTATTACGCCTTGTGTGATTTTTTAAAGGTTGAGTTGACATTTTAATTTTTTCCAACGGCCAATAAGTTTCACTCGATTTGTTAAAATATGCACTTTTGTTGACCTTATAAAAAACTGTTTACGCAACAAAAAAGATTCGTTAATAACATAACATGTCCGACGTATATGATAGTAGTCAAATCCATGCGTAAAAAATGAAAATTTAAGATTGTTTATATGCCGTCGCCATCGTTGTTGTCATCGTTAAAAATTTAAAAACACATTAGCTGTTTTCTGCAGGGGAGATAATTGAATACCACTAGATATTAGACTGCTTTCCAAAGTTTTAAGTACGTGAAAATCTTGATGCACATATTTATTATAGTTTTCAAATGATCATAGTGTTTGTTATTCCATGGTCAGGTTATAATGATGGCTGTAAATTGTCTTGTCCTTAATAGTCAAATAGTCCTATTTTCTTTCTGATTGTTATTGTAATTATTACTGATTATTGATTAAATATGTTTATTCTTAGTTTTATTGTTTATAAAAGGCTGAACTGCGAGCCTCCAAACCTTAACATACGCATTTGTGTATAAACTCGGTTTTAAATGATCGGGTGGGTCAGATTAAATGTCAAAACCGAATAACAGAAACAAAACCATTAACATATATCAATGGAATTAGCAATGCAAAAAAAAGAGAAAAAAGCTAAAAAACAGTTGGAAATTCGTGTGAAATGTTGTTACAGTAATTTGAATTATGCTGTCATTGAGTGCTCCGGAAAACCTTTTTTTTTGCTAAAGTATGTTTTTTAATTTATTACCACAATCTTAATATCATCGAAACAGACGTGTTTAAAAAACAACAAAGTTATAGCATGTTAAGTCAAGCATAATCATTCATCCTGCATTGAGAAATAAGCTTAATGATTCTATAAATCCAGCCAGCAGTTTCAGAGTGTGACCTTTGTAAACGGCCTACATTGGGCCTACTCTTATCGAACTGAACAAAGGGGTTTTAAACATGCTTACGGTATTAATCACCCCATACACGGGACAACCTTTTTTCGTCCCTTCCGAATGCCTAGCATCGTTAATTAAGACCATCCTCGAAAATGGTGTCAATAAAAACGCGGAGATCATTGTCAATTTCTATTGTGACATCATTTGAACAACAACAAGTTGATCACAAAAAAACCACTGTGTTCAAAGGATGTCTTCAAATTCCGCAATGAAGTAATATTGAAAGTTTTGATTAATCGAGAAACAGAGGGTGCACATTAATTGTGTTTTATTAATTAAAGAGGAGTTATTTCCTCATTATTTTTGTAAATTCAATTACGTTTATTTACAAATATAAAATGTCATGATTTTCTACGGTGTCAGCAATCACATTAATTGCAATTGTTGTATACTTGGGAGTTTAACGTCGTGACCATACCAATCAATGTGAAAATGGAGGTTGAGTTATAAAAATGGGAAGAGTGTTGCACATCATGAGCCAAATAGGTATCAGCAAATTAATAACGAAAGCTTTACACAAAAGATAATGCCTTTCAATGACCTTTCGAAAATTCCTGTCTAATTTGAACCATCTATCTACTGACTGAGGAAAATTGGCCCCAATGGGGCACTCCATTGTCAAAAGTCTGAAAGGACAAGGACGAAACTGGTAAACAGGAACAAGAACAGCACGACGAAACACAAAACACAAAATCAAACGAACGGAAATTAAAAACGCAAACTCAAGTCGTAACATGGGTGAACTCAGGTGTTTCGGAAGAGTAAGCGGTTCCTGCCTGCTATAGCACACTTGTCGTGCTGCTAATTTCCAATTCAGTGTGACAAATCCGGTAAAGGAAGACAGACAGATTTTTATGACAAACCGGTAAACAGGAACACATAATCAACCGAACGGAAATCAACAACGCAAACTGAAGTCGTAACATGGGTGAACTCCGTGTTCCGGAAGAGTAATGGGTTCCTGCCTGCTATAGTACACTCGTCGTGCTGCTAATTTCCAATTCAGTGTAGCAAATCCGGTAAAGAGAGCGAGACAAATTTCTACGACAAACCTACATCTCCACTCATTTGAGAGATAGAAATCAGTAATAGGTGAATAACTTTTATCTGCGTATGCGTTAATTCCAAATTGCACAGTCAAAAATTAGAAATGGAATGTTCACATTTGTGTGTTATTTAAATCAGATATTTATGACTATTGTGCAGTGTCCTCATGAATACAGTACCAAAAACGGATATAAAACGATTAATTTGGTAATATTGTATATCGATATCTCAAGGAGTAACTTTTAATCAGCAGCATTTGAATCAAAACATTAGAAGATAAAAAAAAAATATTGAATCATAAGTTCTCAAAACCAAAAGGTTCGAACAGGAAAGGCTAATCCAGCACCGAGGATATCGATCATCTGCGAATTTGAATATGACTATGTGAATCCTGTATTGCAAAAAACCCACCGTATTAACATAGTTTTGAATTGCAACAGCAATACATGCACACTCGGTTTTTAACCATTTTTTATTAAAGCAACTTAAGCATACGTGGCACCTCTGTAATAACCAAGTCAAGAACTTTTACAATGTATAATTTGGTGATGTTATTTCATTTTTGTATTAACGATAAATAACTTTTTTCGTAGTTAACATTTTTTGTATAATACAACATTGAAAACATGTCATTGTTAAAGTTCCTGTCAAAAAAAAAATAACAACAACAACAAGACAACTGCTTACCGATGGACCTGATTTTGAAAGAGCAAAGCAGACTATTGCAAGTGTTAAATCATAGACGCTATCAAAACGGACAGCTTATAAAACTTATTCGCCTAAGCAGCGCTATGAATAGAGAAATGCCCAGCCGAAAATGGAAATTTGTAAGTTGTATCTCCAAGTATAGCCCCATGTTCGCAGTTTAAAAAGTCAATAACTTAAGGAAACAAAGTCAGTGAAACGGAAACTTATTGATTCTGAAAATGATGAAAAAGACTGTGAAATATATGAACTTGTTCCTTGTCAAAAAAGGTCGTACGCTTTTGCTCAGAGAGAATTTGGACAAAAACGTGAAGCTACTAATTACGACGATTCGTGATTTATAAATACTACAATTGTTCTTGCAGCAGTAAATTTCTTCATGGTATTGGAAAAAGTTAGAATTTTCCTTGTTAAAAATTTTGAGGAAAAAAAAATAAAAATTCTTGAAACACATTCAAAATAAAGTGACAATGAAAAACATTCCCTGAGAAATATTATTAATGGGGACCATAACGGACTTCACATAGTGCTGGCCAGTCAATGGACAATGGGATTCGACGGATCAAAGGAAGTTGAGATTACAGGTGTGGATGACAAGCGATATTTCACAGGTATTTACGAGCTTTTAATCCGTTATGTAAAAACTCTCCCATTGATTGGTTTCACAGAACCGTTAAATAGACACCTGTTATTAACAAGCCAATTTTATGACGGATAAAAAATTAAATCATTGTTGAAACAAATTTGTTTTATACCGGTAACTAAAAGTCTTCATTTTGTTATGCGATATTTACCCTATAAACACACGATTCAATGCACTTCTGAATATTAAGTACTTTTTATTTCATGTTTCAGCTACAATTGCTAGAAATATGTCAGGAAATTTCTTACCTTCACAACTGATAGACGGCCGCAAAACTGATCTGTGTCATCCGAAATATACATTTGCTGCAACATTTGATATTATACAATTATTATCTTAGTTGGTGTGTGACCCGATGGTTTCTTTCTCCAAGAAAGTAAGTTTACCCGAGTGCTTGCCCCAAGGTTGACCTTACTTTTCGAGAGGAAAGAAAAACCAGGTCACATATAATTAAGGGTGATAATTGTTATATTATATCGAATATTTAAATGAAACAATTTAATATTAAATTTTAAACATATTTCGTTAAACCTGTTTAACCTTTTTTCTTGGGACAAAATACAGCCCAAACAATGTTGAAGAAAATCATTGGGTCACGTGCAAATTATCATGAGAGGGTGACCTTACCATGCGACCCAACAATTACCGGTAAACGCAGCGGAATATCAAAATGTCTAGTGTAAACGTCTCAGCGAATCAAAATAAAGATTTTTATATAAGTAATTAATATAATTCATTCCGAAAATCATTGGGCGAACATAAATACAATGATCTGCTACATTAAGAACGTCAATCGACCTTACGCGTATAGTGTCAAAGATCAGCCTGATTTGCCTTTGAGCACAAAAGGCTCCAGTAATATTTGTAATATTTTTTTCTTTAGGGGACAAATCACTAATAAGTTTCTATCCAGATTATAGTCAAACCACCTTGTTTATGCAACTATGCCCTCAAACTGTACCGATTCACTTCACCCAGTGGATATTTCCGTTAACAAATGTACAAAGGAATTTCCTAAAATTATTTTCAAACATGGTATGCAAATGAAGTTGCAAGGCAATTTGGCAAAGACTTTTACAACATTGGCAAAATAATGGTAAATTTGTCCCTAAAAAAAACCTTTGGGCCTGAATTGATTTTTTAATTGTATGATGATCTTTAAGTACACCCCGACAAAGTTAAAAACTCATTTTTAAAGATCATGAAAAATCATGACTTTCAGAAAGTTATAATTTTCAATGATTTTTTCCCTATTTTATGTCATGAAAATGGTGACAAAACGTTTTTACATGACCTCCTAGTTTAGTTTACACATATTTATTTTTCCTGGATTGATCTAGCATCGTTCCTGGAGACCATCCTCGGTAAGAAATGGTCGAGAAACTCAATGAAACAGCAAATAACATCAAATCCTGAATCATAGATGTGTTCTTGATTAATTTCAAAACATCCTTATCTACTTGGTTGTGTAAGAATTTGGTAAAATAAAACGGAAAAATGTCATTCTTGTACACAATTTGTACCGCTGATTTTATATGTTTTTTTTGCAGTTTACGTTATTTTAGACGACAACATATGGGTAAAAAACAACTGGATCAAAAGAAGTAACTAAACCATGTTTAGAATTGAGACACAAAACAAATCTGTTCAGTCAGTTCAAATTTTTTTATGAAATCAGACAAATACAGTGCTGACAGAAAAATGTAAAATGTAAAAAAAATCATCATTTTCAAAGGTCATGGTTTTGCATAAGATATTTGATTGATTAGTAAAAAGGCAAATGGAAGTTTTTAAGTGGGCATCACGTTATCAATATTTCTGCCAAAAACACTCAATTCAAAAATTTAACCAAAGTATTTAATTCGTATCATTTGCGTAATAAGAGAGAAGCAGAGGTACCAATGGGGTATCCGAATGTCAAAAGTCCGAAAGGGCAGAGACTAAACCAGTAAACACAAACAAGAACGGGACAAAAACAGACAACACGTAAAACATGGAAACACAAAACAACTGAATATCAATCAACAACGCGAACTCCAGTCGAAACAAGAGTGAACTCAGGTGCTCCGGAAGAGTAAGCAGTTCCTGCTTGCTATAGCACACCCGTCGCGTTGCCAATAGTCCATTCAGCGTGTCAAATCCAGTAAAGGAAGACAAAACAACACACTATGACAAACCAACATCTGCACTCATCTGAGAGATCGAAATCCCATATTTGTCTATAAGTGCATGATGTCTTCCGTAAAATTTCTTGAGTGAAGACAGCAACCGAGGAGCAACATAACCCTGTATGAGCAATTTTTGCGTCAGACGTGTCGCTCTGCTAAGGAAATCGATGTAAGTCCCGCACGCTCTGGAGTAACGAATCAATTGAGATACGTAAACTCCATAAGCTGGAGCTGACGGAATATTGCTACACAAGAAGGGGAAGTTGACGATTGGAAAGTTGAAGTCATCACGTTTGTCATAGAGCCTTGTTGAAAGTCTTCCTTGAGAGTCAATTTCGAGATGTAGATCTAAATATGAAGCAGACTTCCTAGAATCCGTTGTGTCCTTTATCTCAAGCTCCTGTGGATATATGAGATGGAGAAAGTCACCAAATCGAGAATTGTTTAGTGAAAGGACATCATCAATATAACGGAACGTGAGGTTGAAAGAGAGAGCTAGTCTACGGTCTTTTTTGTCTAGAAGAGATTGCAAGAAGTCTGCTTCATATGAATGAAGAAACAAATCAGCAAGCAAAGGTGCACAATTAGTGCCCATTGGAATCCCTATTGTTTGCTGAAAAACACGTCCACCAAACTGAACAAATATGTTGTCAATAAGAAAGTTGAGCATGTCGATTATTTGGTCTTCTGTAAATTTGTTCTTTTTCTTGGACTCATTGATGACAAAGTAAGTCTTGGTATAATCGACTACAAGAAATTTGTACCTGCGTTTTCCATTCTTTTTGAAAAAGCTGCGTTTAATGAGCTGTGCCAATCGTGATTTCAGTTGTTCATGTGGAATAGAAGTGTAAAGTGTGGAGAAATCGAATGTTTTGATGCTGTTACAAGATGAAACTGAATTAGAGTTAAGAATCTCCGTCAGTTCTTTCGAATTCTTCAGGATCCACATTTGATTGACACCATTTCTAGAATAACAACAATCGTAATATTTCTGGAGGCCGGATTTTACTGCCGTAAGTATTGAAGTCAACAAAACTGAAAGAGGTTGATTTTTAAATTTGCATTAAAAAATCATGAATTGTTACATAGTTTATATCAATAGTCATTTTTACTACTGATCCTTCCACAACAAAATTAAAATATCAAAAACTATATATGATGATAATAAACTGTTAACACAGACATATGTCTCGCCTGTCGCAGGAGGAAACAGTACAAAATGGAGGTAAATAAAATGAAAATATTAAAGTGGCTACTCAAATTTTGACCTACTAGTATGCATTGTATTGATGTAAATGATACAGTACTTGAACCGATCAATGCAACACTTTGACGGATCGATGATTGATTAGTGACGGATTGATGACGCGTTTGGACCGGTGTCGTATAATTATGGGTCCACCAAATTTACGTATCCGGCCGGATACGTAAAATTAACATTTTGGGTCCGGGTCTCTATAATTTAAGGTCCGCCCGTATAAGAATAGGTCCGCCCTATCTACGTATCCGGGTCCACGAATTTTTCATTTAATAACACATTTTAAGTTGTGAATAAGTAGGTTTTGATAATTAATCATAATTAACATTTCGAAACTGTCTTTTATTGTGCACACGCTCAGTACAGTAAAAAAATAAACGTAATATTAGTGTAAAAAATAATTTGAATTTTATAACATTTCTTTTCTTTCATTTTGTTTCATTTCATTCTATTTTTTTTTATATTATATTTTAATTGCTTGATTTACTTTAGTTTAATTTTATGTTGCTTTCTATTTTATTTTTAATCTAATTTTCATTTTATTATTTAATTCTATCTATTTTATAATATGTTGTGCTATGTTTTATTTCATTATATTATATTATTGAGATTAAAACTCTTATACGATTTTTAAGCCAGTGGCGAAAAAAAAAATTAAGAAAAGCACTAGTATTCTGATTCCACTTAATTGATAACATATTGATACCGTGGTATTTCATACCTGATAACGCAACTTTTTTAAGGGGAGCTCCAGCTGAGAATATCAATCAGTGACGACAAGTAGGTTTTCACCTTAAATATAAGATAAGTATTCATATATAGAGATTTTTATTATCTGTATGCCATAAATTATCTTTGTTGGCGGGGATAGACTCCTCGGGATCTAGTCGCGCTGATTGGGGAGGGCCCCCTAATACTTTGAGGGCAAACGATATCCTGTCAGATGGTTCCAAATCAATCACTGCTCTGACTAGTAAATTGTTTTTTTTTATAATTTGGTACAATAGCAGCTTTAGACATATGCTTGTTGTTTAATATACTTGTTTGTCAACAATGTTTTGGTTACAAAGTCTTTGCTGCTTTTATTTTGAGCTTCATCCTCTGCATTGGGGTGTGATCAGTCGTTGTCCGTCTAGTTTGGAGCGTTGGTCCAGCTCTTTAAGCATCTTTGTGAGAGTACCGTCTTCTCTTGACATGTAATTCCGAGCAATAAACCTTGCACCCCTTGCTTCCAGTTTTTACATGCAAATCTTACATGTATGATTTGAAGTGGTATATATGACACCAAGTATATTGGGACTAAATAGAAAATAATGAGTTGTGGAATAATTGTAAGCGGTGACAAAAAATACGGTAAAATAAAATGAATTTACAGAACGTACTTGCACATATAAAATTCGTGTTGCTTAACATGTATAAGGAAATTCATTTATATTTTCACATCATTTAACATTTCTTGACTAGTGTGGTGCATGCACACCTAACCTAAATGCATCCCACTTTTAAGTTCTAATGTTTAAGTTCGGGGGATGGTAGAACAGTCTTTGTAATAGAATCGTACCGAGCATAATACAAGCGTAATGAAAGTGTAAAACGATCGTAGTGATCGCGGAGGATGCATATGTACAGTTGAGACCAGTTCTAACATCCCTTTAGAACTGTCAGAAACTGTCAAGAATTGGTTCTAATTATGTTCTGCTGACAGTTCTAGGACAGTTTATGACAAATCGTGTTCTCTAATAGAACATTTCTTGACAGTTCTATCCCAAAACATATTTAGAACTATTCTAGTGTCTGACAGTTCTACGCTATCTTACGCTCTAACAGCTCTACTGTTCTGCGCCCTGACAGTTCTAATCCCTGACAGCCGCTGACAGCACCTGACAGCCCATGACAACTCCCGACAGCTCATGAAAATTCCAAACCCTGCCAGTTTAAGTACTTTTCTGGTTCATTAAAAGTTGCATGACTATCGAGGATACATTTTTAACAGATAGATAATAAATTTAAAAACAAAATTTTAACATAGCTGACGGAACATTACAATAAACAATACATGACGTCATATAGAACTGTCAGGACCTGTCAGAGCGCAGAACTGTCAGGGCTCAGAATTGTCATGGACTAGAGGACTTCTAAGCTGTCAGGGCCTTGGACAATTCTAGATGTGTTAGGGGCTGGGACAGTTTATGGCAGGTCTGGCCCAGAACAGTTTATGACAGTTAGTGTCCTTGGTTAGAACAGTTCTAGAACTGTCAGTAGAGCCTGACAGTAGAGATGTTAGAACAGATCTCCACTGCAGGTCGTAGGGCTGTCCAATTTAACAACCTGGGCAAAGCGACCCGACCTGATGTCAGGTTTTCAAGCGCTCTTTAGTGGACTTTTATCGACAAGCTTAGCTCTGTTGCTGGCCTTAGGCGCCTCCCGAAACCCGCACGAGTTATTTGTATAAAGAAGGCGGATCAGTAAACCGTCAATTCTATAGGTCCGGGGCTATTCATATATAGAAAGGCGGACCAGTAAACTGTCAAATTTATAGGTCCGGGGCTATTCATATTTCAAGAAAGAGGAATCGGTAAAGTGACAAACTTATACATGAAGATCTGAGACTATCATACTACAAATGGCGGTCCAGTAATCTGTCAAACTTTAAGGCCCGGGGCTATTCATTTTTAAAAATAGGTGGACCAGTAAACTGTCAAACTTAAAGGTCCGGGTCTTAAGTTGAAGCAGCAAACTGTCAAACTTATAGGTCAATGACTATTCATTTATAAAACAAGGTGGACCCTTAAAAGTCTGGGTCTATTGATATAAAAATGTGCGGACCAGTTACCTGTCAAATTTAAAAGTCCGGATCTATTCATATGAAGAAACGCGGACCAGTTAACTGTCAAGCTTAAAGGTCCGGGGCTATTCGTATAAAGAAAGGGGAACAAGTAAACTGTCAAACTTAAAGGTCCAGGGCTATTTATTTATAAAGATAGGTGGACCAGTAAACTGTCAAACTTAAAGGTCCGGGTCTTAAGTTGAAGCAGCAAACTGTCAAACTTATAGGTCAATGACTATTCATTTATAAAACAAGGTGGACCGGTAAACTGTCAAACTTAAAGGTCTGGGTCTATTGATATAATATAAATATGCGGACCAGTTTCCTGTCAAATTTAAAGTCCGGATCTATTCATATGAAGAAACGCGGACCAGTTAACTGTCCAACTTAAAGGTCCGGGGCTATCAATATAAAGACAGGCGGACCAGTTAACTGTCAAGCTTAAAGGTCCGGGGCAATTCGTATAAAGAAAGGGGAACCAGTAAACTGTCAAACTTTAAGGTCCAGGGCTATTCATTTATAATACAAGGTGGACCGGTAAACTGTCAAACTTAAAGGTCTTGGTCTATTGATATAAAAAATGCGGACCAGTTACCTGTCAAATTTAGAGGTCCGGATCTATTCATTTGAAGAAACACGGACTAGTTAACTGTCGAACTTAAAGGTCCGGGCTTTTAATATTAAAAGTCCGGATCTATTCATATGAAAAAACGTGGACCAGTTAACTGTCAAGCTTAAAGGTCCGTGGCTATTCGTATAAAGAAAGGGGAACCAGTAAACTGTCAAACTTAAAGGTCCAGGGCTATTCATTTATAAAGATAGGTGGACCAGTAAACTGTCAAACTTAAAGGTCCGGGTCTTAAGTTGAAGCAGCAAACTGTCAAACTTATAGGTCAATGACTATTCATTTATAAAACAAGGTGGACCGGTAAACTGTCAAACTTAAAGGTCTGGGTCTATTGATATAAAAATATGCGGACCATTTACCTGTCAAATTTAAAAGTCCGGATCTATTCATATGAAGAAACGCGGACCAGTTAACTGTCCAACTTAAAGGTCCGGGGCTATTCGTATAAAGAAAGGGGAACCAGTAAACTGTCAAACTTAAAGGTCCAGGGCTTTTCATTTATAATACAAGGTGGACCGGTAGACTGTCAAACTTAAAGGTCTTGGTCTATTGATATAAAAAATGCGGACCAGTTACCTGTCAAATTTAAAGGTCCGGATCTATTCATATGAAGAAACGCGGACCAGTTAACTGTCGAACTTAAAGGTCCGGGGCTATTAATATAAAGACAGGCGGACTTTTATCTGTCAAGCTTAAAGGTCCGGGCTATTCATATAAAGAAAGGGGAACCGGTAAACTGTCAAACTTAAAGTTCCAGAGCTATTCATATAAAGAAAGATGGACCGGTAAACGGTCAAACTTAAAGGTCCGGGTCTATTTATATGAAGAAAGGCGGACAAGTAAACCGTCAAACTTAAAGGTCCGGGTCTATTCATATAAAGAAAGGTGGACCAGTAAACTGTCAAACCTATGCATGCTATAGGTTCGAAGCTCTCTTAAGATGTTGATATTATGGAACCGAATAGATTTGAATAATACATGTATGCAATTACTATAATTAGAAAAAAAAAATATCAACCATTTTAGATAAATAAAGCAAAGCCACTGATGAAAAAAATATATCTTTACTGCCTAGTTTAGCTTTAAATGTCTTTAATCAATGCTATTACAAATGAATGATGATAATTCGGTACAAATTAATTCTTCACTTGATAGCAGTTAGTCATATGAACTTACGGTCTGATTAGTTTTAAGATTGTTGAAATTTCAACAGGTTTGTTTTTGTCATTCATTCATCATGATCGTTAAGCTTTTCAATGTATAAAGAAATGACATTCATCTGCAACAGCACAATTTTGAACATAATTTTCAGATTCTTTTATTCTTATGATTATCTCTGACTAGTCCATCGTAGGCACTTGTGCTAAATATTGTATGAAATTCCTGGCCCTGAAGTTTTTAACATGTTTATGGTCAGGTTCTTTTTTTCCAAACTGATTTTAGATTTCTTTGATTTATCTCACTATTATTTCCACGGAATCTGTTTTTCTCCAAAAAGAATTACACCTTTTAATAAGTATAGTTTTTACTTTAACTCTACTATCACAAGCAATTGTGTTAACTCATGAAAGCTCAACCCCTATTTTATTAATACAAGAGGCTCACATGATACTGAAACGCCTAATTTGATCGTTTGAATTCTAAAACTATTAGACGAAAACATTTTTTTTTCATATTTTAAGAACCATATGCTAAATGAGAGGTCATCTAATAAAATGAATTCTATGCAGTTGAATATTTTGCTGATCTTGACTTGCTTATCAATAAAGTGTTTAAATATCTTTTATTGTTTCAGTCAAGATACTGAAAAGCTTATAATTGTTCTACATCTAGAAAAATGTTTTCGTTGATAATTTTAGGATTGGTATATATTGAATCTTGTGTGTTATATTTTCAATCCAGGGCCAATGCAAGATGGCGAGCAACGACCAATGTTCACATTGAAGGCTGCTGTTAATACTAGCAAATACTAGCAAATGGAAAGTTTTGAAAAAAAAATCAAGAATCATTTTAACAGTACACAAACGGGCGACAGACGCCCAGTGTTTACAAAAGCTCACATAAGAAGCCTGTTTAATCTATAAATTGTTGCTGAATATGTATTCAACATCTTCCATGTTTCCATACCAATCCTATGTCAATGTTGATGCATGTACATTCTTGATGTTGAGTTTGATTAATAAAATATATTGAAATTTCTTAATCATGACCTCAAACAAGAACTTGAAAATGTAGAATAAAATGTATTTAGAGGCATTTCAAAATCACGTTAAGGTACTTCAAAGGTATGGATTTTAAATTGTCTAAGCACAAGGTTCTTTATACTGTCTCGGTCATAATTTGGACTCCAATTCAACAATTTGAGGTTAATTGGTATTTAAATATGCTCTTCATATTTATATAAAGTTTGGCTAGAGCGCCGCTGATGTGTCTTTAAGAATATGCTCTGGTATTGAGCCAAAATGTAAAAAAAACCCCAACTTTTTTCTTACCTTCATTTTTGCTATGTTTTGACCCGCGGCTGCACGAACTATTTTGCAAAAGATATGTTTGCTGCAGACCATTTAGACCTTTAATTTTGTTCATTTAAATGCATTTTTTTTTTCATTTTGAACAATGCAAATAAAGAATAATCTTTTCAAACATTGCAAACAATTAAAAAAATTAATTAAAAAGAAAAAAAATTATAATAATATTTTATCTGAAAATGATATTACAGATAAACCGTTCACAATTACTGAAATTAAAAGATGTATATGAGAACTTAAAAATGGAAAAAGTGCAGGTCCTGATCTTATTGCAAATGAAATAATAAAATATAGTAGTGCTCTAACTGGTAAATCTATAACTAAACTCTTTAACCTTATACTTGAAGTAGGAAAGTATCCTACAGAATGGAGAAAGTCCTACACGGTTTAAATATTTAAGTCAGAAGACACTTCGGATTTAAATAATTATAGGGGGATTTCGTTACAAAACTGCATAACAAAACTTTTCAGCTCTGTGCTTAATGGTCGACTTTCCAGCTTCTATGGAGATTTATTTGCCAACGAACAATTTGGTTTCAGAAAAAATCATAGAACTTCTGATAGTATTTTTATTTTAAAGTCTTTAATTACTAAATATCTACATAAAAATAAGAAAAAGATACATGCTTTGTGGATCTTAGAAAAACATTTGATTCTGTATGGCACAATGGACTGAAATTTAAACTGATCCAGAATGGATTGGGAATTAAATTATTTACTATTATAAGTGATATGTACAATTCTACTCAATCTTCTGTAAAGCTTAATAATAAAATTTCAGAGTATTTTACTTTACACAAAGGAGTGAAACAAGGGGATAGTTTAAGCCCAACAATATTTAACTGTTTTATTAATGACTTGCACCAGATTTTTGATAACACATGTGATCCTTTGACTATTCAAAACTCCAAAATTTCTAGCTTAAGTTTTGCTGATGATCTTGTTCTTGTGTCCAGTACTCATAATGGTCTTCAAAATGCATTGCATAAACTTGAAAAATATTGTTGACAGTCAATACAAGCAAAACAAAGGTAATGACCTTTCAACACAATTATATTGATATACAAAACTGTATTTCAACTGCTGTCCATTAACAGAAACAAAAGAATACAAATTTCTTGGTATCACTATTAACTATAGAGGAAGCTTTAAAAATGCAATACATGAATTGTCAAAGAAGGGACTGAAAGTACTTTTTGCTCTCAGAAGCAGATTCACAAATTTTCAATCCATACCAATTGAATTATCGTGTAAACTTTTTGACACTTTAATTCAACCAATTTTATTATACAATTCTGAAATATGGTTTATGGAAGACTATTTTAGTATTATAAGGTCTAGAGATAGGGCAGCTAAAATGACTCCATTTTTGATCTCCTATCTCTAGAAGATAAACTCTGTTATGAAACTATCCACAACAGATTTAGCAAATCTGTATTGGGTCTTAAAAAGACATCTTGTAATATATCAGCTAAATCTGAACTTGGTAGATTTTCAGTGGCATCTTTCATAAAAAGACAAGTCTTATTATATTTTTGTAGACTAAACCAAAATGATATAAGGAAGCATATTAATTATGTAAACATATGCATAATGGTGGATGTTATACATGGTACAGCTTTTCCACGTCTATTTTTCAGGAGTTGGGAATTGATTCTAAAGATTATGAATCCTTTGATAAACCATTTAACAAAATAAAGAATAATATAATCTTTTTTAAATAATATTATTAATGAGCACTATAAAGTAAAAACACAAGATAAATTATCAGCAACCTCTGAAAATTCTAAATTATTTTTATATGGTCAGATAAAGAAAGAAATTAAGATTGAAGACTACATAGTTAATCAACATTTTAAAATAGGACAGCAGATCACTAAATACAGAGTTAGTGACCATTCCCTAGAAATTGAAATGGGCAGATACAAAAATATTCCCAGAAATCAACGTTTTTGTAGATATTGTCATGAGAATAGAAAGTTGAAGATGAGCTTCATTTCTTTACACACTGCTCAAAATATTCAGTTTTTCGATCTACTCTTTATAATAATATATCTAATATTAAATCAAACTTTTTAGAATTAGAACCTGCCCAGCAACTACTTGTTATCTTATCTGCTGAAAATGAACTTGTATCATTTATAAATGACTTTATAAAGCAGTCCTTGGAACTGCGAAGATAGGGTCCATATCAGTCAAAGTTCTTATATAATTAATTATACATGTCATTGTTTGAATGTAAATATGTTTTATGTTGTATTGTGTTTGCTTGACCCCCCATGGGTGTAATTTGCAAATAAAGTTATTACTACCTATTATAAAAAAAATGTCAGCGATACTTCAATTGAGTCGTTTGTTTCCGTCGTTTCTATATTTGCAAAAGCTCTTTGCAATGTACATACTTTCACTTTTCAGGCCTTCACTCGGTGGCTATATTAGGATTCGCAATCTTCGGATTTCCGTCAAGACAATATGCCCGCGACCAGTAGATTATGTGTTCCGCTTCGGATTATATTTTAGTCAGTGTAGCATATCTTGCGTAACTTCAGTGTAATGGATATTTGATTTTGGATTGCGAAAATTTACTTAATTGAATAAAGTTTTAAAGGACTAAAATACTATTCGGACACCACAAATAAGTTAAGTCATGCAAAAAAGTTGTACACAGCATCTTCGTATTTCATGCTTTTATGTGGCAGTGTTTTAATGCAACAATGCGATTCAACTAGATCATGTAGCGTACATGGCGTAGTCACTTTATCAGGTTGTGCACATGTTTAAGCGTACTTTCTTATACTCAATTTTGACTGCAAAATGTTATTTTCATTGAAGATTATTATCACAGACAGAAATTTAGGTCAATCAGACACACACAATTCAAGCATTTTATTGATTTTTAGAAAATGACAAAATAGCCACATTGGGTCATTCGTCTGTCTTGATCTAGGTCATTTTAATAAAGATGAATAATTTAATCTATTTCTCACAAAGCTATTGCGGGATCCGGAAAAATAAACTTATTTGTCACAAGTTATTGGTTGTTCGAAAAAGTTATCATTGCTTGATAATTTTGTAGATTCACCACACAGAGACCAAAGTCGCCACGCTTACAAACATGTCAGAAAATAATCGCGGAACCACAGGGTCTTGGATTATAGAGTAGGGGGTCGATTTTTTTTTAAGTCAATATAAATGACCAGAATCCAAACCCCTGTGTGCGGAACATGGATTGCAACGTTCCTGTATAAGTTTGCTTTAGTCTCCATCATAAAGGGAGGGACAATCTTTGAATAGGTGACAATCAAAAATATTTGTGCAGTGGCGGATCCGGGAAGGGGGGGGGGGGGGTCCGAGGTTGGAATTTTCCTCCTTTCCGCCAAAAATTTCGCAAGTAACGTGTAGGTTTTCTGCAAAATTTGTCTGGAACCACCCCCTTTTCGTCATTCGTCCACAGCGGACTTTATGTGGACCAACCCCTTTCAAAATATTCTGGATCTGGCCCTGTTTGAGTTATAATATAATTTATTGCTATTAGACGTAAAAAATTAAAGGCATACATGTACATTGCAAATTTTTATAAAGAGATCTACATTGGGTTTAAACTTATTTCATATAATATTATATACTTCAAAATCATAGGCTGATCTGACAAATTATAACCATTAAAGTAGACGATAAATAGATGTGGAATAATTGTACGTGACACAACCAACATAAAGAAACAGCCAGCAGTCTTCAGCATGGCCAGAAGTCGCTGCTCGCCGTCTTGCATTGGCCCAGGACTAAAAATACAAACAAAGGATGAGTCCAGTTTGCCTTATGGTCACACGCAGAAAAAAGTCAAAATAACAATGAATGATTTTTTTTTTACATCTTCGCATGCTTAGAATGCAACTAAATGTTGAAAATAATAATATTATAAAACGAAAATTGTAAAAATTTCTAGGCAAAAAATATATGTTTTCGTCTTCGGTATTCCCAGAATCCCGTTGGTAGCTTTTGTTCTCAGAATAATTTGAAGATTGAAACTTTTTTAAACTTAAACATTAAGCTGATTTATAAGTATATATAAACAACTGACTGTGACATCTTCGATCCAATGAAGTCTTTTGTAGAGCTCGATGAGCTGAAGGTTTAAGCAAGCAATAGCTTTTCTCTATCTGCAATATATATAGTTTCCTATTTCCTCCACTAACATAGTCCCGTGCGGGGCCCGGGTGGCGAATAGGCCCGCAGCAGAGCCTAGCTTGTCGTAAGAGGCGACTAAGGGTCTTGGGATTCTGACGTCTGGTCAGTGCTCAGCCCACAGAGCGACCAAGTGTGTACCCTAGGTGGCAGACTAGGATGGCCCTCGTCCGCAGGGGTTGTCAGGTCTACAATACGGAAACCCTGACCGCCGACCATAGTGGGCCAACGTGCGTGGAGAGTGCCACGCTCTATGCACGTAAAAAAAAACCTTTGTGGACCGCCAAGTAGTGCACCACATAGGCTAAATTTTCCGCCCCTACCCACCTCTCCCCTTTTCCTGTGGATCTTAATTTACAGGTCCTTTGTTTCCCACCCCACCCCATATTTCATATATCATCATCATTTCATGTTCATTTTATCATCCTTTTCATGTTCATCGCCTGTAAATAACCTATACATAGCGTTGCACGGCCGTAAAACACCAACTCACTCACTCACTAACATAACCAAACTTTGATGCAGTTATATTAAACTAAATAGGAGATGATAAAGCTACATGTACAATGTACTGGATCTAAAAACAAATAATGTTTAGGATAAACACTTGCATAACTTAGATTCCTCAACATGTTTATCTTAAAATGGCTTAATTTTAGATTGATTTTATAGTATGTGTACAGCAAAGGCTACTTATTAAATTCAACAATAAACCTTAGCAGGACCTAGAAATAATAAAGTCTTTTTTTATGTTTCTAAAGCAGACCTTTGCTTTTTGTGTCCATAGCGGCTTGCTAGGCAATATGCATTAGAGTCCACACTTGTTATTATTATAATAATTTAATGAAAAATAATCATCTCATACTTTCTAAAAAGTTATACAGTATCTAGTAAAAATACATGAAATAATGATTAAAAAAATATATGTACTGTTGATATCCGAAATTTTCGTCACGCCCTGGCAATTTCGGCACTTCCCATTTAAAAAAAATGTCGGACTGTTATATGTAACTGATTGCCGAATAGTTTGAAATAGCCAGCTGGAGGTCCAATTTATCAGCTGTGTAATAGGTGTGAATTATTTGAGACAGGTATATTGGGTCTATGGAATAGGTAAAGCAGGTAAATGCATTTGATTTATTACTATTTTTTATAAATACATGTATTGATGAGTCAACTCCTATTGTCACTTATTACTTACATAGGTTCAATTTCAGAACAAGATTTTAACAAGAAAAAATACGTTTTATTTCAGCAAACGACTAAAAATTGAATTAAAATCAAATGAATAAAATTTATATCATTCAATACAAATTTGTATATAAAATAAAGAGAAACTTGTATATATATGTTAACATTCAAATATGAGAAAAAAGACAAAATGACGCACAAACGGGCGTACAAGTCGTTTATGAACTCTACTGAGACTATCAAAAATTGATTGAAAATGACAAAACTCAAACTATAAAATTGGGTTTGATTATATCTTATCTTGAAACTGTTTGTAATTGTAAAATGAACTAAAATAGTTTCTATTGTTATCTTGAAATAGAAGCATGTATATTTTTTCAAGCCCGGACCAATACTTATAGACAAAAATAATCCAAAGGCGGACCCAAAATGTTAACATTACGGGTCCTGCCGGACCCGGACCTATAATTATGCGACACCGGATTGATGAAGAAAGTATTACCTTGAGGTTTTAATGCAAGAAATAAAAAATTCGAACACTTTCGTTCCCGTGCATTCGACAGAATCAGGTATCATTGACGATCATATCATAGCGACCACAGCACTTCGAGTTGCCCCGACATACTTTAAGTTACCTACTATGTACTGGATACCTAAATTGCACAAAAATCCATATAAATCTCGTTTTATCTCTGCTTCAAGTAAGTGTTCTTTAACCCATATTTCAAAAGTTCTATCTCTTATTTTAACTACTATGAAGGAATTTATTATTCAATACTGTGAAAGGGTATTCGAAAACAGTGGAATTAATTATTTTCGGAGTGTAAAAAATTCTCTTGATGTTTTGGACAAGCTTCGTGCATTTGAAAATACTTTTAACACCGTTGATAGTTATGATTTTTCTACTTTATATACTAACCTTCCACATAATCTGATCAAAAAGAAATTTGAATATTTGGTTAAATGGTGTTTTGACAAATCTAAAAGTGATTATATCTGTTCTAGAGTTTCAAAATCATTTAGTAAATCATTTTTTAGTAACGAGACTCAAAAAGGGTACATTAACTGGACTGATGCAGAAACTATTACTGCTCTAAATTATTTGTTAGATAATATTTACATACGTTTTGGTAAACAAATTTATCGCCAAATTATCGGTATTTCTATGGGTACTAATTGTGCGCCACTTATAGCCGACCTTTTCCTTTACTGTTATGAATCACAATTTATGGCTAAATTACAAAAAGACCCGAACAAACAGAACCTAATCGAAACTTTCAATTATACTTTTAGATATTTAGATGACATTCTTGCACTCAACAATCCTTCATTTTCTAATTTTATTACAGATATCTATCCTTCTGAATTAACCTTGAACAAATCTAACGTCACCGGTGATATATGTCCATTTTTAGATTTAGATTTAAGTATTATTGACGGAAAATTACATACCAAAGTATATGATAAACGTGACGACTTTACCTTCCCTATTATAAATTTCCCTTTTCTTGAAAGAGATGTTCCACTAGCGCCGTCATACGGGGTTTACATTTCACAGTTAGTAAGATATGCTCGGATCTGCAGTTGTGTTTCTGATTTTAATAATAAAAACCGTTTTATTACTGAAACATTATTAAAACAAGGTTATCGATACCACAAATTAGTAAAATCTTTTTCAAAATTCTTCCACAAGTATCGATCTCTTATTGAAAAATTTAATTGTACACGTCACTTTCTTATAGTGAAAGGAATATCACATCCTGAATTTTATGGTAATGTTTTTTATAAAGCTCACAAATTTAAAAGCAATCCTATAGAAATGAAAAATTGGCTTCAAAATTTATTACGGAAAGGATATGAAATGAATATCTTGGTTAAATCTTTGAATTTAGTGTTTATTGGCAGAAATATTGAAAACTTGATACTTGCTTTAAAACTTCCATAAACGTTTTTACTATTGTCATTTTTAAGCAATATACCGATCAAGCGTGTCGGTTTTGTTTGATGACACTTCACTAAATCATTATTGTTTGAAGTGTTGTGTCGGATTTAAAATCGATACGTTTGATTTTTTTACATCAGTCGATTGATGATTCTCAGCTAGCTGTCAGTAACAGCGAGTGTTCTATAGAGAGTTCCTTTACCGTCCTTCTGTTTGTTTTTGGTTTTTGTCTTAGGTTCTCTCTAGTAGAATTGGACTTTGATCGATTTGATTTTTATTGTGTGTTTAGTTTTTGTGCTTTGTCTAGGAATATTGATAGGGGGAAGGTTGGGCCCAAAAAACTAGTTTAACCCCGCCACATATTAAATGTGCCTGTCATAAGCCAGGAATCTTTGACAAAGCTCTCGTTTGTACTTGTCTTTTTGATGTTTTCTGTTCCTTGTTTAAGAAGGGGTCTATCTGTGACTATTTCAGGGCTGGATTTGAATTATATGCATCTTATTTAGACCATGGGCCAATTGCAGAACCGCGAGCAGTGCCAAATGGCCTCGTTGAAGGCTGCTGGCGGTTGTCCATTGTGGTTTTTCTAAATTGCCGTTTAATTGTGGGCTGTGTCGCGTACACTTATTCCACATCTCTTTATTTTCTATGATTGATGACGGATTTGTCAATAATTGGTGACTGGTTGTTGACTGATTGATGACGGATCGGACGGATTGGACGGATGACGGATATCATAGGTAACGAGGCTACCGATCAACTACTAGAAAACTCTTCGTTGAAAAGAAGTTATCGTTTTTACCTATACATTTATAACATGGATAACGCAACACAAACCAGTCACAGCGCTTAAGAACAATAATTTCAACAAATTGTTACATTTGTCAACAACGAAAATTTCATGAGATATCGATAATCTAGTAAATTTTATTTTTATTTTTTTTTAATTGACAATGTAAAATTTGTTTGCATTGGAATATAGATCACATTTCCAAATTCCTTATATAAAATAAATGAAACTTTAGTTAAATCTTAAATTTGAGTTTAAAATTAGACGGTTTAATAAAATTCACTAGAAAGTGTTTGCAGAACAACTTTTTTCATCTGGTTTGACACATAAATGCTATAATAAATTGAAAAGTTGCATAACTACAGATTGATGACTTAATGAAAATAAAAATGATAACAAAATTAATTGAATAATCAATCTCATAGTTCAGAGAAAATGACAAAAACGAATCAGTCATACCGGAGAATTGGTGGATCGCAATGGTCCTGACTTGGTACAGGCATTTCAAACGGAATGGTGGGTTAAACCAGGAGTTAAGGAGCTTTTTGGTGTATAGTCCAACCTGAGCCTTTTGAAGAAACAAATATTCTGATAAAATCAAGCTTTGGGATAGCCACTGATGACGCCAGTCCCATGGTTTTATACCAGAATACGGCAGAAACACCGATCAAATGAGCTATATAGATTTTGGATGGGTTTGGATGATTTAGAATATAAATTTATGACAGAGCCTTGCTCGCCAATCATCCTACCCGTGTATCATTTTTCTGATCCTCAGAATTTAGTTACATGTAGTTTCATTTAATAAGATCAATTCTTTGAAACATGTATCTATGTCTGCATAGTCAAACCTATGGCACAGTATTGCTTAATAAAAACTTAGATATATAGCATAGCTTTAACTTAAAGAAGAATTATATTTCAAAGCTTAAAGTGCATTTTATTTATAAAATATAATGAAAGAGCTTTATCAAAGACATACTTATTGATACAAATAAAAATAAGGTCAGTGGCAAATCTAGATTACAGGTATGTTTGTAAAAACAAAATGTGTTGGACCTACAAACTGGGAATTCCTTAACTTCACCAGAAAGTTCATGAGAATCAAGCTTGACGCTGAAACAATACATCAAATTGTAACCACTTTGATGTGGTGATAGAAGAGGAAGTACATGACAAAATGTCAAACTTTGTTTAAAAGTATTTGTAAATAATATCAAACCTCACACAATTAATGAAAGTGAAGAGAAATCTTAGTTTAAAAAATAGAACTCCTAAAAGAATGGAAAGTAATAGTCTTAAAAACATGTCAAGAGGTCCAAATGTTTTGGATCTCTCGGTACAAGACAGTGAAATGCTTACAGTGGATAAAACTGAAGATAGCAAGGGTGACAATCTTACCCTAATAGACTTAAGAAACACTTCATTGAAGTTGAATTTTAGAATGATAGATAACAATCCTGAGAATGCAAAAAATTGTGATGTAGAAAGCATTAGAGGTATTAATCTTAAACAATAGACATCACGTCGCTGTTGTGAACTGTTCATTCACAATTAAAGGTTTAATGTTGAATATGTATATTATTGTGTTTTTGATATTGTTTCATTGCATATTCTATTATAAGTTTTAATGCTGGATGTATATAATATTTTGATATTGTTTTTGCAACATATTTTGAGTTTAATTCGTTAATTATTGCAAATGTTCAAGCTTGTTCTAGATTTGCTATTTTTAACTTCAGGAAAGTTTTATTCTAATTTAATTAGCATCTAGCATTATCTGGAAAGTTAAATGTTACTATTTTTTAGATGATGTGGATGTTTTTGTTACTAAATTTAATTAAGATATTTGTAGACAATTCTGGATATTCTAGAATAGTTTTTCATTATAGTATAAAAGCTCTTGATTTTAGAATTTCAGTCAGATTAAGTTTTAGATTCCTAGAGTTAACGTTTTTCTCCAATGTGGTATTTGCTGTAGCTGTATTATTGTAGTTTGCTCTCCAGAATAAAGTATTCGAAACGGTTCTGTCTTCGAGTTGTGATTTCGCCACATTGTATGGTGCCGGAACCCGGGAGTGAGAATAGCATTTTAAGAAGACAAAACACAGAAACAAGACACAGAACGTTTAAGAAGAGAAAGATACAATTTGAAAGAATTGAAAATACAGCTACAGAAACAGAAAAGAATTCTTATTAGTACAGAGATGTCGACTACTCACCTGAAAAGACTGTGTACAAGGTACACCAATATCGTAGAAAGAGAGGTCACCAAAGGGAAAGACGTCCTTGATAAAACAGATTTAGAAATTGTACAAGACCAAGATCTCACAAGGAAGGTAAAAGAAGTTACTCTGGCATCAAGAAGATTGAAAGAATTTAGCGAAAAGTTAGAAGACACAGTCAGCGATCTATCTATCGCCCTAGAAGAAAAGAATGAAAAGGACGAATTGGCGAAATTTGAAGTTGACAGTGAAAAGGCATTCAGTCTGATAGAAGAGGCAACAATGCAGGTCGCAGAACTGACGCTGCTAGAGGAAATTTTAAAAGAAAGAAAACCAGGGACAACAAATGCAGAGACAACAACTACTAGTGCACAGATGGAACAGTTTATCAACACACGGACACAGATGCAAGAACAGGTGACGTGGTTTCAACAGTTACAGATAGATGCTGAACAGCGACAAAGAGAACAGAGAGATTGTAATGTGAATCTACCCAAGTTGGACCTAGTGAATTATGGCGGCGACAAGCTAAAATGGTCAGAATTCGGGGACTCTTTTGAAACTGCTGTACACAGAAATACGAGACTGTCAAAGATTGACAAGTTTAACTACTTAAAGACAAAGTTGTATGGAGAGGCCAAGACAGCGATATCAGGACTAGCCCTGTCAAATGACAATTACGATGTAGCTGTAGACACTTTGAAGGAAAGATTTGGAGAATCACAGACTATCATCAACAAACATTACATGGGTCTGATCAACGCTTGTACAGCTTCAAACCAGACAACGAGCCTAAGAAAGCTGTACAATGAACTAGAATCTCACCTGAGATGTTTGGAAGCTTTGCACCAGGACACGAACCAAGAAGTTTTCATTTCAATGATAACATCAAAGCTACCTAGAGAAGTGTTGGTACAGCTAGAATTACAGAAAGGCAGCAGAGAAAAATTGACAGTGGTGAAGCTGAGAAAGCTCCTGAACAGCTATGTAACTGCAAGAGAGGCTGCAGAAACACAGTCTAAAGAGCAAAGAAGTGTTGAAGACAGACAGCAGTCATCATATCAGCAAGCGAGAAGATTTCAACATGGTACTTCAATAAGACAGGGGTCATCAGCAGAGGCTTTACTTGCAGCATCGCCATCATCACAGAGAGCTCCAAGAGACAGAAACGCATGCATATGCAGATACTGTGAAGGCAAATACCTCGGTGGCAGTTGTCATATTTGCCTGAAACCAGGACATCAACGAAGACAGTGTAGAATTTAAAGGCTTGCTTTCATTGTAAGCAGATGAAGAACCATCATCGCAGTCTTTGTCCAAAGAAGTTTCCGGTCAGCAGAGAAATGTCGCAACTGGTGAATGAAGGATGGGTTGCGATAAGGCCCTATTTTTGCCCATCTGTAGGCGAAAAATAGAAAGTATTTCATAGCCTGTTACTTTATACCTTATTTTGTAGCAAAATGATTGTACTGTTGTAAAAGACTACTTTTAAATACTTTTGAAACAACACAGCTTGGAAAATCGTGTTCAAAATAGACCCATTTTGAATAAAAATTTCATCTTGATTTTAAGAGAATTTCAAGGTAGGGCTTCAATAAATTGAAATTTTGTGCTCATATACTTGAGGCAGTGTTTACAATTCTATAAATTGTTCATAATATATATACATCACTTTATAGAACAATTTTGAATTTGAAATTACCGCTAATCCCAAGAAAAACGAAGAAAACGGATAGATTTCGTATATTTTTAAATTACTGACAACAAGTTCAAAAATTATAGTCTTTTTAAATTTGCAGTATGTCTTGCACGCGGAACCAGCTTGAAACTTTCACAAAAGATGTTTTTTAATAAAACAAGTTTTTGAATAAAATATGGACCTGGTTCCGCGTGCAAGGCTATACTTCCGGGAAGGATATATATCACTCATTTGCACCACTTTCCTATAGGCACAATGTTAAAATCATTTGCGCTGGTTCATTTCTAGCACCATTTACTAAAAAAAAAAGCTTTTAGACTACAGATGTATATTTTCAAAAATTTGAAATATTAACCTTTCCAACAACAAATTTTGTGATATAGTTTACTTAATTTTATTTTTGACTTTCGCGGTGGGCTGAAAAGGGGTCTTATCGCAACCCATCCTTTGAAGACGGACGGCCTGATGAAATTGTAGCAGAGAAAAAAATTGCTGTCATCTGGAGATATCGTCCTCATGCAGACAGCACATTGCATGGTAACATATACTGGTAGAAAAGAAACAGCGATGATTAGATTGCTCATGGACTCAGGTTCACAGCACACTTATGTAACAGAGAGTCTGGCAAAGAAGCTGAAGCTACAAAGGAAGACAACAGATGAAGTCAACGTAGCGACGTTTGGAGCACAGAAGTCCAGAATCATAAGAACACCAAGAGTAACGTTAAATCTGAAGTTGAAGGACGACAGTTTCATGACAATTGATGCTAATGTGGTGCCAAAGATCACCAGTCCCATGCAGCGAAGACCAATAAAGAATGATACAAGACAAAACGTTAAGTTCCTGTTGAAAGAAGTACATTTAGCTGATACCCTGCCCAAAGAAGTAGAGACTTCGACCATTGATATTTTGTTGGGGAATGACTACTATTTGGACATACTACAGCCGAACAAGATGGAAGTAGAGAGGGGATTATACCTACTGAGTTCAAAATTTGGATGGATCTTGGCTGGGCGATCACAGCAAGACAGTGGTACAAATCAGAGGCAAATAAGCGAATCTTTGACTGCCATGGAGTTATTTCTACATACAACAGTTGACAGCTCAGTTCCAACCTTTCCACCCATATAAGATTTCTGGAATACAAAAGACAACAAAGTTCCAGACAATAAATTTTGCTACGCCTGACGCGCGTTTCGTCTATTCAAGACTCATCAGAGGCGCTCTACCAAAAATATTGAAAATGCCAAACACTGTATGAATATGAAGAGCATAGAACAGTATAACAAAAACTACCAAACTGGGGAACCAAATTATTACTAAAACATTCAACCTATGTCTGGGGTAGGAAGAACCTTAGGGTTTAGACAATTTTGAAAATTTGACGGATAATTAAAAGCTTTGATGTATTCTCCAACTCAAAAGTGTTGGTGCCGGAGCGGGCTAACCTCGGGGAATTCAAACTCCACCAGCAGTGCTA
Source organism: Arcuatula senhousia (assembly GCA_963971305.1). Taxonomy (NCBI): domain Eukaryota; kingdom Metazoa; phylum Mollusca; class Bivalvia; order Mytilida; family Mytilidae; genus Arcuatula; species Arcuatula senhousia. The sequence goes on from OZ020313.1 coordinate 9,712,626, forward strand.
TAGGTATCAAAGACTCACCCTTCACTTTAGATGACGAACGCGTACATCAGAACTTCAAAGAGACTTTGAGATTTGAAGATGGACGTTACCAAGTATCTTGGCCATGGAAAGACAAAGTTTCAAATCTTCCTGCGAATAGAGAACTTGCCTATGGAAGACTTAAGTCATTGGTTAATAGACTGAAAAAGACACCTGAATTGTTACAGAAGTATGACGAGACAATCAAAGATCAGCTAGAGAAGGGAATAATAGAGAAAGCAACAAACACTTATGGTTCAGAAAAAGATAAGGGAGTTAAACACTATATACCACACCATGCTGTAGTGGACCCAACAAAGGCAACGACAAAGGTACGGATAGTGTACGATGCATCAGCGAAAACAAGACAAGGTGACCAGAGCCTGAATGAATGTATGCACAGAGGGCCAGTCCTACTGCAAGATCTATGCAGACTTCTCCTGAGATTCAGACTGAACAGAATAGCAGTAGTAGCAGATATAGAGAAAGCTATTTTGCAAGTAAGCCTACATCAGAAAGACCGAGATGCTACGAGATTCTTTTGGTTAAAAAATATACAGCAGAGCAACATTGATGACAACATACAAGTTTACAGATTCACAAGAGTACCGTTTGGAGTAATATCAAGTCCCTTTTTGCTGGCAGGAACTATAGATCACCACCTCGGTAAATATGGGACACCAACAGCAGAGAAGATAAGAAGAAATGTATATGTAGATAATGTCATCACTGGAGTAGAAACAGTAACAGAGGCAGAATCTCTATACAGAAACGCCAAGATGTTCAACGACATGTCCATGAATCTACGGGAATGGGCTTCTAACTCCACAGAATTTACAGAGCGTATCCCGGTTGAAGATAAAGCTAATGGAGCCAGAATGAAAGTTTTGGGACTAACGTGGAACATGATAGAAGATGTATTGTCAGTCAACAAGATGAAAACAACATATGGGATCCTTCCAGTTACGAAGAGAGAAGTACTACAGACAGTAGCATCCATATATGACCCGCTCGGATACTTCACACCAGTAGTATTAAGAGCCAAATTGTTTCTACAGATGTTATGGGATAAAAGACTGGACTGGGATGATCAACTTGAGAAAGAAGATGCAGAGGTTTGGAATGGAATATGTACAGACCTTGAGATGATACCAGAGCACCAGATACCAAGATGTATTATAGTTCAAGGTAAAGTTACAAGGAGATTACTTTGCTTTTGTGACGCTTCAGCCAAGGCATATGCATGTTGCATATATTTGCACCAGGCAGATGAGAACAACAGCAGATCAGATCTCATCTTTTCAAAGACAAGACTTGCTCCAAGAAAGAAGATCAGCCTTCCAAGACTTGAATTGATGGCAGTCCTGATTGGTGTTCGCTGCATCAAGTTTGTGGTGAAAGAGCTGGACATAGTTATTACAGAAAAGATGCTGTGGACAGATTCACAATGTGTCCTGCATTGGATAAAGACCAGAAAACCTCTGACGACATTCGTAGAAAACAGGCTGAATGAAATCAGAGAACAGAACATCATTTTCAATTACATATGCACTAAAGAGAACCCAGCAGACGTAGCCAGGAGAGGAACAACAGTACCAATCCTTAGGAATGGTGAACTGTGGTGGAAAGGACCAGAATGGTTGACTAAGAAGATAACAGAGTGGCCAAAGACAGAAATAAGTGGTTTGACAGAAAAAGACAAAACATCAAGTACAGTCTGAGTACAAAAAAACTAAGTCATCAGTGGAAGCAAATTTACTGAGTGGGGAGAGTCCTAACGGAAAGAACAGATTAGAAGAAACTGACTACAGATACCTGTATGATGCTTGCTACAAGAAGTATTCAACATTCACCCGACTAATAAGAGTAACAGCATGGATGATGAGATTCATCATGAGACTAAAGAAAAGGAAAATTTCTGGGCCATTGACAGCAGCAGAACTGGAGTTAGCAAAATTGAAGTGGATTAAAGTTCTACAAGATGTCTGCTTTGCAGAGATTAAACAAGCCATGACGGAAGGAAAAAAAATAACCTGGTAAATCAACTAGGACTCACTATGGATGAGGATGGAATAATAAGATGTACTGGAAGACTTTCGTTAGCAGAACTATCAGAAGGAGCAAGACGACTAATTCTATTGCCAAAACGAAATCCAGTGACAACCCTGATCATTGAAGAGAAACATAAAAGATTGTTCCATGCTGGAGTTTCACAGACTTTATCAGCAGTTCGACAAGACTACTGGATACCCCAAGGACGATCTGAAGTCAGAAGAGTTACCAGTTCCTGTACTACATGCAGGCGATATCACTATGAACCAAAAAAATGACTGACATTACCATATACAGTTCATATTTGATTTTTAGAATCTGATAATGACTGTAAATTTACTGTTAATGATCTATCTTTTTCTGTTCCGGACTGATACAGGTCTTTCCAGTAAATTACAATATTGGTCTTTCTACTGTTTTTCTTTGTTTTGAACTTAATCAGTAAATATCAGTCAAATACAGTTACTTTGTGTCACTGTCTTGGTCTTTTATTCACTGTATCAGATCATTTCAGAACTTTTTAATAATTACCTTGATTTAAAATGACTGATGCCGACTGCATCCGTTCACATCAGTGAACATTATATTTTACCTTGATTTAGAATGACTGATACAGACTGCATCTGTTCATATCTGTCAAAATCCGATTTTCCTTGATTTAAAATGGGTGATACTGACCGTGTCATTCCCTTTCAGTGAGTACTGGATTTACCTTGATTTAAAATCACTGATGCTGACTGTGTCATTCCCTTTCAGTGAATACTGGATTTAATTTCATTTACAATGACTGATACTGACTGCATCTATTCATGAAATGAATCCTAATTGGGTCAAAATAGACTGATGAAAAGGTTCCTTTTCAAGTTCTTATTAAAAAGAAGTTACACCATTTTACTGTTTCAGGTACATGAAGGTCAAAAATGGAATTGTTTCCTTAATAGTCTCGCCCTAAAATGTGTGTACATGTAACCTTCGAAATTATTACTTAAAAATTACAATTACAACTCCTTTACACTGTAACAACCCACCCACCCCCTTTCTCAAATTAAAATGTCCGTCACTAAACCCAATCTATATAATTAAAGTAACCATATCTAGACAAATTGTAAGGTCAATAAAAACTGCTGTGAATTAAATGATGGCTATATATCCTAATGAGTTATCAATCTTTATTGTGAACTTCATATATATTACCTAATACCTGCACGTCTGTCTTGGTAGCCAAACGTGTACCTGAGACAGTTAACACTCAAGGGATTTCACAATTTGAGAAAATCACCAATTTAGACATTTTAAGCGAAAAATAAACTAGTTATAAAAATTATAAAGTCTTTAAAAGCATGTACGAACCTTATCTATTCGTTACGTTTTGTCAAAAATGTCATTTTTATACTATAAGAACCGCCCTCCCCCAAAGTTATAAGAAAAGATATAAAAATCCCATGGGAAAAAAATCCCATGGGAGAAATAAAAATCCCATGGGAGAAAAAAAATCCCATGGGAGAAATAAATCCCATGGGACATAAAATAAATCCCATGGGATTTGTTAAAAATCCCATGGGATATTGCATAATCCCATGGGATTTAAGTGAATCCCATGGGATAAAAAAATCCCATGTACTTTTGACTCCTTATAACTTTAAGTAGTAAAAAGAAAAAGATTTTAAGAAATCCCATGTAAAGACGAACACAGCGGTTACTCATATGACCTAATTCAAAAAATTTGAAGCGGCGCAAGATTTGCAAATCAGTGTTTTGCAAATTTAATTTGTCTTGTGTTTAGTCTGAAAACCTTTTTTTTTACAGATTACATCTGCATGTACACGATGTAAGCATGCTAGTTTAATATCAATTATCACAATTTATTTTCTTTCCATACAAGAAAAGCCGCCGATCCAGGGCAAGGCGTACCAGGCATACGACCCCTTCCCTGTCACCCAAGACTAAAAAAAAAGGTTTATTGTTCAAAATGCCGGAAAAAAAACTTTAACAATATTCAAGAAACAATTTTTAGCAACCCATAGACTAAAATCCTGGATCCACTCCTGCAAGAATCCATGATATTAGAGGTAATAACTCGATTTTTTAAACGTTTTTTACAGAAACAGACGGTATGTCTTTCCGCCAAGTATACTCCTGGAGAGGGTGGGGCTTCCGCGAAAAAAAATATCCGGGAGGACATGCGATCATACATGTAGCTTCCACTGATTAATCATTTCCCCCCCGAGAGAAAATATGTTCCATTTTTTATTCACCTACGAAAACTGATAATGAATGTTGTGTTAAAAAAGTGTTTATTATGTTGAACTAAAACGCAGCATTAGATTTTGTAGTATTTATAACAATGGAAATTAAAGACAACATACGGCACCTCGGGCATTTAATAAATGACATGTTGGATTTTTTTAGGCTGTTTCAGAGGGTAAAGAGTTGCTTAAAATGATCATGTTCTCAACAACCCGCGGTATAACTGTCTGTGCTTAATTGCTGGCAAACTGATGATATTTAAGAATAAAACGACCGTTGTATGATTTTGAAAAGATAAGAAAAATAGACACACAATATACTAGACTTAGACTGCTGTCTACCACTTCCATTTATTGTCGTTTTCTTTCAAGTAATGCTCAGGTAAATAAAATGGACTATTGTTATGTTTGGTGAGTTTAGCATCATTCAAACAATCCATTTATTTTGCTAAAGTTCATCTGACCTCTCCAGCTGATTTTTAGTTATAGAATGTGTATTGCAGAACAAAGAGCCGGCCTTGTGTCAGTTTCATAAATGAGTATGAAAAATGTAAGGTGTCAATGAGTTTTTACTATTGCAAAAAAACTTTTATTTATTAATTTATAAAAAAAAACATATTCTTTGCAAGTAATACCTATAAACATTGTGAGAAAACTTCTTAAAGTTTTATAATTTCATAATGCGTTTTAGAAGAATTAGAAGATAAAAAATACTAAGGGAGACAATTAAAAAAATTACGACACGATTTATATGCAACAGGTTTCAAAAGCATTAATCATAGATAACGAAATGGATTTTTTGTCCGGTTCTTTTTTTATCTTTCATTATTTCATTACAGCTTATTCTCATTTAAATCAATCTATAGACTTGCATATAACATGTATTAAAGATATAATTATATCTTATACATGTTATACAGGGGTCTATGTCTAAATATAAAGTTACAAATATTCACTCATTTTTCACAACATCAAAACCTGGGGGCTAGTATGATATTGAAAATATTATTTAAAAGACAAATCCAGACTGAATATTTAAATGTGCGCGTGTACTGATCGTTTTTGGGTTTTTTTTTCATGTTAGCATAAATGATCTATTGTCTTTTATGATCTTCTATGTCCCTTAAAGACTGTCACCAAGACTACATTATAACTTTGTATTCTTTAAGCGTAAAAACGTGTGTCTGTTGTAGGTTCCGCAGATAACTATAACACTACATGCAAGTTCATTTATAGCTACATTTTTGTAGCTAAAGTTCATTGTGAACTTAAATACAATCCATTTTTTACTTTATTTCCCATTACCGAAATTTAAAAAAGAAAAAGACCTGCATGGGTATCCGTATAAAAAAATATGTACAGATGTATTGTTTTATATCTATCAAAACAATAAGATTCACGTTTGCTTTTACATAATCAGGTCAGCGGTCTGGGAAATGCAATCTAAAAAGCGAATGAGAGTTTACTTAGAAGAGGCAGTAAAAGCTGTTTTTTTCCTTGAAACTTGGCACACAGATTATGTCTACTCGAATCTTTTCTTACTGAATTTACTTTTGATTTTTGCTGAATATTTTCGATAGTGGATATTTCAAATACCGTTGCTATATGTAGGTTGTATCGACGATCGAGTTGTATCGCGAAACTTGTCGGTGTTTTGTTTAATTGTTTGATGTCTTCCAATGCAGATTTTAAATGCCTTTTATTTATGGAATTTGTGCCGATTATCTTACATTGATCATATTTTATTCATAATAAGCTCTATGATTATCGTAACAAAAGAAAAAAAAAGATGCATAATCTTTCCCTATCAAGACAACCAGAGGGGTTCACGAGAGATGAACAAAATTTATCTACAGAGTTCACAAAAGTTGGTTTTGTAATGGCATTTAAATGAAATATGCTTGGCCCGGTCAAGACAAAATTACACAAGTTTACTGCGGCGTGGTTTTCTGAAGAAAAGCTAAAGAAAAACCAATACCAAAGTGAATTCGAATTTCATAATTCCAAAAGCTAAACCCAACAAATTTGGATTCAACAGACAAATAGTTTGTTAACACACAAACCAGTTAAGCTGCAACCATGCCAGCAAGATAAGTGTCCTTGAAAATATATTCGCCCCTTTTCAACAAAACGTCGGGACATTGTGGTTCATAAAGAAAATAGAATAAAGTGCGAAACCTACAAATTCATTAAAGAATGGAGATATGTAAAAGAATCATTGATATTTTTTTCTAGTTTTTTTCTTCTTCGTATTTGTAAATTTAAGTCTTAATTCAAATATAGAGGTTTCGTAATGATAAAATTCAAAAACAATTCATAAGAGGGAAATACTTATTTCCTTGAATTCTTGTTACTCTTTAAAAGTACAATATGTAACCAATAATTTTGTATGCCCCATATACGAGAGTTGGGGAGCATTTAGTGTTCGTGTCTGTTCTTCCGTCTGTCCGTCCGTCCGTTCGTTCGTTCGTTTTTCTTTCTTTCATTTGTTCGTCCGTCCGTCCGTCCGTCCGTTTGTTCTTTTGTTCGTCCGTCCGTCTTAAATTTTGCGAGATGGGGCACTATATCTTTTGGACACATTCTTGTTTATTGTCGAAAAACATATAAAATAAAAATAATTGTTATCAAAAATAAAGAAATAAAACAAATAATAAATAATAAATACACACTGAATGGTCTCTGTAATGTATTAATAGATTAGCCTATGAATGCAAGTGGGCGGAGCGATAGTTCACGTGCTGTCTGCATGCTCTGTGTTCTTGATGTCCATGTAACTATGTAGATTATGAGTTTAGTAAAAGATGTTGTAAAACCAATATGTCGTATTTTATACACAAGTTTCTAGCCATTACATTGGCGACGAAGATGGTGATTGCTTTTATAAAACTGGATTAAATTCCGTATAAACATTTTTAGTGAAAAGGATTAAATTCCGATATTGCTAATTAGTGATTAAATTCGTAATGGCAGGAAATCTAGACCTCCGTGCACCGGGACCTTTTAAAGTTCTCGGAGAACATACAAACTTATCCAAAACGTGGGAACAATATTTAAAGAGATTCGAATATTATCTCAGAGCTACTGGAATAAGTAAAGATGATCAAAAACGTGCATTACTACTTCATATTTCGGGGGAAGAAGTTCAAGACATTGTAGACACATTAAATGACACTGGAACTCGTTACGATGAACTGAAAGCGTCACTTACAACGTATTTCAATCCAAAGAAGCACATTTCGTACGAAAGACATGTATTCCGTAAAGCAGAACAACGCGAAGATGAAATCATTGACAATTTCATAGTTAGACTTTCGAAGCTTGCAGTTTCTTGCGAGTACGCATCCGACCAAAGGGAGGACATGATCCGAGATCAAGTGGTTGACGGATGCAAATCGACCGACCTCAGAAGGAAGTTTCTAGCCACAGAAAACCTGACATTTGACAAAGTTCGTAAAATTGCAAGAACGTTTGAACTTGCAACGTCTCACGCCGAGAAAATGGAAAATGGAACAAGCGCGCCGACCGATGCAAAGGAAGAAGAAGTCAACAAGCTTCAGAGAAAGAAGAGAACTCAATTCAAACCGCGAGGAGCACCAAAAGCGTTCAGCAAACCGTTCACGTCGCACAACCGGCAAAGTGCCACCGCTAAGTGTTACAGGTGTGGAGATATTGGTCATTATGGAAGAGACTGTAGGAAAACGCAAGATGAGAAATGTAGGAAGTGCGGAAAACCCGGACATTTCGCAAGAGTGTGCAAAACCAAGCAGTTCGGTAGGGTAAATACTATTAATCAATCAAGGGAAAGCGAAAGCGATTCAGAGGAAATTTTTTCAGTTATTGGAAAGGCGGATGACAATGCATGTATGCTTTTGCAAATAGAAGGTCAGTCAATTAATGTTTTAATAGACTCGGGCTCAACAGTAAACGCTATAGACAAGAAAACTTTCCACAAAGTAAAATCATCTAAAACCACCCTTGAGAAAACGAATGCAAAGATATACCCCTACGGCGGTGACATTCCAATACCTCTTATCGGCAAATCAAAATTGAGTGTAAAAGTTAACAACGAACAATGACGAATCACGTGACAAAGAGTTTCAGATTATCAAGGGAAATGGTAAACCGTTGCTAGGGAGAAGGTCAGCAACAGAGCTAGGCTTACTACACATAGGTTCTATCAATAGCGTAGAAAGGTCAACGACCGAGGAAATAATCGGGTCATATCATGACAGATTTGAAGGCTTAGGGAAATTGAAGGATTATAAATTAGAGCTTCATATCGATGAATCCGTTCAGCCCGTTGCGCAAATTGCACGAAAGATACCATTCAAAATGAAAAAGCAACTAGAACAAAAATTAAAAGAGTTAGAAGAGTCAGATGTTATTGAGAAAGTTCAGGGTCCAACTCCGTGGGTATCTCCGTTACTTGTTGTCCCAAAAGCCAATTCTGATATAAGAGTATGCGTAGATATGAGAAGAGCAAATCAGGCTATTCAGAGAGAACGATTCCCTATGCCAAACATTGAAGACATATTGCAACAAATGAATGGGGCGTCCTTGTTTTCAAGACTCGATTTGAAGCAATCGTTTCATCAAATTGAACTAGATGAGTCGTCCCGATACATAACAACGTTCGTGTGTCACAAAGGACTGTATAGGTACAAAAGGTTGATGTTTGGAATTAATGCAGCACCCGAAATCCACCAGCGTATAATACAGCAAATTTTGCAAGATATTCCAAATTGCAAAAACAACGCCGATGATATCATCATATTTGCAAAATCACAAGAAGAGCATGATCAGACTCTCAAAGCAGTCATGCAAAGGTTAAGAGAGAAAAACCTGACACTTAACGAAAGCAAATGTGAATTCAACAAAACTAGTTTAAGATTTCTAGGACACAATCTGTCAAAAGATGGCGTCAGACCAGACCCGGCCAAAATCGAAGCCCTTAACAGTTTTGTTACTCCAAAGAACCCAACTGAAGTTAAAAGTTTTCTAGGCTTAGTTAACTTTTGCGCGAAATATATTCGTGATTTCGCAACACTTTCCGAGCCGTTGAGAAAGTTAACCAGGAAAGACGTAAAATGGGAATGGAACGAATCCCAGGAAACCGCGTTCGAGAAGCTTAAGCAAAGTCTGAAAAGTGCCGACGTAATGAGCTACTACAACCAAGACGCGGAAACAAGTTTAATCGTCGACGGAAGTCCGTTTGGAGTTGGTGCAATTCTAAACCAAAAACAACCCGATGGAAATGACAAACCAGTCGCATACGCAAGTAGAACATTGTCAGATGTCGAACGACGATATTCGCAAACTGAGCGCGAAGCGTTGAGTGTATACTGGGCAATAAAGAAATTCGGTATGTACTTGTACGGCATGAACTTTACCGTCTACACAGACCACAAACCGCTTGAAAGGATATTCACAGCTGTACACGAGGCACCGGCAAGAATTCAAAAGTGGGTACTAGATCTTCAACCACACAACTTCAAAGTGACGTATTTACCTGGCCATTTAAATGCCGCTGACATAAATTATCTCGTTCACCAACTACCGAGACAAGTAGCAACAACAATGAAACAGAAGACTTCGTGTGTTACGTTGCGCAAAACGCGATACCGAAAGCAATGACAATTGACGAAATTAAAGCCGAATCTGAAAATGACAGAAAGCTAGGCAAAGTTAGGCAATGTATCGAAAACAACAGATGGGAAAAACGAGGTGATGTACATCCTTATTACACCGTACGCAAGGACTTGACAGTTTATGGTTCGTTGATATTAAAAGGAACAGAACTCGTAATACCGCAAAAGCTTAGAGCTCGTACATTGAAATTAGCTCACGAGAGCCATCAAGGCGTTTTCAAAACGAAACAATTAATACGAGAGAAAATTTGGTGGCCGAAACTAGACGAAGATGTAGAGGACACCATACGAACGTGCCAAACTTGTCAATTAATGTCAAACCACCCGCAACCGCCGCCGATTATTCCGACAAAACTTCCTGATAGACCGTGGCAAAAATTAGGAATTGATCTGACCGGTCCGTTCACAAACAACGAATATCTGCTAGTAATTGTTGACTATTATTCGCGCTTTCCAGAAGTTGAAATAATTCGTTCGATCACTAGTGCAACAATAATCAACAAGTTGAGGAAAACATTCGCGGTACATGGAATATGTTCTGAACTTTTATCAGATAATGGAAGTCAATTCGTGTCCGAAGAATTCAAAGAATTCCTAAACGAAATGGGAATTAAGCACACACGCGTAACACCGTATTGGGCAAGAGCCAATGGACTTGTGGAAAATTTCAACAAATCGCTTAAGAAAACCATTCGAGCAGCGCGTGCCGAACAAAAGGACTGGCATACTGAACTTTATACCTTCTTGTTACAGTATCGTTCGACCCCGCATGTAACTACAGGAAAAGCGCCGGCCGAACTTCTATTCAATCGCGCCGTTACAACGAAGATGCCACAGATGTCAACACAGAAAGCATCACAAACTCTCCGTAACCAAGATAGCATCAGAAAGAAAAGAATGAAACAATGTGCAGACAAACGAATGGGACATACTTTTTATAAATTTTATGAAGGACAAAATGCTATAGTTATGAGGAATGATGAAAATAAAATGTCCAGCCGATACCATGACAAACTTTATAAAGTTATTCGTCAAAAGGGAACAAGTGTCAAACTAAGAGCACCTAATGGACAGACAATTTATCGTAATGTTTCACATGTGCGACCTTACTTTGGAATGTACACAAACACACGTGTTGATCGCCGTCAAAACAACGCTAGACCGACCTCCAGAGAGATTTAATGACTTTGTAAGATAATTTTAGTCGCGACCGTTACACGTGAAGGTCATCTACAGTGCAAAGATCAGTGACTCATTCATGTCTTGTTGTAAGAGAGAGAGAGAATAAATGGCAGTTTTATGACTTTATATTTTCACATGCAAAGATGTTAAGTTTCACTTTACTATTAATTTGAATTTTAAATAATTTGATAATTTCACATTTATGGACTTTTAAAAGTTAAATAAGATTTTATGTTTATAAAGTTTATAAAGTTAAATTTAATTGATAATGCTGTTTTGAATTTCATTCATGAAAGTTTCTATCTAAAACAAAGGAGGGATGTAATGTATTAATAGATTAGCCTATGAATGCAAGTGGGCGGAGCGATAGTCTGCATGCTCTGTGTTCTTGATGTCCATGTAACTATGTAGATTATGAGTTTAGTAATAGATGTTGTAAAACCAATATGTCGTATTTTATACACAAGTTTCTAGCCATTACAGTCTCTATTGCCGGTTCTGCATTCAAATATTCAAAGCAAATAATATCCTGATGGTGACTTTCCTAAAGTAATTAAATCTTATTAATACCCCCTTCACATATACGAGATTTCCTTACGAGTTCTTACGAGTTTTCAACTCTTTATCGATCGCAAAGACTCGTAAATCACTCTTTGTTACTCGTAAACAGGTCTTTCTAGCTCGTGTGCAATCGTAAGAACTCGTGAAAGTTTTACGAGGATTTTTGACATGTCAAAAATCCTCGTAAGACTTTTACGAGTTGAAAAAACAACAATGTCATAATTTAACTCGTAAACACATCGCAAATAACTCGTAAAGCGCTCGTAGAGATCGTAAAGGACTCGCCTTTATTCGTAACTTACTCGGGAAGACCTCGCAAAGGAATTCTTTTACGAGTGGTTTGCGAGTTAGTTACGATATCATCTCCAATATCGCATTTCACTCGTAAAATCGTCGTAAAGGCACCGTAACATGCTCGTTAACACTTCGATAATAAAATTCGTATCGTCTCTGGACGGGAGTGCGAAAAATTTCCGCACAACTGACGAAATCGTGACAACTCGGAAATAGATCGTAAAAGGTTGGTAGAAAATCTCGCAAGAACTCGTAACACTATAAATTTTGATAATCGTAACAACTCGTAAGAGAATATCGTATATGTGAAGGGGGTATAATAAACACAAAAATGAATACAAGTAGGGTATCAACTGATTGAGCGATTGCAATTTGCGCTTGTAAAATATTTGTTTATTGTAGCCCCCTGAAGCCGGAATATGTACATGATGTATACATGTACCGATGAGATACATCCCAGCAGGCAAAATTGGTCGTTTTTACGTTGAAAAGACGTCTTTTTGAGACGTCAGGAAGACGTCTTTTTCTGGTTGAATTTGATATAAGGAAAGACGTCTTTTTGAGACGTCTTTTCAACGTCTTTTTTGAGACGTCTTTCCAACGTCTTTTTTAGACGTCTTTTCAACGTCTTTTTTGTGACGTCTTTTCAACGTACCTTTTTAGACGTCTTTTCAACGTCTTTTTTAGACGGCTATTCAACCTCTTTTTCATTCTGTACAATGTCTTTTTTCATGTGTGTTTTGTTTTGTTTTTTAAATGTGTTTACAATCTTTTTGATAAGTTTGTATTACATCGAGCAGTAAAATTGGTTTTTTGAGTGGTGAATTATCTTAATTATATGATTACTTTTACATGATTCAACATTTCAAATTGTAATTTTAAAATTGAAAAAAAGGAAAATAAAACAATAACAATTATACATTTTTATATGAGAAAATTCTACACACAGATAGGAATTCAAAATGCAGTCAGTAGTCCAAGTTTTGTTTTGTAACACTAATTCACTAGTAGTCAAATATAAAATCCAATTAATGTTCTTGTAATTTTGATCCCATTTCAGTTGTCAATTCACATTCCATCAATGTTGTTTGTTTGTTCTGTTCTTCAATTTTTCCTGATTCTGCAATAAAAACAAAGTCAGGGATTGAACAATATAGCAGAATAATTTCTTTTGATATGGATAAGCACAGTTGATGCTGAAGCTAAAAAAAAACTCTTTACATGTAATAGTACTCAGAATTAACTATTATTACAATGGCAAAAGATTATCCTTTATTTTGACAATTTATAGTCGATCTTTTCTAACATACAATTATTAATTTTTATCACACATTTATTATCTATAGTCAAAAATTATTTTTATGAATATGCAAAACTCTACCTTTTTCATGTTTTCAATTCCAATTAACAAGCTAGTGGCATCCACAATTCACATTAATTGCACAGATGTGATATGTCTATCTGGAAAAAAAAAACATGCACAAGCTGTATAAAAACATTTGATAAATATATGAAAGTTGTGCCTTCTTATCTACAACAATATAAATACTTGTAAAATTAGTGTGCAATCAAACTACCTTGAGATAACTGATAAAGATAAAATGTTCTAAGAATAGACATTTTTATCGTAATTAGTTTGGTTGTGTGGCGTGATGCAGGAATAGAATCGTGTGTCTCTATTTTGTCTCACAAACTCATATGTTTAAAACAATGTAGTGTTACAAATACAATCAATATAAATTTATCAATATATTCTGAGATTGTGCTGTAGCTTTACCACTGTGAGCTATACAAACACATGATGCGTACATGTTCATTTTCTTTACGTTTTTGCAAAGATGTTTTGTCAACTGAAACATAATATTTCCTATACATTCTACTTATTTTATACTATCAATAATCTAAAAATCAAACATAAATTTAATTTGCCCACTTATTATGACATATATTTTTTAAGAATAATAGTTTCTTACCGAAATGGTTTATGAATCCTTGTCAGCAGTCAGCAGTCGAAATCCTCACACATTCAAATTTTCAAACTCTTGTAGTAATTTGTTGTGCGCATGCCTATCTTTCGAAAAACGCGTTAGAATGACGATAATCATGATATATTAAATAATTCTTTTATTTACACATGATACATGTAAATCAAAATTAAAAGTAACTACTATTATTGTTATGTTGTTGCTAATATGTAATAGATTTTCAATAAGGTTTTATATCATGGATATTAGGAGGAATAGTCCCCCCTTTTCACGTCGTGCTTATTTGTTGCACAATTATGAAATTATGTGTATATATATACTAGTATAGGTATTTTCATCACATATTATATTGTCGATTTTCACTTAAACAGTGTTTAAGAAAAACGACGAATTGAGTTAATTGTAATCATGCAGTATGTTCCGATTTTGGTCTAGAAACAGACGTATTAAAGACGTCCAAAAAGAGAAGTTGAATTTTAGCTACAGATAAGACGTTACATTTATGTTGTAGTTGCGACGAAACCAGAAAAAGACGTCACAAAGACGTCTTTTTACGACGTCTTTTTCACGTCTGTGAAAAGACGTCCTTTTTAGGTCGATATTTGGTTGAATGACGTCGCGACCAAAATTCAACCAAAAAAAGACGTCAGGGTGACGTCTTTTGCCTGCTGGGATATGCATATGCATGTAACCGATTTATAAAGGAACTTTAACTTTGACGAAATTTCTTACAAGGTAGGCACATGTTCAATGTACATATATAAATTTGTGTAGCACATCTTATCTATAAACTATACAAATGAATAATAAACTGCAGAAATTTAAGAAAAGGAGGGGTCAACATAAAATCGATTATGGACGCCGGAAGTTTTAAGACCAATTTTACCGAAAATCAACACAAAAAGTTTGGGTTCTGATCCTAGGAAAACCGATTTCCCCTCCGATTTCCCACTGAAGCAGAATTGTGAAAATGTCGGCCATAGGGATTTCACTTCTCAGGAGATAAGAGATGAAACAACCAACAATTGGTTTCCACTCAAGTTTATTTTAAGATGGAATTCCAAACATTATACATGAAATAATTTTGTCGCACTACGGAAGGAATCATATTATGCTACTAGCAAATATTAAATGTTCAACTGATAAAACAAAGTTTTATTCAAAAGCGTTGTTTTTTTTTTTTCATTTTGAATGGTCGCTGATTTCCAAGGTTGACTTGCATTAACATTTTATAAACTTAAACTGTTCTTTTTTCAATGATAATCATTTTAATAGCCCGGTCGCCAACGTATGTTGTTTGATTGTATGTCGGCCAGTCCGTCTCTCCATTCCCTTTGGTTAAGTTCTTGGTTACGGTACAAATTTCGTATAAAACATGTACATGTCATGCATGTGGAGGTCATTGATTACATTGAAATAGCTGCAAAAAATGTACTTTGGAAATAAAATATATAAATAACACCGTTATTTTCTAAATGAATTATACCTGCTATAATAAAAACATTTCTTTCTACAGATCGCTCAATGGTAAATGCATGTATGGTTTGAATTTGAACTGCTTACCGACTAAGCTTTAAGGTTGAAGATTTTAAACTCCATATCAGATTTATTAACTTAATATTAATATTGAGAGTGTAATAATGTCCATTCAACAATGCAGACAAAGAATGATACAGTCAAGGTCAGTCTTTTTAAATCAAGGTAAAATCCAATGATTACTTACATGAACAGATGCAGTCAGCATCAGTCATTTTAAATCAAGGTTAGTCCAATGATCACTGAAGCGGAATGATACAGTCAGCCTCAGTCATTCTAAATCAAGGTAAAATCGGATTTTGACAGATATGAGCCGATGCAGTCTGTATCAGTCATTCTAAATCAAGGTAAAATCTAATGTTCACTGAAGTGAACAGATGCAGTTGGCATCAGTCATTTTAAATCAAGGTAATTATTTAAAAGTTCTGAAATGATCTGATACAGTGAATAAAAGACCAAGACAGTGACACATAGTAACTGTATTTGACTGATATTTACTGATTAAGTTCAAAACAAAGAAAAACAGCAGAAAGACCAATATTGTAATTTACTGGAAAGACCTGTATCAGTCCGGAACAGAAAAAGATAGATCATTAACAGTAAAGTTACAGTCATTATCAGATTCTAAAAATCAAATATGAACTGTATATGGTAATGTCAGTCATTTTTTTGGTTCATAGTGTATGAAGGAGGGCCATACAAGATGCCGTTGATGCCACCAATACCAAAGAAAAGAGTGAATGAGTCAGCACCTTTCACGATTACAGGTGTAGATTACTTTGGACCCCTCTTCATAAAAATGGAGAACGGAAGCAGAAAAGTGTGGATCTGCCTGTATACCTGTCTAGTAATAAAAGCAGTTCATCTAGAGGTAATGCTGGACATGACAGCGGAACAGTTCTTGCTCGGATTCAGACGATTTGTAGCTCGATTCGGGAAGCCAAGGCAAGTTATTTCTGACAACGGATCACAGTTCAAGCTATCAGGAACTGTGATAGAGCAGCTATGGAATGCAGCAGTGACCGATGATGATGTACAAAGTTATGTTGCCAACGACGGAATCCAGTGGCAGTTTATTGTTGAATTAGCCCCGTGGATGGGTGGGTTTTACGAGCGTTTGGTCGGTGTTGTCAAGAGAGGATTGCGGAAGACGATTGGACGACTTAACTTAAACGTTGAACAACTTAGAACACTCATTACATAGTGTGAAGCAGTCGTGAATTCCAGACCGCTGGTGTATGTTGGTGAGGACCTGAACTCCACAATTACGTTAACACCAATGCATTTCCTGACGTTGAATCCTAAAACTGGAATTCCAGATACCATGGAAGATGACGATGGTGATCCAAACTATTATCCGGAGATCAGCAGTGCAGAAAAACTTTTATCCCTGTGGAAAAAAGGACAAAAAACTTGTGAACGTGTTCTGGAGGATTTGGCGGGACGAATACCTTCTAAGTCTCCGAGAACGTTATGCCACCAAACTCAAAGGTGGTAAAGTGACCAGCAAGATTGATGCCACGATCGGAGATGTTGTGCTTATAAAGGACGATTTACCGCGAGGAAGTTGGAGAATTGGACGTATCACAAAGTTAATCGTAAGTACTGATGGACAAACAAGATCATGTGAAGTGACATTGCCAAATAACCGAACATTGAATAGAGCGTTGAATCTTGTGTTTCCGTTGGAATGTTCAGTAAGTACTGACAATTCGTTAGATGATGAGGAACATTCCAAGAGAAGTGACATTTTGCAAGGTAATCATAAGAAAACGAACATTGTTCCAGAAAGGATTAATACTAGACCGACGCGGAAATCCAAGGAGAAGGCAGAGGAACTATTCAAAGACATTTCCAAGATGTAATCTATCATTGGACTTATTGACTTTTCCTGCCGTCGGGAGTGTTGTGAACTGAAGGTTTAATGTTGAATATGTATATTATTGTGTTTTTGATATTGTTTCATTGCATATTTTATTATAAGTTTTAATGCTGGATGTATATAATATTTTGATATTGTTTTTGCAACATATTTTAAGTTTAATTCATTAATTATTGCAAATGTTCAAGCTTGTTCTAGATTTGCTATTTTTAACTTCAGGAAAGTTCTATTCTAATTTAATTAGCATCTAGCATTATCTGGAAAGTTAAATGTTACTATTTTTAGATGATGTGGATGTTTTTGTTACTAAATTTAATTAAGATATTTGTAGACAATTCTGGATGTTCTAGAATAGTTTTTCATTATAGTATAAAAGCTCTTGATTTTAGAATTTCAGTCAGATTAAGTTTTAGATTCCTAGAGTTAACGTTTTTCTCCAATGTGGTATTTGCTGTAGCTGTATTATTGTAGTTTGCTCTCCAGAATAAAGTATTCGAAACGGTTCTGTCTTCGAGTTGTGATTTCGCCACAGTCGCCACGTTATTATATAGCAAGAAAAGAGAAGTGACGCCAAGATTTATGCAAACTAGTGTGGCCTTTTATCCTTATTATGGATCAGAACAATGAAAAAAACTTCTTTGGAGACAAACTAAGAATTATAAGAGGTGAAGTTGATAGACTAACCATAGAGAAACTGTGCTAGTCTTGTGAAGTTTTCATAACAATATTCACAGATAAAGCAGACTATTTTAAGCTGAAATATGCCGAAAATAATACAGGCAAATTTGATTGCATTTCTCGTTTCCAAAGTGAAATTACTAAACTCGTAGAAAAGTGGGATAAAGAATCCAATCTTTGCAAATGATTATAACAATAAACTGAAAACCCCACCAAAAGAAGAAAAGAACAATTTCTTTGGAAAAAAGGAAAGACAAAGTGAGGGGAGTTCCCTACATGAGCAGAAACAAGTAAAGACTTCGTTATCTTGGATGATGGAGTATTTTTCTTAAACTTGTAAGAATGTTGAAATAAAACAAAATATCAATTTGACTTTATCTTTAGTTATCTCAAAACGTAAGTGTTAAGTTCAGTTTAGAATTTTATCAAACAATCCTTTAGTAATTAGATATCTGTATCAAATTAACAAGAATACTTAAAATATTTTAAAATGTGAAGCTTATCTAATATGTACTCTAGCCAGAAAGAATTGACAAGTTGTAAAGAATGCATTGTCAAGCTTATACTCATCAACTACACTTGATTGGCAGACTGAATTTATTTTTAGAATTAATGCGAATCATATGATTTGAGGTAAACAAAATCAGATCGTGGTTGATCTTCGCCATGGCTAGACGTTTTAAGAAACATGTAAAAGAAAATAAAAAAAAAACGTAATAAGCTTAAAAAACAAAAGACTAAATTCTTAGAGCTAAAACGCATAGAAAAGGTGGGGAAAGCCAAGAAAATTGTGAAGAACTTTTCACAGTACATTCTAAAGGAGGATGAAGTTATCTTTGTTATCAACAGGTGTACAATTTATACCTACACAGAGTACGAAATATTTGAAAAAAATGTCTTATGAAAGACTTTGATGAGCTGGGACGCAAACTGCGGTGTCAATATCTGTTTAGCAAAAATGAGGAATATAATAAACATCCTTTTTATATCAATAGTGGTTTCAACCCTGAATATTCTTGTTGCCACTAAATATGAAATGAGTAAAATTAAGATTGAAAATGCATAATCAAATCTTACAAAGAAAGAAAGAGATACATTAAGTAACCTTAAGAGCAAACAAAAAATATTAATAATATAAGCAGACAAACATTCTACATTATGTGTACTTGATGTGAATAAATACATCAAAGAGGGTCGAAGACAAATAGAAAATGAGATCTATGATGAAGAAATATTTGAATCACACATAGAATATGTTAGCCTTATAGTACAAGAAATCGTCCAAAATTGGGACAAGAAAAAAACAGATAGATGAAACTACTTACAAATATTTGATGCAAGACTTGCATAGCAAAAAAATTAGGAAAGTTTTTTCCTGTTACCAAAAATACATAAAATTCCAGCAGATATATTAGCTGAAATTGAGAATAATCCTAATTCTCACCCAGAATATATATTTCCAGGAAGACCCATCGTATCTTTATGTGGGACTCCTTTGCACAATCTTGGACATCTAATTGATCAAAAAGTTTTACCACTTGTGCAAAATCAATATACATATATTAAAGATATCAAACATTTCATCAGAAAAATAGAAGGTTTAAGATTGAACCAAAATGTCTTATTAGATGTATTTGATGCCAGTAATATGTATACAAATTCTGAAAAGAAAGAAATACTAGAGGCTTTTCAAAGAGGAACTCAAAACATAGACTTGAACAAATATTCTTTCAAAGTATCCCCTATAGATGAGCTTTTACAAGTATTAGATTTTATTCTATCATAAAATGAATTTACATTTAACAATAAAATGCACAGACAGAAAATAGGTATTCCTATTGGAGGCACAGCTTCGCCTGAACTAGCTGACCTTGGAATGTTTGAGGTATTAGAAAATATCTTAGCTCTGTATCCACATCATCACAAAATAGAATTTTGTGCTAGATATCGTGATGATGGTATAATATTTTTAATGGGTCAATGCCAGAGCTTGCAAAAAATTTCGAAATAGCTAATAATACCCATAAACATCTAAAATTTACATTTGAAATATCTGAAGAGCATATAACATTTTTAGATACTAAACTCTACAAAGGGGAGAGATTTGAATCCTCTAAAGTATTAGATATAAGAACATTTATCAAATCAATTGAAACATTTCAGTATCTAGATAAAAATAACTGTCACCCAAAGAGTGTACTTTCTGGGTTCATTAAAGGTGAAATGATCAGGCACATTAGAAACACAAGCGAAAACTATTCACACTTTGAGATTGATCAAGCTTTACAAAGTGTAGTAAATTTAAATTATAATGTATTTTAGCAATTTAAATTAAAAATAACTTAAGTCCAATTTTTATGACATTTCATAATTGTTCTCCAATTTAACGCGCATTTCTTGTAAATTAAGCAATTTACAGGGGGAGTGGTCTACACATTATGTGTAGAATTAACATATAAAAATTCATATCATCACATTTAAGGAGGTACATGCCACATGCATCAATTTTTTTTCTGTCAATGAATTTTCTTTAAAATTTGTTAATGAATGCACTATGACATGCTCTTTGAAAATTCAATTTGAAAAGGGCATGCTTCTGACTTGGTTTTTGATATAAATGACTTCAAAGTCGGGTTGATTTTCATTGAAATGTTAAAGAAAGTTACCAATTGCAAAGGAATATCGTATCTGTATAAAAATTTTGTCAATGAATTTTTGTAATTTTTTTATATTATATAGGGCTTGTAAAATGTATTTAAAAAATTAAAAGAAAATAGGGTACTTCCTATTTCGTTTTTCTGATAAAGAGAAAAGTATACCAAAAAGTGACCCAAAATGGCATATTTTGACACAAATTATCTCCCTTTGCAAAAATGCAGAAAACACCATTTTACTTGGTTTAATGACAATTATTATAAAAATAAAACCAAGATGTACTACAACAAATTATTTTTAATAATTTTCAAATCAAACAAAAAGTTTTATGCATGAAATTAAGAAAATGTTTGAAAATATCTTTAATTTAAATAACCTTGTAAAACCAATTAATACGGTAATTCAAATTAATTTTTGACTGGTCATGTGACCACAGTCATGCACCCCCTTAATAGTATTTTTTTAACTGCTTTATATAAATTTTACAACAATAATGTTTCACACAACGCGTTGTACAGTAAATGCGTATGAGTAAATGCTCTCAACGTTTAGTCCAATTAGATTGTTCCCGAATAGGTAATTAAAAGTAGATTTTTACTAAAATGTATACAGTGCATACATGTCTTATTAATATTTTTTTTTTATTAAAGCACACAGTAAACCGCATTGGTTATAGCTTTACAAAACTTAAAAACATATACATGAATATAAAACAAGCAAAGAACAACATGGATCATAGTGGTATCTAAATTTTACAATGTACAGCTAAAGTATTTATGACAGGTCTCGTTCTCTCAGTTCTAATGACTGTTTAATAAAAGAAGTAACGGTCTTAATTTCTTTAGTCGTAGTTGGATTCGGAATTTTTGTTTGTTTTTCAGTTTTGCTTAGTTTACTAAAATCATAAATGTTATTATAATATTGCAAAAAGACAGTTGGAATATTAGAATTGATTTTATATTTAAGTAAGAAGTGTGACTCATCATCAAGTGTGTTGCATATGGCACACAGTTTTTGATCTCTTGGGATTTTTCTATATCTACCAAGTTCAATCATTAGTTTGTGGTCGCTTAGTCTAAGTTTAGATAAAAGGGTTCTTAATGTTTTATTATGATATGAAAGATAGTATTCCATTTCATTTACATTTTGTTTTAGAGATTTATACAGACAGTTTTTATTATTTTCATTCAAATTATTTAGTTTATTTAATATAATTTCTTTATAAAAAATTTCTGAGTTTTCTTTCACTATTTTTTTATGCTGTTTAACTTCTTTCATTGTTTGACAATTGTTTAAAATGTCAATATCTAATTCGGTTTCTGATATAATATGTTTGGCATATGTATACCAAGAATAGACCCCCTTTTGGTCAAGACTTTTACTCAAATTGAATGCCTCTTTTAAGAGAGGGTTAATGTTCTCAGTATTAAGTCTAAGTAAATACATGATTGATTGAGTCTTAATAAAAGTTTCAATTGGCACTCTACCAAGCTCTTCTCTGACAACTAAATTTGCACATGTTCTTTTTACCCCTAGAGTACTTTTGCAAAATCTCAAATGTACCTTTTCGATAGAGGTTTTATCTACAAAGCTCAAAATATCTATAACAGATTTACTTTTTTCTGCCCTTTGTTTTGCTCTAAAAAGTTTTAAATGGTTGTCCATAAAAGTTATTTCAGAGTTGTACGTTAATATAGGTTTGACTAATGTGTCAAACAAATTACATGCCACCTTAACCGGTACATTACCAAGATCTGCAGTGCATGATTTAATGGAAAATAAAAATTTACTAGCCTTTTTGGACAAGTCAAGGCTACTATTATTAAGATTACCATTGCTACTTAGCATACATCCTAAATATTTAAATTCTTTAACATTTTCAAGGTAGCTCCCTTTGAATTTGACAAAGGGATCATGTAGTTTATTACAATTATTTTGAAAAAATCATAGTTTTAGACTTTTTTACATTTACAGTACATTGCCATTTATCACAATATTCTGACAAATTGTCTAAGCTTTTTTGTAGACCTTCCTTGCTTTTCGATAATATAATCAGATCATCAGCAAATAATAAACTGCCTATTTTTGATTCTAACAATTCTAAAGGGTCACTTCTATCATGATCAAAGATTTTTCCTATATCATTAATGAAAATATTAAACAATGTAGTGCTAATACCATCTCCTTGTCTTACACCTTTGTCGAAAGAGAAAAAAAATGAATGTACATCTTGGTGTTTAAAACTACCCAAAGTATTTTTGAATTGATCTTTTATAATATTATACATATTTTTTCCTATACCAATATTTCCTAACTTGTATAATAATCCATTTCTCCATAATGAATCAAAGGCCTTCTGTAGATCTATGAAGCAAACAAAAATCTTTTGTTTATTTTTATGAAGGTATTTATTAATTAAAGTTTTTAAAATAAATAAACTATCAGAGGTCCTGTGGTTTTCTCTAAATCCAAACTGTGAGGGATTAAATTGATCTTTCATAAAATTTTGAAGCCTTGAATTAAGTAAAGCACCCAATATCTTTGACATGTAATTCATAAGTGATATACCTCTGTAATTATTTAAGTTTGATTTATCACCTGATTTATGAATGGCTATAATAAATGATTCTTCCCATGATTTTGGATAACACCCAGACTTTAAAATTAAGTTAAACAGTTTTGTATATTCTTTTAATGTCACTATTTTACTGTATTTAATAATTTCATTTAATATTTTATCTGGTCCACTGGCCTTGCCTAGCTTAATTTTCTTTAGAATGTTATTTACTTCAGAACAAGTAATAGGACAATCTGTTTCCTCTTCATATGTTAAAAATTCTTCCATATTTATCAAATCTTTTTCAATTTTGTTTTTAAATTCTTTATTGATACTCTTACAGTTGCCTTGGTTTTTAAAGTGATTCTCTAATAAAGTAACATTTTTGAATATTTCTTCACCTACCATCTCATTTGGTTTATTTTTCATGCTATATATTTGCTTAATATGACATTTTTCACATTTTGAATTTAAGTTAACCAAGAAGCTTGTGCCAGTTTTGGAAAGCTGTAAACTACGTGTATATGTCTGTAAAGCACGCAATAGGTGTGCATGATAATAGAATGCACGTCTTCATCTTATCAAATCTTATTGTTGATTTTACTTTGTCCTTCTGGAAATCCTATCTCCACTTGATAAACAAGAGGCAGATTATGCTTTTCGCTAAGGAAACGAGTCATTGAGACTTGGACGAGACTCCGGCTTGTTTGTAATACCTTTTAGATCATCTGTATTGCCAGTTTAATAAATCCTCCTACTCAATATAACACTACGGAATCTACATGTACTGAATGTTTTGCTAAATTGTCTTTCTTTTTGGGCTGTGCATATTGTGCATGTTTACCCATGATAAGTAAATTTGAAATTGAAAAAAAAAATAGTAATGTATTGCTTTTGTTGTACATGTTGTAACATGTACAGACCTTTAAATGAATTTGGTTTTAACTTGAACAATTGGTAATTAAAGAATGTAAAATGTTCTAACTTGTACAAATGGTCATTAAAGACAATATGTTTCCTTTCTAACTGATTAAAATATCAAGAGCGCAGAATACGTCAAAGTCAGCTTTGTATTTAATTATCAATTTTACAATTGACTCGTAAACTTTGGTAAGCCCTTGGATTGATTAATAATAAATATGATAGAAATAAAAAAGATATATCAATGACCATTCAGCTTGAACTGAGTATATATTTTAAGTTGAAACATAACAAGTTTACAAAAATGAATGAAACAAAGCAGAAATTATAATAAGAGATTGTACAGCTTGCGAAGAACAATTCTTCAGCAAACAATACCTCTACTGGGGGAGTAATACAAACTCTTATACAAGTTACAATACCAAAACGGGTATGAAAATGGTTAATTTGGTCATGCTGTATATCAATATTTCAAGGAGTAACATCTCATCAGCAGCATTTGAATCAAAACATTGGAAGATCAAACACCAAAGGTATTGAATGAAAAGAACTAGTACCCAAAGCCAAAATTTTTGAACAGAGAAGCCAAATCCAGCACCGAGGATATTGTTTTAACAATCGGGAATTTCAATAGCAACAAAATATGTTTTTTAAGTTTAATAGTAAATTCGTGTCAGACAAGTCTGACGGAAAATAAAAAAGGCCAAAGTAAGTAGCAGCCACAGGGACTTGCTCCTCTCTTTTATTCTTTTAGAGTCAAAGTGTCATACAACAAAAAAATGGCGCCTTGACTAATGAAATAATGATAAAGTGACGAAAGTCCCCGTTCAGTAGCTCACAACTTTACTGCCGTTGATAGGAAAGTTCTAAAGCATTACAACATGATTAAAGTTGAAGGTTTTGAGAAACTCATTTGGAAAAAAAGGAAGAAGGTACTTAGTGCTGGACTGCACTTCATTTTGCCGAGAAAATCTTTCATTTGATCCAGTATTTTTTTTCTTTTGAGCCATTTTTTAAATGAACTACAGATTTTAATAAGTGTCTATAGGACACTAGGGGTTATCAAGTATAAACCTGAGCAGGACATAATGACAAAAGATTACATGAAAAGGACACACACAGATTGAGTTATCATCAGGTGGCATTGTGAGTGAAGCTGTTGTTGAATGATGTTTTAAACTGTATGCAAAATGTCGGTGAGGAGAAGGAAATTTCTTTTGTAATTGTGAAAGGAAAAAATGTAAGGGAAGATTTAAGTGTCCGAAAAAGATATTGCAACTTAACTTGAAACTTCATTCATTAACTTATTGCAATCATAAGTTGACTGGTCATTATTGCTGATCTGATAAACGTCCTTGAATACACTTGCACATGTATTTGTAAATTAATCAGAATTTTAAGCAAAGTACATCTGTAATTCATAACAAGGCACCAATTAATTCTAAGTTGTCATTTATACGAGTTAGAACAAATTTCTTATGATAAATTTTATTCAGTTATTTTATTTGGGAAAAGAGGTTAATCGAAAAGGGTGCACATGCTACTACAAAAGGCCCGATATTCAGTCATTTTAAAGATCTAATACTGCTGTCTTTTTTGTGTTATAATTCCAGCACTGTTGTTCATCGACCCCGTGCGGAATTATAAAAAAACAGATAACTGCTTGCTTAAGAACCTGCAGGATACCTACACAAATGACGCCAATCTATGGTGTAATAACAATAGGGAAAAGGTCGAGGGTTCTACGGATATTCGTATTTCACTTCACCTTTTGGAGTCCATGAACTGTATTGTACAGGCTGTTGTGATAAGGAGAACTTTACGGACTTTTTCGATAAGCTCAAGCTCATGTTCTTGTAACTCATTATTGAATAATACTGGTTGTATGCAAACCTCCAAACCAAATTTGTGTTGTGTTTCACTTTGCCCTTATTAGAAAAGAAATGTTTTATGTTCGATTGAACATGAGAAATGAACATGATAGACATGATAGAAAATTCATTGATTGAGGTGTTTAAATTCGGGGTCCATATCAAAACAACTTTATTTCAAATATAACATACAAAGGAAAATACCAGTCATTTTACTTTATTATAGTTCATCCGAATGTGGGTCGGACATACAGTTTTACTGTAGTCCGTCCGTACGTCCGTCTATCCGTAAAATTTTGGTAAAGTTTTTGGTGAAGGTTGATATCTTTGGAGGTACGTGGTCGTGGGTCAATAATAATCCATCACCAGATGCATGGCAAAGTAGTGAGTGTGTGTTTGTGCTTTACGCCCTCCCAACTTTACGGCGATGAACATGAAAGGGATGATAAAATGAACATGAAATGATGATCGTAAATGAAATATTGGGTTGGGATGGAAAATAAAGGAGCAGTAAATTTAAAGAACCCATCGAAAAATGGGAGCAGGGGGTAAGGGCGGATGGCGCACTATTTGGCGGTCCACAAAAGGGTCACTCTCAAACATGTGGGCCCAGTATGGTCAGCGGTTAAGGTTTCCGTAAAATAGACCTGACAAGGGCTAACACATTCTGTCACCTAGGGTTCTCACCTTGATTGTTTTGTGCACTGACCCGACGTCAGAATCCCAAGACCCTTAGTCCCCACTTACGAAAAGCTAGGGTCTGTTGTGGGCCTATTCGCCTCCCGAGCCCCAAGAGACCACCACACACTTGAAATTAAGGTCCATATATGTATCCCGGGTATTAACTACTATATAGTACCTATACTGTGTTTTTATTTTGAGATATCCCCTAACTTTAAATACCTAAATCTCGAATCTAAATGATTTTTCTGTCATGTCTATTTGCAGCTGAATGAAATAACTTACTAAATGTAATTATATATTTAAATTCAATAAACGGGACATATCGAGATTTTTTTTTATAAATTCTGATGATATACTAAGCTTGTCGTATCTGATCCAACTATTTCTATTTATTTTTTTTTCAATTACTAAATGATCATGTAAAAATTGTATGTTTAGTAATAGATATGATATTTAATGAATACATCGACTTATATCAAAAACAATCATTGTACTAAAATAATATTTTATACCAGACAAATGTATCGGACTTTAATCAGAATGTATACTTGTAGCATTCGTTCTGGCAGCGCGACGGATGTGCTATAGGAGAGATACTCTTCCGGAGCCCCTTAGGTTATTCTCATTAAAACAAGAGTTGGCGATGTTAATTGATATCCAATGTTTTTGTGCTTTCGTGTTTTATAAGTTGTCTGTTGTTATTCGTGTGGTTGTGTGTTTTTGATGGGTTTGTCTCTGCCCTCTTGGACTTTCCCAATCGGATTCGATTCGGTACCTCTGCTTCTTTAACGCTCTAATAAAATTTTCAATGTAAAGAAGACAGGGCATAAGAATTGAATAATAAAACATTAAAAGGTACAATTTCTTGTCAAGAAGCAAAGGTGTACCAAAGGGGTAATCAGTATCATAAAACCGTGAAAACAAAGACAAAACCGGCAGACAAAAAATCATCACAACAACACAAACCACATAACAACATAAAACACACACACATAACAACAAAACCGCATTCAGCAACGCGAACTAAAGTCGAAACGAGAGTGAACTCAGGTGCTCCGGAAGAGTAAGGAGTTCCTGCTTGCTATAGCACACCCGTCACGTTGCCAAAGATCGATTAAGTGTTGGTCAAATCCGGAAAGGATGACTTTACTTTCCTTTTTCAACAAACCGTTGTCGTCGTTTCGTTTGAATTTCTTTTTTGATTAGCCAATTCCTACCTACTGAGAAAACGAAATACGCTTTATCATGATTTCATATTTTAGCAATTTCGAAATTCATTTTGCAAGATACTCATATTTTTTTGTATCCGGTTCCCCAATATTCACACAGTTTCACACAAGCATGCGAATGTACAACACCACTATGTTCGATTGGAATTATTTAAGACAACATGAAGTTCTTTTTGCTGTTGGATTTACCACTGCTCCGTGAATTATAGGGCAATATCTAATTTCTTTTGTGGCAGTGGTATATTTATGATGCTTTAATTCGGAACATGAACATTGTGCAAATGAGTTAATGCCCATTGTAAACACTTTTCAAGTAAAAATCAGCCATGGTACACATATACCATTACTATCTTAAAATCAAAATAAAATAAAAACGTGTGCATTGTTTTTCATAGAACATGCAAAAACATAAAAAAGGTGAGGTACATGTTAAAAATATTTTCATTTTTTAAACTCCAAATGTGTTATACATAGAAATTAATGAGATGTGGAATAATTGTACGCGACACAGCCCACAACCAAGCGGCAATTCAGAAAAAACACAATTGACAACCGCCAGCAGCCTTCAACGAGGCCAGTAGGCGCTGCTCGCAGTTCTGCAACTGGCCCTTAGTCTTAATAAAATGCATATAATTCAAAACAAGTCCTGTTTCAGACACTTCAAACAATAATGATTTGTTCCAGTGCATGCATGTGTCATCACACGAAATAGACATGCTTGATCGCTATAATGCTTAAAAATGACAATTATAGTAAAAAACCTTATGGAAGTTTTAAAGTAAGTATCAAGTTATAAATATTTCTGCAAATAAATCACTTAATAATTGAAAGATTTAACCAAAATATTCAATTCATATATATCCTTTCTGTAATAAAATTTGAAGCCATTTTTTTATTTCTAATGGATATGTCACGATTTATACTTCTACTAAGGGACCGACCATTTTACTTGAAAGGGGGCCATGGTTTTTTCCTACAAAAATTCTGAAAATATTTGTTAACGAAAAAAATATTTTGGCAGCTCAAAGTAAGAAAAAATAATTCTGAAGAAGCAATTTTGCCAAATAAAATAATGCTAATAATGAAAGAAAATATGCTCTCGCGATGCCTTCGAAAAAAAAAACATATTCTAACCCAATAAAACAAACAAGCCCCCTCCATTAACTTAAATGGTCCGTCCCTAAACACGTAGAACACAAAACAAACGGTTACTTTTGTTATGCTGTATATCGATATACCAATATAGCAACAGAGTTTTTTTTTTATAAATTCAAGAGACTTCAATTTATAAAAACTCTGTTGTACGGGCGTCCACTGGTTGAAAAAGATGTGAAATCACTCCTTCGGAACGACCCTATAGCATTAGCGATTATGCTATACTCAAAAATAGTAGATTCCAGGGTGTGTAATATATGACGTTCAAAAGGACGTTATACGAACTTCTTTTTTATAGAGTCACCGGTACTGAGTCCTAGAGCATCAATTTATAAAAAAAAACTCTGTTGTACGGGTGTCTGCTGGTTGAAAAAGATGTGAAATCGCTCCTTCGGAACGACCCTATAGCATTAGCGATTATACTATACTCAAAAATAGTAGATTCCGGGGTGTGTAATGCATGACGTTTATAAGGACGTTATAGGAACTTCTTTTTTATGGAGTCACCGTAGCGTCACGCTATAAGCGGCATGCATTATATATATATATGCCTGGCGGGGTTGCCGTACGGAGTCCTAGAGACTTCAATTTATAAAAACTCTGTTGTACGGGCGTCCGCTGGTTGAAAAAGATGTGAAATCGCTCATTCGGAACGACCGTATAGCATTAGCGATTATAATTTACATATTTATATTATTATTTTTATCTAGTCAATAAATGTTCACTTGAAATAAAAGAAAAACATATTGAAATTTGTATGTTAAAATATAATTTGTTTATTTATTTTAGTTAAAGTTAAGGTAATGCTGGGCGAATTTTTCAAAAAAAATATTTTAATTACGTTGTTTTAAAATTTTATTTTTTGTATTGAAAAAAAAACATAAAATACTGTTTTTCTTTATTTGAATTGACAGTGTTAGTTGATTTTTTTATTTTAAAATAGCAAAAAACATATATGTAAGGCAACACTGTGTCGAACTAAAATACCGTACCCAGTTACTTAATTGGATGTATGTCATTGATATTAATCCTGAACTTTGCTCTTATTATTCAATTGATTAGACAATTCTACATTTATTTTACATGTTTAACATATTGTAGATTTTCATTAATTGTAATTAACACGTGTCAATATATAACTATTATTCTCCATTAACATGACCTGACCAATTGGTCTGATTTTATTTAATTTGAAGCTGCTCAATGAGGACCAGTGGTCAGGTCTGCCCCCAGTGAACCTGACCAGAGTACTGGTTCACTCAAAACGGACCAGACCTGTCCTGTCATAGCGGACTTAAGACCTGGTCCATTTTGAAAAAGAGCTTTGAAGTGGACCGCGGTCCCCTTAAAGCAGACCTCCAAGCTGTCCAGATTGAACTTCTTGTCAGCTTTTATAGTTCACTATGCATATAGGTTAGGATTTGACCCATCTGTTCTCCCTCATCAGCAACATGTGAATCAAAAGAAATATTTAAATTG
Organism: Arcuatula senhousia; assembly: GCA_963971305.1. Lineage (NCBI taxonomy): Eukaryota > Metazoa > Mollusca > Bivalvia > Mytilida > Mytilidae > Arcuatula > Arcuatula senhousia. The sequence goes on from OZ020313.1 coordinate 9,743,259, forward strand.
AAAAGTATTACTCTTTTTATTCACGCATTTGGCGGAGCTGAAATTTCTCAGTCGTTTATGTAACATTTAAACGAATGAACCCGAAATGATTGACCCGTGACCAACCCGGTCAACAAAATAGAGTACTAATCAAAAGCCAAAATGTTCGAACAATGCAGTCAAATCCAGCACCGAGGATATCGACCATGTGTAGTACAAGGAAAGTAACTTGATTTATGATTACCCACATGGACCTCTGGTCCACCAGCAGCAGTTATCGACCCAGTGATTTCAAAATACTGAAATAAAGGTAATAACAAAACTACCGAACTTGAATGATCAATCTCATAATCCAGAGAAAATGACAAAAACGAATCAGTCATACCGGAGAATTTGTGGATCGCAATTGTCCTGACTTGGTACAGGCATTTCAAACAAATTTGTGGGTTAAACCAGGTTTTATTGCGCCAAACCTCCCTCTTTAATCTGAAAGTGAACTTTGAATTGGACCGCGGAAGAAATTCCTGAAGAATTTGAAAGAACTGATGGAGATTCTTAACTCTAAATCAGTTTCATCTTGTAACAGCATCAAAACATTCGATTTCTCCACACTTTACACTTCTAGTCCACATGAACAACTGAAATCGCGATTGGCACAGCTGATGAAACGCAGCTTTTTCAAAAATAACGAAAAACGTAGGTACAAATATCTAGTAGTTGATTTTACCAAGACTTACTTTGTCATCAATGAGTCTAAGTAAAAGAACACATTTACAGAAGACTAAATAATCGACATGCTCAACTTTCTTATTGAAAACATATTTGTCCAGTTTGATGGACGTGTTTTTCAGCAAACAAAAGTGATTCCAATGGGCACTAATTGTGCACCTTTGCTTGCTGATTTGATTATTAATTCATATGAAGCAGACTTTTTTCAATCTCTTCTAGACAAAAAAGATCGTAGACTAGCTCTCTCTTTCAACATCGCGTTCCATTATATTGATGATGTCCCTTCACTTAACAATTCTCGATTTGGTGACTTAATCATTATTTTTTGAAGTGTTGTGTCGGATTTAAAATCGATATGTTTGATTTTTTTACATCAGTCGATTGATGATTCTCAGCCAGCTGTCAGTAACAGCGAGTGTTCTATAGAGAGTTTCTTTACCGTCCTTTTGTTTGTTCTTGTTGTTTTTTTTTTGTCTAAGGTTCTCCCTACTGGAATTGGATCGATTTGATTGTTATTGTGTGTTTATTTTTGTGCACATATTATATGTGCATGTCCTAAGCCAGGAATCTTTGACAAAGCTTTCGTTTGTTACTTGTTTAAGAAAGGGGTATATATGTGACTATTTCAGGACTGGATTTGACTTATATGCATTTTATTTAGACCATGGGCCAATTGCAGAACCACGAGCAGTGCCAAATGACCTCGTTGAAGGCTGCTGGTCATTGTCCATTGTGTTTTTTTCTGAATTACCGCTTGATTGTGGACTATGGCGCGTACACTTATTCCACATCTCATTATTTTCTATTTCTCCATCTCATATTTCCCCAGGAGCTTGAGATTAAGGAAACAGCGAATTATAGAAAGTCTGCTTCATATTTAGATCTTCATCTCGAAATTGACTCTCAAGGAAGACTTTCAACAAGGTTCTATGACAAATGTGATGACTTCAATTTTCCAACAACTTTCCCTTCTTGTTTAGCAACATTCCGTCCGCTCCAGTTTATGGAGTTTACGTATCTCAATTGATTTCCTTAGCAGAGCGACACTTCTGACGCAAAAATTGCTCATACAGGGTTATTTTGCTCCTCGGTTGTTGTCCTCACTCAAGAAATTTTACGGAAGACACCATGCACTGATAGACAAATAATGGATTTCGATCTCTCAGATGAGGGCAGATGTTTGTTTGTCATAGGGTTTTGTTTTGTCTTCCTTTACCGGATTTGACACGCTGAATGGACTATTGGCAACGCGACGGGTGTGCTATAGCAAGCAGGAAATGCTTACTCTTCCAGGGCACATGAGTTTACTCATGTTTCGACTGGAGTTTGCGTTGTTGATTGATGTTCAGTTGTTTTGTGTTTCCGTGCTTTACATGTTGTATGTTTTGTCCCGTTCTTGTTTGTGTTTGGTGGTTTTGTCTCTGCCCTTTCGGACTTTTGACTTTCGGATACGCCATTGGTACCTCTGCTTCTTAAAAACAATTATTTTGGAAGAACAAAGCACAAAGAATCAAAGAGGCACCAATGGGGCATTTGAGTGTGAAAGTCCGAAAGGGCAACGACGAAGCTGGTAAACACGATCAAGAACGGCACAAAGAAACACAAAACATAAAAATTCACCGAACAGAAATTAACAACGCGAAGTCAAGTCGTAAAACAAGCCCATGTGCTCCGGAAAAAATAAGCAGTTCCGGCCTGCTCTAGCACACGCTTCACGTTCCTAATTTTTAATTCAGTGTATCAATTTCGGCATGCGTCTATCAACATGCGTCTAAAATAAAATCATTCAAAATATGCAATATCAAGAAGAATATGCCAATATTCCATTCAGCGTGTCAAATCCGGTAAAGGAAGACAAAACCAAACCCTATGACAAACCAACATCTGCCCTCATCTGAGAGATCGAAATCCCATATTTGTCGATAAGTGCATGGTGTCTTCCGTAAAAAGACAAAACAAACTTCTACCACAACCAAGATCTTCACTCATTAGATATATACAACTCCCATATTTGTCTACGAGTGCACGAAGTCTACCTAAAAAAAATTTGAGTGAAGACAGCCACCGTTGAGCAACATAACTCTGTGTCAGCAATTTCTGTGTCAAACGTGACGCTCTGCCTAGGAAAATCGGTGTAATTCCCAGCAAGCTCTGGATTAACGAATCAACTGTGATACAAAGACTCCATAAGTAGGAGCGGACAGAATGTTGCTACACAAAAAGGGAAAATTGACGATTGGAAAGTTGAAGTCATCACGTTTGTCATAGAGCTTTGTTGAAATTTCTCCTTTTTGCTTTTCAAAGACTTTTTGATTCATTCAATATCATTACAAGGAAAGACACCTGGTGTTTTAAATAATTTTGAATTTAAAAATCGGGAATTTCAGCGACAAAAATATTAAAAATGTTATGTTTAATCTGACGACCATGTTAGACGAAATTGTTAATTCTTGCTTTTATTAGTGTTTGGCTGGTTGATATACTGGGATGATGACATTGGCATCCCTAATATGTCTTCACAAACCTGATGTGATTTGAGTAACTATCGGACCCAAAGATTGCAATGGAAGGTGAAGGTTTGTCGATCCTTAAAACCTGGTTTAACCTCCCATTTTTTAAAATGCCTGTACCAAGTTAGGATCATTGTGCTCTTCAATTTTCAGAAATGTCTTACTGGTTTTGTCATGTCTTATGGACATTTGAGATTGACCCTCCAAGTTCGGTAATTTTGTTATTACCTTTATTTGCATACACTATTTGTTTGTTAAAATATAAAGAAAATCTACTTAACAAAAGTTTGGTTCAATGTTTTTCTAGGTCATATGGACAATATATTGGTGCAATCTCTCAATGCTTTTACATGAAGGTAAAATAACTTCTAATAGGTACAGCTCTTCTAAAATTGTTCTGAATATTCTATTATATTTTGTGAATTTAGAATTGTGCATGGATCCCGTATGCAATGCGTCTACAGTGGTGGCATCTACTCTGGTAGTTTTGATTGTCATAGCTATTTCCAAATAGCTTTGTTTTTTTTTCTATATCAAACACACATTAATATGATATGTGATACGAATGAAGGACAATATGGCTTTGTTTTTAACCTATAGTGAAAATGTGAAGGTAAAATTAGCTATCATTTTCTATAGATTTTGTCTGTTACAATCTAGGGCACGTTAGTCTTTTCTTCTTGATATTGCATATTTTGAATGATTTTACTTTTAGACGCATGTTTCCCCTGGCCTTCGTGCTTTAAAAGAGTTAACAATTCAAATAATAAATTGTAAGATAAATTTCATGTTCAGTTGAAACGGTAGGTACAAACTGCTCATCTCATCTAGTTAATATGAATTTCGATATAGGAACTGTAAATCTATAGACTCTTTAAGTTCCATGAGTTCTGTTCAAGCGTCAGGGCCATGTTCATAAAGTGCATCTCCGTAGATTTTGAGTAAGTTAACTATTGCACAACACATCCATGCATCACAGGGCTGTGACATTTATCTAGACACCTTGAATCAACACTGTATGACCCTAAAACAAAAACAGCGATCATAATAAGGTCTCAATACATTGGAAGTTAAACTATCATATGATAAAAGACTGTAGTCAGTCTACTACCAGTGGATTACTACCGATCGCGATGAATCCCGGTCATATCATTCAGCTGGAAGCCAGGGTCATATTGTTTGGAGCCTATATTATTTGGATTGAAAAGTCTTTATACATTTCGCTGGTTGATGCTTTTGACCATGATTTTTTTTAAACTGACTTCTGTAGTTCCTAAGGAAAATGAAACGTAATGAAGTCCAATTACCAATACCTGATTAGTAAGAAAAGTCGAAGGTTTGCTCTAAATGTTTTTTTTTATTATATATGATCTCTTGGCAATGTAAATTGTAAAATGTTATCACGAGATTTTGAACGAGATGATACCTAAACTTCACCAAACGAGACTAAATAAGTGTTGTGAAGATTTTTTAGTTTTATATATCTTTAAATGTCTGTTTCAGAATTTTTAATCTACTTATGAAGTAGGCAGTCGAATTGAGTTAAGGATCAATAAATGTTCAATAATTGATATTTCTTTAAAACATGCTATGATATCTATTGCATCAAATGATTCGATTGTTTTCTAACTAGTGAAGACATTTAATCTTCTTGTCCTGAGCTTATTTTGTGTAATAAATCATATGGTCAGATCATAGTTTGTCTTTACAGTTGTAGTTTTCATCATTTGACACAATCTACCTGTTCATCTATATATTAAATGGTCGCTTATAGTAAAGTATTGCCGACATCAGAACCCTTCTTCTTAGAGTTTTCTGAAAAAAAAATGAATAAAAACATATAAAAAAGATATCTGGTTGACCGTTTTAATACAAAAAAGTGCATTCCTATTGACAATTTATGTTTATACTCCTCTGCTTGTACATAGTTTTATCTTTAACTTAAGTCATACAACATAAATAACCAACAATGAAAGGTAGTGGGCAACCATGATGTGTGTTTTGGATCTGTTCTTACAAATGAATATGCAACATATTTTGCTTTTTTTATATTTCCTTGAATAACTGCACAAATATTTTTTTGTCCCCATGCGGCAACGTTTGGTGTTCGTCCGTGTGACCGTCCTTCCGTTAAGTTTTTATACTATTATTCCAAGGTTTTCAATTTTTGACATGCAGCTTAAGGTAGGGATCCCATATGATGTGATGTGTTTTCAGGTCTGTCGCTTTCTTATTTCCTCTTAAACGAGCACTTAGAATTATTTTAAGGGTAAAACTGTCGTAACACACCCAGAAACCCTCATTAGCATCGAAAATTTCCATAGTGGACAGCTTGTGTTAATTAAACAAACTTTGTTTATCAGGTTTTATAACCTACAATGCAAAGTTGTTTTGACTGACTCGAGCGTCAGCCAATGCCACTCGTCTGGAATCATATTTTATTGACGCAAATCCTCTGAAACTACTTAGCAGAAATAAATGAAACTTTGTATGCAAGAGGTAAACTTCATAAAGTTGTTTATATTATTAGGATTTTTTTTTCTGTATTTTTTTATAAAAGGTGTGACCCTTTTGACTAAGAAAATTTTTAATTCTGCATTTCATATTTCTAAGTTTAACGGAATCTTGTTATGGCATTCATATACATGCAAATCATCTTTACAATGCTTGCTGTACCTCAATAGGTATTCCTCAAGGATAATATTGATTGAACTCGTGGGGTATGTAAGCACGCTTACTTAGTTTCTGTTATTGTTACTTTTCAAACCACATGACATATGCATAGCATGCAAAAGCAACCGCATAATAAACTATTTTATAGATCGTAAACCATAGTTATCACTCGGTTACTATAGTTTGCGTTCGTGAAACCAAGTTTATCAGCGGTAACTTTGGTTTTAGCGGCGCAAATGCCACTTTATCAACGCAAAACAGCATTTATCGACCGTACACTATAGATAGCGGTTGATAAACTCATTTATCGGCGATAAACTGAGTTTATCATCAATAATTTCAGTTTATCACTGAGAAACTCTAATTAGCATTTGAAAACCCCATTATCGACCGCTAATGATAAATTTCAAACGACTGAAATTACCATTAGCATCAGTAAACAATAGGTAGCGAGTGATAACCCAGTTTATCGACCGTTTACTATAATTTACGGTCGATAAACTCAGTTTATGGTTTTTTTTGTGACTGTTGCGTGCCATATAAACGTGATTACTTTCCCAATTGTAAATTTCCCTTTTCTTGCAGATGATGTACCTCTAACAACCTCTTACGGAGTGTACATTTCGCAGGTAGTCAGAAATGCTCGAATTTGAAGTGATGTTTCTGATTTTAATGACAAAACCCATGTAATTACAGAAAAATAACTAAAACAAGGTTATCTATACTAAAAATAAGTCAAATCCTTTACTTAATTCGTCCATAAATATGGATATACTATTGGACAATTTAACTGTACATGTCGTTTTATGATTGTAAAAGGAATATCACATCCCGAAGAATATTGAAATGTAGTTTAAAAGGCAGGCAAATTCAAAAACAATCCCCCTGGAATGATAATTTGGCTGAACAACTTATTAAAGAAAGGATACAAGTTGGAAGGCATAGTAAAATTTTAAATTTGGGTTCTTCTTGGTACTAGTATTTATAATTTGATAGTAACTCTATAAAGTTAAGATTTTGCCTTTTGGCTCATGTATTGTTTTAAGCATTACAGCGATCAAATATGTCGGTTTTGTGTGATGATATAATACTAAGTCATTACTTTTTTGAAATATTATGTTGGGTTTAGAATCGATATGTTTATTTTTTTCATCATCAGTCGATAAATGCTTCTTAGCTAGCTGTCAGTAACTGCAAATGTTCTCAAGAGAGTTCCTTTAAGTCCCGTTGTTTCATGTAGTATCATTGTCTCATGTTCTCTTTTGGTGAATTGAACCTTTATGGATTTGATTTTTAAAGTGTGTTATTTTTGTGCTTTGTACAAGATTACCAATAGAGGAGGGTTGGGCCCAAAAAAACTTGTTTAACTCTGTCACATTTTAAATGTGCCTGTCCTAAGCCAGGAATACTTGTCAAAGTTGTTGTTTGTCCCTGTCAACTATCTGGCTTTTGTATTCTATGTCCAGGAATTGGTCTTTTGTTGATAATCTAGGGATTTGTTTGAATCTCCGGAAGAGGGAGGTTTGGCGCCATAAAACCTGGTTTAACCCACCATTTCGTTTTAAATTCCTGTACCAAGTCAGGACCATTGCGATCCACCAATTCTCCGGTATGACTGATTCGTTCTTGTCATTTTCTCTGGACTATGAGATTGATCATTCAAGTTCGGTAGTTTTGTTATTACCTTTATTTAGTATCTGGCCAATGCAAGACAGCAGGCAGTGACCTCTGGTCATGTTGAAGACTGCTGAGTGTTTTCCATTGTGATTTTTTTAAATTGTCATTTCTTTAATGTTGGTTGTGTCGCGTACACTTATTCAACATCTCTTTATCGTCTATTTTGATGTTTGGTATACAGTCTTTGGTAGATGTATTATATGGCGGGATGCGTTTAAGGTCTGTCACTTTAATACCTTCTTCCTGTTACACGAGCTGAATAACAATATCTAAGGGTCAAAACTGTAAAGGTTTTCTTAACAGATTTATCAGCTTTTACTATCCATAGGCTTTTGATATTTGGTATGCAGCTAAAGTTAGGGGTCTCATATGGTGAATGTGTTTTCAGATCTGTCGCTATTTAACTTTCCGTTAAGCAAGCTTATTTAAACTTTTGTCCACTCGGCGGGGGACCTAGGAATTCCGTTTTAAATAAAATAAAGATCAAAGTTATATGATTACCCACGTTTTCAAATCAAATACATGTATCTTAGAAAAAAACGAAACAAAACATGCTGACATCATTGAGATTTCCATCCTTGTACAACGCGCTATCAGTAAATATTATTTTTGTTGAATATAGTTTTTTTGGAATAATTGAGTACACTATATTTCTCCTTTTTTACTTCTTTTCATATTATATATGTCTTGCTTTAAATGTAGCTGAAACGCTGCAATTCAGGGAAATATGCATGTCAAAATGATGTTATCTTTTCTGTTCTAATACAATAATTTTAAAGACATGCACTCAAGTATACGATATAGGATAGTTTACAATATCGCAATATTACCTGCTTTTATAAATTTCCTCATCTGCGTTTTTTTCTCTTTAATTTGTGCTTTGTTGTACTTGTTTTCTAAAAGAATAACGTATATACGCAATGTAATAGAATGTTATTTTGCAAATGGCAGATTTGAACTGTTTCTTGAATTATTTTTAGACTATGTCAGTTTTGTCAGGATAATATCACTTAATGTACTGGCAGATTAGTATTAAATATTTCGTTTTGAAGGAATAAAATGACCACGTGAACAACGCTTTCAGTAGTTAATCTTCAAAACCAGTAAAGTCAATTGATGAATCTCATAGTTTAACTGGACACGATCTTACTCTTACATGGTTGGCGACAAGGAAACTATTCTGAATTCATACTGAATTTCTTAAAGATACTGGACATTGCGCGTTCAGCAAATTCAGTAATTGTAGTGGCGCTAAGTTTGTCATTAAAGGTCTACAATAAAGCGCTCATAACCTGATGTCAAGCCAGGTCGTTTGGCACAAAAAGCGACTGGGACGTGTTCCCAAAGCAGTAGATATTGGGTGACCTAGAAAGATTGTATTTATGTTATTACCTGTACCACTTTTTCCATCCAATACGTAGGGGAAACAGGGGATCCCTACAATTTATACTTAACAACCACCGATCATCTTTCACAACAAGAAAAGACTACCCATTAACAAGGCATCTTGTTTCTAGTGGACACTCTTTTGATGCTGTGAAATTCCAGATCATAGAAGTAAATCCGAAATGGGAAACAATCTCAAAACGCAAGCGAGGAAAGTTTTGGATGTATCAGCTCCGAACACTAGAACCGGATATATATGAAAATGACTATTCTATGACTCCTACTAAAATGTAGCACTAAATACACACGTGCTCATAGTTTGTTTTAAAAGACGTATTCCGACTAAGAAAATTCCAATCTATGGCCTGATGAAGAAATCTTGTGATTTCGAAATATTGCCACATTTTTATATATTTTCAATTTAAAACACTTAAGTGTGATTAATTACATTTCTAGACATTGATTATAACAAGAAGTACTTACCTTTTCTATTTGTTTTGAAGTAGTAAACTACTATGATGAAAAAAATCAATGGACATCAAATGACAGGTAAAGCATTGAAAAGTAATGACAAGTCTTCATTTCCGTGTTTATCTGAAGATATGATTAACCACAATGGAATTTTTAATCTTTGTCAGTTTTTTTTTCATAAGTTTTGGATAATTGTTATTTATTTTCTAACAATATATTGTTACAACAAAGGTACTAGGGAAAATTATAACCAATAGGTCAGGATTTGTACATTTTTTTTCAGATTTGTTATCAGACACAGCTGTCCCTTTGAACGATTCGATAAGAGACCAGGTCGCCATTTCGTTTTGTAAAACAACAACAAGAGATATTGCTAAATATAAACTGTTGATTAACTGAGAAATAATTTTCATAACGTTGACAATAAATATTTGCTTATTATGACCCTGTGTTGATTTGCGACTGATATAGATTTATGAAAAAAATACCCCCTCATACTGTATACAAACATTCACATAGTCTAGTTTAACTTTACCTGGCTTCAAAACAATTGTTGTCTGTTCTTGTGTAACACTGATACGAGAATCTGCAATCAATTCATTTTTAAATATACAGAAAATCAAAGTAAAATTAATAGTTTTCAGATTTACTTTGTGTCAGATATTATTGAAGATCCATTCCGATCTAAATAGAGACGAAAACGAAAAAATCTAATGTCAGCTTTGTGCACCCTTACTTATTTTTGGTAATGATACATACGCTTAGCGGTGTCAATATTTCAAATATGATTTGATCAGGATATGGAAACACAATGTTTACATTTGCAATACTGAAGCAACTGGTAACAACGTACCTACCGAACTGATATGATCAATATCATTTTTCCGAAAAGAAAAGGCAAAACAAAGCAAACATATACATAACTATAAACCTTAGGAAATTGAAGATCTAGATAGAAATGTGTTATAATTGGTGCATGCATTTTTATAAGAAATAGTCGATAAAGCAGACGTTGTTCTAAATAAAACATGTCAGCAGTTTCGTCTACAACAATTTATTTTTATTTAAAAGTGCCTTATTCAGAGTTGTTTGACTATATGTAGGTCCGCTAACCAATTTCCTTGGTAAGACTAAATTGGTGTTAGTTAGCATTTACTTACTTGGTCCTACTTTTGTTACGTGGTTTGGTTTCTTAATTGTTTCGAATATATGTGTCGAAAGAAAAGAAAAATCTGTAACAAATGAAAAAATATGGGATTTTGAAAAAGAGTTTTTACATACAAAAGGAAAATCAATATAAACTAATGAAAAACGCAGCAGCTAATAAATACGTAATGTTCGACTTTCACTTCACCCTCTTCGGACTTTAATTTGAATTCTCACTGTTTAAAGTTGATAATTATTGGTATAAAAAAAGTTCAAATACATGTACATGTACCAAAACGCGGGTATAAACGGTTCATTTGGATATGTTTTATATCGATATTTCAAGGAGTAACCTCTCATCAGTAGCATTTATATCAAAACATTGGAAGGTCAAATTCCAAAACTGTCAACTACGAAAAGTACTAAAACCAAAACGTATGAACAAGGAAGAAATCCAGCACTGAGGATATCGACCATATGCATTTCAAGGAAAGACACCTGGTGTTTTAATCAATTTTGAATTTAACAATTCGAAATTTTAGCAACAAAAATATTTAAAAAAAAAATTATGGTAAATCGTTCAGGTATCGCTTATGTGCTTCTTTTGTATTACATGTTTTACGTGTGTTTACAATTCTTTCTTTGTTTTACTTCTGTGACTTTTTTGTAAAAGAATGGGTTCCAATAAGGCATAATTTGGCTTATCTTAAAGCAAGACATAAAAAAAGTTTTTTTAAAGCCTGTTACATTATACTTTATTTTGTAGCCAAATGGTCGGACTGTTATAAAAGAATACTCTTTTATAATTTTGCATAAGCCCTATATGCAAAGTCGTGTTCAAAATGGACAAATTTATAATGAAAATTGCATCTTCGATCGTTATACTTTTTTAAATTGAAATGTTTTGCTAAGAAGCTTAGACAGAGTGTACCGTTTTGATTAAAGTGTCATCATTTATATGCTTTACTTTAAACAACAATGTTAAATTTGAAATATAATTTAATCTTAGGAAAAACGAAAATAATGCAGAATTTTTAATGTTAAAATTGATGGTGTTTTTTTCAGTAAGTCTGACAAGCAGAACCAGCTTGAAACTTTTCCCCAAAAAATGTAGTAAATCAAGTTTTTTTGACAAACTATGAAGTTGGTTCCGCATGCAAGACTTTACTTCCGGGAAATATATGCAGAACTTAATTTCAAAATATTCCTATAGGAAACATTACAGGAATTAAGTATTGTGCAACCGGAATTCAGACTGTGACAGAGCTTGAAGCTAGATATTAAAACTTTGCTGGACTGTGATTGGATTATAATATCATGACTGGATTATCAATGTTTGTTTTCAAGTTTTTAAATGGATGTAGTGTAATAAAATACGAATAAAATTGTCCACATGATGGGTATTTTTTTTGTGATTTTTTAAACAAGAATGAAATTTTCATTAACATCGGTCAAAATTGTATGTTAAGATCCGCAAGCTAAACTCAGCATTCAACAGCTCTTTCAAAAGGCGGTCAATATATGATTTGACACCACTTATTCAATTGAAAAAAAAAGTTACACCATATATAATTAATTTTATTTACATCAAACACTCTTCAGGGAAACGTTGAAAGACTTAAAATAGTTGTTTGATTATAAAGGGGAAGCAATTCCCATCATGTTCCCTATCGGCAAAATATTAAAATATTTTCCGATGGTTCATTTTAAGATCCATGCTCTAAAAAAATAAAGAAAACTTTATACTACAGACGTTAGTTAAAAAAAACACGTATCTTTCAAACAAGACATTTTGTGATAAAAATTATGTTATTTAATTTTTGATTTCAACAGTAAGCTCATAATTGATCTTATCGCATACCATCCTTTGCTAGACATTAATGTCATACAGATGTATATATGATTGGTTTGATTTGAACAATATGCTGTGAATTCATGCGAAAAACGGAACAAAATTCTAAAACATACCTTTACCAACAAACGTTTTGCTTGCAACGACATGAAAACTTCCATCTCTATAATTATCTTTGAATGGCATAAAGCAAGACATATGGGTTCCAATCCCTGGAAATTCGTATGATGTTTCAAACATATTTCCAAAACCAGAGCAATGCACTGGTTTAGATTACACGGTGTATCTCTCCAAAGAATACAAGTGTCAGTTTTGTTTAACCATATTTTAGTCGTTGATTTGTTGTTTATCCATATTTCTGTTATTTGCAAAAATGGTCTTCTACAGGAGCTGCATTCAATTTTAAGCTTTCGTTTTCCTAAATCACTTTTAATGGTTGTGCCTTTAATCTTAACCCAAACATCGCTTATTATACCTTAAATTCAATAAAATATTTGATAAAAAAAGATATAGTTCTGCCGTACTGATACGGTTCCTAGATTTTTGTTCAATATGGTTTAATTGTTAATAGGCTGTTTACGTAAAAACAAGGCAAAAGCCTACAGAATCTGGCACATGACGAACTTTATCCCAGCAAATTTATTCTTTGTGTAAACCAAAATCACCAGGATTCATTTGAAAGCAACATGGACGACTTTTGATTTAGCCTTAAACTTCATGAATAAAGGAACCAAATTTTTACAAATATGCAAGAGTTATCTTCCCTTTTCTGCATATTTTCAATGGATTCTATATAAATACATGTAAATAAAAATATTCGGTCGCGATGCCTTGAATATGCGCGCGGCAAAAAATTACTGACCTAGACAAAAAAACCAAGGCCCCCATACTTCAAGTTAAATGGTCCGTCCCTTGTATCTCCGTTACTTGTCAGCATGGGTCTTTCTTTGATATTTTTGTTTGAATCTTAGATGTATTGTATTTTTAGTCTTGGGCCAATGCAAGACGGCGAGCAGTGACATCTGGTCATGTTAAAGACTGCTGGCTGTTTTTCCATTGTGATTTTTTTAATGTGTTTCTTAGATGTTGGTTGTGTCGCGTACACTTATTCCACATCTCTTTATCGTCTATATCTTGAGAATTGACCGATTGATGTTAGAAAAATAAAAGCGTTTAAGGTTCATGGTTACACTTCGAAAAAATTGGTAGTTATTTGACCCTTTTTTCTAGTCTATGTACGACTTAAACTACGCATAGAAATAAAAAATAAAGTGTAGCAGCGTCTAGCTATAAAAATCGCCGATCCTTTTTTTTCTTCTATTTAACCAGATAAATCTTGTTGTTTTCTCTATTCATTTTCTTTCCGTTCAAATTGTACCTTAAATAAAGCATGAATTACCCCTTAATAACCTTCCATAAAATCGGTTGTGAGTAGATTTAATAACATCAATAATACGAACTACCTTGCACGTGGAGGCCATTTTACAGGGCAAGGTTGATATTTGGCTATATTTGGGTAATCTGAAAAACGCAAAGAAAATGCTCCGGCAAAACGGATCAAATTTACACCTACAAAATACTATAACTTTATGCAAAAAATATTTATCTAGACGCTGCTACGCCTTATTAAGCGATTGAATATGTAGTTTAGGCTCCACATAGACTAAAAAAAGACGTGAAATATCAGTCATTTTTCCAAAGTGTAAAGATGAACCTTAAATACATTTACACGAAATAAGTTTAGTTGCACTTTTATGGACATCCTTGTTCTTGTGTTCGTTTTCCATCAATTTAAACCAACTCTTACGCTGTGTCAAGTTAGTGGCATCGGTATACTTTTATCATTAACAGGTTACAGGTAATTGCTTAATTATTGCATCACTGATAAGGTCAATCATCGATAATCTAAGATTTATTAGCATATACCCACTACTAGCTAGTTTGATATGTCAAAGGGAAACAGTGGCATGGCACTTCATCAATTTTCATGAAACTTAGTAAGCACAATCTTTGAGAGATATAGTGGAGATGTGCACATTTTATTTCTACGGTTGATTTTATTATCTGTTCGGAGTTTCTTGTAGCAAAACATGGACTTAACCACAACAACACTAAAGTAAAAAGACCAACTTTTTTTGCCTTACTCCGATTGTTCAACAGGCATATTCCGGCTCTCCCGGATAGATGAACCACTGACAGTTGTTGGGCCTTGGAAAAATAACTTGGTCTATGGGCGACGTTTTATTTTAAGCATCAACAGAAAGTCAGATGTAGTGGTAAAATACTGAAAATAAAGGGGGACAAATTAAGGTTACAAAGTACATGTAAAAACGTTAAAGTTCATAGTAAAACTGTAAAGGGGGATCATAGATAAGTGAAATACAACAAAATGTTCACATAAGTATAACATAAAACAAATTTACATGTCCAAATATTGTTTATAAATTTACGGGAAATTCCCTTCGTCCGGTCCAATGTTTGGTTTCACTGTCCGCTTAAATTTATATCACATCCAAACGTAATAACTTCATATTTTGATGGAGAATATATTAGATCGTCAATTTACAACACTTTTTATAAAGTACTCACGCTGTGGATTGCCACAAATTACAGAAACTGTCCTGTTTGACTTTCTTTTTTCATGGCGCGGGGAGAACTGACAAAGGGACAGGAAACGAGATAACATCCTTACATTAGGGTTCTCTCGCGGATCAATAATGAGAGACGAAAAATCCAGAGAAGTGTTCAAATGTCAAAACAGGTATTGGAAACGTCTTGCCGATTTCAAAGGTGATGAGGAAAATATACATAAAAATATATATAACTGGAACACAAAAAGTGTGACAGAACACTCCCCGTCTGATATCCAGGGGTATATCACTATTACTCTCATTAATTTATAAGCACATAAATCCAAATGCCCAAACATAAGGTGAGTACAATATACAGTTCCTTCATGGAATGTCTTCTTGATACGCGGATCGTGAGGTAGCTCCAACGTTGTCTGGCTTCCAGCGTTGCCCAATGGGATAATCCAGCGTTGCCACGCACGGCGTGGTGAGGAACAACGTGTTCCTAGAATGAAGAAGCATCCTGGTATTAACGATAACAGAAACTAGTGTCCAGAACAATGAATAGGCACAGTTTATCTACAAATTTGTACAGCTTGCACACGGTGCAAATAACTCAAAGTCTCTAAGTTTCGTCTGCTTCGACCAACAGAACCAGTTCGGTGATTGGTCGGGTGTATGTCTTAGGTTTTCCGTAAACCATGATACGGACTTCAACCTTTCGAACATGGTCATCAGAACCTTGTACGGCGTTGGTGATTATGCCGGTTGGCCACTGTGTCCTACATAAACTATTGTCCTTGACAAGAACTACGTCACCTAAACGGAGATCTCTCCGCACTTCTGTCCATTTTCGCCTTCGTTGTAAGAGCGGTAAATATTCTCTTTTCCAGCGAGTCCAAAACATACTAGCCAAAGCTTGAACCCGTTTCCATTCGATTCTGTATAAATCTCGTTTGTCCGCGGGTTCCGGGTTGTCTATCGAAAAGACGTAGTCTGTCTTTTGAGTTAATAACATTGCCGGTGTTAGAATAAGCGGAGATTCCGGGTCGGAAGATACGGGAACTAACGGTCTTGAGTTGATAATAGCACATGCTTCCGCCATAAAGGTGTTTAACACGTCATGTGTGAGAGTTTTTCCAGAATGTTCGAGAAACAGTGAATCCAGAATTCTTCTCGTAACTCCGATCATGCGTTCCCACGCACCACCCATGTGGGACGAGTGAGCTGGGTTGAACTGCCATGTCGTGCCGGCATCGTGAAGATACTTTGATACGGCGGGGTCCTCATCGACGTTGATTTGCGTGTGTCCGGGGTTGATGGTTTTGATGTTTAGTTCCTTAACGGCACCAACGAAATTTGTTCCTTGGTCGGACCGAAAGAACTTGACCTTTCCTCTGACTGAAGTGAAACGTTTTAGTGCGTTTATGAAAGCGGACGATGTCATTTCCTCTACGAGCTCGATATGTACGGCTCTTATAACTAAACATGTGAACATGACTGCCCATCGTTTTGAGTTGGCACTTCCTCCGCGGGTCTTTCGTGTTATTACTTACCACGGTCCAAAGACATCTACTCCGACGTTAGTAAACGGAGGTGACGGTTCGAGACGATCCTTTGGTAGATCGGCCATAATTTGAGTCTCTAACTTCCTTCTGAGTTTGCGGCAATCGAGGCACTGATGTATTATGCTCGATATAAGTCGTTTTGCGCCGGTTATCCAAAAACCTGCTGTTCTAATCGCACCCTCCGTTAGGTGTCGACCCTGATGCTTTATTTCTTGGTGGAAATGTTTCACCAAAAGTGGTGCTATACGATGCCGACCGGATATGATAAGCGGTTTCTTTTCTATAATACCAAGGTCTGAATGCTCGATGCGGCCACCGACTCTAAGTAAACCGTTCTCGTCCAGAAAAGGATTAAGGTCACGGATCGGGCTTCGTTTCGGTAGCGGCTCTCTGTGTATGATACACTGGATCTCTTCCTCGTAGGATTCAGTTTGAGCGTTTCTTATAACAAACGTTTTAGCGTCTTCGTAAAGATCAACTGAATTAACGTGTTGCTGTTCTGATTTGCAGAGACGGGCAAATCTCTTGAGTCTGTACACGACTTGAACTAAGTCGTTCCAAGAATTGAAATGTTGGAAGCGGTCAGTTTCGAGACTAGACTCGTGTTCACACACGGCGGTTGTCTTGTAAACTTGTATAGGACGGACCTCCTTGTCGTCGTCGGGTTGAATAAGTTCGTGGTCAATTTTGGTATCCACAAATTGTTTGCTGGCATTGTCTAAAAACTCCTTCGGTCCGTTTAGCCAAACACTGTTTTGAAGTTCTTGAGCGAGAATCGATCTCGTAGCTAAGTCGGCAGGGTTACGGTTGGTCGGGACGTAGTTCCATTGTTCGGGTGAACTAAATTTTCTGATACGCTCTACTCTATTAGCAACATAAACGTAGAATCTCCTCTTTTCGTTGCATATGTAGCCTAGAATCACTTTACTGTCCGTATAGTATTTGATAGTGTCAAGTTCTAGTTTGAGTTCAGTGGCGGCGATCTGGGCGATTTCAATACCAAGTACGGCAGCACATAGTTCCAAGCGCGGGATTGTATGTCCATTAGTCGGTGCGACCTTGGCCTTTCCTATGACGAAACCAAGGTCCGGAGATCCATCGGAATCAATTGTCCGGAGATACACTACGGCTCCTATTGCATCCTTTGAAGCATCGGAGAAGACGTGAAGTTCCTTCTTCGTTTTTTCACTGAGGTAGGGAACATATGGTCGCGGTATTCGTACCGTTTCTAGAGCTTTAAGCGTTTCTTGCCATTTTCCCCAATCGGAGGCTATTTCTTCCGATACCGGTTCGTCCCAATCGGTAGTGGTCTTGACCAGTCTACGTAGAAGTAGTTTCCCGAATATTATGACAGGCGCAAGGAATCCAATCGGGTCGAATATACTGTTAATTGTTGATAAAATCCCTCGGCGAGTCACGGGCTTCTCGTCGCGTGACAAGTTGAATAGAAACTGGTCGGTGTTTACGTCCCATGATATTCCGAGACTACGCTGCAAAGGATTGTCGTCGGCGTCCAAATCGAGATCCTTTAGATTTGACGCAAGATCGTTAAGTGGGAAGGCTGCCATAACTTCCGGGCTGTTCGAGGCGAACTTATGCAGACGTAGGTTTCCGCATTCTAGCAATGCGTCTTGCGTATTTTTCATGATTTTTATAGCGGCCTCTGCTGTGGGACATGAGGTGAGACCGTCATCTACATAGAAATCAGACGTGATAAAGTTTACGACGTCGCTTCCGTATTTTGGTTCGGCCTCCATAGCTGTTTTGTACAGGCCAAGGTTAGCTACCGCTGGTGACGGGCTGTTTTCCAAAGACGTGGACCCTCATCCGGTAACTGAGGCGCCACTTCGGCGTGGTTGTTGTCCAGTATTTTGGCCATGAAGACTTGGAAGTGCTTCCATTTCTCTGGGCTTTTCTTTAGGCTCCTATCGAGCACAATAGCACGGTGAGTCGCCTGATCCTTGTTGTTAGGCAATGATCTTCGTGTGGATCGAAACGGTAATGGAGCTTCCCAATTCCCGGTTTCGTTTCGTTTGAACTCTATGTCCAATTGTTTGACAAACTGTCGGTCGTCCTGTGATAATCCTGGTTTATCATCATCAGGTGTTTTCTGAAAGATGTCCAACCCTTTCAAGTCTGAATCATTCTGCTCGCATGACAAGTATTCACGATGTTCGGTTACGTGAAACTGGTTCGGACATGGATGCATTAATGAGGGTCGCCCATTCGGTAGAATGAACGTTTTCTTGACGTCGATATCAGATGGTGCATGTTGTCGGTCAAGACAAGTTTCGCCTACAATGACCCAGCCTAACGGCAACTTCTGTGCGAAAGGTTCAAAGTGAGACCCTAATCGTTGGTCGAGAGCGTGGTGTACTGCCGGGAGTGTTCTCCCGATAAGAAGTAGAATCTCACAATTCCTATCAATGGGCGGGATGAAGTTAGCTATATCCCGTAGATGTGGATGGTGTATCGCAACTTCAGGTGTTGGTATTTCGGATTTGTTGTTTGGAATGTCGTTACATTCGATGATTGTCGGTAAATCGGTCTCAAAATCATTACCGATAGATCTAACCATAAGGTCGTTTACTCTCCTTCCTGACATCAGTGTGCGTCCTGAACAGGTCGAAAGATTGAAGTTCCGGTAAGGCCCTTTAACGTTGAACATATCGAAGCATTCGGTTGTAGCTAGCGTGTGGCTACTTTGGTCGTCAATTATTGCGTACATGCGATGTACGGTGGATCTATCGTGTTTGGAAAACACGTCAACTGGCAATATCTTTGCACAAGATTTCCCGCTGTACGTTGAAGCGCATACTTCTGTGCACTTAGCCTGTACGGTGTCTTTAGTGTTGCTTGTCTTTGGAGTTGGAGCCTTTCTCTCCCCGCCATTGTTTTGGGAGGATTCACGAGAAAAACTCGCTGGTCGTTGATCGGAGTTAGAGATGTGGAGAGCTGTCGGGTGACGTGTGCTCTCGCATTCGTTGCAAACAACTCTTTCTTTACAGTTGGTCTTGATGTGCCTGTCGGACTCACAACACTTAAAGCATACGTTGTGTTCCTTTAGCAACTTGATGCGCTCTTCGATTGGTTTGGCCCTGAAACCGTTACATTCATTCAACGAGTGTTTTCCTTTGTGAATAATGCAACGCTCCTTTAGGTTGATTGAATTGCTATTCTCTCTACTGGGCTTTTCTGCGGAGCTATGCTCCGTGCTTTGGTCGGTAGACGTCTTGTATGCGCTGATCTTCCCTTTTCCAGCCTGGGAATGCGGCTTAACGGTAGGCTGACTACTGTAATCATAGTTGAAACAAGGATTGTTTTTGGTTTTTGAAACTTCGCGGATAAAATCCGTTAACTCCGAAAGGGGTGCAAATGGAACTTGGTGTTGGGTCATGTAATGCGAAGCCTTTGAAGTCCATTTTTCTTGAAGTCCATATGGCAACTTTGAAACTATAGGCAATTGTCCTGATGAGGTGTCAAAATACCCTAACAGGACACGAAAGTTCGGGTCCTCTTTCAGGCATTGGATGTGAGAAAGGAGATCTTAAAAGTCGTAGAGACGATCGGTGTCCTTGTTTGTTAGTTTATGGAAGCTTTCTAGTTTCTGCCTTAGGGCATGCTCTGTCAATTGTGATGCACCATAGCGTTCGTCTAGACGCTCCCAAAGACGCTCCAGACCTCTTGTCGGGTTATTAATGTTAGCTGCCTTGATACTTTTGGCGTATTGCGACGACTTGTGTCCAAGCCATTTCTTGAGGAGAATAAGCTCTTCGGAGTTGGATATTCCTAGCTCCTCCACGACGCCTTTGAATTCGGCCTTCCAAACTGCATAGGACTCGGCCTTGTCATCGAAGTGGGTGAGACGGGAGAGTAGCAAATCCTTTTTCAGTAGGAATTTAGTTAATTCCTCGGATGTTGAATCCTTCCTGTCGGAACGGTGATTCTGCATCAACGACGACGTTGTCGATAAGGGATGTTGATTTTGAGTGGATGGCACGAATACGGAAGCATCCCGATTTAGGCCATAAGTATTGCAAGTGGTGTCGACGTCGTCGGTTTCTCGTCGGAAGGGTGTCGATGCCATGGATGGTGGTCCTATCTTCCTAGGTGCTTCGGTTGTAGCAGGCGGTTCGAAAACCGTAACTTTCCTTGTGTAGTCGGAGTGCGTCGGATATGTGTTTATCCCGACGTCGGCTGGATTTTCATCCGTTGCATGAGTACTGCTGTTGTGTTGACTCACATAATCTTGTACCCGTCGGATCGGGTCGGCCATAGGCAATGGTAGGTCGATGCCGATGTGTGGTTCGTCGTCGATATCTTGACTGGCGTCGTCCTCGAAAGCTCTCGCCTCAGCTTCGGCCATAGCTGCTTCCATGTGAGCCTGTAGGAGAGTTTTGTCTGCTTGCAACTCCAACTTCTTTCGTAAGACGGTCGCTGCTTCTATCGCCTCTGCTCGTTCGTATTCAATCTTTTGCTGTTCGATCTCTCGTTCAACTTCCACCTTTTGTAGCTCGACCTCTGCTTTTTGTCGCTCGACCTCTGCCTTTTGTCGCTCGACTTCTGCCTTTTGTCGCTGGACTTGTTGTTCCATGTCAGCTTTTTGACTCGCCTTTCGCTGCAACTCGTGTTCTTCGAGTAGAGCTTCTTGTTTCGCAAGAGCAGCTTGTTTGGCTAGAAAAGCTATCTTGGCCTTGGCAGCATCTGCTTTGGCACGCTTGTTTCTTGAAGCGCTTGAGGAACTGCTTGATTTTGAGCCACCCACGGATTTACATCCGCTATTTGGCTTTGACCTAACTGAGTTGCGTTCTTGTTTCACGGACCCATGTAGTTCTGGTACGGTGATATTCTTTTGACCTGGGGTAGGCTGACTTATTGCTGGTGATGCAGGACTAAACGCCTTGGTGGTGTCCCGTAGATTAGACATCGCTGTTTCCAACGTTTGCTGTCTAATATCAGCCAGGGTAGTGAAAGCCTGGAGGTCTCGATTGCTTTTCTCGGCCCTAGTGTTCTTCATAAATTCTATGAATGCGTCAACTTGACGTTCATATCTACCAGCGGACTGGGCTATCTTTTCTTGTAAAGCGAGGCAACCTCGTACATTGTCTGGAGGGATATCGACCTCCTGCAGGAAGGCATTTAACATGCTCCATAGCAGCTCTATGTCTTGGGCGTATTTCTCGCGTCTTTCAATGTAGACGTCCATGCCCTTTTCATTCAGAGTTCTAACTCTTTTCTCTGTATTGTCAGAGTGTTGGTCAGGCACAGTTGGTTGTATGGTGACGTTGTCACCTGTGTCACTCATCATGTCACAATCACTTAGTAGTTACGAGAAAAATCTCGAAAGTGTGATTCGACTGTTTATTTGTTTATCAGCTGAGTAATAAAATAACGTTTAAAAAACGTAATTGTGCTATCTGGCTTGACACAAGCTTTGGTGTGTGATTTTGTACGTGTAAAACACGTTATATCACGGTATTCTATCTAGCTTTTACAGTTAAGGAAAAACTGAGCTGGGTTTATTGTTTACCCAGACCAGGTATTTCAAATCTATTTGGGTGTGTCACACAAAACTGTGGTGTGACAGGTCTACAAAAGTTGGTGTGTGGGCGCTTCTACGGCCACAGCACACTACAGGAACCAAGAAAATGGTGCGTCTCTCTTGCGAGAGCTCATAAAAGGTTTGTATAAAAGGATACAAGTCTTTACTGGTCTTCTATGGACGTCTCCTGGCGTAGACTGCAGCGATACTTCTGTAACTGGCGTTGTGCAGAGCTATTTTACTATTCCGGCTCTCCCGGATAGATGAACCACTGACAGTTGTTGGGCCTTGGAAAAATAACTTGGTCTATGGGCGACGTTTTATTTTAAGCATCAACAGAAAGTCAGATGTAGTGGTAAAATACTGAAAATAAAGGGGGACAAATTAAGGTTACAAAGTACATGTAAAAACGTTAAAGTTCATAGTAAAACTGTAAAGGGGGATTATAGATAAGTGAAATACAACGAAATGTTCACATAAGTATAACATAAAACAAATTTACATGTCCAAATATTGTTTATAAATTTACGGGAAATTCCCTTCGTCCGGTCCAATGTTTGGTTTCACTGTCCGCTTAAATTTATATCACATCCAAACGTAATAACTTCATATTTTGATGGAGAATATATTAGATCGTCAATTTACAACACTTTTTATAAAGTACTCACGCTGTGGATTGCCACAAATTACAGAAACTGTCCTGTTTGACTTTCTTTTTTCATGGCGCGGGGAGAACTGACAAAGGGACAGGAAACGAGATAACATCCTTACATTAGGGTTCTCTCGCGGATCAATAATGAAAGAGACGAAAAATCCAGAGAAGTGTTCAAATGTCAAAACAGGTATTGGAAACGTCTTGCCGATTTCAAAGGTGATGAGGAAAATATACATAAAAATATATGTAACTGGAACACAAAAAGTGTGACAGAACAAGGCATGACAGGGATGGTTTCCAATTGTAACCCTCCCCTATTTCACAGTGCTGGTCGGTTTTGGTACTACAATTTCAATCATTGTATTCCTAATTAAGAGTGGTATTATTTTTTTAATCGACTGTTTCCTACAGTGAGAAAATAATCCAGAACGAGAAAGACATACCGGAAAAAATAAAGATCGCAATGGTCCTTACTTTATATTGTCATCTCTAAAAGAAACAGATGGTTAAACTAGGATTCAGGCATGTGCGTTGCAATGCATTACATTTTCTCATGTAATTCAATGTAATGTGTAATGTACCATTTTTTGCATTACATGTAATGGTAATTCAATGCATTTCTTTGTCAAAAATGCATGTAATTTATGAACTACAAATGAATTACACTGCATTACTTTTGTCCACTGAGAAATAGAGAAGGAATTGCAAATATTTCAACAATTATAGAAAATTATAAATTCATAAAATAATTTGTTTAAAGATTTTATAAGTGAAATGGTGAAGTCATACAGTACAATCAATAAAAATGTAAAATAATAGCGAATAATATGCTTATTCTGTTGTACATGTTGTAAAAACAACTCAATCAACAATTTCAAAACAACTATTGTGTGAAATTAAATGGCTTTGAGTAAAAATAAGAAGTTTAAAAAAAGATATCTTGTATTGTAATATATTTTGTTGGAGGGAAGAACTAAATGGGTTTGAATTGAAACTAAATTTGATAAAATTAACTCGTATTACCCAACATATTTATTGTATAAATATTATAAATTGTTATTTTAAGATGCAAAATGGCATACTTTAAGATTGATAATCTTCATCCTGCAGTATTGTTTTATTGTTTCAACCTTTCTTGACTAAAAGATAAAACTTTGAAAGTTAATATGGAGTAGGCATTCTGCCTAAATGCGAGCATAGCTAAAAGGGACTACGTTTTGTTTATATAATGTATTTGGGGCGAGATGGTATGGGGCGATTAAGCTTCGAGACACGTTAGTTTCGTACGTGCATATAACGAAGACGAAACGAGCAGCTTATGTGTATTTATTATTTTAAGAATATTATTTTCTTGTAAAAAGCGCAATTTATTTTTTTTTTTAACATTATTTCTTTTCTTATAGATTATTTTAACATTCACTCCGGCCCTGTAAAAATAATAACCCTTTCCGGACCATAAAAAATCTAAATCAGCATTAGCAAATTTCTCGCGGAAACAAATACCGTAGAGCTCTCCGCTCGAGCGGGCACTGCTCGCTATCATTTTGCCTGATTTCAAAAGTCAAATACCATAGAAATATATATCAGATAAAATCCATTCTGATAGTATAAGTCTATGAAAATACTTATATAAGTTTGATTAACAAAATAACTTCTATGACTAATCTACATAACAGTTACTATCTATGCATTCTCCCATGTATAGCTTAAATTTTATTTTTATTTACATTTATTGTTATATATTAGATAAGATAAAACGGGTAAAGAGCTGACAAAAAGTGAACCTAGATGTAACAGACAAACTGAGAAAAATTCTGGTTAGCACACATATATGTCATAAATTTCCTGCTTTTATTCATAACAAGACACATTAGTACACATAAATTCTAAATGACGGGTTTTATAAACATTCATCTAAACATAAAGATTTAGCTTGGCAATTGATAGACGTTGTTCAAAAAAGGTTGAAAAAGTAATGGCAATTCAATGCATTACTTAGCTAAAGTAATGGTAATTCAATGGATTTCTTTTCAAAATCCTTATAATGGTAATGGCAATGGTAATTCAATGCAAGTTTTCTCAAAGTAATGGTAATTCAATGCATTACATTACAATGTAATTCGCCCCATGCCTGGTAGGATTTATGGTGCGCCAAACATCCCCCTTGCATTTTGATATGGTTCAATCTAAATTTGTCTCATCCGATCGACATTGTTTCAAAAAGCACAGAAGCGTCTAAAAAGTATACCAGAGTGAGTGAGTGAGTGAGTTGGTGTTTATCGCCTGTGCAACGCTATATAGGTTATTTACAGGCGATGAACTTGAAAAGGATGATAAAATGAACATGAAATGATAATCATAAATGAAAAATGGGGATGGGGTGGGAAACAAATGATCGGTAAATTTTGAAGAACCAAAGAAAAAGGGGAAATGTGGGTAGGGGCGGAAAATTAAGCCTATGTGGTGCACTACTTGGCGGTCCACAAAGGGGTCTTTTACGTGCATGAAGCCTGGCACTCTCCACACACGTTTGCCCACTATGGTCCTCGGTCAGGTTTTCCGTATTAAAGACCTGACAACCTTGCAGACGAGGGCCACCCTATTCAGCCACCTAGGGTACACTTTTGGTCGCTCTGGTGGCTGAGCACTGACCCGACGTCAGAATCCCAAGACCCTTAGTCGCTTCTTACGACAAGTAAGGCTCTGTTTTGGACCTATTCGCCACCCGGGCCCCGCACGGAACAAAATTATACTAGAAATTTCATATCTAACAACGATTTGAAAAGTATTTTCGAATGCTAAAATGTTTCCACAACATCGAAAGATTGTTTATAACTTTAACAATTTCATTCCATTTTAACAACCTTTTTGCACTCTCTATTAATAAATTCATTTTAGCGGTCAACTTTCAAAATATTAAGTTTATAACACTTTTTACAGGAAGCCATCGTTCTTGTGGCCATGGCATGATTCACCAAGGAGAATTCATCAGCGATAAACAAACGATTTATATTTTTTTATGAAGTCCGTTAAATCCAATTAAAAAGAATTAAACAAGTTTCAGGGGCGGATCCATAAAATAAATTTTTATGGGAGGTGTAAAGATTGGTTTTTTTTTGCCGAGCGGATTTCTCTTGCTGTAGTGATGAACTCTAAATTAGGTACATGAAGTACTCAAGGTGTAGTATGATGAGTCGTGCCTCGCTTTAACATAATAATACCACGGTCATCTTTGTTTTCTAAATGTAGCAGAGTGGGTATGCTTAACACTAAAGAACCCGTGCGGGTTCCGAGTGGCTGATATGCCCACAGCAATGTCGGTAAAAGTCCACTAAAGAGCACTCAGAAACCTGACATCGGGTCAGGCCTCTGGCCGCTTTGCCCACAAAGCGACTGGGATGTGTTCCCCAGGTGGTCAAATGTAGCAGCCCTGTCATAATGAATGCCGGGGTCGCCAGGCTATAATGCGGAAAACTTGAGCGAAAACCATAGTTTTGCACCACATGTTGAGGAAAATGTCACATTCCTCGCCCGTTAAAGAACTCTACTGCAGGTCTTGGTAAGAGTAGGACCCGTAAATCTCTCCTTTTTCCAGTGGCAGTCAAAACTCGCATACCCGAATGGCCTTGTGTCCCCATTTCCTCCACTTTATTGTCATTTCATGTTCATTGTATCACCACTTTCATGTTCATCTCCCGGATATAGCTGAAATCGTGCTGCTTGGGAGTAAAGCAATAACTAACTAACTAACTTAATTATCACTAAATCAAATACCACAAGTCCTAGCAGGCAAAGGTAAAACAGTTGAAAATAAAATCGCCACACAAAAAAAAACAAGATACAACGTACAAAATTTCGTATTACAACTAAAACGTTACTTGTATTAGCAGCGTGAACTCGAGTGGAAACTGTAGAGTAAATTAATTCAGGTGATCCGACAAAGGACGATAAATCTATACTTCTATAAATCAAACCAAAATCTGTTCTCATCTTAGAGATAGAAATCCTGTATATTTGTCTATTGAAGCACAATATATGTCTTCTTTAAAATTTCTAGAGTTGCGACTTGATGCAAGCCTTTATTTGCTTATAGACTAGATATTTTAGAAACTAAGGCCGCGTTCACACTGAAGTTGTTTTCAGTAAACATGTGTAGAAGTAGTTTAATGTTCTTAAAACTAGTTTCACACTAAATTTGTTCTCATTGGTAAAACCTAAATTAAATGACTCGACATATGTAAAGAAAACATGAACAGATAAATAACCATGATTGTTAAATTGGCGAATAGACATGTAACCATAGAATACGTATGGATTTTGATTTACTTCAGTCTTTTTTAATGATTTTTATTTTTTATAGAATAACAATAAAGGTGTACACATTTCTGGCGCTTAAGTCCGTTCGTCCGTTTGAATTTTTAAATTTATTGCTATAAAAAGCTATTGCTATACATAGATACCGGCGCGGACCCACGGCAGCGCCATGTTGTCGGTAAAAATCCACTAAAGAGCACTCAGCAATGTGATATCGGGTCTGCTGCTTTGTCCACAAAACGACTGGAATGTGTACTCGGTGGTTGAGTGGGCAGTCCGTCATAATGCCGCGTCGTCAGGCTACAAATGTAAAATGGGGAAAGCTTGACCGCAAACTATAGTGGCGCAACGTGTTAGGAAAAAAATCATGTTCTTCACGCGTTAAAAAACCCTGCTGCATGCCTTGTTAAGAGAACCCATGGGATTCCTGTGTAAAAATCTGCCCGTTCCTCATTTTCCAATTGACAGTCAAATCTCTTATCCCCGATTGGACTTTGCCCACCCCCCCCCCCATTTCCTCCACTTCATCATCATTTCATGTTCATTTTATCACCTGTTCATGTCCATATTCCTGATATAGACCGCTTTGCCCACAAAAATTAGATCCGAATTGGAAACACCTTTTATGAAATTCTATTCCGCTTTGCCGTATACATATACATTAAATATTTAGAAGTTGCATGTACCCCTGTTTTTTCACTCACCCGAGAAAATGTTGAAATATACAAAAATATATACCAAAAAAAAAAGCTTTCCAATGAAAGTAATGCATATGCATGCCGTTCATTCAAAAGAAATATGCAAAATTCATTGTACATTAAACCCACACAAGGACTACATTAAGTATCGAATGCATGTATTACTCTATTTTATTGACCGGGCTGGTCACGGGTCAATTATTTCGGACTTCTTCATTTAAATCCTACCTAATAGTCCGAGAAAATTAAGCTCCGCCCAACCTTGCGAATAAAATAGAGTAATAATGAACACAACATTTAAACTATTGTAATCATCGAAATTTTACAGTGTGAACATGTTTAATGTTAGTGCGGGCGACATTTAAACTACTATGAGTTTTGCTCAGTGTGAACGCGGCCTAATATAGCTTTTGATATACTAAAACAAAATATGTTTTTAAACAGTGTTTAATTAATCGACACACCAAAAGTAGACGGGATAGTTTTATGCCTTTCCGCAACGACGTGTAAGGGGCATCAAAATTTACTCATGCCCATTCGTCCGTCTGTACGAATTTCTGTCGTGAGCTTTCAACAAAAATCATATATGAGAATAATTTGAAAGTTGACAAGGTAGTTAAGGATAATAATTTTTACGTATAAAGCGATGTTATGGCCTTTCTCTAGTTCATTTTTGGACTGGGGCGATATTAAAATTAGTATGAAAACATTCGTCAAGTTTACCCAGAAATCATACATTTGAATGATTTCAAATTTGCAGGATGGTTCAGTATGATAGGCGAAGTGATTTTCAGGGCATGTTGGACTTCTACTTTTTGTTTTGGGGTGCCGGGGCATCCGTGTCCCGTACATATTCCATATCAGATCAGTCCTAAACAGAAAATAGACGCCCGACGGGCCTGAAAGTCGCGAAGGACTTACAGTTGACATAATGAATCATCCTGCCAAATTCAAATCGTTTTGATGTACGGTTTCTGAGAAAAGGAAATTCTTACGGACAAACGTACGGTCGGACATGAGTAAAATTTAATCACCCGACATGCCGGCACGGTGTAATAAAATAAGTCACTGGTATTAAATATCTCTTTAAATAATGGCAGTGAACCGACTTTAATTTGAATTATTACTATAATCTGTGGGGGTTCCAGTTGGCGATTAGGTCCGCATGTTGGCTAAGCTTTTTGGCAAAGGTCCACTACAGGTTGCTCAAATAACATGACATACATCGGGTCAGACCGCTTTACCTATAAACTGACTTGGATGTGTGTGCCAAGTGATTGAATAAAACAGTCCAGCATGTCATAAAGAATAGCGGGGTCGTCAAGTTAAAAATGCAGAAAACATGACCGCATAGTGCTGCACCGTGTTGGGAAAAACACGTTCCTCGCAAGTTATAGAAACCTGCCTGTAGGAGTCGATAAGGGAAGACCCGAGTGGTCCCGGGGCTTAAGTGTCCGACCCTCAGTAGCATTCAAATTGACCTTGTGTCCCCATTTCCTTCATTTTATCATCATCCATGTTCATTTAATTAGCCCTTTCATGTTCATATTCTTCGTTAAGCTTGGGGGCAAAGCAACAACTAACTGCTTGTAAATTATTATAGCCAACAAAGACAGAACCATTCCTATTTGCATGAAGATACATGTGAGTTTAGTGTAAAAACTCTATAAAAGCCTCCTCTGAATATATTTGTATACTCACGTTTGTTCAGTTTGACTTATAAGTTTTGTTGAGTAAAAAAGTATTTTTTAAACATATTTATTACCAGTTGAATATATTCTTAAATAAGGCAGACGTAGTTAAAAGTTAACCCCAAAGTAAACTTGCGTTTACTGTGTCTACAATGTGCACTTGACCGCTAAGAAGACGAAAAAATTGACGCAAGTTTTCGCGTCTACTTTACTGTGCACTTTGTAGACACATGAAAAGTGCACTTAGTAGTCAAAAGAGCTTTTTTTCAAATAGACGAAAATTCAGTGGAAATGCGTCTGCTGTGTAGACGTGCAGAAGCGATAGTCAGTGCACGTAATGTGCACTCGCGTCTAGTCAGGGTTATGCTTGGTCTGCACCCAGGAGTTGTTCAGACCAAGCATAACATGTAAACGGGTGTATTAGTGCACGCAATGTGCACTCTGTGTGTACTAAGTTAACGCTTAAGTGCACTTTGCGTTTACTTGAAATTTTCAGTAGACGTGAAAGCTGACATTTCGTTTACTTTCACGACTACACAAATGTTCACTTAATAAACGCAAAAGTACATTGTAAATTGTAAACGCATTTCTAAAAAAAATGTTCCAAAAGTAGACACCGCAGTGTTAGTGGACGCAGGAGTGAACTTTAGTCTTATGCGTCTACTGTAGACACACACTAGACGCACGCTCACTCCGGGTCAGGTTTTATTTAACAAAAATAATGTCTTCCTTGTTCCTTTGTCGAGATTATAGGTTGAACGATAATTAAGGTATATTTCATTTTCCTTCTTTTTGTTTGTCCGTCGTTTTAATTGGTATTCTATACTGCATGCAGATGGTCATTACTTTTACTTTTATTATGAAAATTGCACATGTGTAAAACCTTTAAACTCTTACTGCCAGCCATTTAAGATTCTGGCATATACTCGACTACCTTATACAATTATCACCCTATATGGTGTTTCTTTCGCCGAGAAAAAAGGTCACCTGAGGGCTTGCCCCGAGGATGACCTTACTTTTCGAGGGGAAAGAAATGCCGGGTCACATATCATCTAGGGTGATAACTGTTATATTATATCGAATATTTAAATGAAACGATACACTATTTAATTTTGAAACATATTTCGGACATTTTAAACTTTTTTTCAATTGAAAAAATACAGCCCATATAATGTTGAAGGAAAGACGTAGGGCTCACGTGCAAAATCTCACGAGAGGGTGACCTTACAATGCGACACAACGGTTACCAGTTGACCCAGCAAAATATCTCATGTCACGTGACCGCGTCTCAGCGAATCACAAAGATTTTTATATGAGTATATAATATTCTTTAAGACCTATGTGTAACTTTAATTCTACTGATTCAAACCTGCAAAGAACCTTTCTTAAAATGAGGGCAAATATCGACTAAAATAAATAGGATATATTGTAAAGTATGTTAGATAACTAATCAATTGAATACTCGTAAGTGCCTTAGGACAGGTTAGATGGACATGGAGGTAGAGTTGCGGGAAGCGAGGATCATGCAAACAAGAGATAAACAAGGATCGAAAGGTGAGAATGAGCGATAGAGGGGCGAGTGCTTACTATATTATTACGATAAAAGCGAAAGCAAATTGATAACAAAATTGGAAAAATCAAGAAGACAGACGGTGGTAAGCTGAGATAAGGATGGCGAAGAACGGGGGTTAAGACATATTTTCGTGTCCAGAACCCCTTATTAAACATTTGTGGACCGTTTCTTATTTAAGAAAATATATTTAGGTGTAATTAGATATCTTTAAAGTAAGAATATTAAACTTTTACGAGCATCTCAACATCCTGGAAAGTATTAGCTAAACAGTATCATAAATCATCACCTTTGTGGCCTTGAACCCCGATTCTCGATATCTTTGAGCGATTTTGATTGTGTACAGCTGTACATTAAAAGCCTAGAAATGTTGAGAGTTTGATGCCTTTGGTCAGAATTTGAGGAACGCAGAATCCGGGTTATAATATGAATGTCGGGCAGCGGGTGGTCGGTATGAAAAAAAAATACTACGTTCTCTCAACAACTACGTATTACAGTTTAGACCATGGGCCGATTGCAGAACGGCAAGCAGCGCCTCATGGCCTCGTTGAAAGCTGCTGGCGGTTTTTCGTTGTGTGTTTTTTCTCAACTAAAGCTGGTTATTTGAAATGTGTCGCGTACGTTTATCTCGCATATAATTCTTTTTTCTAACTAGACCCAGTCTCTAAGATTGCACGGAAATAAAGAGGTTCGGCACAAAAAAAAACATGGCTCAGCGCATTTTTTTTTAAAAATGCATTAATCAAGAAGACAATGGGGCATTCGAGTATCTAAATTTCGAAAGGGCAACAACAAAACGGGTAAACATGAACAAGAACAGCACGAGGAAAACGGGAGAGTAAGCGGTCCCTGTCTGCTATAACACACCGGTCGCGCTGTCAATTTCTAATTCTTGGTGTCAAACCGGTAAAGGAAGACAAAACAAAAAACCAATGACAAACCAACATCTGCACTCATCTTGTGAAAAAGAAATCCAATATTTATCCACGAGTGCATGCTGTCTATTGCAAAATGTCTTGAGTGGCGATAGCAACCGAGGAGCAACATAAACCTGTGTTAGAAATTTCTATGTCAAACGAAAATCTCTGATAACGAAATCGATGTAATTCCCACAAACTCTGCAGTAACGAATCAATTGTGATACATAAACTCCATAAGCTGGAGCGGACGGAATGTTGCTAGGTCAGGACCGTTATGATCTTCAATTTATCTGGTGTTGTTGAATTTATTTACATATTTTTTTTCTTTTAAGATTAACAAAAACTACATACTTCTTTGGATAGGTATAGTTTTGATTTTGATTTCCTTTGTGTGTTGCATGATATGCGTTGGCAAGAAATTTCATTGCTGTCACAAAACAAAGCCTGTGATGAAAAAAAAACATTACCTGGACCAACAGACCAACTTACATCTAGAAAGAATCACGATTCAGAGGAGCAATTATCAGATTATGCATCAATCTCTCTTGAAATAAATCGATATGAGTTGACATTTGTGTCCTGGTGACTCCTTACGTTTTAGCTATACTAATACGCATCTTGATGATTTATTAGATAGTGGCAATGGCACAAAAGGTGTACCAGTGGGACATTTAGTGCCAAAAAATGTCAAGAAATAATCAGGAAAATTTTATTCACATGATTTATGTATTTTGGATTTTTTTAT
The DNA here is from genome assembly GCA_963971305.1 of Arcuatula senhousia. Classification (NCBI taxonomy): domain Eukaryota; kingdom Metazoa; phylum Mollusca; class Bivalvia; order Mytilida; family Mytilidae; genus Arcuatula; species Arcuatula senhousia. The sequence continues at coordinate 9,775,955 of OZ020313.1, forward strand.
TTTATTTGTATAGTTAATAGCGTTGTAAATTGATTTTCAGTGTTATTTGTTTTTCCGTGTTTTATATGTCTGTTTTTGTCCCGTTCTTGTTCGTGTTTACTGGTTTTGTCTGTGCCCTTTCGGACGTTTGACATTGGGATGCTCAATTGGTGTTGAGCAAACTACATTTTGTACATTTAATTATTAAACTTGAACAAACAACTTATATAATTTTATTTGCAAATATCAAAAATACATTGACAGATTTATTTTTGGTCTGCTTGCAACCCTAAATTCGCTACAGTTCACTTTGGACTGCTCAAACCTAAAGTTAACTTCGGACTGTCTACACCTGTCCACCGTGGAATAGCAACCTAAATGACTGTCTCAAGATAATTTTTATACTATTTTGTCTGTATCCATCTGTACAAAATACACAAAACAGGGCTAAACAGATACTGGTTATTATAAGAGAACCGCCACGTTGCCACTGGTCAATGATCACGGTCAGTGATATTGATCTAAACTGGACCCCTGAAAACTGAACACCCTTTAAAACTGGCCGTTTGAAAAAGTCCCTGTTAAATGAATTAAAATCGTATTGTGTCAATTTTCCTCTCTATACTGGCCAGTCCTGAAAACAGTACACCGCCACCTTTTTAAAGATTCCCTTCCTTGATTAAGTACAAATGTAATTAAATTCCCTGTTTATTTATCACACAACAATACCACCTGTTATAAGTTGTCAACAAAAAAGTTTTATTTTCCCTGTAAATATCATTTGGCTAGCATATGTAATGTATATTAATGATCTGCTCGGACTTTCTGTATGATATATTAATCATGAAACTTTGATAACTTATGCTATTTAAGCGTTTTGTATCATTGTAGGTTCCGAATTGTATATATACACGTTACAAGACCAATTGGAATCAAGTGACAGGCGGTAAAATCCAAGCAGATTCTGATTTGCAAGAGGTCTTATAGGAGATATTCTTGTTTGTACTAAGATGATTCCTGCTTCTACCAAAGTTGTAGTAGGATCTGGAATCATACTAGAAATGCAATTCAGCCATATAATAGAAAATAATGAGATGTGGAATAAGTGTACGCGACACAGCCCACAATTAAACAACAATTTAGAAATGGACAACCGCCAACAGCCTTCAACGAAGCCATTTTGGCACTGCTCGCGGTTCTGCAATTGGCCAATGGTCTAAATAAAATGCATATAATTCAAATCCAGCCCTTAAATAGTCACGGATAGACCCCCTTCTTAAACAAGGAACAGAAAACATTAAATAGACAAGTACAAACGAAAGCTTTGTCAAAGATTCCTGGCTTAGGACAGGAACATGTAATATGTGGCGGGATTAAACTAGTTTTTTTGGGCCCAACCTTCCCACTATCAATATTCTTAGACAAAGCACAAAAACTAAACACACAATAAAAATCAAATCGATCAAAGTCCAATTCCACTAGAGAGAACCTTAGACAAAAACAAGAACAAACAAAAGGACGGTAAAGGAATATAAGCCATGCGACCATGCAAGGGCCTCATATAAGCCAAACGGTCGTTAACCTTGCCATCGGTCAAAAGCTCTTCGAGCTTATGTTAATTGTTTGGAATGTGTACACATCATATCACTGATGTGTACTCACCGACGTTAAATAAATATTACAGTTACCTTTACCTTAGCTTCAAATTTTGAGAGTTTGTGTCTTTTTCATTGTGATGTGATAACAAACGTACCAAGCTTGGAGAATCAAATATCAAACATAAAACACGGAAGCCATTTAAGAGAAATTGAAAATCACAATAATCCCGGCTTTGTACAGGCATTGAAATAATGGTCGGTTAAACCCCCTCTACAATTGAAATCTTGGCCTGTAGTAACAAAAACACAACACTGTTACGAGACATAATATATTAAGGCGATCATCTCAGTACAACAACCAGCCAAACACTAATCAAAACAATCACTAACCAAATCATAAAACATAATTTTGAATATTATATGGTTGTATGAGATGTATTTTTTAACCTTCTAACAGTCGGTCATGTTAGTGAGGCTTATTAACCCACTAAATCAGGGAAATTGTGCAAATTGTGATACAAGCGTGAAATTTTTCACAACACTTCCTTTACTTGTGTAGACTTAAATTCAGGTCCTGGCCAAAAGAAAAAAATCCATTTTTCAAGATGGCCACCCAATTTTTCAAAATGGCGTCATTTTTAGTACCATTTATATTAGGGTCACAGAAAAATACAATGCCTCGGATCAGAAATTTTCCGCATGCGCATTGAAGTGGCTTAAAACAAAAATACCCTAGTCTATATTTGGAAAATCTGGAAATCCCTTTTCTATAATCGTATTAGATAAAATTATAGTCTAGACTGGACCGTTTAATAAAAGTAAAAATGATTATATATCAATGCACAAATAAATGTGGTACAAAACGTGTGTTCCTAGATTGACTGCTTTTATTTGTTACAGCAAAAACCAAATATGAGTATACAGTTTAATAATAAGGGGACGACCATTTGATTTTGAGGGAGGGGGCCTGGCAGTTTTTGTAAATAAATATTCTGGCCTGGAAAAAGTTGGAAATAAATAATCTGGCCTCTGTTTGCAAAAAAAATAAATAATCTGTCCCAAGATCCTTGACTGTTGCTCAATTAAGCTATTGTATGCAGAAAATAAATATTCTAGCCACGTATAGCAGCGAAAAATAAATTCTGGCCCGCTAAATTTCATGAATTTTGAAAAGAAATAATATGTCTTTACCGAAACTTCCAGCCGCCCTCAGAATCAAACGGTCGTCCCCTAATAATTCCTGATCACAGGACCCGGCCCATAGGGAATGACAACTTGATTCCGATGGGGGCGTTGGATTTTTTTGTTAATAAATAATCTGGCATTGAAACTGGAAATAAATAATCTGGCCTCTACCATAGATGAACAGAAAAAACTTCCAGCCATAGATACACAATAACTCTACCGTCAGATACAGTCTGACTCCAATTGTTGTCTACCAAAGATATACAACACCTTCAATCAGATATTATGCTATATAACATGTAACCTGTGACTCCACCTGTTGTCTACCATAGATATGCAACACCTCCAGCCAGATATAAGGCTGTGCAACATGTAACCTGACTCCACCTGTTGTCTACCATAGATATACAACACCTCCAGTCAGATATAAGGCTGTGCAACATGTAACCTGACTCCACCTGTTGTCTACCATAGATTAACAACACCTACAGCCAGATATGAAGCTGTATAACATGTAATCTGACTCCACCTGTTGTCAACCTTAGATAAATAATACCTCCAGTCATATATAAGGCAATCTGACTCCATCTGTTGTCTACTATAGCTGTACAACACCTCCAGCCAGAAATAAAGGCTATATAACATATAATCTGACTCCACCTGTTGTGTACCATCGATATACAAGACCTTCTGCCAGATATAAGGATTTATAACGTGTAATCTGACTCCACCTGTTGTGTGCCATAGATATACAACACCTCCAGCCAGATATAATGCTGTATAACATGTAATCTGACTTCACCTGTTGTCTACCATAGATATACAATACATCCAGCCAGATTTAAGGCTGTATAACATTTAATCTGACTCCACCTGTTGTGTACCACAGATATACAACAACTCCAGCCAGATATAAGGCTGTATAACATGTAACCTGACTCCACCTGTTGTCTACCATAGATATACAACACCTCCAGCCAGATGTAAGGCTGTATAACATATAATATGACTCCACCTGATTTGTACCACAGATATACAACATATCCAGCCAGATATAAGGCTGTATAACATGTAACCTGACTCCACCTGTTGTCTACCATAGATATACAAGACCTCCAGCCAGATGTTAGGCTGTATGACATTAAATCTGACTCCCCCTGTTGTGTACCACAGATATACACTATATCCAGCCAGATATAAGGCTGTATAACATGTAACCTGACTCCACCTGTTGTCTACCATCGATATACAACACCTCAAGCCAGATATAAGGCTGTATAACATGTAATCTGACTCCACCTGTTGTCTGCCATAGATATACAACACCTCCAGCCAGATGTAAGGCTGTATAACATATAATCTGACTCTACCTGTTTTGTACCACAGATATACAACATATCCAGCCAGATATAAGGCTGTATAACATGTAACCTGACTCCACCTGTTGTCTACCATCGATATACAACACCTCCAGCCAGATATAAGGCTGTATAACATGTAACCTGACTCCACCTGTTGTCTATCATAGATATACAACACCTCCAGCCAGATATAACACTGTATAACATGTAATCTGACTCCACCTAGTGTCAACCATAGATGTACAACACCTCTAGTCAGATACCACGCTGTATAACATATAATCTGATTCCTCTTTTTGTTTACTATAGATATACAACACCTCTAGTCAGATACAACGCTGTATAACATATAATCTGATTCCACTTGTTGTCTACTATATATATACAACACCTCTAGTCTGATACAAGGCTGTATAACATATAATCTGATTCCACTTGTTGTTTACTATAGATATACAACACCTCTAGTCAGAATAGAGCTGTATAACATATAATCTGATTCCACTTGTTGCTTACTATAGATATACAACACCTCTAGTCAGATACAAGGCTGTATAACATATAATCCGACTCCACTTCTTGTTTACTATAGATATACAACACCTCTAATCAGATACAGAGCTGTATAACATATAGTCGGATTTGTGTTTTGGAGTCAAGTAAGCAGTCTGAATGAATAAAACATTTATAAATATTATAGCCCCTGTCCCCAACTCAATGTGTTATCTTATCCTTATAAGAGTGTCCAGTAAAAGAAAATGTACCTTTAAGTTATTAAGATAAAATTATGACATGTCTGACTGACAAAGTAGAGTAGCCTAACCTTGTTAAAAAATGGAGAATCGGTTTACATATTTAGCAACAAAGTCCATTTAAATGAAAATAATAAGATTAAGCTTCCTTGATACTAAAATATGTCCTAGTGTTTAGTGTACCTATATATTGCATATGGGATGTGAATTCTCAATTTTATTGGTTAATTTAGCTCCTAAAAATTAATATTTCAGAAAAAATTAATAAAATATTTTTTACTCGCTTGCTCCTATTTTTTTTAGATTTAGAGTCGGAGGAACAAGTACATTTGTAATTCATTCTGTGTGGGCTCAGTCAATATTTATGGCCCGACCATGTATGTGGATCAGACTTATAGTTTTACCCTTGTCCGTCCGTCCGTCCGTACGTCCGTCCGTAACACTTTGGTTAAGTTCTTGGTTAAGGTCCATTACTCAGATACTAGATGTGGGGGGTCAATGATATTTTACCACCGGATGGGTCTTGGGTAGGGCTACACCACCCACTAGAAATGAGGTCACTGTGACCTATATTTTATGCATGAACGACTTTGGTTAAGTTCTTAGTTAAGGTCCATAACTTGGATACTAGATGTTGGGGGTCAATGGTATTTCACCACTAGATGTATCTTGGGTAACATGACACCACCCAATAAAAATTAGGTCACTGTGATCTATATTTTATGCATGAACGACTTCGGTAAAGTTCTTGGTTAAGGTCCATAACTTGGATACTAGATGTTGGGGGTCAATGATATTTCATCACCAGATGTGTCTTGGGTAAGGTGACACCATCCACTAGAAATGAGGTCACTCTGACGTATATTTTACGCATGAATGACTTTAGTTAAGTTCTTGGTTAAGTTCCATATCTTGAATACTACATGTTAAGGGTCAATAATATTTCACTACTCGATGAGTCTTGATAACATGGCACCACCCACCAGAAATAAGGTCACAGCGACCTATATTTTACACATGAACACTTTTGATCAATTTCTTGGTAAAGGTCAATATCCCAGGTAATACACATTGAGGTTAAATGATATTTCAAGAACGGGGGGGCCATCCTGTAACTCATAGACACATTTTCTAGTTTTCTACACGGTCCATGTAACTACATATTGACCTGGTAAAAAGTCAATAATTGATATATATTAGATAGCTTATACATGTATCTGAACAAGTAGAATGAGCATAATATCAATTACAATTTTCAGAATGCTCTTGCTTTTGCTTTATGTAAAGGACTAAAACCATGCCTGTTGTCACCGAAATGTGCAAATGTCATGAGAGATTATGTTTCGAATCAAATTGTATCACATGCCAAGAAGCCCAAGGCACAGAGGACCAAATGTGATGCCATTAACTGTAAAAGGCAACTATCAACATTGATCCAGTGTGGAGTTTGTGGACGGTGGCTTCATTTTAAACGTATCAACATTACCAAAGCACCAGAAAGTGATTATGTATGTGTGGTGTGTAATGCTCAGTATAAATGAGATATCTTTGTACCTATACCTCAAAGAAGATAGAGGTTTACTTGTTTTTATTTACCCACCAACTTTATTGCTGGGTATAAAGTTATTTTGGTCATTATCTTTGTCCATTTGTTTGCCTATCCATTACACTTTTTTTCTTTAATTTCTCTGGAACTTTAAGTGATATCTTCATGAAATTGTGTACGGAAGTGAAATATAATAAAGACTACTTGTATGTAAGAATGTGCTCTTTCTTCAAGTTATCACTGGCACTTGTATAAAGGATAACCCTTATGGTGCCCAATCCCCCCTTTTTCAAAACCGATTATTTTTTTATTTTTTTTCTGTTACATTTCTCATGTTCACTCATACACATGTCAAATAGATGCAAATCTACCATCAAACAGTATCTACTATCCATATGGGGTTACTGATCAAACAGTATCTACTATCCATATGGGGTTACTGATATATATCAGTAACCCCATGTGGATAGTAGATACTGTTTGATGGTAGATTTGCATTTATTTGACATGTGTATGAGTGAAAATGAGAAATGTAACAGAAAAAATGAAAAATAATAGGTTTTGAAAAAAGGGGGGTGAGGCACCATAATGGTTATCCTGTATACAAGTGCCTATGCAAGTTATCTATGTATGAGAATTATGTATTGAATTATTTTGTAACAGTTTCCTTGGAAAGATGCTTAACATCTTGATATTTTCCCAAGTGATTTGTTTTTAATTTGTTAAACAGATGCAATCATATTTATAATTTGGTACATCTATTTATTTGTTTAAACTTGTATGCATCATAAATAATTTGTTATTAATTTGTTTTATGAGAGACAAAGAAGATGTGGGAAGACTTATTTGTAAAAAAAATAAACTTTTGTCCAATATCTATTTGCACATTTTTTTAAATGCGATTGTCAAATGATTTTAATGATAATTACATAAACAATACTGTACTAACAGATGGAAAAAGTGAAAAAAATTGTTTTACATAGTATCAATTTGTCATTCATGTACATTTTTAAAATGTGTTTACCGGTAATGTAATTTGGTTGATTTTTGTCATTGTTTACATTATAAACATCTGAATATTTGTATATCAATTTAAAATGATATTCACTAAATGAGATTGGGATTAAAAGATACAATACATCATGTACATATGATGTTTTCATTATTGCAAGCAAACGAAAATCTTTCTGGTTTAACCTGCCCCTTTTTTATTCAGAGAAGTAGAATATGATAAGTATACTTCTGTAACAATGTGGAGCTGGGTAAAATATTAGTTTAAGATTAAATGGTGTACACATAATACCAGGCTAGTTTATTTTGAAATTTTGGAGGGGGTGCTTCTCAAAATTATTTTGAAAAACTTGTTTCACTTTATTTTGGAAGAGGTTTATTTATGTATTGACTGTTTTAGTTAGTGTTCATATGCTAGATTCACCTAATCAATTTTCATATTTCTTCTTACTAATTTTACACTGATTAATAATTGAAAAGTCTCGAAAATATTCATGACTCTCTCCATGATTTCAAATGATTGCTTACTAAAGTATATGCTTAGAATATTGTTGAGTCAGATTAGATGTACATGTTTTCAGCCTTATATCCTGCTGGAGGTGTTGTATATCTATGGTAGACAACAGGGGGAGTCAGATTAAATGTTATATAGCCTTACATCTGGCTGGATGTGTTGTATATCTATGGTAGACAACAGGTGGAGTCAGGTTACATGTTATGCAGCCTTATATCTGGCTGGAGGTGTTGTATATTTATGGTGGACAACAGGTGGAGTCAGATTACATGTTATACAGCCTTATATCTGGCTGGAGGTGTTGTATATCTATGGTACACGACAGGTGGAGTCAGATTATATGTTAAACAGCCTTGTATCTGGCTGGAGATCTTGTATATCTGTGGTACACAACAGGTGGAGTCAGATTAAATGTTAAACAGCCTTACATCTGGCTGGAGGTGTTGTATACATGTATCTATGGTAGACAACATGTGGAATCAGGTTACATGTTATACAGCCTTATATCTGGCTGGAGGTGTTGTATATCTATGGTACACAACAGGTGGAGTCAGATTACATGTTATACAGCCTTATATCTGGCTGGAGGTGTTGTATATCTATGGTGCACAACAGGTGGAGCCAGATTATATGTTATACAGCCTTGTATTTGGCTGGAGGTCTTGTATATCTATGGTACACAACAGGTGGAGTCAGATTACATGTTATACAGCCTTATATCTGGCTGGAGATGTTGTATATCTGTGGTACACAACAGGTTTAGGCAGATTAAATGTTATACAGCCTTACATCTGGCTGGAGGTGGAGGTGTTGTATATCTATGGTAGACAACATGTGGAGTCAGGTTACATTTTATACAGCCTTATATCTGGCTGGAGGTGTTGTATATCTATGGTAGACAACAGGTGGAGTCAGGTTACATGTTATACAGCCTTATATCTGGCTGGAGGTGTTGTATATCTATAGTACACAACAGGTTGAGTCAGATTACATGTTATACAGCCTTATATCTGGCTGGAGGTGTTGTATATCTATGGTTAACAACAGGTGGAGTCAGATTATATGTTATACAGCCTTGTATCTGGCTGGAGATCTTGTATATCTATGGTACACAACAGGTGAAGTCAGATTAAATGTTATACAGCCTTACATCTGGCTGGAGGTGGAGGTGTTGTATATCTATGGTAGACAACAGTTGGAGTCGGGTTACATGTTATACAGCCTTATATCTGGCTGGAGGTGTTGCGTATCTATGGTAGACAACAGGTGGAGTCAGATTACAAGTTATACAGCCTTATATCTGGCTGGAGGTGTTGTTTATCTATGGTACACAACAGGTGGAGTCAGATTACATGTTATAAAGCCTTATATCTGGCTGGAGGTGTTGTGTATCTATGGTAGAAAACAGGTGAAGTCAGATTACAAGTTATACAGCCTTATATCTGGCTGGAGGTGTTGTATATCTATGGTACACAACAGGTGGAGTCAGGTTACATGTTATACAGCCTTATATCTGGCTGGAGGTGTTGTGTATCTATGGTAGACAACAGGTGGAGTCAGATTACAAGTTTTACAGCCTTATATCTGGCTGGAGGTGTTGTAAATCTATGGTACACAACAGGTGGAGTCAGATTACATGTTATAAAGCCGTCCCGTGCGGGGCCCGGGTGGCGAATAGGCCCGCAGCAGAGCCTAGCTTGTCGTAAGAGGCGACTAAGGGTCTTGGGATTCTGACGTCGGGTCAGTGCTCAGCCCACAGAGCGACCAAGTGTGTACCCTAGGTGGCTGAATAGGGTAGCCCTCGTCCGCGGGGGTTGTCAGGTCTATGATACGGAAACCCTGACCGCCGACCATAGTGGACCAACGTGTGGGAAGAGTGCCACGCTTCATGCACGTAAAAGACCCCTTTGTGGACCGCCCAGTAGTACACCACATAGGCTTAATTTTCCGCCTCTACCCAACTCTCCCCTTTTCCTGTGGTTCTTCAAAATTTACCGGTCTTTTGTTTCCAACCCCCACCCCCATATTTCATTTATCATCATCATTTCATGTTCATTTTATCATCCTTTTCATGTTCATCGCCTGTAAATAACCTATATAGCGTTGCACGGGCGTAAAACACCAACTCACTCACTCACTCACTGTTATAAAGCCTTATATCTGGCTGGAGGTCTTGTATATCTATGGTAGACAACAGGTGGAGTCAGATTACATGTTATACAGCCTTATATCTGACTGGAGATGTTGTATTTCTGTGGTGCACAACAGGTGGAGTCAGATTAAATGTTAAACAGCCTTACATCTGGCTGGAGGTGTTGTATATCTATGGTAGACAACATGTGGAGTCATGTTACATGTTATACAGCCTTATATCTGGCTGGAGGTGTTGTATATCTATGGTAAACAACAGGTGGAGTCAGATTACATGTTATACAGCCTTTTATCTGGCTGGAGGTGTTGTATATCTATGGTACACAACAGGTAGAGTCAGATTATATGTTATACAGCCTTGTATCTGGCAGGAGGTCTTGTATATCTATGGTACACAACAGGTGGAGTCAGATTACATGTTATATAGCCTTACATATGGCTGGAGATGTTGTATATCTGTGGTACACAACAGGTGTAGTCAGATTAAATGTTATACAGCCTTACATCTGGCTGGGGGTGTTGTATATCTATGGTAGACAACAGGTGGAGTCAGGTTACATGTTATACAGCCTTATATCTGGCTGGAGGTGTTGTATATCTATGGTAGACAACAGGTGGAATCAGATTACAAGTTATACAGCCTTATATCTGGCTGGAGGTGTTGTATATCTATGGTAGACAACAGGTGGAGTCAGATTACATGTTATAAAGCCTTATATCTGGCTGGAGGTCTTGTATATCTATGGTACACAACAAGTGGAGTCAGATTACATGTTATCTGGCTGGAGGTGTTTTATATCTATGGTAGACAACAGGTGGAGTCAGATTACATGTTATACAGCCTTAAATCTGGCTGGAGGTGTTGTATTTCTATGGTACACAGGTGGAGTCAGGTTATATGTTATACAGCCTTGTATCTGGCTGGAGATCTTGTATATCTATGGTACACAACAGGTGGAGTCAGATTACATGTTATACAGCCTTATATCTGGCTGGAGATGTTGTATATCTGTGGTATACAACAGGTGGAGTCAGATTAAATGTTATACAGCCTTACATCTGGCTGGAGGTAATGTATATCTATGGTAGACAACAGGTGGAGTCAGGTTACATGTTATACAGCCTTATGTTATAATTTCAAAATTTTCTAAACCCTAAGGTTCTTCCTACCCCAGACATAGGTTGAATATCTTAGTAATAATTTGGTGCCCCAGTTTGGTATTTTTGGTTGTACTGTTCTACATGTATGCTCTTCATATTCTGACAGTGTTTGGCATTTTCAATATTTTTGGTAGAGCGCCTCTGATGAGTCTTGAATAGACGAAACGCGCGTCAGGCATAGCAAAATTTATTGTCTGGAACTTTGTTGTCATTTGTATTTCGAACACACGTGAAGGTTAGCACTGCTGGTGGAGTTTAAATTCCCCGAGGTTATCCCGCTCCGGCACCAACACTTTTGAGTTGGAGAATACATCAAAGCTTTAAATTATCCGTCTAAATTTCAAAATTTTCTAAACCCTAAGGTTCTTCCTACCCCAGACGTAGGTTGAATATCTTAGTAATAATTTGGTACCCCAGTTTGGTATTTTTGGTTATACTGTTCTATGCTCTTCATATTCTTACAGTGTTTGGCATTTTCAATATTTTTGGTAGAGCGCCTCTGATGAGTCTTGAATAGACGAAACGCGCGTCAGGCGTAGCAAAATTTATTGTCTGGAACTTTGTTGTCATTTGTATTTCGAACACACGTGAAGGTTAGCACTGCTGGTGGAGTTTAAATTCCCCGAGGTTAGCCCGCTCCGGCACCAACACTTTTGAGTTGGAGAATACATCAAAGCTTTAAATTATCCGTCTAAATTTCAAAATTTTCTAAACCCTAAGGTTCTTCCTACCCCAGACATAGGTTGAATATCTTAGTAATAATTTGGTTCCCCAGTTTGGTATTTTTGGTTATACTGTTCTATGCTCTTCATATTCTTACAGTGTTTGGCATTTTCAATATTTTTGGTAGAGCGCCTCTGATGAGTCTTGAATAGACGAAACGCGCGTCAGGCGTAGCAAAATTTATTGTCTGGAACTTTGTTGTCATTTGTATTTCGAACACACGTGAAGGTTAGCACTGCTGGTGGAGTTTAAATTCCCCGAGGTTAGCCCGCTCCGGCACCAACACTTTTGAGTTGGAGAATACATCAAAGCTTTAAATTATCCGTCTAAATTTCAAAATTTTCTAAACCCTCAGGTTCTTCCTACCCCAGACATAGGTTGAATATCTTAGTAATAATTTGGTTCCCCAGTTTGGTATTTTTGGTTATACTGTTCTATGCTCTTCATATTCTTACAGTGTTTGGCATTTTCAATATTTTTGGTAGAGCGCCTCTGATGAGTCTTGAATAGACGAAACGCGCGTCAGGCGTAGCAAAATTTATTGTCTGGAACTTTGTTGTCATTTGTATTTGTATATCTATGGTAGACAACAGGTGGAGTCAGATTACAAGATATACAGCCTTATATCTGGCTGGAAGTGTTGTATATCTATGGTAGACAACAGGTGGAGTCACAGGTCACATTTTCTATAGCATTATATCTGATTGAAGGTGTTGTATTTCTTCCGTAAATGACTATTTTCAGTGTGAGATGACCAGGTTGAGATGCAAGCACGTACAGCGATCTCACACTGGTCAATAAACCAATAATAACCGCTGTTACTGATATTGATCGATGATGTCGACCAATGAAATGCAATGATATTTAAAACTTTCGGTTTTTAGAATGAAGCCACCTAAGGTTTCAGAATATAAAAATTTGATTTTTACGGAAGAAATAGGTACTTACACGCGTTCTTGGAAAACCGGCAATGATCTTTCACTCGTGTTAGAATTTTTTTGGTCTTTTGGATCGTTCCGCTGCGCTCCACTCACAAAAAGACTGAAAAATTATATCACTCGTGAAAGATTAGCCGGTCTTTTCCAAGAACTTATGTAAGAACCTATAAATCTTTGGTAGACAACAATTGGAGTCAGACTGTATCTGACGGTAGAGTTATTGTGTATCTATGGCTGGAAGTTTTTTCTGTTCATCTATGGTAGAGGCCAGATTATTTATTTCCAGTTTCAATGCCAGATTATCTATTAACAAAAAAATCCAACGCCCCCATCGGAATCAAGTTGTCATTCCCTAAGGGCCGGGTCCTGTGATTATGAATTATTAGGGGACGACCGTTTGATTCTGAGGGGGGCTGGAAGTTTCGGTCGAGACATATTATTTCTTTTCAAAATTCATGAAATTCTGCGGGCCAGAATTTATTTTTCGCTGCTATACGTGGCTAGAATATTTATTATCTGCATACAATAGCTTAATTGAGCAACAGTCAAGGATCTTGGGACAGATTATTTATTGTTTTTGCAAACAGAGGCCAGATTATTTATTTCCAACTTTTTCCAGGCCAGAATATTGATTTACAAAAACTGCTAGGCCCCCTCCCTCAAAATCAAATGGTCGTCCCCTTATTATTAAACTGTATATTCATAACCATCTATTGTAGTTGAGTTTGAGCTAATAAAATTATTCTTAAATTATTCTTATTCTTATTCATATTTGGTTTTTGCTGTAACAAATAAAAGCAGTCAATCTATGAACACACGTTTTGTACCACATTTATTTGTGCATTGATATATAATCATTTTTACCTTTATTAAACGCAGTCCGAAAACCGGTGGTATTTAAACAATAGAATGTGAGCTCTTCATCGGAAAAGATAGGAAAGTCAATTCGAATGTTTATCCTGGTTGTCAAGTGAATCAAAAGTTCTTTTTAGTACAAAATTTCTTCCAATTTTAAGTTATGCTGATAAAATAAACTTTTTTGAATTAAAAAGAGTTTTTAAAAGTAACAGATTGCATTTTAATGCATGTTATTATGTGGATATTTATGAAATGCATACGGTGCAAACTGAAATGGATCGCACAACTTTAACTTTTATATAAAAAATTGAAAAAAATCACACTATTTGTTTAAATGTATATCTTCCCATCTGCAAATTTTCAGACATGTACTGCAAGAGGTAAACCCAAAATAAAATTCAGGAAAAAGACCTATTTTTCTAGCCCGTCTTGACAACCTTTTTTAAAAGTACACGATTTACCTGTTGAATTCGATTATGTCATAGAACATGTTTACCTTTCTGACCGGTGTCCGTAAATTGGGATCAACAATATGTGAATTTGCATTGTATTGGAGTAAATGTCCAATTTAATATTCAGTCATCCGTTTTAAAAATAGGAATGCCTCCCATTTATCATGTTTATTATTTATTAAAGATAGAACTTGGTTGTGTCCCTTGAAAGTTTTTCATAGTTACACATTGAATTCAAATGGATCGTTATATGATAACAGTAAAATATAATTTTCAAACTAATATCTGTCGTAAGAAAAGGTAATAACCTAACATTCCCACAAGTTTCGAAAATGTACTGCAGGTATTACGCCTTGTGTGATTTTTTAAAGGTTGAGTTGACATTTTAATTTTTTCCAACGGCCAATAAGTTTCACTCGATTTGTTAAAATATGCACTTTTGTTGACCTTATAAACAACTGTTTTCGCAACAGAAAAGATTCGTTAATAACATAACATGTCCAACGTATATGATAGTAGTCAAATCCATGCGTAATAAATGAAAATTGAAGATTGTTTATATGCCGTCGCCATTGTTGTTGTCATCGTTAAAAATTTAAAAACATATTAGCTGTTTTCTGCAGGGGAGATAATTGAATACCACTAGATATTAGACTGAAACGGTTCAGTCTAGACTATAATTTTATCTAATACGATTATAGAAAAGGGATTTCCAGATTTTCCAAATATAGACTAGGATATTTTTGTTTTAAGCCACTTCAATGCGCATGCGGAAAATTTCTGATCCGAGGCATTGTATTTTTCTGTGACCCTTTATATTAGTTCATAATATAACTCTACAAGATCTTACAAAAGAACTAAGATTTCTTCATTAGAGTATTTGTACAACATTAAGACTCGATGGTGACCAATAATATTGCGCAAAAACACAACTTCCGGTTTGAAAATGGCGCCAAAATGCTAATAATAACGACTTTTTAACTATATTATCGTACATGTATACTTTGCTTATCGTTTGAAGTGTGGTCAGGACTGTCAATATTTTGCATAATACTTGTTCATATAAATATAACAGAATAATTCTTTGATATATGACAGTTGCATGTTCATACACCTGCACACGGTTATCGGGAATGTCAAAGGCAGTTACATTGTTTAAAGGCACATTTGTATTGGTAAAGACACGGTGTTTAGTTAGAAATTATTTCCTGCTATGTTTATCAACAATTAATCCGATGTCTTCTAGAAATTACTAAACTTCATCTTATTAATGTATTCTACCCTGATCATGTGGTAGAGTAACACATTTCGAGATGATAGGTAGAATTATCAAGTATTAGTCGGCAAAAAGATCGATGTATGTCTAATTTATGCAAATATTAACTAGCCTTCGTCATTAATTCAAAACACTAATACCCTCCAGTGTAACAGGCTCTGGTATGAACCTAACGCCATCGATCACTAGTCCATTGAAAATATAGGTGTTCGAGTCTTGCTTTGTAGTTTGGATTGGACCCCTGTATGTAATAGATTTTAGCAGTTGCCTGCCGAGTTCATCCGTTTTCTCTAGGAAAGCCGGTTACTCAATATGTACGATGTAGCTCATGTGCGTTGAAAAAAACCCGTTAAATTCAAAAACCTATATTCTTATTTCTGAAATATGGGTTGGAATCGTCCAAAAGCCTGCTAAGGTTATTTTCCCCTTTTCCCTAGAACAAGGCGACACAAATGCAATTGCCAGTGCAACCATATCCAAATATATTATAATTTCATCCCTTGAAGTCATCGGATAACCTTTTCGTATTCTCATCTTGGGTATGCAAATCGTTTGTAAGAAAAAAAATGTGTTAGTGTTTGTATATATTTTGCATTGATACAACTAGCATTATCAAAGTTACACAACGTCCAAAAAAACTTTTTTATTTGTGGTCCAATTTTCAAAAACATTTTTTGCAATATCTCTTACATTTTTGAGACATGGGTGTCGGATAAAAGAATTATTTCAAAGCTATAGATAAAGTAGTCTCTTTTGTCGTCAAAAATGTACTTAGATGACAACCCGGGTCAAATGCGAGATGGTTAATCCAAGTGTTCACTTTAATCTCTAAAATATCGAAGATTAACTTAAGGAATCCATCTACTAAACAAGGTGTTGATCTGCTAATTAGCCTGCTTCTGAAACACACATTTTAATAGCTGTTAACTGTTTAAAGTTGAATTAAGTACCAATCATCAGATTTCAGAGGTAGATTCTCTTTATTTATTTAAAAATATAAAATATCCGTCTATGCTGTGTAGTCTTATCTTCGCAATTTTTTTTTGCTCTTGCAGCAATACAGAAATATATGTAATTGTATTATAATTTTTTACATTTCAATTTTATGTTTCTAAAACTATGCGCTTTGGAGGCCATTTCTTAAATGAAAAAAAAAATATGCAAATAATCATCTGAAGGCCGATTTATCGTGAGCCAAGACGAATCAACTGGAACCATAATTTTAAAACAATAATAGATTCAGTTGAAGACTTTGTCAGAAAATAGGCAAAAACAAAGAACAGGAGTAAGAATTTGACGTTTTTTTTCAGAATGGGTAAAAGCTTTGAGGTCATTGTTTGAAAAGAATCAATTCTTTGAAAGGCTCAATGAGCACTTAGGCAGCATCCATTTTCAGCAACGCTGATGTTGCCAAAACATTGTCCATCTTACATGACAAATATGTTGTTGTACCTGCAGACAAAGCACCAAATCATTTTTGTGTGCAAGAAACACTATATTGACTGTTTGACAGCTGAATTGGGGGTTGGTTGTACCAGCAATAGCAACACATACACGGCTACGACACTGTCACAAGAGGAAATCATTGACAATCACAAATCTGTCATTTCCCCCTTCGGCCTTTCTGTTGGTGCCAATAATGATGACATTCCATCCCTGTATTGGATTCCTAAATTACATAAAAATCCATACAAACAGCAGTTCATTGCAGGGTCATCCAATTGTACAACTAAACTTATTTCAGTTCTGTTGATTTCAATACTTACAGCAATAAAATCTTGCCACCAGAAATATTACGGTTGTTGTTATTCAAGAAATACTGTAAATGTAAATACAAATGTGGATCCTGAAGAATTCGAAAGAACTGATGGAGATTCTTATTTCTAAATCAGTTTCATCTTGTAACAGCATCAAAACTTTCAATTTCTCAACAAAGGAATAATATTTGGTATGCCGATGAAAATTATGAGGTATAAAAATTCTTTCTGCTTTATCATATATACTAGCCATAAAAAAAAACGTTAACAGTTTTTAAACTTAATTTTTAGATCGATTAAATGCAATACAAATAGATATACATAATTTTATTAATATTTAACATCAAAAGTTTGAAATTTAACAATGATAACCGAGATTTAACCAGAAACAATGTTGCACGAGGTCAATTAACAGCAAGTTAATGAAAACTAAACTTGAAAGTCAATAGCGGGTATGTCCACCTCGGGCAGCAATAACTGTGGTAATCCTTTGGTGCATGGAGACAATAAAACGTTGAATTACTGCCTGTGGGATATTGTTCCATTTCTCTGTCAGTGCTATTCGTAGCCGAGCTAACGATTCCGGCTGTGTAATACGTCTCCTTACCGGTCTATCCAATTCATCCCATATGTGTTCGATTGGAGGCCAAGGAAGAACATCCATGTTTTGTTGCTGAAGGAAAGCCATACAGACCCGAGCAACATGCCAACAAGCAGTGTCTTGTTGAAATTTATGCCGATTCCCGTGCCTTTGAATAAATGGCTAGCATTGTGCGCTAAGATTCCATCCCGATTGTCGAATTCCTGTAAGTCTGCCTTCGACAAATTTAAGTTCTGTGCTACCTCAGTGTGTTATTCCAGCCCACACCATAACTCCACCTCCACCAAAACGGTCAAACTCGTGCACGCATGCGTCAGCATATATCGTTCATTTGTCCTACGGTAGACTCTAGTACGCCCGTCGCTTCTTCGGAGCAAAAATTGGGACTCGTCACTGAAAATAACGTGTTATCACCTTATCCGATTCCAGTATAACCGTGTATTTGCCCATCTTGGTATTCCGCAGCGATGACGAGGAGTCAGCATAGCTCAACGAGTGGTCTTCTTGCGCCTATATTTGCTTCTCTTAGCCTGTTTCGAACAGTTTGTGGAGAAATCCTAGGATTATGTCCTCCAGCTGTTTGGCTAGCAGTGATTGTTGCCGGAAGAAATCTGTAACGGAGATGGATCAGCCGAATATGTCGATCTTGACGTTGCGTTGTTTCACGTGGACGCCCACTACATGTACGAGAACGGTCACTGGTGCTATCTGTTTGTATTAAACGGTTCATTAATCTTGTTATGGTCAGTTATGAACATCTAAATTGGTTTTCAACGTCTTTGTAACGCAGTCCTGCTTGCACCATTCCAACAACTCTTTCCCGTTCATTTTGGCGTAGTCGTTGCATCAAAATTAGACGTTTTTCGTTTTCAACTTTATTCACATTTTGTTTACATTTAAACGATGTCCCATTTAATGAACTTCGGTAAAATTTAAACTTAAAACGGTCCGGGAAATCTCGATTTTGAAGCATTTTGAAAATGCCCTTCAAATGACGTTGTTTGACGTTACAAAAACCTAAGGTCTGCTTGGTAGGTGCTTAAAATCTAAAATAATTACCTAAATAAAAAATGACGAAATTGTTTTATTATCATAAAAATATATTAGAAAAAAAAATGATGGCATCGTTTCTTTTTGTGGCTAGTATATCTTGCATACAATATAAATATGTAACCACTTGATGTTGGACGCTTTAGCATATATAAACTGGGTTTTCACATCTAAAAGGTTTAACCAGGCAAAGGTATTATTCTTTTTTTCTTTCAGCTAATTTGCACGAAAAAATAATTGCAATCGTTTTACTCAAGTATAACAATATTTGACTTCAATTTCATTATATGGTTTTGCGATCAGCTTGACCATTGTCTTTTGTATTAGAAATTGGTTATCTCCGCGGGGCGACTAGCTATGGTATAAGTTACTTCAGAGTCTATATTTTCTATTTGTATTCTTATCTTACACTACTACATGCACTTTGAATTTTAAACAGTTATCGGTCCAAACCTTTTTTTTCTGATATGCACATATATTTGGTTTTCATTTTGCTTATAAGCAAGTGTTAGGCTTGGGTTTGTCAAATTTTCAAATTTAATTAACGTGCGCCAGACCGATTTTAGAATTTGTTGGCTGGAACTTTGTAATGATTTTTTTGTGTATTGTCTGCCGCTCAAAAAATCAGGACGCATTGGTTTAGTCTGCATAAACTAGATTTATTGGCCAGAGTGGGTAAGTCTTCTTATTTGGGCTAAACAAATAATGTTTTGAAATAATAAGAAGATGTAAATATATATCTTTCCTATGAATTAAAAAAAGTATAATAGTGGATTCCCATGTGAAACATTTCTTCCATGAGTCTTGAAATATTCAGTTAACGAGAGGGAAATGAATTACAGGCATATCATTGCTTAAACCTTTTAGATGTAAAGTACTATAAGAGGAAAGAACATGCCAAAAGATAAGGAGGATCTGACATGCGGGTGACAGGAAAACTGCGACAGAAAATATGACAAAGTAAACATATGTTTTAGAAAAAAAAAATAAAAGAAATGCATAACTTTTATTTTTTATTGTAAGGTTAATTGTAAGGTAATGATACGATGTGTTATACATATGTTTGTCATATGTTAAACATGTGGTTATATGGGTACAAAACGTATGGCGAACTATAAGCAAAATTTCTTACAGCGGTCGTTTTTAGGGTTATTTAGTCTTATTTATACTATTTTCAGGTTAATACAGGGATAGATAAATGATATAATTTTCAGTATGTTTTTCATTTTATCATTTTATAGATCCATGTTGTACCTCTTATAATTATTTAGCCAGACATAAAATCTGCTTCTTGCTCACCACGAGAAGAGGGGCGTTGGAATAAAAAAAAAGTAAGTACGATATATATACAATGAATGTATTCCTGCTTATCTTTGAGTCACATATTTTCGAAAAGTAAAATCAAAATAAGGCTAAGCAATTATTTTATCTGTTCCAGCCAGTAACTTTTAACTCAATGCTATGAATGTGAACTTGAAGACCAAGGAAATTTTAAATTAATTTGCTGCAAGGGGAATAGAAGGATGAAGAAGGGATTAAAAAATTACCAAGTGATAAAAGATGAACAAAAATCTGCTTGTGTATGTTCCAGACCGTACAGGTATTCAGACCGTACCCGTACGGTCCGGACCGTACGAGTATACCTATACGGTCCGACCTAACGCGTACGGTCCGACCGTGCAAGTATTCCCGTAAGGTCTTAAACGAGCTGGACCATACAAGTATTCAGACAATATAGGTATTCTCTAAATTTGCATTTATTCATGTAGTATTAGGAAATTATATTTTATTTTCAACCTAAAAAGTGTTATTACCAACTCCCAGATTCTTACGGGAAAAAATAGGGAAACTCAAAAAAAAAAAAAAAAAAAAAAACGAAAAGAGGAAAGCAAACTTAAAATGATAAGACAAACAAAATTAAACAAAAGTCAGAATTTGTGAATAGGTAAAAAATAGAAAGGCGGTAGGTGAGGGAATTGGGTACAATGTGGTGTTTGATATTCATTTGGTAGAATTTGTTAGATTTTATTCTCTGCTTTGTTGTTGGATTTCACCTGTAGATAGGGTCCACAAAAATGTCAGACTTTGTGATGATGATTAAAAAATCATTCTAAAATTATATTCAGTAAAGAAAAGTTTGAGGATGACGACAATACATATAACTTATATCTGTAGAAAGTAAACTCGGCTGCACATAATATAAAAAAACAAGAGCTCTATGGAACTTTTTTTGCTAAAAAGTATAGATAAATATGTGGGGAAACTGACGGACGAATTGCTGAAACATAAATGATAAAATTAATGCATTTTTACAGGATCAATATATTTTATTGAATATTGATCTAGAAAAGGCAAGTCAGACCGTACGCGTACGGTCCGACCGTACAGGTATTTTGAGAATATACTCGTACGGTCCGGACCGTACGCGTACGGTCTGAATACGCATACGGTCTGGAACATGTACAAAGGTATTTTGTATGACCCATTTAAATGTCAAATAAAACAATGTCAAAACTGGACAAAAATATTACCTATATGTATATCAATTGTATAAATTTTTTTAAAAATCTACCTGGGGTGGTGTTTTGAAGCGTTCCTATCTTTAGGGCCCTTCCCAAGTCTGTCTTTAGAGGCTTCCTAAACTTAAGTCATGCTCTTGAAGGTCTCTCAATTTGGGATACTCTGTAATTTTTCTCCTAACTTTAGGACACCTAGGTAGGTGATCATGACTTAAGACGTCCCAAACGTATTCCAATGCTATATATAGTTTAAATAATTAATTTCTGATAACGAATTTAGCTGAAATTATGTTATACATTTGCAAGAAACACCAATATGTTGACAGGAATATATTTTGAAGGATTTATAATATTGAAAAAAAAATATATGAGAAATGTTAAAAGTATACGGCGTAAATTATGATAATATATTATCTTACATACGTATTATTTCTTCACGCATTAACTTGTTATTTTTTCTTCATATGTTCAGTTTTAATTGCTAAACAAAAACAAACACAAGAAATCGTCGATTATTAATTGAACTTTATTCATGTGGTCGTGTTTTCATCTGCCGTTTAAATAGAATGAAAATATAGTTAGGAGTGCCTAAGTTAAGAAGTTACTGAGAATGCTTCGAGAACACCCCTAAGTATTTCTTTAGTCATTCCTAACTATTTGCCTAAGTACCCTTCTTATGCCCTTTCTTAGGACAGCTTCGAGAACACCACCCCAGTACTATAACTTGTTGAGGATAAAATCTAATTAGCCCAATACGTCGAATGTAATTAGCCCAAATGAAAATCTGTATTTCTGAATTTTTAGCCCAATCGTAATGCGCCCTTTGGACCAATTATATTTTTTCCCAACAGGAATATTGACATAGACTGAAAACAAACTATATTCTTTACATATTTTTACATTTTTACAATTGAAATTCATCAATTATAGGTAAAGTAAGGAACATACAGATACATATTTTCACTATTCTTGTTTCGCTATTTGTTGTCTTCCTGCCATTGGTTGTCTGTGAAAGGAGTGATTAAGAATTATAAAACATTAACATCAAGTTTTTATTTGTCTGTACAGGAACAATTTGAGTGACACAGATACATGTTGTTGTTGGATAACAACTTTGTATTAAGAAATGTCAACAACAAATTGTAATAGTAATAATAAACATTACAATGTTACATTCAGTTATTAAAAATGAAACAAAAAATAACAGACGAAATAAAAAGAAACCAGAAGCAAAAGTGATCAAGTTGCGAAAAAATGCGTTCTTACATTCTGTACACTTTTATAGAATTCGATCCCTTTAACGATCTAATAATATACATGTACAATGTATGTATTGTGCATCTTATTTGGGATATAAAATATGAAAACACAGTGAAACTTACTAGATAACCATGTTGATTCATTTTGTTGTTTAGGGTGAGTGAGTTGGTGTTTTACACCCGTGCAACGCTATATAGGTTATTTACAGGCGATGAACATGAAAAGAATGATAAAATGAACATGAAATATTAATGATAAATGAAATATTGGGATTGGATGGGACACAAAGGAACGGTGAATTTTGAAGAACCACAGAAAAAGGGGAGAGATGGGCAGGGGCGAAAAAAAATAGCCTATAAGGTGCACTACTTGGCGGTCCACAAAGGGGTCTTATACGTGCATGAAGCGTGACACTCTCCACACACGTTGACCCACTATTGTCGGCGGTAAGGGTTTCCGTATTATAAACCTGACAACCCCCGCGGACGAGGGCAACCCTATTTAGCCACCTAGGGTACACACTTGGTCAGAATCCCAAGACCCTTAGTCGCCTCTTACGACAAGCTAGGCTCTGCTGCAGGCCTATTCGCCACCCGGGCCTCGCACGGGACTCGTTGTTTAGGTCTGTTGTATGAACATTGTAAATGTGGTATGTTACCCATCTTTCTTTTTCGTCTCACACATTTTTAAAATTAACTAAAACATTCAAGTTAATGTTCTTTTAATTTTATTTACCATTTTTGCACTTTTACAGCCTTTACAGTAGTTATAGTTTGACTCATATCAGGTCTTAAACGATATGTCAAACATCCGAATTTTCAATCATGAAGTTTCCGTGGAGGTACAATGTAAAATGTATAACATATTCAATAAAGAGTAGGTGGTGTAGTGGTTAACACATCGGACTACTAACACCATGATTCATTGTTCGATCCTCGTCATACATGTAGGTGAAAATTTCATTAACTGATTTTTAGACTTTTTCTTGACACCATTTTGAGGATGGTCTCAATAAACGGCGTTTCGGAAGGAATGAAAAATAGTTGTCCCGTGTATGAGGAGAGCAATACCCAGTCTACGTTTAAGACCCCTTTGTAGAGTTCGATATGAGTAGGCTCAATTGGGGCCATTTACCAAGGCCACACTCGCAAACAGCTTGCTGAAAAGGGATTATAGAAGCATTAAGCTTGTTTCCCAATACAGGATATAAATAAATTTGTTAATAGACAACATTTGCCGACATAACAATGGATTTTATATTAAATGCAAGCTCAAAATAGATCGTTCAAATTCGGGGTACATAGCTATTTTTTTTTTCGTGGAGTGGTGAAATACCAACATTGACCAAGTCTTCTTTCCCTTTTCAAGTTAAATGGTCGCTCCCTTATGTTTTTACCAATCTGTAGCAGGTCAATTTTATAAGCACTTGCACACACAAGGTACACTTTTATGGCAATTTACCCCTTTAACAATTTGATAATATTGCACACTTAATTCGGAAAATTAATATGTAAAATGAGACAACCATGTCTGGCTTACATAGATTTATTATTGTACAATATACATCATGTAGGTCCTAATGCATGTATGTACAATAGTTACATCGTTTTAAGAAATAAAGGCAATATTACTACTTTAGTAAAATACATTTGAAGTGTGTCTATAACCGTATTTGATATTTTGATTTGCAGATTTGTTGTTTGTTGGCGACCAAGCTTTTAGAATTAGTGCCCTTGTCATTTGGCATGCGGTGGTCATTATACGGAACCAGAGTAATACAACGTATGTAATAGTTTTTATGTTCTTTGCAAGTATAAAGTCTTCTATAGTCTAAATTGGATGAATTTACCCATCCTCTTACGTTCAAGAGGCTCTTCAAATCGTAAACCCCTTTCGCCTAGTGTCCATTTCCCACTTTAAAATAATATCACTTCCTCAAAATAGTAAAAATCGCACTGCTTTGAAGTAAAGCGAAAACTAAGACTTCTCTTTTTTTGTATTTTGTGATATTTGTTTTATTTGAAGCTTTCGTATGCTCCGAATATTTTTTTAAGATAAAGAAGATCAGATTACTGTTCAGCCAACTGTTACGACGTGTATCAAAATTGGGGTGTTGCTCATGTTGCTAAAAGGCGGAACGGAAAGCGGAAAACAAAACAAAAAGAAAATGTTATTTTTTTTTAGTTTTACTTTGCAATTTCCTTAGTTTTTCATACCGAGTTTTTTACTACTAGTACTTAACACATTTACTTCTAGATTTTTTATTATGAGATTTTTTAATTCAAATTAATTATCCAAAACCACGCATTGACTTAGTAACTATTTGTATTTAAAAGATAACTCATCTTTTAAAGATTTTTTTTTTCATTTTTGACCATAAAAAATTCTAAGTTGGCTCATAAAACAGGAAGTAGGTAAGTTACCGACATGAAAACAACCACCCATCATATGAAACTCCTACTTGAAGCTGCATACCAAATATCAAACGCCTAGGATTAATAGTAGCTGAAATACCTGTTACGAAAAAAAAAGTGTTACAGACGGACAGATGCACGCACGTGCACACACACACACAGATGGACGCCCGGCATTTCTATGTTCCCGCTTCGCGTTGCGGCGGGAGACAAAAAGGCGCCAATTTTCCGAGTTTTTCTTGACAACTTTTGGAAGGATAGTCTCAAGAAACGACGATAGCACCATAGAAAGGACGAGAATTGTTTTTCTCGAGTATGGGGATATCAATACCTTCCTCTATGTAGTTCAATTAGAGAAGTTTAACTTTATGCAGCTTAGAAGGGTCATTCTTATCCATGCTAGCTGCAGAGGAAGCAAAGAGGTACCAATTTGGACATTCAAATGTCGGAAGTCCAACAATGCATAGACAAAATCAATTAATACAAATAGAAACAGACAGCATAAACTATACACAATAATAAACAACGCAAATTGTTATCATCAAAATAAAAAACTATAAACAACGCAAATTTACGTCAACAAATGTAAACTCAGGTGCTCCGGAAGGGTATAAGCATGTCATGCCTGTTATATATAGAATATCATATGGGTGTTTTCATATCGTATCTCATAACAACCCGAGACGCCCATATCATCCCGAGAGCTTTAGCTCGAGGGCATGATATTGGTCGAGGGTTGTTTTGGGATACGATATGAAAACACCCATATTATATTATGTTTATCATATATTTTAAATTAAAAATGTTTATATGTTTTTTTACTTATTCTAATTTGAAACAGGTACGTCCCTGTTGGAAATCAACAAATGTAATATCAAATCTACTAGTATTTTCAAAATCTCAATCACGGCATATATTTTTGACGCAATTTTTGTGTGAATGTACCTTGGTATGACTAAGTAATATAATTAAAGTTACATATGCTTAAAATAAGTATCAAACCATTGAAAATTCTTAAACAATAATTTATATCAAAAATTCTTTCCTCATTGTGGAATGCATAATTTTGTCTATATTCAACTCAAATCACGTGATTTAAGCTAAAGGTGCGTTATTGATTTCAAATCACGTGACTTAAACCTAAAGGTGCGTTATTGATTTCAAATCACGTGACTTAAACCTAAAGGTGCGTTATTGATTTTCTAGGGGTGTGTTATGGATGATACGGAAAAAACAGTGATATGACCCAAACCATTCATCTTGTATCATATATTTTAAAAACGCATATAATTAAACAAATATATGATAAACTGGGTATACGCATGTTATGCCTGGTATACTACCACCTTGCAAACGATAAATTGGGTGTTCAAATCCGGTAAAGGACGAAATTTAAAAAATTCTATGACAAACCCTCACCTGAAATCATCTTAGAGATAAATCCGTACTTATTAACGATCACGTGTGTGTTCCATCGGTATGAAATTTCTTGGAAGTTCATTCTAATTTGACATCTTTTGAATGACAATTATTTGAAAACCCAATTTCACAAAGACAAATATACCGGACTCCCGTCGGATCGCCAAACAGGAAGTTCTGTGACAGACCTGGCTGAAAACACATCCCACCATATTAGACCCCTACATGAAACTACATGCAAAATATTGAAAGCCTTTGATTAATATAGAAGTTTAGATATCTGACAAATGGACACACACACCCATACAGACCGACAGGCGCCCGGATTTTTTGTGTGCTCGCACGGTGATATAACCGAGACGTCAACGCTTATCTAAATTAACTTTTCTATTCATCCATCATTCATCAGTTTTCAATACTCGGAACTGTTCATACTAACAGTTCTTATAGAGTATTATTGGATTTGGTTTGAGTTTGTGATAAGGTTCTGCGTGCGCTAAAAGATATAGTGCGTGATGAATGTTCAAATATTGAACGTTTTTTATTCACTAGTTACATCTACTGTTGGTCTAAATTTATTTTTTTTCAAAATAGCGTTGTTCCATACCATTATAATGATAATTGAATGGTTAGTTTCAATTTTGTCAGTTCCTACATTTGTCCTAGCTGGACGACACTTTCTCCATTCGAATTTTATGAACAGTTATACACCATTAAATCCCATGCTTTGCTGTTTTCACCTAGAGATTTTTTTTCACAAAATAGTTATACTATCTATGTTTGATATAGATTTTAGGTATTATACATGAACTGGTCACTTATTTGACAAAATTTCGACAACTGCCCATCCCCCTTTTTGCCTTTTTAGCTCACCTGACCCGAAGGGTCATGTGAGCTATTGTCATCACTTGGCGTCCGTCGTCCGTCCGTCGTCCGTCGTCCGTCGTCCGTAAACTTTTTAAAACGTTAACTCCTCTGACACCATAAGTCCAATTGCAACCAAACTTGGTATGGTTGTTCATTAGCATTCGGTGCTTAGAACTGATGTGGGGATTTTTGATTCGTCGTAAAGCATGGCCGCCATGGCTAAAAATAGAACATAGGGGTAAAATGCAGTTTTTTGCAAATAACTCAAAAACGGCTACAGATATCAAAATTCTGGCATAGGGTAAAAGTGATCAGCACCTCAAGATCTACCTACCCTGAAATTTTGAAGAAAATCTAACGACCCATGTAGGAGTTATTGCCCTTTTTGTGGATATTTTGCACCTGTTTAGCTCAATATCTTGAAAACTATACTAGATATTTGAGAAATTTAAATTGCATATTGTTAAGCACATCAAGATCTACAAAATATGTAACAGGGTCAACGTTGTAGGACCTTTCCTTTTAGGAGTTATTGCCCTTAGAACGTCAAAATTTAGCATTTTAACAGCATTTCTTCATTACATTGAAAACGTTAACTCCTCTGACACTTTAAGTCCAAATGGAACCAAACTTGGTATAGTAATTAATTAGCATTAGATGTATAGAACTGATGTGGGGATTTTTGATTGGTCGTAAAACATGGCCGCTGTGGCTAAAAATAGAACATAGAGGTAAATGGCAGTTTTTTGCAAATAACTCTAAAACGGTAACAGATTACAAAATTTTGATTGGGAACAGAAGTGATCAGCACCTCAAGATCTACCAGCTCTGAAATTTTGAAGAAAATCCAACAACCCATGTAGGAGTTATTGCCCTTTTTGTGGATTTTTTGCAAATTTTGCACCTGTTTAGCTCAATATCTTGAAAACTATACTAGATATTTGAGAAATTTAAATTGCATATTGATAAGCACATCAAGATCTACAAAATATGTAATAGGGTCAACGTTGTAGGACCTTTCCTTTTAGGAGTTATTGCCCTTAGAAGGTCAAAATTGAGCATTTTAACAGCATTTCCTCATTACATTGAAAACGTTAACTCCTCTGACACTTTAAGTCCAAATGGAACAAAACTTGGTATAGTTCTTTATTAACATTAGGTGTATAGAACTGATGTGGGGATTTTTGATTGGTCGTAAAACATGGCCGCTGTGGCTAAAAATAGAACATAGGGGTAAATGGCAGTTTTTTGCAAATAACTCTAAAACGGTGACAGATTTCAAAATTTTGATTGGAACAAAAGTGATCAGCACCTCAAGATCTACCAGCTCTGAAATTTTGAAGAAAATCCAACAACCCATGTAGGAGTTATTGCCCTTTTTGTGGATTTTTTGCAAATTTTGCACCTGTTTAGGTCAATATCTTGAAAACTATACTAGATATTTGAGAAATTTAAATTGCATATGATAAGCACATCAAGATCTACAAAATATGTAATAGGGTCAACGTTGTAGGACCTTTCCTTTTAGGAGTTATTGCCCTTAGAAGGTCAAAATTGAGCATTTTAACAGCATTTCCTCATTACATTGAAAACGTTAACTCCTCTGACACTTTAAGTCCAAATGGAATCAAACTTGGTATAGTTCTTTATTAACATTAGGTGTATAGAACTGATGTGGGGATTTTTGATTGGTCGTAAAACATGGCCGCTGTGGCTAAAAATAGAACATAGGGGTAAATGGCAGTTTTTTGCAAATAACTCTAAAACGGTGACAGATTTCAAAATTTTGATTGGGAACAAAAGTGATCAGCACCTCAAGATCTACCAGCTCTGAAATTTTGAAGAAAATCCAACATTCCATGTAGGAGTTATTGCCCTTTTTGTGGATTTTTTGTAAATTTTGCACCTGTTTAGCTCAATATCTTGAAAACTATACAAGATATTTGAGAAATTTAAATTGCATATTGTTAAGCGCATCAAGATCTTCAAAATTTGTAACAGGGTCAACGTAGTAGGACCTTTCCTTTGAGGAGTTATTGCCCTTGGAACGTCACAATTGAGCATTTTAACTGCATTTCCTTATATTGAAAATGTTAACTCCTCTGAAACTTTAAGTCCAAATGGAACCAAACTTGGTATTATTGTTTATTATTATAAGGTGTATAGAACTGTTGTGGGGATTTTTGATTGGTTGTAAAACATGGCCGCTGTGGCTAAAAATAGAACATTAGGTTAAACTGCATTTTTTTGCAAATAACTCAAAAAGGGTGACAGATTTTTAGATTTTGATTGAGAACAAAAGTGATCAGCACCTTTAGATCCACCATATTGTCAGATGACCCCCTTATTAATCTTATGACCCTTTCAACGTTAAATAGATTTTGCCTAATAACCTTTACTTCAGGCACATATGTCAGGTGAGCGATTCAGGCTCCTGGGAGCCTCTTGTTGTGTATTCTCAAAAGCCGTGGTCACTTTTTATAATAATAACTTTTATCAATGCATAGATATGTACTAAATCCATTACCTAATCAACTCAAAGATTGTTCATACATGCAGCATGCGAAATTCAAGACGTAAACAAATGTGTTAGAAATAAACAGCTAGTTAATATGCATCGATCTATAAATAACTTTGTATATATATCTTCCTCAATTGATATTGATCTATAAATACATTTGGTGTGCACACATACGAGACAATTATAAAACATCTACTTTGAAGATTTCATTGATCGTTGATTGATTTGCACTTGTGTGAATGCGGCGATTTTATTTCAGTTTTCTGGATGATTATTAGAATGTAGTATGTACATTCAGAATTAAAATAGGTGTTTTTTTTTCCTAAATTAGTTTTGATGAAAAAAATATTTTTGAAGCAGAGGGTAGGTAAAAATATTCTGAAGAAGGATTTTTGCCATATAGATTAATGCTATTAGAGACAGACCATTTAACTTAATTAAGGGGGGGGGGCTTGTTTTTTTATCAGATTTTTTTTTGACAGAGCGCAGACAAAATACTTATTTTTTAAAGGCGTCGCAACAGAATATCTTTTTTCATTATCAGCATTATTTTTTATAGCAGAAATCCTTCTTCAGAAATTTTTTTTTACCCTCAGCTGCCAAAATATTTGTTTCATCAAAAATAATTTTCAGAATATTTTTTTTTTGGAAGAACCAAGCCCCCCTTTCAAGTTAAATGGTCGGTCTCTTAATGAAACAATATTCAGTTGCATCACCTTCGATAATTATATATTTTTTTCTTGCCAAAACGAAAAATCAAGCCCCCCCTTTTCAAGTTAAATGGTCTGTCCCTGACAGCTTAATTTGTTATTGGTCAATGCTATTTTTTTAATTCGAAAATTTGGAATTTTTTACTTTTACACTGTAAAAATGTGTTTAGGGCCTAAACATTTTTCTAAACACTTTAAATGTAACAAATTGGTGTCATGTGTAGGGTCTAAACATGTGTTTTGGCAAAACATGTTTAGATTAATGAAAATAGTATAGGAAAATTTCTAAAATTGACTATTATTAAAAAGTGAAACATGTTTAGATTTTACATGCTTGATTTGAAAAGTGTTTAGATTTTAAACACAATTTTTACAGTGTATAATGGGTGCAACTGTTAAGTTTATTTATAAATTTGTGACATTTATTTTTGAGAAAGCCTCCAAAGTAACAAAAACTCTTTAACATGCTTGAACTTCATTCAAAATCCCATTAAACTATATCCGACCGTGTGTTGTTAAGAATTTAAAGCGACATTATATTCGGCACATAAATGAATGTTAAAAAGAAAAAAAAAAACACATATTAAAGCAAGAACTGGTACCCTGACTTAAAGGTGTTTACTTTTTTTCTTGTCTTTTTACGTCTACTGAAACGTGATTTTGTCGTGTCATTTTATATAATAAATTTTCCGATTTTCGAACGACCCACTGGTACTTCTTTGCTTCATAAACAACTCGTCTATCAAAAAATGTCATTATGTCACCTAAAACTATATTCGACCGTTTGTAGTACTAAGTCTTTACACAAAATATATTCGTAATTTGGTTAGCTATAGTTATTGCTTTTCTCTATATACATATCCGGGAGATTAACATGTAAGGGGCGATACAATAAACATGAAATGATGATGAAGTGGAGGAAGTAGAGACAAAAGGCCAATGGGCAAGGAGAGTTTTGTATCACTAGAAAAAAGGAGTGATGGGAAGGGACTCGCAATTTTGCCTACTACAGGGGGATCCTACGGGCCCTATATACGCTCTCACGGACACCTGTTACAAGGTTTTTTAACGTGCAAGGAACGTGACAATTTTCCCAACAGGGTGCACCAAAATAGTTTGCGTCAGGTTTTCCGTATTATAGCCTGACGACCACGGCATTCATTATGACATTGCTGCACCCATTCAACCACCTAGGGCACACATCCTAGTCGATTTGTGGATAAAGCTGCCTGACCTGATGTCAGGGTTTCGAGCGCTGCTCGGTGCACTTTTTCCGGCAAGCTTAGCGTTGCTGCGGGCCTATTCGCCTCCCAGGACCCGCACGGGTAAAATATTCGGTACATATAACTACTTTAAAACAAACAAACAAATGATATAATAATGTTTATAAAAAAGCAGGAACTGATTATCCTTTATAGGGAACACTGACTTCAAAATGCTCATTAATATTTAGTTATTTGTACGGTGATTAATGGTAAATGTCGGGTGCAGTGTCGGATCCAGAAGGGGGGGGGGGGGTTCCGGGGGTCTAAACCCCCCCTTTCCTCCGAAATTTTTAAATTTTTGTGTAGATTTTCAGCAAAATTGGTCTGGACCCCCCCCCTCTTTTGGCCCACAGAACCCAGTATGTGGGACCCCCCCCTTTCGAAAATTTCTTGGTCCGCCCCTGTGGTGGCTAAAGAAATTTTCGTAACAGTTTTCTCAGAAACTACTGATCCCAGCCACTTGATATTTAGTGTACATCATCAGGATGGAGTCTTATACCGTGGGATTTGATTTAAGATCTGTCGCTCATCTACATCCTGTTTAACGAAATCCGGCCATTTCTGTCTGGTAATTCTTTGCTTTTTAAATCAAACACAAATGAACATAAGTTTAACCGAGTATCTTTGGATATGGGTTTATACCCATATCTTTTCTTGTTTTATTGATATTCTACAACTAGAGGCTCCCAGGAGCCTGAATCGCCCACCTTGTATTCGATGATACTTATAAGCTGGATATTTTAACAAAGGACTGCTACTCTGAGGAATTATCAATTTTAATATTCTAAGGGAAACAACTACTATCAACAAAGGTCTTACAACATTGACCCCATTACATAATTTTTAGATCTTTATGTGCTTAATCATATGCAATGTAAATTTTTCAAATATCTTGTATAGTTTTCAAGATATTAGTCTAAAAAGAGCAAAATTTGAAGAAGAAAAAAACAAGAAAAAGGGCAATAACTCTTACAACCATTGTCAGATCTTCTTCAAAACTTCAGGGCAGGTAGATCTTGATGTGCTGATCATTATTACTCAAATATAATTTTTATATCTGTTACCATATTTGAGCAATTTGCAACAAACTGCAATTTACCCTTATGTCCTATTTTTAGCCATGGCTCCCATTTCTTTTTTGTGGAATCAAAATTTTGAACAATAATTTTGTAGACCACATGTTACAGAACAACCCTACCAAGTTTCATTTTATTAGCCCAAGCGGTTTCAGAGAAGAAGATTTTTGAAAAGTTTAACAAAAAGCTGGTCAATATTTACAATCCAAGGGGTATAACTCCTAAAGGAACGATCCTACAACTTTGACTTTGTTACAACTTTTGTAGATCTTGATGTGCTCAGTCATATGCAATTTAAATTTTTGAAATATCTTGTATAGTTTTCAAGATATAGGGCTAAATAAGTACAATTTTTGAAAAAAATCCAGAAAAGAGCAATAACTCCTACATAAGTTGTTGGATCTTCTTGAAAATATCTGGGCAGGTTGATCTTGAGGTGCTAATTACTTTTACCCTGCCAGAATTTTGATATCTGTTATGGTTTTTGAGTAATTTGCAAAAAATTGCAATTAACCCCTATATTCTATTTTTAGCCATGGCGGCCATGTTTTATGTCGAATCAAAAATTCGAACGATAGTTTTGTAGAGATCATACTACAAAACAACCCTACTAAGTTTCATTACATTTGACTATGCGGTTTTGGAGGAGAAGATTTTTGAAAAGTTGAACGACGGACGACAGACGACGGACGACGGACGACGGACGCCAAGTGATGACAAAAGCTCATCTTGCCGAAAACTATATATGGCACATTCAAAAAATTTCCTGGCACTTAATTGTGAGTTAGTGTTTTACGTGGCGATGGACATGAATAAGATGATAAAATGAACATGAAATGATGATGATAAATGGGGATGGCTTGGAAAATAAAAGAACAGTAAATTTTGAAGGACCACAGAAAAAAGGAGAGAGGCGGATAGGGGCGGAAATCTAGCCTATGTGGTGCACTACCAGGCTAAATTTTCATCTGTATTTTTTTAAAGTTTGGTTGCAACAAAAAAATCCAAATAAAAAAAAAACAACCTCAAGAGCAACGTTTTCGCAGAGATCTACCTTTTTATGTTTATCGCCTTTGAAAAACCTATATACACAGGCAAATGTGCCTCGCATGAATTTCATGCGTAGCTCTTGTTATGTCATTTTCATGCGAATTTCATATCAAAATGATATGAAAATTTTTCATGTCAATTTCATATCAAATTTTTCATGTCAATTTCATGTTAATTTCGCATGATAATCATATGATTTTTTTTTCACATGATTTTCATGTATTTTTTTATTTTCGTGTCAAAATCATGCGTAAAATAATACTAAAATGACATCAGATTGATGCGAAAAATTTTGATATACATTTGATATTTTTGTAATTTGCCCTCTAGAACAACCCTTTATTGTTGATTGCTTTCAAGAATGGATATGTGCTTCTATTCATTTCATGAGTCAAATTTGTCCACCTTTGTGTTCTTAATAATTTCAGCAAATAAAAATATAAAATGTAACAGGAACCAAGGCCATATAATGCAAAGAGCAATAAAGAAATATTTTTTGACTGACAGGGAGCCCCGCTTGCAGCTTTAAATTCAAATTGAAAGCCTTTTATATTCTGAAACTAAAATTTTGGTCTGATCTTGTAGTGAATAATAAATGTACAAAATTTCATGATGATTGGATATGAACCTTCTGATAATTTTGCTTAAATGCAAGGGTAAACTAAATGGTATACCTGGGAAGGATGAAAACAATGTACCCCACAACAACTTTTATATGTGAAATCTTAATGCCTGATATTCAAGATAGCCAACTTTTTTTACATTGAAAAGTTGTTCTTTGAAAACATTTTAAAAACTTTCTGTAGAAAACATTTGTAAAATAAGATGCTACCATATTGAAAAAAGCACACAAAAAGTTGCCAGACTATATATTGCACATAAGGGTGTGTTTATGCCTTATCTTGTGAGTCACAATGGAGCTTTTTAATTGGAAGTGAAAACTAATTCTTGAAGCTTAAACCATGTTTAATAATTGTGAATATTTCAGTACATAAATATCACTTTAGGAAAGTATTTATTAAATATTAGATTATCAAAATCATTTACTTTATCTTCAATCTCTAACAATTCAGTTCAAGCTATTCCTCTTGTTTTCATCTCATATTATTTTTTTTACAAAGTCAACTTACAACCAAGTTATTAAAACACATCCACAGCAAGCAAACACATCTTATCACAATCACTTAAAAAATCTAACTATGTACATGTATTATAGTTACAACTTGTGTTACACAATTTTTGCAGAATCTTTCATTTCCCATAAATTTCAAATTTACCAAAATAACAAGTTTGGCCACTACATGTATGTCTCGCCTGCTGGCACCATCACCAATATCAACTACCTTAGCTTTAATTTCTTAATATAAACACAAAAAAGTGTCTGTATACCCAATATCAGACCCCTAGCTACAATACTTTTAAAGCCATTCATTGTCTACAAAAGTCTTACAAAAAAGTTTTCTGCCCTGATAAAAGACCTAAGTTCACGGGGTCACTGGAGCATGAAAATAAAGTCAGGGTCACACGACATGGTGAAAGTTGCATAGACCATGATCTCAACTGTCTGTATACTTAATATCAGATGCCTAGCTATTATACTTTTAATGCATTCACCACTCACAAAAGTTTGCAAAAAAGTTTACGTCACCGTTTGGAAAGTAATACCTATGTCTCGCCTCCCCTACTATTCGTTGTAGGCAAGACAAAGAATTGTTTTGTTTATCAATATTCATTCATTCTAGAATCAATCTTTGTATTTATGTAAAATGTGTAAATTGTTAACTTTGATATTGACTGTTAAAAAGATAAAGTGAAACAGTATCACCAGCATGCAAAAGAAAACAACATCATATCATTAAAATAATCAGTATGACCTACCAAAAGATTTACTCACAAAAAGAATTCAAATTACACAAAATGTCCAAAACGTCCCAAAAAATACTAATCTTACAGTACATATATACATATTTTACTATTGAACATTCACTTAAATGTGGGACATTTTGGGTAAAAAACATCAATATATAAACTACATACTCTTTAATTCTTGTCAAAAATGCATCTTTGACATACAAATTGAGATAATAAAGGCTCAAATTAATGGACACACATGATGACAATATACAATATTAAATTTTCAAAGATAAAGAACAATAATTACAACATGGGATTTATACAAATGTCACCAAAAAACTATAGACTGATTGAATGACTATGAGATGCCTGGAGGGTATCATTTCTTCTCTAAAACACACTTTAAGACATATAAAACCGTTCTTAAAAAAAATGGAATTTTCATTTTATTTTAACTTTTGTCTTGTCATTTATTCAAAAATTAAGCTCCTTTTAGAAAGGCATATCCCCATACTTGTCTTAGTATCTATTCAATTTTTAACTTATCTAAGATCTTTTAAATACTGCCGCTTCTTTCTGTACATTTTATCTTCACAGTTAGCTTCAATAATGATTCAGAATCTTTTTCATATTTTTTTTTATTTAGAAATACTTTATGTTTCATGTATTTACAGGATGGTCACTAGTCTAATTACTTTTGTGATTTCTGTTTGATATTTCCAATCCTCTACATGTAGGTAAAATATTTTGCCCATCAACCACTTAATTATTATTTTCAAAAGCTCCTCATGCCTTAAACAACTTATTGACAAAGTTCTGTCAGATTTTATTTTACCACTGAATTCTGCTAGTTGTGCTATTCCTATTAGCAAGATAGAGAAAACTTTTCCCTCCAAATTTTCAATGTCATTTGTCTAAGAAATACAAATGACAACAAAGTTCCAGACAATAAATTTTGCTACGCCTGACGCGCGTTTCGTCTATTCAAGACTCATCAGAGGCGCTCAACCAAAAATATTGAAAATGCCAAACACTGTATAAATATGAAGAGCATAGAACAGTATAACCAAAAATACCAAACTGGGGAACCAAATTATTACTAAGATAATCAACCTATGTCTGGGGTAGGAAGAACCTTAGGATTAGACAATTTTGAAATTTAGACGGATAATTTAAAGCTTTGATGTATTCTCCAACTCAAAAAGTGTTGGTGCCGGAGCGGGCTAACCTCGGGGAATTTACACTCCACCAGCAGTGCTAACCTTCACGTGTGTTCGAAATACAAATGACAACAAAGTTCCAGACAATAAATGAGAGGGTGAATTTCTTTTCTTCATATTTTACACCTCTTCTTATTAACTCTTCATTTGAAGCAAAAATTTCAAATCTTATCTTATTTTCAACTATAGTTACAAACATCTTGATATTTTAAAGATTTTTTAGTTTTCATCCAGAAGAAAGTTTATTTAACATGGTATACTCTCATATAGTTAACATGGAGAAAAAAGATGCTCAAAGTATAACTTAAAATCCAGACATCTTCAGTTAAACAAAACAGCCATCAACTATAAAAGTTTAATGTGTTCTTGAGATAATCTAAAATGATTAAAATGAAAAAACTTGTTTCTTGGGGAGTGAAACCATATCATTTTCTTTATGTCCTTTAACTGCTGTTCCGCCTTCTGTTTTACAACTGTTTCTTTCTTATGACAGCCTCCACTCAAACAATCATGAATGATGCATATCTTTTGCAAAATACATCTTGGATGAACTGAAGAAAACTCATTGAGTAGCTCAAGCCTGTCTGACCTAAAACCTATACTTGATGGATTTGTCTTCCTCAGTAATTGAATTTTAGCACTTTGGCTGTTGTTGATTTTGTCTTTCTGTCCTTCTAAATAAATTCCCACTCTCTGTAAAAAATATCATATGTCATAAATCATAATTCATGTTTCAACAACTTTCCAAAAACATTTATCATTAGATGCACTATATTATGTTTGCTGATTGAAGAATTTAAAAATTCATGCAAAGTCTCTTTGTAGAGTCTGAATTGAATTACATGTATATAACTAAAACTATAAAGGTCAGAAATTTTGACAGTAACTTCTAGATGTCTTGGGTTTTTTTCCTCATTAAAGTCATGTATGCATTTAGTTTTGAGCTGTCTAGGTTATCACTGCCTCTTTTTATCAAGAAATATTAAAAATTCTATCAGCATTTTTCACAAATCATATCAAGGACCTCATTCTTACTACAGATTCAATATAATTACCATATATTTGCATGCTATATCATGTGTATTGAGCCATAGTTGTCATAATAACAGAAACAAGATTGCTACGCGTAGCCATGTGTCCCCTGCTGCCTCATGAAAGTTGTGTGGTATGTAAATTCGAGTGATATATTCTCTGATAAACCACAGATCTTCCAGTTAAATTTTGTCCAATCATGAAAAATTGTAAATTCACTAAGTACACTAACTTGTTCACAATTCCCGAATTATCCATTTTCCTCAAAATCAGTGAAGGGAAAATATATTACCAAATTTCACATTTTTAAATTGCAAAAATAAAAATTTCAAAATATGGGATGATCACCTACTAATAGTACATGTACTCTATCAGTGTGTAAAGTTTCAGCAACATCCATTCAGTAGTATCCAAGGAGTTCCACCCAAAAAAATGTTTGACAAAGTCTCATTTTTTGGACTAGAAAATCACAAATTCGTAAATAACTCGAAAACTGTAAATATTGCTTGCAAAGGACAAGGTACGGTAAGACCCATATTTGGCCCCCTCTTAGGCTGAAAAATAGAAAACTGATCTAGAGAATAGTCCTTTTGTTATTTATTAAGTCAAATGAATGAAAAACATAAAACAACTAAATTTATAAGATATTTTGGTGTTATTTATTTGAAAATGCTTGTTAAAACATGGTCAATATGTATGATTTCTTTCAAATTCGCGGAAAATGGATAATATTTGGGTAGTATTTTCAATTTTTAGATGCCAGCGACTACTTAGACCACAGTTATTGTTTATGAACTTTAATTTGCACTATAAAATGATTACAAATCAGTCGAGAAATCCATGGTCTACGTTGTCGCTGATCATTAAAAATAACAAAATAAGCATGAAAAATGACATTTTTTGACGATTTTGTTACCTTTGCACTACTTTAGGCCTTTATAAAATTAAAATTACAGTAGATGATGGAAAATGTTTACCATTGTCAAAAAGTTTAATCATCTAACTTGAAATGTTAATGATATTTAAATCATTTACTTAAGATTTGTTTTTCTTTAAATAAGGGGGCCAAATATGGCCCTTACTGTACCTTGTCCTTTTTTTTTCATATTATTATAGAGTACCTTTTGCTCTATCAGCCTACAAAATTTCAGAACCCTGCGCACCTAGGTAATCGAGATATTGAATGTCCTATATTTTGACCTGTCTTCCCCCTTTCCATGGAAACGGCGGCCAGTTTGAAAATTTCAAATATGGGTAGATCACCTACTAATAGTACCCTGTCATTGTGGAAAGTTTCAGCAACATCCGTTCAGTAGTGTCCGAGGAGTTTCACCCACGAAAAAGGTCTTGGACCAAGTGAGTTGGGGAGGGGATATAGCGTTTGGTTCGTACATAATGGTTTTTGTTTTTTCAATAACTTTGGAACTAAACATCATAGACAGATGATAATTGGGTCAGTGAGTACATCTTTGATGGTAGTAAGTATCGGTACCAACATTAAGTGACCTTGACCTATGTTTTCTGCATGAATGACTCGGGTTAAAGTTTTGGTTAAGGTCCATATCTCATCAACTACATGTAATAGAAGAATGGTATTGGGTCAGTGGGTACATCTTGGATAGAAATCAGCATCTGTAACAAAATACAGTAACCTTGACCTTTATTTTCCACATCGACAACTCAGGTCAAAGTTTTGGTTAAGGTCTATACCTCAGCAACTGCAATTAATAGAGAGATTGTATTGGGTCAGAGGGTACATCCTGGATAGTAACCAGCATCCATATCATATAAAAATTAAGTCACATTGACCTACATTTTCCGCATGGATGACTTAAAGTTTTGGTTATTAGGTCCATATCTCAGCAACTGCAAGTAATACAGAGATGGTATTGGGTCAGTGACTGACAGGGGATTAGATGTCATGTGCGACTGCTCAGTTTCTTTATTTATGTCAAGCTCTGTTGGATGAATATGTCCTACCAGACTCATCTGATACTTACCTAGATATAGATAGTATCAAAAAGGAGTACATAATATTCTATATATGTCATGTATGTATCAATCTGTGTTGGTTACTGATAACATTACCATGTCTTGATTATCTCCATCTGTATAAAGGACAGCATCTCCTCCATTGACAACATCCCCATTTCTGCACCTTACTGCTTTATACACAGCAATCATGTGACCATCTGGTTGCTGTTTCATCTCAACTTTCCTGGTTCTAGTTCTTACTGCTTTAATTAAGCCTGGTTCTTTCTGGTTATCTACCGGCTGACCAAGGAAAGACAAAACTTCCTTACTACAGGCTAGATGTTGCACATCAGAGGAGGCTTGGACCCTAAAATAAAGATAAGAAAAAACTTTAGACAATCATTGTTAACATGTCACAATAAAATATGACTTAATAAATTTCTATGTATCAAAAATTTTACAGAGTTAGAATATTAAGATCAAGGTTAACATAGCTACAACTGGTGCATATGCATAACAAATTCATAAAAAAAATCAAGAGGAAAGTTCTTCACAAAAAGTTACAGTAAAACTTAATTTTCTGAAATATTTTAATATGATCAAAGTCACTCATCTGTACCCTTTTGCAAAAGAGTTTGAAGACCTTAGAGTTATAGAGAAAGTAATAAACAAAAAGTATCTTAATTCATACCATTCATTATTTTCACAGAAGAAACCTCCTGTAATTACATGATTAACAATCTCCATTTCTGCAAAAGCCAGAGCAGTATCCCGTGATGTTGCATGCTGGTTCTGTAGAAAAAGTTGTTCCCTTATCCTGCCATGCATCTTTTCAAATGCATCCTCTGTATATCCTAAAGGAGGCCCATGATGTTCTATATCATCTATCTGAAAATAAATCAATACATCATCATTATTTCCCAAAATCTGTCATAATCCTAAGAATTGATTGCAGTTACAGTAAATTGCATTGTGGATTATTGAATATAAAGTG
This sequence comes from Arcuatula senhousia, assembly GCA_963971305.1. NCBI lineage: Eukaryota > Metazoa > Mollusca > Bivalvia > Mytilida > Mytilidae > Arcuatula > Arcuatula senhousia. Next base: position 9,817,043 of record OZ020313.1, read on the forward strand.
GTTGAAAAAAGCAAGTCTGTTCATGTGAAAATCTTTAAATTTTTTAACTTTGCTGTACGGTAAATGCAAATATAAATGTATCTTTAGACAGCCAAAATTTCTCAGGCATTGCTTCCATATATTTTCTTTGTTATTTTGTCGTCACATGTTTCTAAAAGAAGCAGAGTTACCAATGGGGTATCTGAATGTCAAAAGAACAAAAGGGCAGAGACAAAATCAGTAAACACCAACAAGAACGGGACAAAAACAGACAACATGTAAAACATGGAAACACAAAAAAAAATATCAACAACACAAACTCCAGTCGAAACAAGAGTGAACTCAGGTGCTCTGGAAGAGTAAGCAGTTCCTGCTTGCTATAGCACACCCGTCGCGTTGCCAATAGTCCATTCAGCGTGTCAAATCCGGTAAAGGAAAACAAAACAAAAGCCTATGACAAACCAACATCTGCACTCATCTGAGAGATCGAAATTCCATATTTGTCTATAATAACAACAATCGTAATATTTCTGGAGGCCGGATTTTATTTGTAGATTTTGTCTTTTACTTTTGTGGAAGTTAATATTAAAAACAAAAGAATATGGAATATGTGCCAGAAAGACATGATCCACATATTGAAATGACTCAACACTTACTAAACACTTAAATGAAACAATTATTGGCTTACCAAATGAGATGATAAATGTGTCTTAGCCTTTAGGAGAAGAAGTGGATAAAGGGATTTCACACCGTGTAGATATTGCTCAATCAGTCTTTTGAGCTTCTCAACCTCTGCAGGTGAATACTGTTTTCTCTGTACCCATGTGCTGATCTAGAATACAAATTTATACTGCCATGTAATATATCTAATGAAGCCCAATCAAATGTATATATTTACTGTTTTTACTGTATAATAATTCATGGTGTATTTAAGTTCAATTCTTTTTGGGGACTTTTGTTTTAATATCCCTATTGTGTCTCACAACTATGTTGTGTTCTATGGTCATTACCGGATCCTAAGATCGCAATGGAAGAGGGAGGTTTGGCGCCATAAAACCTGGTTTAACCCACCACTTCTTTGGAAGTGCCTGTACCAAGTCAGGACCATTGCGATCTTAAATTCTTCAGGTTTTGTGTTTCTCTCAAATTAAAATTACAACAATGTTCCAGACAAAAGCTTCTGTATTTTGTTCATGATAATTTTCATATCCTACGTCCTATTATGTTCGACTTATAAAACCTAATTCAAAGAAAATTTTACAGTGTCACACTATTCTATAACAATATATATAATGGACTTGAAGATCGCAATGGAAGAGGGAGGTTTGGCGCCATAAAAACTGGTTTAACCCACCATTTCGTTTGAAATGCCTGTACCAAGTCAGGACCATTGCGATCCACCAGTTCTCCGGTATGACTGATTTGTTTTTGTCATTTTCTCTGGACTATGAGATTGATCATTCAAGTTCGGTAGTTTTGTTATTACCTTTATTTAATACTATCAAAACTTCTGTTTTTATCAGGGTATGTTTTTACTTCGGGGATTGAAATAAATGGTTTTCTGTGTTATTTTAGATCGATTTTAAACCTTCTTGATCCTACTTAGATACGTTTCTTTCAAATGACACACATCACAGATGACTAAAATATTTTTTGAAATAAAATAGGAATCAGACGAGGGCGATTACGGAAATGGAGGGGCCAAAACAAAAAAAATGCTTTTTTTGTCTTGTCAAAAAAAAGAAGGGGCAAATCCGACGAACTATGAATTGATTTAGTGTGGCATGATCTTCATATGGAAATCATAGTACATGGATAAAATCATACCTCTGCAAGTTTGCATACCAGCAGAACTTTTTCTGTGGGAAGTCCAACAATCTTTAGATGATATGGTGCTAACTGCAGCTGAAAACAAATAATTCCCATATATATAACATATTAAATTATTTACAATTAACATTTTTGCTAACTTAAAGTTTGTTTTACGTAAAAAACAATGTCTAGGACCCCAATGGTCAAAACATATCCAGTGATCAGCAGTCTGCTTGTGGTCATAAATCTAAACGGCTTCACAAATGTGATTAAAGTGACACTAAACTTTCAACTAGAGGCTCCCAGGAGCCTGAATCGCTCACCTTGTATTCAAAGATATTTATAAGCTGCATATTTTAGCAAAGGACTGCTACTCTGTGGAATTATCGTTTTTTTATGTTCTAAAGGAAACAACTCCTATCAAGAAAAGGTCTTACAACTTTGACCCCATTACATAATTTTAAGATCTTTATGTGCTCAATCATATATTTTTCAAATATCGTGTATAGTTTTCAAGATATTGGTCTAAAAAGAGCAAAATTTGAAAAAAAAACAATAAAAAGGGCAATAACTCCTACAACCATTGTCAGATCTTCTTCAAAACTTCAGGGCAGGTAGATCTTGATGTGTTGATCACTATTACCCAAACAGAATTTGAATATCTGTTACCATTTTTGTGCAATTTGCAAACTAGAGGCTCCCAGGAGCCTGAATCGCTCACCTTGTATTTGATGATACTTATATGCTGGATATTTTAACAAAGGACTGCTACTCTGTGGAATTATCAATTTTAATGTTCTAAGGGAAACAACTCCTATCAAAAAAGGTCTTACAACTTTGACCCCATTACATAATTTTTAGATCTTTATGTACTTAACCATATGCAACTTAAATTTTTCAAATATTTTGTATTGTTTTCAAGATATAAGTCTTAAAAGAGCAAAATTTGAAAAAAAAAAACAAGAAAAAGGGCAATAACTCCTACAACCATTGTAAGATCTTCTTCAAAACTTCAGGGCAGGTAGATCTTTATGTGCTGATCATTATTATCTAAATAGAATTTTAATATCTGTTGCCATTTTTGAGTAATTTGCAAAAAACTGCAACTTACCCTTATGTTTTATTTTTAGCCATGGTCGCCATGTTTTTTGTTGAATCAAAATTTTGTAGACCACATACTACTGAAGAATCCTACCAAGTTTCATTTCATTTGACTAAGCAGTTTCAGAGAAGAAGATTTTTGAAAAGTTGAACAAAAAACTGTGAAAAGCTGAGCTAATAATTATGACTTTTTTAAAAAATTTTGATTTTCGTAAAGGACAAGGTACAGTAAGGGCCATATTTGCCCCCCTTATTTTAAGAAAAACAAATCCTAAGTAAATGATTTAAATCTCATTAAGGGTTCAAGTAAGATGATTAAACTTTTTGACAATGGTAAATATTTTCCATTATCTACTGTAATTTTAATATAATAGAGGCCTAAAGTAGTGCAAAAGTAAAAAAATTGTCGAAAAATGTCATTTTTCATGCTTATTTTGTTATTTTTAATGATGGGCGACAAAGTAGACCATGGATTTCTCGACTGATTTATAATCATTTTATAGTGCAAATAAAAGTTCATAAACAATAACTGTGGTCTAAGTAGTCGCTGGTATCTAAAAATTGAAAATACTACCCAAATATTGTCCATTTTCTGCGAATTTGAAAGAAATCATACATACTCATCATGTTTTGACAAGCAATTTCAAATAAATAACATAAAAAATTCTTATAAATTTAGTTGTTTTATCTTCTTCATTCATTTGACTGAATAAATAACAAAAGGAATTTTCTCTAGATCAGTTTTCTATTTTTCAGTCTAAGAGGGGGCCAAATACAGGCCTTACCGTACCTTGTCCTTTCATGACGAAAATTTGTACACTTTGAAAAATTAAGTGACAAAAATGGTTTGATAAATTTTCGTAATCTGAAAATTCTTTTCACAAAGGACGGAAATGAAGTGCACTAACTTAATCACTGTAGTAAAAGAACTTTATATGTAGATGTGCATGAAGAAATACAATATATTTTGTATCTGATTCCTCTAAAAGGAGATAATTGGACTCATAGAATTTTGGTTTCATAACCAGCAGGGTATCAGTTTCGCGAGCGATTTATTTTCATGTATTTCGAGAGTAACAAAAATTCGTGAAAATAAATCATCGTGAATAGACTAATTTTTATAGTAATTTGTTTGTTGTAACGTTGAATCGTGAAAATAAATAGCCGCAAAATTGCCCTCTGACATAAAAACGCAAAATAAAGTTGTCGCGAAAATATGTTGGTTTACAGTATCAATGCCAGCAGGGTATCAGTTAGGATACTCACACTTCAAGTTAAATTTAATACATGAGAATCTTGCCTTTGGTTTGCGTACTTACATACTGCTTAATATCCTTTCCCTGTCTTGAATCAATGTGCCGTATCACATCAGGTCTCAACTTGAAAGAAAATGATGATTGGTCAGCATTATCCAGTAATAATTCTAGATGAAGTTTTGCTGGTTCTGACAAGTCTTCAATACAAGCTTTCAACAGATGTTTGGCCAACCCAAGGTACAACCAATGTAAAATTCCAACAGGAATATGTCTACGTTAATAGAATGAATAATATAAATCAATGAAAAAGCTTTGACATCATTAAGGTTATAGGACATGTCCACAAGATTCATGAGTATATTTGTGAGTAAACCTGTTGTGTTTTGTGTAACTACCGGACCCAAATATTGCAATGGAAGAGGGAGGTTTGATGCACCTTAATTTGCAAGTGTCCTGCAGACATGGTCTTCAGACTTTGACATTTTACAATAACTATTTGAAATATTTACCTTTTTCTTAATGTCTATTTTACCATGAACTACTAATCATTGATATTTTGTATGCATTTCCCAAAGCAGGAATTTGGATCTTTAACTTTTCTTTTTTGTGGGTCAACCCTAATCGTTCTAAATAAGTACTTCTCTCCAATTCTTAACCACTCCATTTAAAATTGCACTTTACTTCACATAACGCATGTTGTTCAATTCATGTAAATCCTTAACCTATGGCTCTTCTGTTTTTGTCTCACCTGTGAGAAATTCCTGTTTGTTTTTCATAATGTATATTGAAACGGAGATTATACAACAAATAATTTTCTTACCTGTGTGGGTTAATAATTTCCCACAAGCAGTTATCATAATACTTTAGTCCATATCTTTGTCTTAGTTCTTTGTTGTCTGTTAATGACAGCCTTTCTAATATCCTTTTGCTTTCTATTGGTGTCCTCATCCTACCTTTCTCAAAACTATCTGTTGATTTTTCAGCCTGTAAATATAATGAAGGAAGCATGGCTAGGGTCAGACTACAACAAATATAGCATGAGGTGCTTTATGTAGGGTGTAAACTGACAATAGCCATGTTATTAAAGTGGAACAGGTTCAAGAATCTAATCCATTCCTTATATTATTATTTACAATATGAAACAATTTAATTATGTTTTAATAAAAACATTGGAACGATTTGAAATATCTATTCCTGATGAATATTTTTAAGTCGTAACCAAGATACCCTAGCCATATTATTAAAAAAATAACATAAAACAGACAGCCATTAAAATGCAATGTTACATGTGAAATTAAATTGTTTGATAATGAAATCTTTCATAATACATGTTACATTCTGATTCTTTTAATCTCTCTAATAGACTTACATAGCATCGTGGACAGAACTTAAATGTATTAGGCCCCATGTGATTGGCAGCTTCTGCAAGCATACTAAAATCACAAATGCAAAGTGCTAAATCAGTTGTGACTTTAATCATCTGTCTACTCTGTCCATCATAAGCTATTAAACAATGGCTGTAAAAAAAATATCAAAATGTGCATTAAATTTAACAAATTGTATATAATTCATGTAATTGAAAAATATTTGAACAAATATTTTTTTAAAGGAGTTGTTATTTGTAATACATTTTATCGGTAATTAGTACATTTTTCCTTTGATGTGTACTGGCTGATAAAGTCTGTCTCACGAACAGGTGTGTATCACCGAAATTATCGGGTCAGTACGTAACGTCACAATTAATTAAGGATAAAGAGAATATATGACTTTTTGATTTTGAGATCGACTTTATCACTTGTTTTTTGGTTCACCCTTCGGGTTCACCAAAACAAGTGATAAAATCGATCTCAAAATAAAAAAGTCCTATATTCTATATGTACATGTCCTTCTATAAGGGTGCTTAAGGGTATTTTTTTTATGCAATGTGCTGGGCTTTTTTAATTTCATGTCTTTATGTAATCCATTTATATACACATTTTTCAATCTTAAAAAATTACAGTTTTTTTTCATTATTACCTTCTTTCGATTTTAATTTCACATGTTTTTGTTCTGTTTTGTGACACAACCCTCATATCCCCTAATTAAGGACATCCTGCTAAACACAGAATATCTCTGTAGCTGGCTATTCTTGACGGGATATTCTGGTGTAAATTAAAAACTGACACAAAAACAGGAGGTAATCTTAGACCTAAAAAGACATACTTCTTTGCATCTTGAATATCTTGCACAACAGGCTTCATCAATTCCAGGATGGAAACATCATTTGATGCTGACACAAACTTTGTATTACTTGGCTGTTGTCGAACATTTATTGGTAGTCCTGACAACTGCAGCTGAACACAATGCAATGGCTTCCACTTTTTGCTCTTGTTGGAACTTGTGTCATCCATGAATATGTTCACAGGAATGTTGTAAACATCATGATCACCTCTCATGGACCTTATCTTTAATTTTTCCTGGGCTTCCTGTAAAGAATTGTAATTAAACTTCATGTAAAAAGATCAAGTGTTTTACATAATTTTGTGATACTTTACACATTCTCCATGAAAACAGATTTCAGTATATTTAAAAAAAAACATACTAACAATTTACAAAGGAATTTTCATTATCACTTGATATTGTCAGAAACAGTGTTGTGGTAAAATAGTATGCAAAAGTATGGTGAATTGTTACATGGAGTATTAAAATCAATTCAAGAACCTATGAACAAATAAATCCTCATCAATTAATTCATGAAAATTGATATCCAAGAAAATGAATGAATCCATAATAGAAGGAAAGATATTTACATCAGCATCTAAAAGCTTAATAGAAACATCATCATCGTCATACAAGTAGAATGATAAATCTGGTCCACATATTTTTAAAAACTGGAGCTCTATCTGTCTCATGTTACCAATTTCTTTGGGAATGATTAGCCTAAAATAAAGAGCATATCTATAGAAGAATTGTCCATATTACAAAAATGCCCCTGCAATTTTGTTTTTCAAATTTCAACCACCATTATAAGATGTCAAATAAAAAGTTTTTAGCCAAAAAAATTATATATATCTGCAACACCACATATGGGGCATCTGTATCCCATGCCCACTCCCATTTTTTCTTAAGCATAATTCATGAAATTCAATCAAGTTGTATTTGCATTAGAATTATAGAATAATTAATTGGGTCGAGTGAGTAACCAAAATATGATCAGGGGTCGGTGAACACACACGAGGTCATAATTGAGTTTGACGGGAAAGGACACAAGAGTGAAAATATTTTTTTGTTATTTCACACTGTGAATTTACCAGATTTTATTTCACTGGGAAAAATCAGTATTTCATATGCATCTATGTAATAAAGGGGTTTATGTAACTGATGTATATAGTTCTTTTAAGAGAAGTAGAAGTGATTTGAAAAAATATATATTTCTTTATTTCAACAAACCTATTTAAACAATTTCCAAGTTTTTCATATTCTTCAAACTGGGCAAATACTGTACCATTCTGAAAAATATAGTGAAAAAATGTATTATTCCTATCCTTTAAGCTGCATTTAATTTTATATAGTTTCTAAAATGAATCTGATTAAGAACTGAAAAAGATCCTACCAACCCACAAACATTCTCTATAATTCTTTATCTTCATCAAGATGTGATAAGATAGTTACATGTGTAAACAGGATTCATAACCCTTTTAAATGAACCCAAGTTATGTAATATAAGATGGTGTGTCCCTCTATTTAAACCTATTTTAGAATGTTAACAAAAAAGGCTTAACAACATAAATTGAAATATCATCTTACCTCTGAGTTTTGTAGAAAGTTTCTGATTCTTCCTGGAACATTTGATCTTAGATCAACAGCAAAATCATCTGCAAATTTATACCAAATTCATAATAGAATATTATAAACAATTCTAATATCATGAATATAGGAATAATAAATACACAAGATACTGTTTAAAATGGAAATTTTAATCTAAGTCCATGATACATAAAAAGTAGGTCAAAATGACCCAATTTGTATTGGATGCGTGCTACTTCCCTGTGATATATCTGTGTACAAGATTAAATTATCCCATGTCATGAGATATTACATGAAATGTAGAAGTGCTGCATAAAAAGGAGGTTAAAGTGACCTAATTCCAACTGCAAATGTGTCATATCATTAGAGACAGCTGTACACTTAATAACATGACCCTATGTCATAAAGTAACCAAGATAAAAACATGTCAATAAGTGAAAAAAAAGCTAAGTCCAAAGAAGGAAAAAATACGGAAAAATTCTGTTTTTTTTTTAAATCATACTTGGGATATAAAATTTTATCCGTACTGAATAATATGTCCAAATTTCAAGAAGACTGAATAAGATTTGAGAAAGTTATTGCTGTTTATAAAACTTTGACATTTGGGTTAACAAAAATGTGGACACTGACAAAGACCATGACACTGACAAAATCTACATGTATGGTCACTATGTCTGGCTTTCGCAACATTAATGACAGGCGAGACAAAAAAAACAAGCGAGCGAAAGAATAAATTTGGAATGGCCTTAATAGATTTATAGTCATAGCTGATTTATTCTGTAGATTTTTGCTGAATTTCTATAAGAACTGAATGAAATTTGGCATGAAGGGTATTCTGCACCAAAGTTGTGTTAAGCTCATTGAGCTTTACAAAAGTCAATACTGGGTAAAGTTGTCAGATGACCCCTTATAGGGGTTATGGCCCTTTAAACAGGAAAATAATGTTTTTTGCCTACAAAATGAAAAGTATAGCAGATAGACAACAGATTTAGATTGCTTAAATGATCAGCTCATTAAGTTCAAGTTGTCATATGATCCCTTATAGGGTATTTTTTTTTCTTATCTTATTGTTAAACAACTGAACCAGGTGAGCAACTCATGCTCCTCAGGGGCCTCTTGTTTTTTTTATGTTCGATTAGAATCTATTTGAATTATCATACGGCCTAACAAAGGATAAAATTAGACTGAACAATGTAATGGTGAATTTAAAGTAATGTTTTTACCTGCATAAAAAGTCTGTTCACCTTTCCTTGCAAAATGATGTTTCATTATCCTTATCCTTGTGGTGTCTGCTTGTTCTTTCAAAACTTTGCTCTCAGAAAATCTTCCATATCTGCATGTTGTTATAAAAACAGAATCATAATTTTAATTACTGCATGGAGGAAACCTCGATTCCCCCTCCCCCCAATAAAAAACAAACTAGAAAATGTGTCTTTGAGCCACAGGATGGCCCTTCCGTTCTTGAAATATCATTGACCCTCAATGTGTATTACCTGGGATATGGACCTTTACCAAGAAATTGATCAAAAGTGTTCATGTGTAAAATATAGGTCGCTGTGACCTTATTTCTGGTGGGTGGTGCCATGTTACCAAGACTCATCGAGTTGTGAAATATTATTGACCCCTAACATGTAGTATTCAAGATATGGACCTTAACCAACACTTAACCAAAGTCATTCATGCGTAAAATATACGTCACAGTGACCACATTCCTAGTGGATGGTGTCACCTTACCCAAGACACATCTAGCAGTGAAATATCATTGACCCCCAACATCTAGTATCCAAGTTATGGACCTTAACCAAGAACTTAACCGAAGTCGTTCATGCATAAAATATAGATCACAGTGACCTTATTTTTATTGGGTGGTGTCATGTTACCCAAGACAAATCTAGTGGTGAAATACCATTGACCATCATGTAGTATCTGAGATATGGACCTTAACCAAGAACTTAACCAAAGTCATTTATGCGTAAAATATAGGTCACAGTGACCACATTCCTAGTGGATGGTGTCACCTTACCCAAGACACATCTAGTAGTGAAATATCATTGACCCCCAACATCTAGTATTTAAGTTATGGACCTTAACCAAGAACTTAACCGAAGTCGTTCATGCATAAAATATAGGTCACAATGACCTTATATTTCTAGTGGGTGGTGTAGCCCTACCCAAGACCCATCTGGTGGTGAAATATCATTGACCCCTAACATCTAGTATCCGAGTAATGGACCGGTCTTCACCAAGAACTTAACCAAAGTGTTACGGACGGACGTATGGATGGAAGGACAAGGGTTAAACTATATGTCGGATCCACATACATGGTCGGGCCATAAAAACAAGAGGCTTCCTGGAGCCTGAATCGCTCACCTAACATATGTGCCTGAAGTAAAGGTTATTAGGCAAAATCTATTTGACATTGAAAGGGTCATAAGTTTAATATGGGGGTCATCTGACAACATGGTAGATCTTAAGGTGCCGATCACTTTTGTTCTCAATCAAAATTCAAAAATCTGTCACCCTTTTTGAGTTATTAGCAAAAAATGCAGTTTAACCCAATGTTCTATTTTTAGCCACAGCGGCCGTGTTTTACAACCAATCAAAAATCCCCACATCAGTTCTATACACCTAATGCTAATAAACAACTATACCTAGTTTGGTTCCATTTAGACTTTAAGTGTCAGAGGAGTTAACATTTTCAATGTAATGAGGAAATGCTTTTTAAAAGCTCAATTTTGACCTTCTAAGGGCAATTACTTCTCAAAGGAAAGGGCCTACAACGTTGACCCTATTACATATTTTGTAGATCTTGATGTGATTAACAATATGCAATTTAAATTGCTCAAATAGCTTGTTAAGTTTCCACAAAAAGGGCAATAACTCCTACATGGGTTGTTGGATTTTCTTCAAAATTTCAGGGTAGGTAGATCATGAGGTGCTGATCACTTTTACCCTATGCCAGAATTTTGATATCTCTAGCCGTTTTTGAAAGAAGCAGAGGTACCAATGGGGTATCCGAATGTCAAAAGTCCGAAAGGGCAGAGACTAAACCAGTAAACACAAACAAGAACGGGACAAAAACAGACAACAGGTAAAACATGGAAACACAAAACAACTGAATATCAATCAACAACGCGAACTCCAGTCGAAACAAGAGTGAACTCAGGTGCTCTGGAAGAGTAAGCAGTTCCTGCTTGCTATAGCACACCCGTCGCGTTGCCAATAGTCCATTCAGCGTGTCAAATCCAGTAAAGGAAGACAAAACAACACACTATGACAAACCAACATCTGCACTCATCTGAGAGATCGAAATCCCATATTTGTCTATAAGTGCATGATGTCTTCCGTAAAATTTCTTGAGTGAAGACAGCAACCGAGGAGCAACATAACCCTGTGTGAGCAATTTTTGCGTCAGACGTGTCGCTCTTGAGTTATTTGCAAAAAACTGCATTTTACCCCTATGTTCTATTTTTAGCCATGGCGGCCATGTTTTACGACGAATCAAATATCCCCACATCAGTTCTAAGCACAGAATGCTAAGGAACAACCATACCAAGTTTGGTTGCAATTGGACTTATGGTGTCAGAGGAGTTAACGTTTTAAAAAGTTAATTTATGGACGGACGACGGACGCCAAGTGATGACAATAGCTCACATGACCCTTCGGGTCAGGTGAGCTAATAACAACAACAAAGCAGTTTCACCATGCACCTAACCGAAGTAAGGAATACTAGTCAATGTATTGACTTGTCTTTTTTCTACTTTTAGTTAATTTATGTTCAATTGTTCAAGACAAGGTCTAAAACGGTGATTATTTTTCAGGCACTTGTATACTACCCAGTATTTTACAGGGTTAATAAACAGCCTGTCTTCTGGTGGTCCTGTGTTGCTATTAATCAATGGAATGGTTTTTTCCCCCATTTCCAATGTTACCTTATCATTTGATCTGCAGTTTTGGGGTGAGACACACTAAGTTGGACTAGAGCTGATGGTTTAACAATCCAGAAGGGCATTCCATCCTTGGTTTCACTCTAAAAGATAATTGAATATATATACATGTATATAGTCTTAGGTCTTGTTTTGAAATTTCAAAATTTATCTAAAGAGTATGAACTAAATTACTCATTGTTCTCCATGTCTGTTATGTTTTTAATGTGTTTTGTACTGTGTTAACTATAGATTTATGTCATGTATATATGTAGTACTGTGACCCAAATATGGGCCAATAGTATTTGAATAAAGTTTATATATAAATCATTTGGCCTTGAATAACAAATTGAGCAGCTTGGTTGATATAAAAATATACTAAGAGAAGATTTTGCAAAATTGGGTAAACTTCACTCCTATGTCAATATTTTGGGAGTGAAATAGTGAAAATATTAGGCTACATAATGAAGGCTGCTAAATGCTATCTTACATTTGCATGTACAATGTATCTGAGCTTGTTGGCTTGTGTAATATGAAATTTTGAAACTCTTGATGAAATAAATAAAGGTAATAAAAAAATTACTGAACTTGGAGAATCAATCTCAAATATCCATGAGACAAGACAAAACAAGGAAGACGTACCGAAAAAAATAGAAGACCGCAATGGTCCTGACTTGCTACGGGCATTTCAAAAGAAATGTTGGGTTAAACCAGGTTTTAAGGCACACCAAACCTCCCCCTTTCATTGCAATCTTTGGGTCGGGTAGTTACACAAAACATATCACTCAGGTTTGTGAGGACACATTAGGGATTCCAAGGTGATCATCTCAGTACATCAACCAGCCAAACACTAATCAAAGCAAAAACTAACATGATATTGAATTTTTCTACCATTGGCTGATAATGAAGAAAGAATGTTTTTAGACATTGTATGAGACATATTTTCTTATAACCTTGGTCTAATAGTCAGTTACAGAGAAAGTGGTGTCGGATTAAAAAATCTGAAAAATGTTCATAATGTTTATCGGTAATTAGTACATTTTTCCTTTGATGTGTACTGGCTGATAAAGTCTGTCTCACGAACAGGTGTGTATCACCGAAATGATCGGTTCAGTACGTTAAGTCACAATTAATTACCGATAAAGAAAATACAAGACTTTTTGATTTTGAGATAGACTTTATCACTTGTTTTTTGGTTCACCCTTCGAGTTCACTAAAACAAGTGAACATTGATCTAAAAAAAAAAGTCCTATAGTCCATATGTACAAGCCCTGGCATATCAAATTAGTTGTGAAATATAGACACCATATGCAGGTGACATTGGTACATGTACATGTATGTTACTTTCCAGGTTAGGAAAATTAATAATTTTAAAATAAAAAAAGTAAAGTTGCAATATTTGACTTACTTGTTTCAACAGAGAATCAGCTGACAAGTTTCCAAACTTAAGATCCTTAATTGATTTAAAAGATGGCATGGATAATCCACACTCTTTCATAATAAACCACACATATTTTGCTGTTTCATCACTCTGCAAACAAAATATTATAATAATAATAAATAATTGAGGGAAAGAATATTTGGGGGGGGGGGATATGAAATACTGTATATGGTTTTTCAGTACATGTGCAAGAGGACTAAAGAGTTTTTTGTTTAAACATTAATATACATGTACCCTATACATTGTTTGTATGAAGGGGTCAAAACAAATTGAAAATGTACATGTATGCATGTATGTATTACCAGATCACATTTATCAGATATAATAAGAGTTTTTAATGCAGTTGGAAAATATACTTTATAGTATTATAGCACCTTTAATTAATAATTTCATGCATCCAAGTTTTGCAATTGTTCCTCTCAATCAATGTTCTTTCTCTTTAATATATATACATGTTTGTATCTGTTGCAATTACTCATGTTGCCCCTTTAGGGCATTGAAATAAGTTTGTTTGTATGAATCAGCTTTAGCAAAGTTTAGGAAGGAGTCATGCATTGAAAAGAGAGATGAATGAGCAGAATGCATGTAAACTATGTGTCATTCAAAAGCAAGGTAGCAATAATTTTTATAGCTAGATCCACATTCAACAGCCTAAACAGCCCTTATAATATCACTGAACATGCATATCATATGATGACTGAATGAAAATTATTTTTCAATTAAGTTTTTCAAATACCAAACTATGTGTTCTTGAGTGAAGAAGAATGTACAGCAGCATTTCCAACTTTGATTTAAAGGGAAACCATGTTCTCTCTTCATTTTGAGCCTGTGGCAAATCATCTGTGTGATCATCGTCGTCGTCGTCATCATCATCATCATCATCAATGGCATCATCATCATCTGCGGCAGCATCATCATCTTCACTTCCATCATCGCAAGATAATTGGCATTCATCCATCTGTGGGCTTAAATTATCACCTACATCTTCGACTTCGTCATGTTCGAATCCTCCGCTTTCCTTTAACTCGCTATCTGTCTCGAAACAGGTGCCCGTGGCGCAAGTTGTTGTTGATAAACCATTCAAAAAACGCAATCGCTTCTTGTGTCCATCAGACTGCGTGTGTCTCAAAAAGTTGCTGTATTTTTTAGTTTCATACTGACATACAGTACACTTTAATTCTTCCGTAAATGACTGTTTTCAGTGTGAGATGACCAGGTTGAGATGCGAGCACGTGCAGCGATCTCACACTGGTCAATTGACCAATAATAACCGCCGGTACTGGTATTGATTGATGATGTCGACCAATAATATGCAATGTTATTTTAAACTATCGGTTTTTAGAATAAAGTCACCTAAGGTTTCAGAATATAAAAATTTGATTTTTACGGAAGAAATAGGTACTTACACGCGTTCTTGGAAGACCAGCAATGATCTTTCACTCGTGATAGAATTTTTTGGGTCTTTTGACTCGTTCCGCTGCGCTCCACTCGCAAAAAGACTGAAAAATTCTATCACTCGTGAAAGATCAGCCGGTCTTTTCCAAGAACTTATGTAAGAACCTATAAATCTCCTCCCGTGGCTCGTTTCATTTCGCATCTTTTTGTCGCAAGTGTAAATAATAAATGAGGGGGAATAACTCCGATTGAGAACCGGATGGTCATTACCGAATTCCGAAATCTATTAAAGATTAGAATGTCAATTGTTTAGAAAATAATTTAAAATCTTTATATTATTTGGAAACTAACTATGAAATATCAGAAAGAAAGAATTTTTAGCGTGACATATGGTGACATATCGAATTTAGATTCCGATTTTATTTCGGTTTCCAGAATTTGACCTATGAACTCGACTGTTTGTAAACATCGTCTGCTGTTACGCGCACGTGCCAATCTGTCAACTGTCAGAGTCAAACAATTTAAGATGTCACAGATAGATCTCTTTGCCGTAAGTTTAATGTTACTTGGGTACTTCAATGATTTTTCATTAGGGACGGACCAAATTAACATTCTAGAAAGAGTCGACTCTATATTGGCTACAGAAGTGTAACATAAAATAGTGTCTGCTGTGAAATATTGTCTTGAGTGGCATTCACTCCTATGATGAAGTCCAAGGACTGAATAATATGAAATGTTGCCCTCTAGATTTTTCAGTGTTAAGTATGGCAGGGTGGACAAAATTTCATAGGACACTATTTTGCTTTACAGAAGGACTTCAAAGAGGGGGATGCTTTTTTAAAAAAAAAATAATTTGATTCAAAATTTGGAATTGGTGTTCTCAGGCATAAACATTAGTGGCATAAAATTATGGTTTAAAACCTGAATAAATACTAAACTTTGTTTCAGAAAAAGTAATTCGGTTTTGAAAAATTTTGAAAAAAAAATTCAGATTCCAGTCTTCACACTATAAATTTTGATCTACACTACAGGCCCGACAGGTATATTTTCATATATACAACATTGGCATGTTGCTGGAACATTTACAGGCCCCTAAGCCAGGGGCTTCATGATTGTGGTATTAAACCACGGCGATTGAATTAATCCATAGCTCAATGGTTTCATTCCAAATTCTGTTAGACCAAAACAAAATATATGTTTGTTTCCTGCTTCCTACTCTTGAAAATTAGAGTAGGTAGGAAATAATTTTTTTTACAAAATTATTTTACATAGAGCTGAGAAAATTATATCGAAGAGAATCGAATCATCCTATTTAACATACGAAATTGCTGAAAATAACAGTGTCGTTCTTGTGAAGATCTAGGATCCTCTCGATTAAACTTTGGTGTTTCTACATTATATTAAAATATAAAAGTATCTTTAGATAGCTGAATTTCTCGTACATTGTTTGATATCATTTTCGAAGTTTTTTATTTATTATTTTATTTGTAATTTAATAAAATCTGAAGGATGGTAAAAAATAAAAATTCAAAAACCACGCGAACAGACTGATATTTGTCACAATAAACAAATTTCCTTATCGAGAGTTATCGGCCAGCGGGCGTCCTGTTAAAACAGGAAATCGACCAACTTCAAACTGTTAATTAGTTGACTTGAATTTATCAAATTACCTTCAAATTTCACCTGATTATTCTCGAATCATTTTGCTATTTAACAGTACTAAATAAGATACTAAAAGGTAAGATTTGATATGAAATGAATTAGATTTCCAAGAGGTCCATTTCTAAGTTTGAATTTGGAAAAAAATATACGATTGACTTTAAACTGTTCCTTTGGAAAAATGTGTGATAAAAATGAAAAGAAAAATAGTCTAAACAAAGCAGCAAAATATACTCTTTCCAACGATGTATATATTTCATATGTACGATTCATTATGAAAAAGTTTACTCGCTTGTAATCAAGTGCCTTTTTCAACAGGCCGAATCTGAATTTACAAATTATCGCGAAGACACTGTTATTTTGAACTTATCGGGAGAGACAAATCTCTTTAGTTTAATTATCTCAGCATAGAGTCAATGGAGAAGCTATCCCAACTTTAACCATGCTTGTTCCAAAATGCCAATAAAAACTTTAGGGTAGGGAAAAAAAAAATAGGGTAAGTAGAGAAGCAGGAAACAGACATTTTTATTTTTTTGGCCTTATCAACCACATTTCCATTTGCTTAGTATATGAAATAATACACTATAAACAAATGAGAAAGAAAAAAATGGTTATAAATGCACAATGTTTCCAACCAATTTTGTGCAAAAACATTTTATATCATTAGAGTAATGACTTTAAGACATCTATTTTCCTATCAATATTTACATAAAAATAAATGTAGAGCTATAGTCAACTTTCTGTAACTCTCTATACATGTATGTATGTCTTGTTGATAACATTTACTCCTTTTTTTTCTTAACCCGTACGAAATTTCCTTGGCGTATTTCCTATAAATTACGGACGTATTTTCAAGCAATTATCAGGGCGTATGAAATTTATATACGCTTGGATATTCTTTAAATACGTCCGTATTACCCATAGACACAAGCATAAGCTTAGACGTACGGCGCCCGTATTTTTGCGCGAAATATTTAAATGAGTTTAGACGTATTTTTATTAAAAGGAAATGCGCTTATAAAATACGGGCGTATATTTGCTTTTATACGGCCGTATAAATTTATGAAATACGCCCAAAAAAATACGGGCGTATTCTTATTTATATCCATACAATGAATGAGAGGGTTACAGTAAATGACTACATGTTTCAGGATATAAACAAACACAAGCAAGAAAATTGTTTTGTGTATTTTTTCTGATCTAAAATATATAGACTTAAATTATAATCTTATTCAAAACTTAGGACAACAATTATAAGATTAGAACTTTGCATAATTACTATTTATGTTGCACTTTTAACCCTTGTCATGCGGGGGCCGTAATATTACGGCCGTGTGTACTTCTCCGGTTCCCTGCGGGGGCCGTAATATTACGGCTTTGAGGGAAATTCCCACCATTTCAGTTTCCAGCAATGCTGTGTAAATACGACCACTGATATTTATTTTGCTGTATCGTTAAATTGTTTAAATATATTTATTGAACTCACGTTTTTCGTAAAACTTATTATTTCCATATATTTCATTTACAAAATGTGTTTATTTTTATCACTAGATCATGCGTAATGGCGGCGACAATCGTCAGACGAGTTGGGTCAGCTCATTCATTTGCAATGGATTTTGTTAAAATTGTTACGACTCCAGTGAACAGTTTGAATAAAATTATTTTTTTAAATAAAAAGATAAACCATGGATTGTGTTATTTTTACTATCTGGCCTCTTTCCGTTCATTAACAACGCGTTTAACTTTGGAGATTATTCGAGAACATTCTATTTTTAGAATTTTATTTTTCCAAGCAAGCCAAAATAATTCGATAAGATACACACCAGACATGTAACAACCAAATTTTATTTAAAAATCGTCGGTCAAGTGTATTTATCCAAAATAGCACCGATTAAGCCCACAAAAATAAAATTACAAGGAAAGATTATGGAAAGTCTGTTTGCCGACTGCTGACCTAAATCCATTCAATCTATTTATGGAACGGGCACCTTGCAATGTGGGATTTCGTTCATTTCTTAATCTATTGTTTTAATCAATTTTCCCACTGAATGTTAGTATATTTCTTTAACAAAATTTAAAAAGATACTATCGACTATGAAATAAAAATTCTTTTTGTTATTTATCAAAATTCAAAGATTATTTAAATTAATTTGCATACATGTTGACACTTTCAGTTTCACATGGCGTGCGATCTTTTATTAAAAAACAACGGTAGTTTGTAAAGTGAATAAATATTTATTTGATAAATATTTTTTAAAATAAATTTTAGTGAAATTTCAACCAGATTTTAGTTCTTTTGAAGGCTAAATTAACATTCCAAGGTATGAAACTTCTGCTTCCGGTATCAAATTGATCATGTGACAAGGATTTACATTAGATACGGAAGTTTGCCAAAACAATTTTGCGTTGCGGTAAAGGATGTTAATAAACACGATAATGAACTTGCAATGTTAGACCTCCATCCAGTACGACTGTCATAACTGGGAGCCCAACTACCACCAAGAACCAATTCATCATTTATCATTTATTTTTTATACCCTATCGAATTCTTTAGATCTGCCTTTATATGTGCATCACTGCATAGTTCTCCAGACAGTGGAGGAATTTACACAGTTACAGTTACAGTTACAATGGCAGAAGACGTTGATTTTGATACTTTTTTCAATGAAATTTTTGCTGATGATGATTCTGGAGATGAGTTCGAAGGATTCGATGAACATGATATAGAGGAAGAAATCCTGCCAAACTACGCAACATCTTTAAATGATGATAGATGGACCAGAGGCGACCGTGTACCACCAAATATAAATTTTACCGGTGAACCAGGTTTAAATAAGAACATTGAAGACAAATCATCTCCGCTTCAATATTTTGAAATGTTTCTAAATGACGATGACCTTACTGACATTGTTAATGAGACAAATTTGTATGCACAACAACAACTTGATTCAAAAACATTGACAGAGAAATCTCGTTTTAGAAAATGGATTGATACTACAGTTAATGAAATGAGGCGTTTTTTAGCAATGTTGATAGCCATGGCACTTGTAACCCAATGTGACTTAAGTGAATATTGGACAACTGATCCTGTAACTTCCACTCCGTTCTTTGGTAGTTGTATGCCAAGAGATAGATTTCTTCTGCTGATGGCATTTTTTCACTTAAATGACAACAATTCTGAGGATAATATCCCAAGAGGTACTGTAGGACATAATCCACTTTTTAAGTTAGGAAGACTGTACACAAACATTCTGTACCGATTCAATTTGTATTATTATCCTAACCAACATTTAAGTATAGATGAATGCATGGTTCCTTGGCGTGGCAACTTATCTTTCAAAACATATAACCCTGACAAACCAACAAAATATGGACTGAAAGCTTACATGATGTGCGATTCTGACAATGGTTACTGTTTGAAGTTTAAACTTTATACTGGAAAGTCAAGTGTACCTATCAGTTCAAATGGAGCGACTTATGATCTCGTCATGGATTTTATGAGAGGATACTTTGGCAAGGGTCACATTCTGTATCAGTCAGGGGCCTTACTTAAATCAGTGATTTTTAATCACTTGTTTAAGTATTATTAAGTTATTTTCCTTTCAAAGCTAGAGTTACCTCTCTTTTAAAATCACTTGTTCGAGTATTACAAATGAACTACTTATAACAGTGATTTTATTATAATGTTCTTCATTTTAAATGTTATGGAGAGAAGTCTGAGTCTTATTGTATAATTAAAGATAGAACACACCCCTGTCTAGATAATGGAATGTCCAGTCATGGCAGGACATGACCCTGAACTGAATTTTGGATAATTACCCTCCAAATCACTTGTTTAAGTATCATATCAATTTTTACCTTTAAAAAATCACCTTTTTAAGTAACATTTTGTTAGGTAACCCCTGCTATCTTCAGGCATCGCGAACATGAAGATTTTGATCGCGAACATGGGTAATTAATTACATAATCAGAAACCTAAGATATTGAAGTTAATAGGAAAATTATTGCCACAGCTGGGAAAATTCAGAAAGTGAAGTAATGGGTTGTTACATTTGGTCTTTCTTTTATCAGAAAATCACATATTTTGGGGAAATACTGATAACAGGTGGCAGCAAAATCTATAATTTTGTAATTTTAAAGAATCTTATTTAATATTTTTTCAATATTTATTAATTAATATAAATTTTCTTAAACTATTCTTTTGTAAATTTAGATTTTTTTAAATATCTTTAGCATTTTGAAATGCTACTTGAATAAGTGATTTAAAAATCACTGATTTAAGTAATGCCCCTGACTGTGTATTGTGACAATTATTACTCTTCACCAAGATTGTTTTTTGATCTATGGGACTTAGGAGTAGGAGCAACAGGAACCGTTCGACCAAACAGAAAAGGAATTCCGACAGCCATTAAGGAAGATGTCTTGCACAATAAAGGTGACACAGTTGTTTACCACAATGGAGCATTAACTGTTACCAAGTATTTAGACAGCAAACCCGTTATGCTTCTTTCTACCGTGTCTTCATCAGAGAGGGTTAATAGTGGGAAGACTGATCCTAAAACTGGAGAGGCTCTTAAAAAGCCTACAGTTGTTATTAAGTACAATGCTAAAATGGGAGGTGTGGACCGTTCAGACCAAATGATTTCTTATTCTAAAATCAATGTCAAAACTTTGAAATGGTGGAAGAAAGTTATATTTCATATGTTTTCAATGGTGGTCTTAAATGCTTACATACTCTACAAATCAACAACAAATGACAAAGTGCTTCCGTTCCGTTTATTCCGTCGCAAACTTGTCTCACAACTTGTTGAAAAATCAACTGCTGCCGGTTTCATATCAAAAGCCCCAGGTCGACCCACAGCTAAGGTGTTGGAACGCCTAACTGGAAGACATTTTGTTGATAAAATTCCAGCAACAGGACTTAAGCAAAATCTAACTAGGAGATGTGTTGTGTGCACTAAAGCTGAAAGGGAACTGCTTTCTGCCGTAGGTGAAAAAAGAAGAAGGCCTGGACATGACACCTCTTACTATTGCCAGGACTGTAATGTTCCTCTTTGTGTCACTCCATGTTTCAAACTTTATCGCAAATACCAGGAGTATACCTTAGCTTACAAGAGACAAAAACTCGCTGCTCAGGCTACAACCACAGACAGCAATACTGAAGAATGATAAATACTGTATGTGTTTCTTACCAAGGAATGAACTGTGTGGATTTTACAAGTTGTGTCTTGAACATGTTGAATGAATACATGAATAAGAATTTGTCTGAACAAATATATTTGTCTTTAATGTCCCTTTATTCAGTTCCAAATCCTAGACTTATTTTATTAGAGTAATAACAAAACTACAGAACTTGAAGGATCAATCTCAATGTTCAAATTTAGTCTCAACATTAAAAAAATACTGAACAAAAGACAATTGATAAAAATAGATGGAAATGGTACAAGTTAAAATAAAGTACATGTAATAACCTAAAGTATACATAGCTTTAGTAATATTGTTCCAGACTCTTCAATTAAAATACAGACATTAGAGTTGAAAATATGGGTTTACTATCATTTTCCAAGTCAAAATTCTACAAATAGTTTGCAAAATATGTGTATACTCTACACAAGCATGGTGTTACAGTTAGTCCTGACTTGGTACAGTCTGTGGCATTTCAGTAATATGTATAAATAGAGACAACACAAGTACAAACAGAAAATTTTTAAAAATATGAAACAAAGAATGAACATATTACAATTGAAGAAGTATTTGGGAGGCAAAAAAAATCAACTATTTAATATGAGTATGAAAATCAAAGGCTTTAAGCCCAAAATGATCCTGTGACATATTATGGTCCTGTGGATTAGGTACAGGTATTTTAATGGATTTTTTTTTATAGAATACATTTTATACGAACTCACTGGTATAGCTAGATACATTTTATTGCACATATACAATTTTTGTGTCACCATGGCAACCAAACTTAATGTAAATATTAAAACACATAATTGTTATGTAAACAACACTTAAGATAATAATATGATGTTAAAACCTAGTACCAAGCAAAACAAAATTTAAAAAAGACAAATAAACTTACATACTAAAAATACATTTAAAAAAATAAAAATCTTGAAATTTAATTTATTTATAGCGTTCATATTTTACTTCTGAAAATTTCCGATTCTCTAATTTTTTTATCAAAACAACCAAAAAGATGTTATTAAGTACCCCAGAACAAGAAAAAACCCAAAAATATGGGGGAAAACAATTCAGAAATTGTTATTATCCACAAAATATAGCACAAGAACAGAAAAAAGTACATTTTTTGTAGTTTGGTTGCCATGGTAACACAAAATTTTCAAAAGATGATACCGGATATTTTTTTTTCATAAAGTACATGTATTTACCTTCATTATGGTAAAATATCAGGAAGCTTGGTCTTCAAATAACATAGATATGACAAAATAAAGAACTAACACACAAAATGCTACAATTTACTGAAACAACTCAGCAGTGGAAAACTATCTTCGTTGAAACAATTTAGCATGACAAGAGTTAATTTAATTAAGTGACATATTTAATTGCAGTTAAGCATAAGCGCTTATATTTCAAATTTAATGTATATATGTGTGGTAAAGTATTAAAATTCAAATTCACAAAATCAAATGCAATGAAATTAAAACAGTTCATATCAATACTCAGGATAATCATTTTTAGATTCAAAATTAATCAAATGATGAAATCAGAATTATGTCTTATTTGAACAATGTTAATAAAATTAAAAAAATTTGCACATAAGTGTTATAAAAAGTACTTACAAATCAAATCTTCATAATTCATAAGTTTTGCTATGGTTTTTTTCTTGGAATTGCAGTTTTAAACTACCAACAAAAACAATCATTGTTTTGGCTCCAAAGTCAAATTCAAAATGGAAGGTTACAGGAAATAGATGTATGGGCACGCTCAGTGATGACTTTTGTTTTTAAAAAATACGTCTAAAGAAAATTACGGCCGTAAAAATGTTAAAATTTGAAAAATACGCCTGTATCTCAGGATACGCCAAGAAACAGACGTATTTCTGAAATACGCTTGAAAGGAATCCTGGCGTAATTTCTTCAAAAATACGGGTACGTCTAAATTTAGGGCGTATTTTTTTAAATACGCCAATGATACGCCAGGATTTATCAAATGTACGGGCGTCTTACGCCTTAAAATCTCGTACGGGCAAGAACTCCCAACAAAGTAATGATCCTAGTGCTGCAGGGACACCCTTAGAAGCAACTGAGGCTGAACCAGTTGAACCAGTACTAGTTTTACCAAGGCTAGCCTCAAGAGCTGACCAACTGGCTACTAGGGCCAACCAGATTACTTTAATATGTATGTATGTTAAAAAAAATCAAATATGTGTAAAAAAACCTGCAAAAAAAATCAACTAACTCTTCACCATTCTTTTCAAATAACACACTTCAGAAAAAAAATTTACATAGCAACAGGTCTAAGGAGCCTGTTGGCAAAACTTGTTCTGATAGAAAACTTTTGTATGTCTAATGCAAAAACATTTTTTTGGGAATACATAATATCAGTCTTTAGAACAAGTTAACATGCCAGACATGCAAGAACAACACAATCTTAGGGTAATAAATAGGCCATTTGGGGTCATTGGTCAATTGGTGTAATAAAAGAACTTCAAGATTTAATTTATAATTTCAACAACTGATGATAGATATTTGGAAAAAAAATGAATTAATTAAAGCTATCAAATTTTAAACACATTTTGTACTAAGTTAAACATTCATAATTTCAGATGATGAACTTAAAGTTATTAAGGCCAATCAGGTCAAAATCATGGCCATGTTGGAAGGGTTGACTGCCAGCAAGTCTGCAGTGTTTCATGTTGAAACTTCCACAATGAAGGTATCTTGATAAATGTAATTAAATGCAAGTTAGTATAAACTTGACATAGTCATGATAGTTGGGGTTAAATTTATATATAATTGTAAAAAAATATAGCCATCCTATCATTGTTTCTGAAAGGCTTGGTATAGATCCGTCGTCCTCAGATTAAATTAGCCAGAACTCCAATTCAATAACAATTGATGTGTTATGATTTTATGCTGGACCTATCATATTTTTTGCCCACTGGTTAGGGCAGGTCTGATGAATTTCAAACACTGAGTCTGATCATATACATTGTATCTTGTAATCTCAAAAATTGAATAAAACTCCAAAATACAATCATTTCAATATCAACAAAACACATGAAGATACAAATAGCATGATCTGACATATATACTAGTCTCTGACTATCATGATACACACACATGATTTTTATACCCTCTAAAATTTGGAATTACAATGTAAATAAATTTATTGTTATATAATTCTTATCAGACATGCGTTCATGCGTATACTCATTTCTGATTGGTCGAAACGTCATTGTCAGATCCGTTCATACTTTCATGAACGCCTCAGCCTCGTTTCCAATGTAAACATTGGCGATGACGTCTTCCTAAATAACGATTTTTTCCGAATTTATTTATTTTTCTTTTTTAAAAAAGCCCTTACAAAACACTACTGTCTGCTGTAAGCCTGCCGCAAGTCTGCAGTAAGCTTGCAGCAAACTTTTTAGTTCGCATAAAGAAAAAAATATAGTTCGCAGATGTTTGCGGCAACCTGCAAACTTTCTGCGAGTTTGCCGTAAATCTGCAGCAAATAATACAAAGTTTGCAGATATGCAGGAGAAGTTAACTGTTTGCAGCAAGTTTGCAGCAATTGATAATTTTAACCCTGGTGCACTTGATGATGTCATCTATGACATCATCAGTTTTGGAGGCAAAGACTTTAAATGGAAGTTCACATGTTATTAGCTCAAATCAGTGATTTAAAAGGATTTAATGGTGTTCATTTTAAAAGATGAAGATAAAGTAAGTAAATATAATATTATTCTTGCAATATGACATGTAAATAAGCTAAATTCCTTGCCAATTTTTACTCCAAGGTTGCATACATGGTATATGGATGAATTATGAAAAATGAATGGCATTTTTTATCAGTTTAAGAGTTCAGATTTAAGAAATCATTGGCAGTTTTAGAAGGTCCTCTTATTCTTAGGTACATGTATAGTTCTTTCCACTTTTCTACAAAAGTATTATATAGTTCTCATCTGCTGTTTTTTTTCTGTTTTAAATTTTCAAATCAGTGATAATTTTAATGGTTCACATCTTGAATAATTTTTATTTAATAGATTTTTTCATGCTTGAAAAAATGTCTTATGCATGCAAACTAAAGACCATGCATATATATGTATAATTAAATTTTGTTATACATGTATCACTTATTGTTCATTCATGCAGATTAACTGCAACATCTGATGAAAATGTCCATATAAGGTTATGAAGAGTTTGCAGCAGACCTGCTGCAAACCTAATTTGCATGGTAAAAAGTAGCAGCAGACTTACGGCAAAGTTCGCAGAAAACTTGCTGCAGGTTTGCAGCTAGCTGCGATGTTCGCGAGAGTTTGCAGGTGCATGCCCATATAAGGTCAGAGAATTTATCTGCTGCAGACTTGCCGCAAACCTAATTTGCATGGTAAAAAGTCGCTGCAAGTCTGCAGCAGACAGTTTACCGCTAATTTACAGCAACTTTGCTGCAGATCTGCAGCAATAGGTTGCGGAAGACCTCTTTTTTTGGTAAGGGAGGGTATAAATTTGAAGAATTATAAGGATTGAACACCTATTTTCGGTCGTTCATGCATGTATGAACGGATCTTTTCACTCACAAACTGTATCATGAACGGCCTTCGGCCATTCATTCAGTTTGTGAGCTCCAAGATCCGTTCATACATGCATGAACGACCGAAAATAGGTGTTCAATCCTATATTAACCAAAGTTTATAATTTTAAGTTTGTTTTTCTTTCAACCATACCTTAGAATTAATGAGTTTTTTTTTCTATTTTGACTAGAAACCTTTGGTTACATATCTGAAAGGGCAATTTATCCTATACCCCTGGATAAATGAGGATAGTCTTGCAGTAAAAGTAAGTAAACATTGTTGATCCCCGTACGAGATTTTAAGGCGTAAGACGCCCGTACATTTGATAAATCCTGGCGTATCATTGGCGTATTTAAAAAAATACGCCCTAAATTTAGACGTACCCGTATTTTTGAAGAAATTACGCCAGGATTCCTTTCAAGCGTATTTCAGAAATACGTCTGTTTCTTGGCGTATCCTGAGATACAGGCGTATTTTTCAAATTTTAACATTTTTACGGCCGTAATTTTCTTTAGACGTATTTTTTAAAAACAAAAGTCATCACTGAGCGTGCCCATACATCTATTTCCTGTAACCTTCCATTTTGAATTTGACTTTGGAGCCAAAACAATGATTGTTTTTGTTGGTAGTTTAAAACTGCAATTCCAAGAAAAAAACCATAGCAAAACTTATGAATTATGAAGATTTGATTTGTAAGTACTTTTTATAACACTTATGTGCAAAATTTTTTAATTTTATTAACATTGTTCAAATAAGACATAATTCTGATTTCATCATTTGATTAATTTTGAATCTAAAAATGATTATCCTGAGTATTGATATGAACTGTTTTAATTTCATTGCATTTGATTTTGTGAATTTGAATTTTAATACTTTACCACACATATATACATTAAATTTGAAATATAAGCGCTTATGCTTAACTGCAATTAAATATGTCACTTAATTAAATTAAAAGTGCAACATAAATAGTAATTATGCAAAGTTCTAATCTTATAATTGTTGTCCTAAGTTTTGAATAAGATTATAATTTAAGTCTATATATTTTAGATCAGAAAAAATACACAAAACAATTTTCTTGCTTGTGTTTGTTTATATCCTGAAACATGTAGTCATTTACTGTAACCCTCTCATTCATTGTATGGATATAAATAAGAATACGCCCGTATTTTTTTGGGCGTATTTCATAAATTTATACGGCCGTATAAAAGCAAATATACGCCCGTATTTTATAAGCGCATTTCCTTTTAATAAAAATACGTCTAAACTCATTTAAATATTTCGCGCAAAAATACGGGCGCCGTACGTCTAAGCTTATGCTTGTGTCTATGGGTAATACGGACGTATTTAAAGAATATCCAAGCGTATATAAATTTCATACGCCCTGATAATTGCTTGAAAATACGTCCGTAATTTATAGGAAATACGCCAAGGAAATTTCGTACGGGTCATTATAATTTTGTACGAGATGAAATGGTAATGTATGGTCTTATGGTTTGTTCATTGTTTACATGTACCAGATTAACTAAAATTGTCTTCATATTGAACATATTATTAGGGCCCCGCAACTTTGTTGCGGATGCCCTATAGTAATCAGTCTGTCCGTCCGTCCGTCCGTAACAAATTCAGTTTTCCGGACTTTTTTTCTAAACGCTTATAGATAATGAACTGATTTTTGGTATGTGCCCTTACAAAACACTAATGTCTGCTGTAAGCCTGCCGCAAGTCTGCAGTAAGCTTGCAGCAAACTTTTTAGTTCGCAGAAAGAAAAGATAATAGTTCGCAGATGTTTGCGGCTACCTGCAAACTTTCTGCGAGTTTGCCGTAAATCTGCAGCAAATACTACAAAGTTTGCAGATATGCAGGAAAAGTTAACTGTTTGCAGCAAGTTTGCAGCAATTGATAATTTTAACCCTGGTACACTTGATGATGTCATCTATGACATCATCAGTTTTGGAGGCAAAGATTCTTCTAATGGAAGTTCACATGTTATGAGCTCAAATCAGTATTTTAAAAGGATTTAATGGTGTACACTTTAAAAGATGAAGATAAAGTAAGTAAAATAATATTAGTCTTGCAATATGACATGCAAATAAGCTAAATGCCTTGCCAATTTTTACTCCAAGGTTGCATACATGTTTATGGATGAATTATTATCTTTTTAAGGTAGAGATATGCAAACAAATGAAAAATGAATGGCATTTTTATCAGTTTAAGAGTTCAAATTTTAGAAATCATTGGCAGTTTTAGAAGGTCCTCTTATTTTTAGGTACATGTATAGTTCTTTCCACTTTTCTACAAAAGTATTATATAGTTCTCATCTGATGTTGTTTTGTTATTTTCTGTTTTCAATTTTCAAGTCATTGATAATTTAATGGTTCACATCTTGAATAATTTTTATTTAATAGATTTTTTCATGCTTGAAAAAAAATGTCGATATGCATGCAAACTAAAAACCATATATCACGGTCGTTATACTTGTCCTGCGACAACATGTTTTCTACCGATTTTTCTGCTTGTTTTCTACCGATGATCCTTGTTTTCTACCGATTGTTTTTTTAGAAATATGAAAAATAACGCTTATTTCTAACATTTGAATACATCCTATGGGAGAAAATGCAATAAATGATCGTTTATTTGTAAAAGAGCCATTTGCTTTTTCATAAAACTAACAGGTTTAAGAAATTTGATATGTCCTGGTTTTCTACCGATTAGGTATGTTCTTTACTGTGTTTTCTACAGATGAGTCCTTGATTTCTACCGATGATCTAATTTCATATACCTACACAATTTGGTTGTTTATAAAGGCATACATACACCGTAAATGCTTGTGTTGTACAGTGAAGCTTCATCATACTGTTGTATGGAACGCCATTTTAACCAAAACCTTGGTATCTATAGGATACCTCAGATAACTGGGGTTTTACTGGCAGCTATCTGGGGATTTTCTGGACGAAACTCTCAATTACATCAGGTATTAAGAGATATCTTGGTAACTGGGGGTTTGCTATCAGCTTTCACATAGATACCTAATTAAACCCCCTTCTACCTACAGATGTTGTAGTCGCTTGCGGGGCCCGAGTGGCGAATAGGCCCGCAGCAGAGCCTAGCTTGTCGTAAGAGGCGGCTAAGGGTATTGGGATTCTGACGTCGGGTCAGTGCTCAGCCCACAGAGCGACCAAGTGTGTACCCTAAGTGGCTGATTAGTGTGGCCCTCGTCCGCAGGGATTGTCAGGTATATAATACGGAAACCTTGACGGCCGACCATAGTGGGCCAACGTGTGAGGAGAGTGCCACGCTTCATGCACGTAAAAGACCCCTTTGTGGATCGCCAGCACCACATAGGCTAAATTTTCAGTCCCTACCCACCTCTCCCCTTTTCCTGTGGTTCTTCAAAATTGCAACTCCTTTGTTTCCCACCCCAACCCCATGTTTCATTTATCATCCTCATTTCATGTTCATTTTATCATCCTTTTCATGTTATAACCTATTTAGCGTTGCACGGGCGTAAAACACCAACTCAATCACTCACAGATATTGTAAGTTCATGCTATTTAACTCTTTGAAAGCAGAATTTATCAATGTAAATTATTTTTAAAAACTCTTAATAGCAGGAGTTTTTGCGATATCCATGGGATAGCTGATAGGAAACCCTCAGTTACCTGAAATAACTCTTAATACCTGATGTAATTAAGAGTTTCGCTCTGAAAACCCCCAGATAGCTGCCAGTAAACCCCAAGTTCTCTGAGGTATCCTAGTTACCATGGTTTTGGTAAAAATGGCGTGCCATACTGTTGTATATGTACAGATCAATTTCAGCCCGAGAAATTCATGTCTAAGCCTCAGCATTTCTAGATATAACAGTGAAATCTGGTATATGGAGGATTATTTCCCATTATATATAAAGCACTTCACAAATCTAATATAAGTGGAAAAAATGTTGATATACTATCATTTTCTGATAAGCCAGCTTTTGAGAAAATACACATTTATTTAAATTTTGTAAAAGTGTTCTTGGTGTGCGCAAAACAGTTTTTGCTCATGAACCTCCTTTTTCTTTTTATCGTCAATATTATGTGTTCAATAAAATATACAGTTTTAAAATTTGTCATGAAATGTCATTTAACATATCACATTATCACATCGGTAGAATGCCAGGACCATCGGTAGAAAACCAGGACACATCTATAGAAAACCAGGACCATATATTTTTTTTTAAATGATCGAAAAATCAAAAATACGCCATTTGTAATGGAAATTGATATGTCTTTAAAAATGTCCGACTATTTAGAACATGGAGCATAATTTTCAGCCCAGTGAATGGTAATTTAAAACAGATATTCATGATGATCTGAAAAAAGGGAAATTGTCTCTTGCTGGAAAAAATAAACAATACCCTTACTGTAATTTTATGTGCATACTTAAAAAAAAATAATGTAAATTAAACTTATTTGTTTATAAGTGCCATAATAGCCGGGTATCATAGTTTGGAAAAAAATCGTCTGCCAGGTTTGTTTTTTTATCACCACATCGGTAGAAATCTAGGACATCGGTAGAAAACGAGCAGAAACATCGGTAGAAAACATGTTGTCGCAGGACAAGTATAACGACCGTGTATATGTATAATTAAATTTTGTTATACATGTATCACTTAATTGTTCATTCATGCAGATTTACTGCAACATCTGAGGAAAATGTCCATATAAGGTTATGAAGAGTTTGCAGCAGACCTGCTGCAAACCTAATTTGCATGGTAAAAAGTCGCAGCAGACTTACGGCAAAGTTCGCAGAAAACTTGCTGCAGGTTTGCAGCTAGCTGCGATGTTCGCGAGAGTTTGCAGGTGAATGCCCATATAAGGTCAAAGAATTTATCTGCTGCAGACTTGCCGCAAACCTAATTTGCATGGTAAAAAGTCGCTGCAAGTCTGCAGCAGACAGTTTACCGCTAATTTACAGCAACTTTGCTGCAGATCAGCGGCAACAGGTTGCGGAAGACCTCTTTTTTTGGTAAGGGTGAGTTTACCTTGATGAGTTACAGATCAAGTTTGAGTTTCATGCCCGTCCACAAATTTTTATGGGAGTTATGGCCCTTTGAACTTTGAAAATTCATTAAAATTTCAGTTTTCCGCACTTTTTTTCTAAACGCTTATAGATAATATACTGATTTTTGGTATGTGAGTTTACCTTGATGAGTTACAGATCAAGTTTGAGTTTCGTGCCGGTCCACAAATTTTTATGGGAGTTATGGCCCTTTGAAACTTGAAAATTCATTAAAATTTCAGTTTTCTGCATTTTTTTCTAAACGCTTATAGATAATGAACTGATTTTTGGTATGTGAGTTTACCTTGATGAGTTACAGATCAAGTTTGAGTTTAATGCCGGTCCACAATTTTTTATGGGAGCGGGGCCCTTGGAGATGGCTATCATCTCCCTGGTATCTAGTTTAATTTAGATCTCACAACAAAATTATGTAGTCTAGCTTCTTTAACAATTAAACTTCCTCTATAAATCCTGACTTTAGTTTCTGAGGATTAAATAAGCAAAGGTTTGATTTCATGATCATTAAGATAGTAATGAAAATTAAGAAATGCCAAGCATAACAGATTCATATATCTTTAAATACCTTTTATTAAGTGGAATAACTGCATGAATCATGTCACATGAAAAAAAACTACTACCAGTAAAATATTTTAATCAATAATGCCTTTCCATATTTGCAGGCAAAGATAAAGAAGCTTTTAAAAGATGCTGGTGTAGACCAGGATGATGCAAACATCTTGAAAGCTTTCAGCTTTGGTCTGCACCAGTTCACTAACTGGAGAAACCTGAGGTCCGCCAAAAAGTAAGTAATTTGTTGTTGTATACCTGTTTTAGATTTGGATTAGAGCAGCACTGAAGAATCTCCAATGCACTAATTTGGTGCCATGTCATTACATAAGTATATTGTATTTGAATTTTTGCAACATACCAACTTTTTTCCTGGGGATGAGGGCTGGGAGAAATAGGAGAAATGACCAATCCTCATTAAGTCTTCCTTAATGGTCTTATATATTTACATGAAACTCTACATAGAGTTATAACATATGAAAATGTGCATTAAGAAAAATTATATCATGAATGAATGACTAATTATACTTACACTGGGTCTTGATAATTACATGCATGGATTTATAATAAAAGGTTTACTGACAGCTGCTAGCTATAGGTACATATATGATTAATAGATGAATGAGAGATGAAGCTTAATTAAATTATGATCATGTCTACATGTCTGATTTTATATATTAAAAAAGAGAGAAATCATTAATTTGATTGCTGACAAAATATGAATTTTAAGTATACTATTTTATTTTTCAGCTGATGACTACTGAAAAGAATGTGAGGGGAATGGAGCTGGAGATCTTGCAGGACTATCTCTTCAGTGCCTTTAAAGGTACAGGAATGAGGGGGGATGTCCTGCAAGAAAACATGAAAATAACAGTTGCTTTGGTATGTATAGATTTCTTTGATAATTATGAATAAAAACATCATTTGGTGTGTAATGTTACTGTTTTAATTTACAATTGAGTTGAATATGCATTCTGAAAATAGAACAGTCCATTCATATTTTATTTAGTGAAGTTGTGTTCTCCAAAGAAACATCACTAGTACATGTATATATGAAAAAAAATCAAATGTCAGGTACAAAAACAAACCAATCAACATGCTTTAAAACACAAACAAATTTTGTTTGTTTGGCCATAAAATCATCCCTTCATTGATGTTTTTAACCAATAAAATGTTAAAATGTTAGTATGTATTATGACCAAACCACTACATTTCTGGTAAGCTTAGGACATTACATTGTTCTCATGTCAGTCAGTAATTCTGAACAGATTACCATCAAACTTTACACAGAAACTGTACCTGGAAATGATTTGAAATTTTGTAGGATGGACAACCGATATAGTGGATCCCTACTTTCTGGTTGGGATGCAGGGGCATCTGGGTCCCTTGGACATATATTTCTTCCATTTTCATGATACTCTTAATTCATACAGTTACATATGTTTCTTTGATGGTTTCCATATACTTCTTTGATAGTTTGTTTAATAATGTTTTGATTTGTTTGATGGCTATCAGTCATGACAGTTTAAAATAATAATTTGATATTGTATATTACAGAGGGCCTTCACAGATAATCAAGGTTTTTTTGAAAATACCGGTACAGACAATCAGAAGAACACCACAGAGTTTTGGAAAACATTTAAAAAGACATATGATAAATTAGTGACAGAAAATAAGTGGAAAGAACTTGAACAGAGGCAGAGGAGAAAAATAAAAGAAATATAAATAAATGTTGTAACTTAAACAATTGACTCTCTTTAATAATGTGCAAATATGGTGGAAGAAAAATATCCTATATTTCATTTTAAATGTAACATTTATATGACTGAAACTTTTCAAAGCATCACTTCATTTGATGAGGAAGATTGATCTAGTTTCTGTTGTATCCAAACAAAACAAAGAGATATTTTACATTGTCTAACTTGGTTTAATTGAAATTTCTTTAAAAAATTACAGGACAATAACATCTGATTTGATTTGAAAATGCCATTGTACAAAATTGAAACAAGTAAGATCTGTATAGTTTCTCAAGGTTGTTTTTTACTGCTCCTCTTTGATCTAAATCCATGCTTATGTATACAGATCTGTTGATATCATGAAACTTATACATGTATCACTAATTTCTGCAGAAATATACATTTGTTTCTTTGTCAATCACTCTTTGAAATTAATTAATAGTATGAAAATGACTAAAAAAACTTGCTTGATTTGCTGATGGTGGAGAGTTTTCCTGAAATTATGAGACAAAAAATGAAAGACCTTGGGAAAAAAAACCAGAAAGAGAAGATTCATAAAAAGGGTATAACAAAAAGGTGGTGTCCATGAATATCATGTTATAATGAGATGAAATGAGCAACGCATGAAAATCAGATCAATCTTTTCAATGTGAAATTCATGCGATTGGATTATTCGCATCAAATTAACATGAAAATGACATGAAATTGATGCGAAAATTCTCATGTCAAATTCATGCGTAGCTCGATTTGTTGTAAAATGACATGAAAAATTTCGCATCAATTTCATGCGAATTTCGCATGAATTTCATGCGTGGCACTTTTGCCTGTGTACTTTTTACCTTACTTTGTAGCAAAATGATTGTATTGTTGTGAAAGACTACTTTTAAATCCTTTTGCATTAACACGGCTTGAAAAATCGTGTTCAAAATTGACCCATTTTGAATGAAAATTTCATCTTGATTTAAAAGAAATTTCAAGGTAGGGCTTCAATAAAGTGAGATTTTGTGCTTATATAGTTGAAGCCAGTGTTAACAATTCTATAAAAGGTTCATCATACATAAACATTACTTTTAAGAACAATTTTGAATTTGAAATGAACGCTAATCTCAAAAAAACGAGGAAAACGGAGAGATTTCGCACAATTTTTAACTACTGACAACAACTTTAAAAATTATAGTTTTTTTTTAAATTTTTAGTATGTCTTGCACGCGGAACCAGCTTGAAACTTTTACAAAAGATGTGTTTTAGTAAAACAAGTTTTTGAATAAAATATGGAGCTGGTTCCGCGTGCAAGGCTATACTTTCAGGAAGGATATATATCACTTATTAGCGCCACTTTCCCATAGGCTCAATGTTAAAATCATTTGTGGTGGTTCATTTCAAGCACCATTTACTAAAAAATAAAAAAGATTTTAAACTACAGACGTTTATTTTCAAAAAATACAAATATTACCCTTTCGAACAAGACATTTTATGAAAGAATTTATTTAATTTTATTTTTGACTTTTGCGGTGGGCTGAAAACGGGTCTTATCGCAACCCATCCTTTTTACTACATGTAAGAGAAATATAAAGTTTGGCCGATAAGAGTTTAGAGTTGTGAGGGTACACGTAGTATGATAACATAACATCATATACCGTATTTGTTTGGTGCTACGTCGGAAAACGCAATCATCATAGAACAAAGTTAAAAAAAATGCTGACCTTAAGGAATCAATCTCAGATATCCGAGAGAATGGAAGCACTGACCGAAGAAATTGATGACCCGAACGATCCTGACCTTGCACAAGCAATTATTATTACAACGAAATGATTGGTTTAACCAAGTCTTATGGCACCAATTCCTCGTCTTCCATTGCGGTCTTAAGGTCCAGTTGCAAAAAAAAAAAAAACACAACACAATTGTTAGACAGAATTTGGATTACGAGATAATCCAACATTATTCCATAAAAACAAATAAAAGCAGAACGTCCGACGAAAATGTATCGCGTAAACTTCACTGATTTGACCCACAATGAATCGATCGTCGGCAACATGACTGCATACCCTTCCGGAGCACCCGAGTTCACTCTCATTTCAACTTGAGTTCACGTTGTTGATTGCAGATTGATTGTTGTATTTATGTTTTTTGTTGTGGTGGTGTTTATGTGTCTATATGTTTTTGTCCTTGTCTCGTCAGATTAACGAATTTAGAAGGTAAATAGAACGAAAAGAAATTTTCAATAATACGGGGGGACAATTATAAATGCGTCAAAATGCTTCGATTTCAGCAAAACTTGGTATCTACGGGTTTTAAATGATGACGAGTTAGAAATTGGTGTAAAGCATGTGTTCGTTTGCTGAGAGACTTATTTGTTCCCAACACAGTCAGCACTAGATAATTGGGAATTGTTTTATTTCCACAATAACATCCTACAAAAAAATCGAGTACTGTCTAAGAAATTCCGTTTGTCAGTTTTTCTTCTGATAATTATTTGTCCTCTTTTTAAACATTTTTACTTTATATAGATATTAGATATTTTGTTTGAATGCATGAAAAAAAAATGACTTTCTTTGTACAAAACGATTTTTTCTATTAAAGTTTTTTGTGTATTTTTTCAGAATCTTGTTAGTTATTAGCTTGTGGTTTCCATTAAGTTTGCATTTCAAAGCTTCTTTAATATTGTATGTTCAAACTATCCGTTGTAAATCAAATTCTGATGAAACGTTATAAAAGATCAAACTGTACAATTTGGTTTTATTGCAATCTGAATTTGTGAAAAAGTAAAGAGTTAGTCATAGGAAACAAATTACAAGGATGTGCTTAACTTTCTTCGAAGTATGTAAAAAAATTGTAACCAGATCACCAAAATGCATCTACATTTTATTGTTTTGAAGGTAAAAGTTGATAATATTTAACAAATATGAACTTTCCATTTTAGTAAATTTATGTTACTAATATATCAGTCATAAATACAAGCAGGTGTATCAATCTCATACACAGGCTTTATAGTGTATCAATCGTTTTAAATTATATTTTTCTCCATCTCCCTTGATTACTGTTTATTGAACAAATGCATCGTTTTGATAAACATGAACATCATTTCTATTAATAGTTGTGCAGTACTTATGCTCTTCGTCGCAATTTAAGTAGCGAGAAGTTACAGGACTTTCATAAGGATCAGCAATAACGTCTAGATATCCATGTGAATTTGCTGAGCCCGAGGACGTCAGAGGTGATGAAGATATGATCGAAAAGTATGAGGCATTATTACTGGGCCTTCTTTTGTCAGAAAGTTGTGGTTGCAGATCTGCTTGTGATAACATTTGATTTTCGTCGATGTATTCATAGTCCGATAATTGGTCCTCTGAGTTTTGTACGTTTCTGTGTGTTTCTTGATCCGTAGATTCGCCCATTGTAATTACAATCTTCGAAGTTTGACAAGAGCGACATTTTTTGCCTACACATATCATACAGCTCACCAAACACACAAGAAACAAAGCTATACTTATCCAAAGAGGTATGTAGGTTTTGTCCAGGAAAAAATCTAAAATACAAACAGAACTATATTTGACATTGTAAGTGAAAACATGGTAAAACATTCGTTTGACCATTTAAGAGATAACTATATGTAGCATATTTTGACAAGCACCTAAATAGTATAATATGCAACCTTATCATTTATGACATCTGCTGTCCTTACCAAAAAAATACACTGAAGGGGATTCTTCTGTCGCCATGGTTATTTTTGGCGTAGCCACTGATGAAAACTTCATTTTGAAACCTCTATATCCAATTACAGCATCGGACACAAATAAGACAAGTACACTTGTTCCGTTACTTGTGTGATTAATTGTAATGCCTGGGTACCTTGTACACGCAGTAAGAATTGGCAACTGTTCTCCAGCATACGTACCTAAGCAATGAAACAAAAAGGCTCAAAAAGATGTATTTAGAATTTGAATGTCTAACCCTGACAAAAAAAAGATTTTCTAAACAATCGCATGTTGCCAATAAACATTTTTTTCTAAATATAGATTCATAATTTATAAAATAAAACTGATCAATTGACGATTTTTGTAAATTTGATAAAACATCTGTATGCAATTCATGCCATTATCGGAATCGTTATCGGTAAATTGCGATCGCGAAAATGTTCATACATGCATTAAGTATTGCTTTGAATTTCGCTTTTATAGAACCAAACCAATCAGGCTTTAACGTCTTTATGAAATATAATTTTAAAGACATCATACTCACTATCATATATTTTCAAATAATCAGAGCCACAGTTTGGTGAAGTTTGAATGTCGCTGAATAATAGCTCGAATTTAACGGTCCCTTCTGGTGCTTTAATTAACCATCGACAATTTGCATTTCTGTTAATAGTCAGAAAGGAACATTACAAAGTGGTTATAATAGGGCATATTAATGACAATAGTAAGAAATGGAATTGCTAAAGCCTGTAAACCAGTAAACACGACGAAAAACAGCACGAAGACATAAAGTAGACATGAAACATAACAAAACACGTTCAAATACAACTGAATAGCATAGAACAACGTGGACTAGGTCGTAACGATTTCGGTGCTACGACGGAAAAGCATGTTGATGCTTGCTATAGAACACACGTCGCATTACATTGGTGAGTGAGTGAGTTGGTGTTTTACGCCCGTGCAACTCTATATAGGTTATTTACATGCGATGAATATGAAAAGGATGATAAAATGAACATGAAATGATGATGATAAATGAAATATGGGGTGGGATTGGAAACACAGGAATGGTAAATTTTGAAGAACCACAGGAAAAAGGCGGAAAATTTGGCCTATGTGGTGCACTATTTGGCGGTTCACAAAGGGATCTTTTACGTGCATGAAGCGTGAAACTCTCCACACACGTTGGCCAACTATGGTCGGCGGTCAGGGTTTCCGCATTATAGACCTGACAACCCCCGGTGACGAAGGCAACCCCATTCTGCCAACGAGGGTACACACTTGGTCGCTCTGTGGGCTGAGCACGGACCCGACGTCAGAATCCCAAGACCCTTAGTCGCCTCTTACGACAAGCTAGGCTCTGCTGCGGGCCTATTCGCCTCCCGGGCCCCGCACGGGAGGCATTACATTGGTAGATTTACTTTTAGTAATAAAAACGTGATCCATCTGTGCTACCCATGGCTTACGATCAACTAATATTACTTCCATCTTCAAGAAGATAAGTGAATATGGATGTAACCCTTGGCTTGCGAACAAGCATTTGACGATAGAAATCTACAAAGCTTACGTTTAGTACAAACAGTAATACAATAATAATATTCATTTTTAAATAGTTTTGCTTTATTACAAGTTATTCAGTTAGTTAGTTAGTTATTGCTTTACTCCCAAGCAGCACGATTTCGGCTACATCCGGGAGATGAACATGAAAGTGGTGATAAAATGAAAATGAAATGATGATACTGTGGAGGAAATGGGGACACAAGGCCAATCGGGTAGGAAAGTTTTGCCTGGCACTGGAAAAAGGAGTGACGGATAGGAACGAGAAATTTAGCCTCCTGCATGTGGATCCTACGGGTCCTACTCATACCGAGACCTGCAGCAGGGTTTTTTATCGTGCGAGGAACGTGACATTTTTCCAAACACTGTGCACCACTATGGTTTACGGTCAGGTTTTCCGCATTATCGCCTGACGACCCCGCATCTCTCGATAAAAGTTATTCAAAGTTTAAAGTAAAATGGTTTTACCTTGTAGAAAACTATATATGTAAGCCGGTATATCTTTTTATTTCATTGCATATTATATCATTAAAGATTCCGACTGTTTTGTTATTCTCCGATTTTATTCTACCAGTTTTTTAATAACTTTGCATCGTTTTCGATCCAGTCTGCTTCTCGACGGTTTAGTAAGAGTTTTCTGGTTTTCTTTAGACCCTAGTTTATTGATTTTTATTCCAGTCGCAATCTGTGGGCTTCCACACCATCACTTGAGCTATTCATGCGGAAGCCAGATTTGGTGGCTGGAAAAATCAAAACTCGCACGAGCGAGATGCACATTGTCCATCAAAGGAGGGCGTACGTCATTGATTTGTTATTCAAAATTCAATTTGGACTTCCAACACTTTAGATTCTAGCTTCACTGAAGATGAGATAAATTCTCGAAATGGCCATATGGAGCATCTGAATTGCCGTAGCCTCTCACTTTTACTTTGCTTTCGCTTTCGACTTTTGACTTTAATATTTGATAATATATAATAAGTAAATTGAATGATTTATATAGTAAAAACCTGTATGTATTTTTTTTCACATCATTTCATGTTCATTTTATCAGGCCCGTCGTGTTCATCTCCGGCCTTGTTTAACTTTATATTTGTCAATGATGTACGCCCTCCTAAAGTGCTTGAAAATTCCTTTGTGGAAAGATTCTCCCAGTATTAACACCTTATCGCCCGACTGTTTTGTTATTCTCCGATTTTATTCAAGATTCTTTATACAATTAAAGAAGTTTAACGCGAGAAAGAACAGATAATGCTACCTATAAGAAGTTTGCTAGAAAGTATATAAGCATTTTGAAACTTATGTTGACAAGTTCGGTATCTGTCTTATATCTTATTTAAAAAGAAAATCAACATTTGGTAAGTAAATGAATCTACATTTATTCCACAATTATTTTTCAGTAAATGCGTACTTTTTTACTAAAATACAATTATAGGTACTGACCCAGGATAAGCTGTAGGAAAAGATGGGGAGGTAAGAAACTGGTCAGTACTGATGGCTTTCAGAGACTGCTCTGCACTGCAACCGGTCCCAGCTAAAATATATACTTATTATGCATGATATGTGTTGTACATTGATACTCTTCAACCAAAACCATGTTTGTCTTCAAAAGATTGAATAATTTTGTTTTAGATCTTTCTTAAATGTCTCCCATATATAAAACAGCTTGAAACATAATGTTGTCCTTTTTCATTAATCACTCTTTAAAAAATACAGCAGATTTGTACATGAATTCATCATGTTTTGAGTCTTTGGCTTCTTCATTACAATCTACTGCTCCTTGTACTGTAATTCTATTACAAATATTAATTCAGGACTTTTTGGATATTAATTATCATTTTTAGATTTTGTGCAATTTACCACGTCTTTTTATTCTTATGGACCGACTACGTATTTAAACCCTTTACAACTCCCCCGGGATTGTTCCACATGTTTTAACGATTTCAGTTTCTCTTACGGCTTAGATTTCAACGTGTTGACACGTATCCCAAGATTCATTCTTGCATTTGGAGTTAACGTCGACCAAACGCACAGTGTAAGACAATTATTTTAGATTCTGATTATCTTTCTGAGACGTTAAATTATTGTTTTATTTAAATACAAACTGTGCAAGTTTCAATATTAAATTTTACTTTCATTTTGAATTGGCTAAATAATGATGAACATCTCGGCCTTGGATTTCGTCATCGGAAACTATTTTCAACTTCAATTCGAACTTTGATAATTTCATTAATTGTTTATAAATTCTAGAAATCTTTTATTTCGATTTATCTGTATACTCACATGTTTCTTGAATTTAATTTACTTCGAATTTTTATTTTTATCTGTACTTATGCTCGTTCCAATTATGTTTCAGTAATAATTTTCCCTGTTGTATATGTGGTTAATAAAGGATAGTTCCCCGGAATTTGTCGTTCGATTAGCCCCGTACTACACTTGGTTAGCTATCTGCCTCACGGGCGCAATACTCCTTATTGTTTCACTTACATAAGTCTTTAGCTCGCAAATATTGCATTGTAAAGCCCAGTGTCTGTCTAATAAGATCAGTAGTAAACACAACAAAGGCATATTGGCCAGTTGTCACGAAGTCTTTGTTTGTACCCTTGTCTGCAAGTCCTGGTGATGTTGTTAAGGTGGTGTTTTTGCTGGAAAATCCTGAAAGGAATAATAATATTTGACGACGAGTTTCGGCCGAGAAAAAAAATCTTGAAAGTTCTATATTTTTGTTCAGTAAAATGTATCTCTTAACTACAATACACAATTTGATCAAAATATTAAACTAGTGAAAAGTATTCAACACATCTTGTTGTCATTTATTGAATTACTGTTACGGACATTTTTTTCAATACATTGCAACATATATTATAATTATAAATGACAACAAAGTTCCAGACAATAAATTTTGCTACGCCAGATGAACCTTTATTTCTAGTTTTTATGTTGTTTAAGCGGCCGGTAATTACATTAAATGAAATTTATTAACAAAAACTTTTGTATGTTTTGTCACTTATAGTTTCGTAAAATATGGTTTAGGTACAACGTAAGTTACTCAGATAGGTGTCTTATGCTTTGAGTATTACTGTCGTATAAACACACACCGTTATGAATTACAATCACATTTGGCGACAAGACGTCATAATGCGTTATAAAAATGATAACATTTGCTGATGGACTTCCGCTGTCAATCAACCAAGAACAAAATTGATCACTACAAAAAACAAGAGGCTCCCAGGATCCTGAATCGCTCACCTGAACTACACAGATACATATATTTTGTAGATATTATTGTGCTTAACAATATGCAATTTAAATTTCTGAAATAACTTGGTTAGTTTTCAAGTTATTGGGCTTAATAAGTGCAAAATTTAGAAAAAAAATGAAAAAAAGGGCAATTACTCCCACATCAGCAGTCAGATCTTTTCCTAAATTTCAGGACAGGTAACTTAATATGCTGATAATTTTCGATTTTTGCACAATTTTGATATCTGAAACCATTTTTGAGTTATTAGCAAAAAAATGAAATTTACGCCCTATGTTCTATTTTTAGCCACGGCAGCCATGTTTCTTAACAAATCAAAAATATGAACGATAGAGTTGTAGAATATAAGCCATTAAACAAGTGTGCCAAGTAAAAATGCAGTTGGTCTTATGGTGTCAAACA
The DNA here is from genome assembly GCA_963971305.1 of Arcuatula senhousia. Taxonomy (NCBI): domain Eukaryota; kingdom Metazoa; phylum Mollusca; class Bivalvia; order Mytilida; family Mytilidae; genus Arcuatula; species Arcuatula senhousia. The sequence goes on from OZ020313.1 coordinate 9,859,408, forward strand.
ATTTAATCTTTGAAATTCAGGGGAAAAATAACGAAAAATGGTAAATTTTGTTGTTTTAAGGACAATAACTCTTAATAGAAATGGTCCTACAGCTTTGACCTAAATATATGAAATGTAGATCTTGATGTGCTTGATCATATGCAAATTAAATTTTTGAAATATCTTGTATAGTTTTTAAGATATATGGCTAAATAAGTGAAAAATTTGGAAAATTCCAGAAAAAGGGCAATAACTCCTGTATCAACCGTTGGATCTTCTTGAAACTTTCAGGTAGATCTTCAGATGCTGATCACTTTTGTCTCCAATCAAAATTTTGATATCTGTAACCATTTTTGAGTCATTAGCAAAAAACTGCAATTTACCCCTATGTTCTATTTTTAGCCATGGTGGCCATATTTTTGACGAATCAAAAATCTGAACGATACACTTGTAGCATTTATGCCATTAAACAATTGTGCCAAGTTTGGTTGAAGTTGGATGTATGGTGTCAGACAATTTAATCTTTGAAATTCATGAAAAAGTAATGAAATATGGTAAATTTTGACACTTTAAGGGCCATAACTCCTAAAAAAAATGGTTCCACAGCTTTGACCTAATTACATGAAATGTAGATCTTAATGTGCTTAATCATATGCAATTTGAATTTTTAAAATATCTTGTATAGTTTTTAAGATATAGGGCTAAATAAGTGCAAAATTTTGAAAAAATCCAGAAAAAGGGCAATAACTCCTGCACCTGTTGTTGGATCTTCTTGAAAATTTCAGGGCAGGTAGATCTTGAGGGGCTGATCACTTTTATCTTATGCTAGAATTTTGATATCTGTCACCGTATTTGAGTTATTTGCAAAAAACTGTATTTGACCCCCCTGTTTTATTTTTAGTAACAGCGGCCATGTTTTTTGACATATCAAAAATCCAAACGCAAACTTTTTGCACAATACCCTAGGAAACAACCATATCAAGTTTGGCTGCATTTGGCCAAGCAGTTTCAGAGAAGAAGATGTTTGAAAAAAGCTAATGGACGACGGACGACGGACGACAGACGACGGACGACGGACGGACGCAAAGTGATGGCAATAGCTCACATGACCCTTCGGGTCAGGTGAGCTAAAAATTACATGTAAAAGGGACATTAAAAGCCTTGATTATAAAATGCTGCTTATATATGATTGTATGATGTGTAACATTATTTTATTCATCATTCTCTTATCATTTGAAGTTTGAAGTTGTAAAATAAATAATTGTAAAATGTCTTGTTTGCTGTCTTATTATTTTACATTAAATTAGGAATTTACTTTGTAATCATGTTATTACATGTAAAAACATTTTGACAAAAGTTATGTTAAAAACATAACCTTTCAAAATCGAGATTTAGTAATGCATAAAAGGTGGTAAATATTTTGAGAATTACAGTTACCAATGTACATAAATATCAATGGTTTGTAAGAGAATGAAATTGTTTTAGTATAACACACCTAAATCTTAGTCATTTAATAAGCTTATTGTTTTGATTTTTCTATTATTGTTTTTTCTGTTGCCCTCTTACTTGTTATACGATCCTGTTCTGTATCCTGGTGAAGTTAAAGTTGAAATGTCATCTGTTGCTGTTAATGTTGCTGAAGAATCGGAACATGATGACAAAACTGTCAAAGAAAATGAATCGGTATATAATGGTTCACATCAATTTAATAAATACAAAGCTACATACTTAAAATCTTTTACTGTACAATATTTTTGCTATGGTTATTTATATCAGGAAAAAGCTTCATGTTTAAAAAAAACAGATTATGCATTTACTCTCCGTGTCAATATCGAAAAATACTCTATTAACAATTTTACAAAAAACACAATTTCAAAGGGTAAGACTTATTTTTAGTCAATGTTGAATGTTAAACAATCGGGTAACCCTGTTCTTTTAAGATATTTGTTGGAAGTGAGAGGTGTTATGGAATAAGTACCGTATTAAAGCACCAACTAAATCGATGTTGTTTTTTTTTCCTTCTAGGACTATATAACAGTAATGCGATATAACCAACAAGTTAAGGACTTTCAGATACATGAAAAACTAATAAAATGTAATTATGGCCAAGATCAGTAATTAGATCTGAGATATTGAAAGTATCTACCAGTAAAGCGATCAAAATAACGACTAAAAATAATTTTCAGACACAAAGACAAACTAATTAGAAATAAATATGGCGTAGAACAGTTATCAGATCTGAGATATTAAAAAAAAAAATGGTCGAATGTCTCTTATTTTGTATTATTGATAGTTACAATATATAACTATCTTGTTGGTCTGCTGATGTCTCCTACTACGACTAAGAATGGCTCAACATGATAACCAGTTGAATGAGACAAAATTGAGCGACAGCGTTGAAAAAAGTGACCAGAAGCATCAAAATTAAAGTCATGTAAAAAGTTAGTAAACACCAATTTCTTTTAAAAAAAACACTATTAAATTATAGAAGTAAAAATATATATATATATCAATACCTGAACCATTAAAGGTTGTCTTTGCGGAAACGTGGATCCTCTCGTTTCGGTATAAATCTTCAAAGTACATCGAGCAAGCAACTTCTGTTCCCGCCTCTAAATTATCATATGCAATTTCAAACTTATTTCCAGATGGTGAGCAGCTGCAATCATATGGATTGCAAGGTGTATTTCTTCCATGAATACAATGACCACTTGGATTCAACCAGACACTTGTGCTTGTTTGTCCGTTGATCCATATTTCCGTATAGTTTCTAAACGGCTGTCTGCAAGAGCTGCATTCAATAAGTATCTTTTGATTTCGTTGATTACGTTTAATGACAGATGTTTTTATTTTTACCCATGTATCACCGGTGATTCCTTAAATGCAGAGAAGCATACAATTATACTTGAATGATGGGAATTATAGACTACAGCTTCTGTACATGTAATATTACTTCCTTTATATTTACTTTCTGATATCCTCAGGATTTTGAAGAATTTGTTTTGGCTTCAATACATTGTACTTTTTACAGAGCATATTTTATATGTATATTGTATTATTTACTTTTAGATACAGGAGCAAACCTCCGTAACCTTATTTATCAAGGTAACGGTATCTGCTCCTGTATCTTAAAGTAAATAAAAGTTGAAAAAGTTCTATTCATGTGTAAGAATGTGAACAAATGATAAAAATAAGCAAGAGAAAAAAATTAGGCCCATGTGTTCGTTTTCATGCTATGAGTGTTTATAATTTTGGTGCGAAAAATGTTTTGTCTAGAGTTTTATTACTTTTGCATTACTTCTGATTGTCACATTCAGTCCGTCTGATTTGTATGATAGAGTATTCATTAAATTAAACTTTATGAAAATTTTGTTAAGCGAAGACTCTGTGGACATATATTTAAATAAAGAGAAAATAGCGGGTTCATGGGTAAACAATTTCAAACATAATCGGTGGAAAAACCTAAGGATCTAAAAAATCTGAAAAAAAGAAAAATAAGGAGAAAACATCCTTCAGCGACAAAATATGAATGAGCATTATAAACTCAGTTAAAGTACTGGAAATATAGAAAATAATGAGATGTAGAATAAGTGAACGCGACACTCCTCACAAAACAAGTGGTAATTTAGAAATAAAAACACAATGAAAAAATCGCCAGCAGCCTTCAACAAGGATAGTAGGTGCTACTTGCAGCTCTGCAATCGGCCAAAGGTCTAAATAAAATGCACATTACTCAAATCCAGTCCTGATACAGTCAAAGATTGACCCCTTTCTTAAACAAGGAACACAAAACATCAAAAAAGGCAAGGAGAAAATAAAGCTTTGTCAAAGTTTCCTGGCCCAGGACAGCACAATTGAAATATGCGGGGTTAAACTAGTTTTTTTAGGCCCATCATCGCTATAAAGCTTAAAATAAGAATAAATTGAAAGGCTTATTAAAGTTTTTTTAAGTAAGTATCAAATGGTTAAAGTTGCTACCGAATGACACTAGATTCAAAGTTTAACCAAAATATTCAATTCATATCCTATGCATAATAAATTGTGAAGCCAGATTTTTTTCATTTCCAATTGCTTTTAATCTTTTGTGCTTTATAAACAGCATTACCAACAAAATTTGGATTTGATATTCATTTCACTATAAGAAATTGACGTGTATTTTTTTTTTCAATAAGAGATCGATAAATGTACTTAAAACCACCTTTATCGAATCTTTTAACAATACATATAGGTACTTAGATGACATACTTGCTCTAACCAACCCCACATTCTCCAATTTGATAAATGATATATATCCTAAAGAATTAACCCTAAATAAAGCAAACTCGACCGACAGTAGATGTCCATTTCTAGATTTGGACTTAAGCATTATCAATGGTAGATTACACACTAAATTATATGATAAACAGGATGACTTTTCATTCCCAATAGTTAATTTTCCGTTTCTTGAAGGAGACATACCATTAGCTCCAGCTTACGGGGTATACATTTCACAATTAGTCAGGTATGCTCGCATTTGCAGTGACGTGTCTGATTTTAATGATAAAAACCGTTTAATTACAGAAAAATTGCTAAAACAAGGTTGCCGATACCACAAATTAGTCAAATCTTTTACAAAATTTGCACATAAATATGGACATCTCATCGAAAAATTTTACTGTACACGTAGATTTCTAATTGTTATAAGAATATCTCATCCTGATTTTTATAGCAATGTAGTTATGTCGGTTCTGTGTGTGATACAACTCTAAATCATTCATTGTTTTGACTTGGGGTGTCGGATTTAGAACTGATGTATTTGATTCTTTTACATCAATCGATAAATGTTTCTTAGCTAGTTGTCAGTAACTTCGAGTGTTCTCAAGAGAGTTCCTCCTTGTTTTGTTGTTTTCGTACATTATTTTGCCTTAGCTTCTCTCTTGTTGAATTGAACTTTTGTCGATTGAGTTTTACGGTGTCTTTTATATGTATGCTTTGTGCAAGCTTATCAATAGGGGGAAGGTTGGATCCAAAAAACTAGCTTAACCCCGCCACATTTTATATGTGCCTGTCCTAAGCCAGGAAACTTTGCCAAAGCCTTTGTTTGTCCTTGTCATTCTGTGTTAACTCTTTTATGTCAAGAATTGGGTCGTTCGTTGATGATTTAGGGATTGGTTTTGATACTTTTGTATTGTATTATAAGTCTTGGGCCAATGCAAGACGGTAAGCAGTGACATATGGTCATGTATAAGACTGCTTGCTGTTTTCCGTTGTGATTTTTTGAATTTCTGTTTGTTTATGTTTGTTGTGTCGCGTATACTTATTCCACATCTCAATATCGTCTATTATATAAGAATTTCGAAAAAAATACTATAGATTGCCCAAACAATCTGATTACGAGTTGAAATTGATTAATACACTGGTAGTAGATGGCTATATCATAAAGTGTATGGTCCATATAATACAAAAACTCTGAATATCAATTGTGTAAAAGAGGAAAGCCATTATATTGACATTTTTTATTGTAACTACTCCCTTCATGTTTAAAGCAAGTTTGCACGCTCTTTGGTACTATGAAGCAACCAAGAAGCATCACGTACATTCATGTTTTACACAATATTGTTTTGCAGAAATGGTATGTAATTAATTTATATACTGTACCATTGTTAAAGTCGACATCTGTTCTGAGTCTAATTCTGTTTTTCCCTGCTTGACAATACCAGACACCATTTAAGTCTTCTTTAAGTTTCTGCTTTTGAAACACTGCTATAAGATTGTCATTTTGGTAAAAAAAACGAAAGTTGGTATCTCTTGAATGACAAGAAATTGTATTTTCAGTCAGATTGCATGACTCGGCTGTTTTACTTTTCTCATGATAGAATTTGACAAACGTAGACATTCTAGGTATTCTGCACGTTAGAGTTAATGTTGCGTCGTTATCTCCCCATGTTAGACAATTGTTATACGCTACACCATCATCTATAATGCAACAGATCATTTATTGCAACTTTTAAAGATACAGGATAAAATATGCAATACACACAACATATTTATATAATTATACAGATGGTTTCAAACTTAACCTGTATGCAAACTAAACTTGAAAAGTGAACCAGAAGTCTAGTCAAAGTCTGCTTTTTCTGGTCTGGATTGTTTGAGTGAACATGTTGCTGCTCTCAAATAGATTCCAAAAGCCAAAGTTGCCCAAGGTCAAGTTTATTCCAGGTTCAGTCTACTCTAAGTTAGGTTCACTTTTACCTCAAGGTCTAAGTTGGGTCCATTCAAGGTTCATATTTGAAATTAAACAGAACAGACCAGAACTTAAGTCCGGTCTGCTTAAGGTCTGTTCCACTCTGGGTTTGCTATTGGAAGCAGACAACACCAGAACTTAGGTCTGGTTCGCTCTAGGTTTGGTTCACTCTAGGTTCACTATTGATAGCAGACCAGACCAGAACTTAGGTGCGGTCCGCTCAAGGTCTGGTCCACTGTTGGATTTCTATTGAAAGCAGACCAGACCTGAACTTAGGTCTGGTTTGCTATAGGTCTGATCCACTCTACGTTCACTATTAAAAACAGACCAGACCAGAACTAAGGTTTGGTCAACTCTTGGTTTACTATTGAAAGCAGACCCGACCAGAATTTAGGTATGGTTTGCTCTAGGTCTTGTCTATGTTTGGTTAACTATTGAAAGCAGACCAGACCGGTTAAGAGTTCGGGTCCGCTCTAGGTTCAATATTGGAGGACCAAACCATAACTTACATGTAGGTCCACATTAGGTTCACGTTTGAAAGAAAACGAGGCAAGAAAGTAGGTCTGATCTGACTGAACCAGATTTGTGGTGAACCAAACCAGAAAAGTGGACCTTAGTCTGCTATTTGACTTGGTAAAAAAAAAACAGACCAGACCAAAAACAAGAACCAAACGTCTGCTCTAAGTTCATCTTATACTGGTTAGGTTTCGTCTCATTTATATAGGTATTCCTAATATAAAAATGAACCATAGTTGTTGTTTTATATTCATGGTGTTGTCTTTGACTTGAGTTCGCGTTGTTGATTTCTGTTCGGTTGTTTTTATGTTTTGTGTTTCCTTGTGCTGTTCTTGTTCATGTTTACCGGTTTTGTCGTTGCCTTTTCGGACTTGACACTAGAATGCCCCTTTGGTGCCTCTGCTTATATCTTATTACTTTATTAAGCGAAATACATGAATTAAATTAAAACGAAATCAGCCTCGAATTTCATGACAGAATATATATGAAACATTTTGTTTTGTGTTGGAGGCTGGGGACGTAAGCATTTTTGTTTTTAGTCCGTGAAGAACGATTTTATAACAATTATAATCAGCTTTCTGACATTTAGTCGACATTAAATTGTGATGGAATACCACAACTCTGATTTTAGTACCGCACCAGGTATCTAATTTCATCTTATTCTGAATATGTATCTGTAAAATTCTTATTTGTCTGATTGCTGAAGGGTCTCTTTTAAATGTACATTGTATGATTAAATAAAGGTAATAACAAAACTACCGACTTGAATGATCAATCTCATAGTCCAGAGAAAATTACAAAAACGAATCAGTCATACCGGAAAATTGGTGGATCGCAATGGTCCTGATTTGGTACAGGCATTTCAAACGAAATGGTGGGTTAAATCAGGTTTTATGGTGCCAAACATCTCTCTTCCATTGGGATCTTAGGATCCGGTAATGACCTTAGAACAAAATATAGTTGTGAGACACAATAGGGATATTGAGGTGATCATCTCAGTACATCAGACCAGTCAAACACTAATTAAAACAATTAACTACCATATCTTTTAACTCAATTTTGAACTTTTCTACTAGTGGCTGATAACGAAGAAAGAACATTTTTAGGGATCGTATGAGACGTATTTTCTTATAACCCTGCTCCAATAGTCGGTCACGAAGAAATAGGTGTCTGATAAAAAAATCTGTGAAATGTGTGCAAGCTCTGGCATATCGAATAAGTTGTGAAATATAAACACCGTATGCAGGTGAAGTAGGTATATTGCTCTGTAGATTAGGAAAACTAATAATTTGAAAATTAAAATCGTCTCGTTTATCGAAAATTTTTGTACTAAGATGACCACCTGGGTCAAATTCGAGGTGCAAATCCAAGAAAGACGTGAATCAATTTGTTTCGGTGGTCCCTTTAATCTCCAATTCTGGAGGAAATATTGAAGGAATCCATCTACCAAATGAAGTGTTATTGGCAGAGTCCCTGACTAAATTCAGTCATGTAAGAGTATAAAAAACAAATCGGCGAGGAGAGGAGCACAGTTTGTGCCCATTGGAATGCCGATTTGTTGTTGAAAAATCTCTCCTCCGAAGGTGACAAATATTTCGTCAATGAGGAAATCAAGCATCCTGCAAACTTGAATGACAACAAAGTTCCAGACAATAAATTTTGCCACGCCTGACACGCGTTTCGTCAATACAAGTGTCATCAGAGGTGCTCTGCCAAAAATATTGAAAAAGCCAAAAATATATGATTATGAAGAGCATATAACAATAAAACCAAAATATACCGATCTGGGCCACTTTAGTATAACTAATATGATCAACCTATGTCTGGGGTAGGAAGAACCTTAGGGTTTAGTCAATTTTGAAATTTAAACGGATAATTTAAAGCTTTGATGTGTTCTCCAACACAAAAGTGTTGGTGCCGGAGATGCCTAACCTCGGAGAATTAAAACTCCACCAGCAGCGCCAACCTTCACGAGTGTTCAAAATTAAAATAACAACAATAACTCTTGCTACACCTGACGTGCGTTTCGTCTATACAAAAAGACTCATCAGAGGCGCTCTGCCAAATATATTTAAAAAGCCGAAAATATATGATTATAAAGAGCATAGATCAATAAAACCAAAATATACCGAACTTGGCAACCAAATTATAACTAAAATAATCAACCTATGTCTGGGGTAGGAAGAACCTTAGGGTTTAGTCAATTTTGAAATTTGAACGGATAATTTAAAGCTTTGATGTGCTCTCCAACATATACATAATACCTTAAATTTCGTACATGCATTCATATGTTTAAAGAAGCGTTGTGTGCTGTAGATTTGCAATTGAAAATAAGTTTTTCTTTATTCCCGTTGCAAAATTATTTTAAGCAATAACTCTTTGAATTCAGTACCTTCAATTCCATTGGCTCCAAGAAAGAATCCCAAGATTATGCTGTAAAATAGCTTGATGTTACCTGTCTGACTCATGCTATGCTCTCAGGGTCGAAAACGACAGCTTTTGGCAGCTTTTTTACTGTTTCAATAGAACAATGACCTACATTCATGACATTAACACTACAAATTATTTTCAAGGTGTATTTAAGTTTAATCTGGAATATTTGTACTTTTATAGAATTATTTGTCTTTTGTTTATTTATGTGTAGGTTACCCATTACTTAACTGAAATCCTTTATTGAATGCATGTAGAGTCCCACTGAGCTGAAGGTATTCTACACCAATTTATATATGCAATCTGCATGCATTATATTGTATTGCATTATTACTTGGAATATTTTACTATGAATAAAAGTTACAACAAAGTTACAGACAACACTTTTTGCTATATCTGACGCGCGTTTCGTCTATTCAAGACTCACCAGAGGCGCTCTGTCAAAAGTTGAAAATTCTAAACACTATATGAATATAAAGAGCATAGAACAGTGAAAACAAAAATGTTCGAGAAACCAAATTATGACTAAGACCAACCTATGTTTTGGGTAAGAGAACCGTAGGTATATGCCAATTTTTAAAACTTGAAACCAATACTTGATTGCTTTGATGAGTCGTCAGCACAAAAGTATTAATGCCGGAGCGAGCTTACCTCGTGGAATTAAAAGCAGCGGTAACCATCACGAATGTATGAAATAAAAGTTACAACAAAGTTCCAGACAATAAAGTTCAATAAATTGCTCTGCCTGTAGCACGTTACGTCTATTGAATACTTATCAAAGGTACTCTATCAAAAGTTTAAAATTCCAAACACTATATGAATATGTAGAGCATAGAACGGTTATACCAAACATGTCAAACGAGAAACCAAATTATGACTAAGACCGACCTATTTCTTGGGTAGGAAAAACCTTAGGGTTTTGTCAATTTAGAAATTTCCGCGGATAATTTATAGCTTTGATGTGTCGTCAACAATATTCGTATCTATTCGCATATTCGAATAGATAGATTTATCATGAAGCGACTTGAGTTATTCCGCTTTTCATGCATGTGTAGAAAATCAATATATATTTATGTGAATTATCTCCCTTACATAGTATAAATAGCAAAAATTTTAAATTTCCGGTCCCTCTCATTCCTGCAGTCAAAAGGTTAGCATCGCATCACGCATCTTATTTGAAAAATCTTCAACATCGAAAATTTCTTTTGATAAAATCTTGCTATTTTATGTTTGTTTAATGAAAAATAAGCTGTTTGTTTAATAATTGGTTATTATTAAGCTTAAATATTCCAGGATTGCTTTAGATTCATTCTTGAGAAATTTTTTCCCAGATAAAGGCATGGTAAATTTGTATGCCATCAAACGCAACATAAATATATATTTTTGACCTAAATTGAACAAATTAAAAAAGCAGCAAATAATATAAATAAGCAACATCCATAATATATTTTTTATTATTTTGTGAGAGATTTAAAAATAACTACAAAGATGAAAAGATCTAGAAGCAAACGCAAGACCACAAGTCCTTACGCCAGTGGTAGCCACGAAAATAATAGAGCAGCTGGTGATAGTCAGTCGGTTCCAACCCAAGATAGCAATGCACAGCCGGCCCCTGGGCCGTCCAGTTCTAGACAAGACGTGGTCCATCAGGTCCCTTTAAACTTAACTGGACCCAATGATATGCAAGGTACAAGTACCATGTCTGACATACAAGTCCAATGCACAATTCCGGCCACAAATGAAAATACCACAAACATAACACAAATAACGAGTGTTCATGCAAAATTGGGCTTGCATGTATCTGAAACCAACAAAAACAAAATTAAAAGTGGTGAATACATAGACTTAGCAAGCCTCTTGGACACAAAATGCTCACAATCGAGCGAAAAATCACTCGTCCTTATTAATGGTGTTATTACAACAAAAGAGAAAAAACATGATGCCATAAATACAATAGAAAAGTGGACTGATGCCTTCATTATTTATATGAGCATTTACCTGTCAGTCCACCCAGAAAAATGCCAAGAGCTTTTAAAGTATATCAATACCGTCCGTTTAGGGGCTTCTCGAATTAAGAGCTTAGGCTGGAAAGAATATGATGAGCAGTTTAGACTCAAAATGGCCATGGATCCAGCCAAACCTTGGGACATTGTGGACCAAGAACTTTGGCTAATTTACATGTCAAACAATAACCCATCAACAAGCTTTGTCAATAAATCTGCAATCAATAAATGCTATAATTTTAATTACAAGGGAGTTTGTGATAGGAGTCCTTGTCTATATCAGCACGTTTGTTTTACCTGTTCCGAGAGGCATCCATTTTATATGTGTAAACAAAAGCATACCCAGTTTTCAGAAAACGTCAGTCAAAACCAGCCCTTTCGGTTTAGAGACCAGGGTGTTAGCCAGAGATTTTTCAGACCAAATGTTGCCAGAAATCCAAACACCTCTGGTCAAAGATTTATGGGCCCTAGGGTATTCCCCAATCAAAACCGACACACTTACTAGATTATTAAAGACATATCCGCATCAAAACATAGCAACCGAGCTTATTGAAGGATTTTCTTTTGGTTTTAGACTTCATTATAATGGGCCTCGAATTTACAGGGAAAGTACTAATCTAGTGTCCGCTTTGAAGTTTCGAGCATAAAAACGAACTTAGAGCAAAATTACTCAAAGAAATTAATCTTGGTAGGATAATAGGCCCCTTTGACGTCCCGCCCATTTCTAACCTTCAGGTGTCTCCGATCGGTATTGTTCCCAAGTCGGACGGAGTATCCTGGCGGCTTATAACACACCTTTCATTTCCCGATGGATCTGGAATAAATGATTTTATAGAGGAAAAATTCTGTTCAGTTCAATATACGTCTTTTGACAAAGTCATTGAAATGATAGCTGAATTAGGCCCTCATGCTGAATTAGCCGTTGTCGACATAAAAAGTGCATTCAGACTATTGCCCATTTTCCCAGGAGATTTTGACCTCTTGGGCATTAAATTTGAAGACCAGTATTATATCGATAAATGCCTTCCGATGGGCTGCTCCATTTCGTGCAACATTTTCGAAAAATTTTCGACCTTTCTACATTGGTTAGTTGAGAAAAGAGCAGGATTAAGTACATTAGACCATTACCTTGACGATTTTATATTTGCCGGTAAGGCATTTTCAAATCAATGCAAACTACTTCGGGACAGTTTTTTGCAAATAACGACCGAAATTGGCGTTCCTATAGCAATGGAAAAATCAAAAGGGCCAACAACGGTTCTGATATTTCTAGGGTATGTAATAGACACCGACGAGATGGTTGTCCGTATTCCTAAGGAAAAACTAGAAGCTTTACTATCTGAACTTCAACATATGTTAGGGCAAAACAAAATTACATTGAGAATGTTGCAATCTCTCGTAGGTTCGCTCAATTTCTTTTCTAGGGCGATTCGAAGTGCGAGGGCATTCAATCGTCGTTTCTATGATTTGACAGTTAAGGCAAAACAACCCCACCATTTAATACGATTAACAGAGGAAGTTAAGGAAGATATAGGCGTGTGGGTTTCGTTTTTACAGTCTTACAATGGGAAAACTTATTTTCCGGAATCAGATTGGAGTAGTAATGATGTACTAGAGCTGTACACAGACAGCTGTGGGTCAATCGGGTGTGGGGCTTATTTTTCGGGGGAATGGGTCCACATGTCATGGCCCGAAGCATGGTCTAATTCGGAGATTACGAGGGATATCACTTGCTTAGAATTTATTCCAGTTGTATTGGCGATTAGCATATGGGGAAGGCGGCTTAAAAATAAGAAGATCAAGTTTTTCGTAGACAACTTAGCTTTAGTTGAAATCCTTAACAAGCAAACATCGAAATCAAAGCGCGTAATGGCGTTAATGAGGCCATTCGTTTTGTACATGATGAAAAACAACATCGTTTTTCGTAGTTTTCATATTTTGGGTTCACGTAATGAAATAAGTGATTCTATTTCTCGGCAGGAATGGGCCCGTTTCAGACGCCTAGCACCAAACGCAAAACAAAGCCCAGAATCTATCCCACAACAGTTTCTAGATCTGATCTGGACCTTGAAGCTAACAGACTAATAGAAGGTGCATATGCTATTAATACATTAAAGGCGTATGAAACTGGGATTGCAGCATTCTGTCGATTTAAGGCCGAACTAAACATTATTGAAGCGTGGCCTCCTAACATGGACACAATTGTGCATTTCATTTCATATTTATCACTGAAAGGTTATTCCGCAAATACCGCCAAATCATATACGTTAGCTATAGGTAACAGATGTAAATTGCTCGACTTTCCAGACCATACCCAAAACTTTATTGTGCAAAAAATGTTAGAGGGAATGAAAAGGCTAAAACAAAGTGCTGATACAAGACTCCCAATTACTGAAAGCATACTTACAAGTTTAGTGTTACGTTTGCCTGGTGTTTGCTCAAATGTTTACGAGACAAAACTGTTTAAGTCTGCATATACTTTAGCATTTTGGGGTCTTTTTAGAATTGGTGAAATTGTCGTATCGAAAGCAAATAATATAGGTCACATTATCTCAATAGATGATTGTGTTATAGACGAAAAGCAAGATAGAATTAAAGTTTTTCTGCGTTTTTCTAAAACCGATCAATTAGGCAAAGGTGTAACAATTGTAATAAAGAAAAATGATTCTGCAATTTGTCCGTACATTAGTCTTAAAGAGTTTTTAGCTATAAGGCCGAACATAACTGGTCCCCTATTTTGTCATTTTAATGGCAAATTTTTGTCACGCTTTCAGTTCACTTCAGTACTTTGTAAAGCTTTGAAGAGCGCAGGTATTGATCCGGAAAATTACAAAAGTCATTCATTTCGTATTGGAGGTGCGACATCCTTGTCAATGGCAGGCAAATCCACTGATGAAATCAAAAGTATTGGGCGATGGAAATCATCAGCCTTTAAGTCATATATTCGAATATGAAACATTTTTATATATCACTTTTTGTAGATTTAACACATGTCTGGATATTAGGATCCTCCATTATTAAACACGCATGGATTCAATCCAGGAATAGACCAGGGGGTACCAACTTGGGATTGGAAAGAATAGGCGTCAATTTATTTTGGCAAGGATACAGTGGCATGAAATTGTGCCAATTGAAAAGGAGAGTTCGTAATCTGTTAAAATTTGTTGATCCCCCCTCATACATAATAATTCACTGCGGTGGCAATGATATAGGGGAATTTCCAATACTCGAAATACGGAGATTAGCAGGAAGTGCTATTGAGTTTTTAAGTAGCATTTTACCTCGTACTATAATAATTTGGTCACAAATATTACCTCGTACAAATTGGAGGTATTCCACTAATTGCACAGCAATGGATACGGCTAGAATTAGACTTAATAATAGCGCAGCCACCCAATGCATTCGGTTAGGAGGGTCCTTTTTAAAACACCCTGACCTGAGTGTCGATAAACACGCATTATGGTCACCAGATGGCGTTCATTTGTCTAAGCTGGGAAATGAAATTTTCTTGAACGGAATCCAAGGGGGACTAGAAGCCATTATTTCACATGGAGTTACCTATTATCCACATTGAGAGTTTGGTCGGGCTGTACAATAATTGCACAATGAAGTTTAATAATATAGTTTAGGGATTTTTTTTTTAGTGCCGCTTCCACCTTTATGGCGGAGGCCAGGTCATAACAAGATTGTCATGACCTGTCCTTTGGCGAAAGCGCGGCACAGTTTGAACTTTTGGTGTCTTGACTACTGTTCCCAGGGTCAAGTACAACACGTTAAAATATATAGACGTCGTGCTTTTTAAAAGAAACATAATTATTTTATTTGAACTTTGAATTCCAAAGATATTGGAACATAATTTATGCTTGGCTTGTGTGCCTTTAAGTGAACACTGAAAATTAAGTTCGTTTGTGCATTATTATTTTAACATTCTTGAGTGCCTTTGCAATTTAAATTTAAAATATCTTGTGTGCCTCAATGACATCGAAAATATCTTGTGTGCCTTTGTATATATCTTGTGTGCTTTTGTATATATCTTGTGTGCCTTAATGACATTGAAAATACCTTGTGTGCTATGGACATTTCTTGTGTGCTTTTTCCAGATTTGCAATTAATTGAATTTTAAAGAGATTTGTACAGCCGCGACCAAACATCGCCAAATATGTTCATTCAAAAAATAAATATTTCATTATATATATTTTTTCTTTAAACAAGAAATTAATTGAGCGAACCAATGTCTTCACTTAGTATACGTTGTCAATTGCAAAAAATTACACCGGCAGTGCAGTGTGGTATACGTCGTACGTTAAGCCATTCAAAAAAAAAAATTAGTTGGTTGTTGTTTGTTTCGATTTCTTTGATAATCGTATCTATTCGCATATTCGAATAGATAGATTTATCATGAAGCGACTTGAGTTATTCCGCTTTTCATGCATGTGTAGAAAATCAATATATATTTATGTGAATTATCTCCCTTACATAGTATAAATAGCAAAAATTTTAAATTTCCGGTCCCTCTCATTCCTGCAGTCAAAAGGTTAGCATCGCATCACGCATCTTATTTGAAAAATCTTCAACATCGAAAATCCCACCCATGCATATACCCCCCCTTTTTTATTGATCGAATAGATACTGCTTTTGTGTTCATGTAATTTCAGGGCTTGCTGACAATAATGTTAAAACGGCGCGGCTGATTAGATGCACAGTGTGACTCAAGTCAGACAGAGATCTCAGTTTAGACGATTTTCAACAGACTGGATGAAGGCGAAAGCGCGGCACAGTTTGAACTTTTGGTGTCTTGACTACTGTTCCCAGGGTCAAGTACAACACGTTAAAATATATAGACGTCGCTGCCTGTAGATTTCAGACCGAAATTTAAAACTCTAGTACTCACATTCTTGGCTATACATGGAACCGCAGCGGAATACTTACGTTAACTTATACACATTAAGAAATCGAGTCGAGTGTTAAGATCGGATGATACTTTAAGACTGGAACAACCTAGAGTGCGTACCAAGACTTATGGTGAAAGGCAGCTCACTCATTCTTCGGCTATTCTTTGGAATTCTTTGCCAGTAGACATTCACCTTTCGAAATCTATTGAGTGTTTCAAGAAACAGTTGAAAACATATTTTTACAGACTTGCATTCACTTAGTGTATATTAATGCTGATTGACTAACTGCGATATTTTCTGTGATTTATTATATTTTTGTTTTTTGTTTTTTGTTTTTTTGTTTGTTTGAGGAATTCTACTTCTACTGAACAGTTTATTCTTTTGTATTTTTAAATACTTTTATTCTTTGGTATAAATCATTTTATCTTTATTTTATTTTTAATTTTTTTATCTTAGATGATTTTATGAGCTAAACAATTTCGTTCTTATTCTTGTATTTTCTATATTCTTTATGCATTTTTTGTTAAATAAATTATGGATAAAGTTCATGTTAAATGCATTTTACATAATATATCTTTAATGATAATGTTTCCCTTTTTACCTTTTGATAGAGTTTAATGATTTTTATTTGCTATTGTGTCGTATTTTTTATTTTTTTTACGAATTGATGTATACATATATATTTTTTATTATTATATTTTTAAGTGTTTTTGTAAAGCGCCTTAGAGTGGTTTTAGTATTATATAAGGCGCTATATAAATTATGTATATTATATATATTATTATATTTATCTATATCAATACAAATCAAGTGCATTTGGAAATGGACCTAAATTGCCATTTTAAACTCATTTAAATGTTTATTTTAATGTATTTTGCATATCTGTTATCGCTTTAAGACAATCAAAGCAGTGCTATATTCCTAAATAGATCAGTGTTATTTTTTTCTAGTATCTGCGTTTTATGAAAACTCAATTCTACTTTATACTCGTCTTGCATATATATAAGGAGATTTACTAAACTGTTCTGAACCTATCAACAAAACAAGTATTTAGCATTAGCATAATATGAAACATCTTTATTAGTTGGGTGTGCATCATTAACACCATATGTAGAACAGATGTTTACAAACTTCGAAAATAACCATGTTTCATTATAACATTTATATTCGTATTTCATTCATAAAACCTAGTAAATTGAGCGAATCATTACGTACAATTTTAAATTAATAATCATCATGCATTAACATTGGCTGAACTTTATAGTTATAAGCGACACATGATCTACCTAAACAAAATCAAATGTAAACCTATGTGCCATGATAACTTAATAAATATATTAAAGTTGGTGTTCATGATATAGTGGTGAAAATTTCAGCAGGAGTGTTTTGTTAGATCTTATTATATCGATTAAGAAAATAAAAAAGCAATTTTTGAAAATGATTTCATAGTATATATTTAGAACATATTTATGACGCATATGATAATGTATTTTTTTTTTCAGGTCTTCAATATTCCGCTAGTTTTTGCTATGGTAAAAATGATCTGTGTTTTGATTGGGGATATTCCGACGACAAATTAACCCTGACCTGTAAGATATTTACACTTGAACATAGAGTGCACTTCCGTGATCCGCAGGGCAAAGAACAAGGATTATGTTTAGTGCTTGATTCACCAGAGTGTAGATCCAATATAAATGATGCCACCTTGACTCTTGATTACTCCACAAATTTAACAATATTTGAAATTCGAGGTAAACATGATACAACTGTTAACGGAGTCTGGACCTGCTCACATGGCAAGGGACTAAATGAAGCTAAATGTCACGTTACTGTTTCGGAAAATGAAGGTCAGTTCTGTTAAATAAAGATGAGTTCAAAAGTTTGAGTGCAATTAATTAAGTCGTCTGTAAAGATAGGACTATATCAATAAGAATGCAACCCAAACGATAGAGGTCAATACATTATAAAAATACAATATCAAATTAGAACATCTCGTTTTTTGCACTTAGTAGTACATGCAGTAATTAAAAAACAAAAATCAAAACTCAGTTTAACAAACACAAAAAACAACAAAACAAACTCAAATATGAGCCAAAAAAAAAAATATTTTTTGACAACAGAAAATATGAGATGTAGCAGAAGTGCATGCGACACAGCTCACATTACACAAATGGGTATCACCTTTGTACAGTCATCAATTTAGGATTTTGCAGTAACAAATAAATACTTGACTTTCGTCCTTTCAAAATATGTATATAACAAAATTCTTATGACATTTTATACACAAAAGACTTGTACAAGAATAATTAGAATGTAAATTTTAGCTAGAACCATGATCACTCTCCTAAACAAGGCTCATAATCATATTATAAATAACACAGAAAGCAACGAAAGACTGGTAGTGACATTAGTTCTTTCACATTTCTGGATTGGAACTACACATATTATAGTTCGTTCAAAGTTTACATTTCTGACTTCCAAGCTCGCATTTCTGACTTCCAAGTTGACATTCCATGTTCTGAGTTGACACTTCTCAACTTGGAACGGAAAATGTTAACTTGGAAGTGTGAAATGTCAACTTAGAACTGAGAAACATAAAATTGGAACTGAAATGTCAACTTGGAATTGAGAAATGCCAACTTGGAAGTCAAAAATGCGAGTTCGGAGGTCAGAAATGTCAACTTGGAACTATGATATGTGCAGTTCCAATCCAGAAATGTGAAAGAACTAGTGTCACTACCAGAAGCTTTCTGTACAACGCTGTGTGGCAATTGTAGACAAAAAAATCACTTCTCCCAAATTGCCATGTTGGGGTTAAAGGTGTTTTCTGAAGATTTGAAATAAAAAAAAAATGATATCGAATAATTCCTTACAGCGGTATGAGCCGATACTGTCATTCCAAAGCAATTACATTGACTGTTTTCGTTTCTTCTGTACCTTATATATATATATTTTGCCCTAAAGCAAACGTGAAATATATCAAGAACAATAATATAAATGTTGGCCCATCTGATTCACTTTTTCGAAGAAAACAGTGGAATAGTCGATTATCAAAACAAGTGTTTTCGTGACATTATAGTTAAAACATAATGTGTAAATTAACTTCAAGAACAATATTTTAATGATACATAAGGTGGTGATATTCATTTTAAAATTTGATATGCGAAATATAAATCATATTTTGTGAAAAAAGTTGTTGTTTTGCTTTTTGTAGGTAGCTGCAAAGACAACCAACCCAATGCCAATGACACGAACAATGGTTTGTACGCTTTCATGTATGCATTTATAACATAAATGCAAGATTATGAGATATAGAATAAATGTACGCGACAAAACCCATATAAATAAACGGTATTTTGAAGAGAAAAAAACCAGCAGCATTCAACGAGGCCAGTTGGCGCTGCTCATTGTTATTTGATTGGCCTTTGGTGAAATAAAATGCATGCAATTCAAATTGGGTCGTGAAATAGCAAAAGAAAGACCTCCTTCTCAAACTGTGAATAGCAAACACCAAAACGACAAGTACAAACAAAAGCTATGTCAAAGATTCCTGGCTAAGGTACAGATACAAAATGGCGGGGTTAAGTGAGTTTTTGGGCTCAACGTTTACCCTATTATTAATCCCGAATCAAATCGAAAAACGTTCAAACCAATAAACTGAAAAAGAAAGCCAGCGATTTTTATCTGAGTTTCTACTATGCTGATGTATTTCAAAAATATGTTCAACGTACAAATGTGAGGTAGCGTTTGTGTTAGCATTATAGCTCTGTGGTACTTATTAACATTTTTATTTTAGGGTCTTATATAGGAATTGGAATTCCAATCGGGATAGTCATAGGGATCGTGTTAGGATTTATTCTTCGTTATTGCTGGGAGAGAAAACAATGGCGGATATGGTATGTTTAAGTAACATCAAATACAAATCTACACAAGTTGTTGTACATTTGATATTTATACTTAATAACAGAATAAAGCAATAAACTCCCACTAAGCCAAATGTACGTGTCTGATGTAAAAGATTTGAAATTTTGGTTGCTTAATGAAGGTTCATGTATACGTTTACCTCAAAATAGCATAAATTTAGATTGAGTTTTCAGTATGTTGAGAGCAAAGGCTGCATATAAAATTCAAAAATAATTGTAACAGGACCTAGATATATTAATTTCTTGTCAATTTTTATTTATTCTTTTTTTATAATTCTGTATTTTGAAGATCTTCTTATTTTCCTTTTTTGAGCAAAGCCGATTTTAGGTTCATATTCCCCAACTCCCTTGCACGTGGCCTCAAATTTCATGGGACATTAATTTTAATTATACATGTGTTTGCCCAAAACAGTTAACCAACTTGTCGGTTTAGAGTTACAATAGAGATATTTTGTCCTTGTTCAAACGAAACTTGAACGCAAAACCGTACCGACAACACTGTGCTATCTTGAACAAAATAATTGTGTGGATAAAATAAGGTTTCTTCGTATCTAGGTCCTACTATACTTATTTTGACCGAATATGCCGTTTCAGTTGAACATATACTATCCTGATGAACCTTAATTGGTTTCAACTTGAAACTTTTGGTATTTGTCAAATCGTTTTTTGTTATCATGCAAACTACACTTTAAGCGTTGTTGTATAGAGGTAATAAATTAACACTAAGTATTAAGCCACACATAATAATTTGTTTTCCTTTAAATTTTGTCCTATATATTTATAATATTTGTCATTGATTTTTTTATATCCTCGGTGCTGCATTTGGCTTCCATGTTCGAACTTTTGAATTTTGAGTACTTTTCATTCAATACTTTGGTTTTTCATCGCTCAATGTTTTAATTCAAAGGTTACTCCTTGAAATGTCGATACAGTAAACAGAATAACCAAATTAACCATCCACTAGTCAAAGCAGTACGATTACTGAAGTAAAAATATTAAACGTGTTAAAAGTGCTTTACATGGACATGTATTTATCAATTTCATTTAGGCTTTAGTTCAGATATGGCATGTTACATTGAATCGTTCAGAAAAAGAAAAGTTTATGTAGCTCACATTTTTTTCTTTTAATTAACACACAACAGGAGGAAGACTTGCAAATCAGCTTTTTTGATACAACTACCCATATTATTTCTCTATTCACAATTTTCTTGTTTCCAAAACTCAATTGATAAAAAAAACTAACTAAATTTCGGAACTTAAATGATCATTTTTAAATGTACAAGAAGAAAAGAAAAAAGTCGAAAACAGTCTTGATTAAGCATCTTCTGACACTTTCTTTTTTGCCTTGTTCTTCCCAGTCAGACGCTTCCCTTTCACGTGTCCTCATTCAGGTTTTGGTGGCATCTTTAAATACTTGCGATGGTCAACTCACACAAAGCGCGAACATACAAGATAAAGTAATATCATCTTTTTCTGTTCTATCTTAATTTAGTTTCTTGATATAAGCTTCAATCAAATATCTAATCTAATCTTAATGGTCGATACCAGAGACAACAGGGGCAAACTTGGAGAGCCTTCGTTGTTTTAACGTGTTATCCATACATAATAACTAGAAGCAGCAAAGGACAACTACTATATAATCTTTATTGCAGATCGCGTTATTACTTTTCATACTTTGTATACCTATCGGGGTGTATCGTAGACCAATCATTTGCTTAACGCAACGTCGTACAGCCATCGAATAACTTCGTTTCTCCTTCCGATCTACTTCTCAACAAATCTTTATAACATTTTAACAACTTCATAATCGGTTCTCATCTATTCATATGTGCTAGTTTTCTAATCGTTTAGCCATTGGTTCTAATAACATACCCTTCGGTTTTGATTTTGATTTTTAGCAACGTCGGAACTTACTTTGCACGCAGTTAAAATTTGTACATTCGTGTGTCAA
The DNA here is from genome assembly GCA_963971305.1 of Arcuatula senhousia. NCBI lineage: Eukaryota > Metazoa > Mollusca > Bivalvia > Mytilida > Mytilidae > Arcuatula > Arcuatula senhousia. The sequence goes on from OZ020313.1 coordinate 9,881,328, forward strand.
AATATGTATGTCAAAATCATGACAGTGTGACGCCAGCATAACTGAATCTCAACATCATACTAGCTACAAATGCAAATGTTGACTTGAATTACAAATGTATTTCATTTAGTACAAACGGTGTTAAAGGGTTTTCTTTACTTCTACTTGCAGGTGAGGATCAAAGACCGAGAAATAATGGCTTCTAGTGACGGACAACTACTACGTAACTGCCATGAAAAGATCAATAAAGTTCCTTAATTGTTTTTTTTTCCGTCTAATTAGTGTTTGTTGAGTTAACAAGAGTATATAAATATTTTGATATTGTTCGAGTCTATTGTTCGTGGGATCAAAATATCTATTTTGAAATCCCAAATTGAAATATTGTAAAATAGCATTTTCTAATTAAATAACTGAGAATTTGTTCATAAAGAAGTTGGGTTTTAAAGATGGTCACTCTTCATGTTTAAGAAACTGATTTCTTGAACTCCTCTAGACTATACCTTTAAATACTGAAGAATATTTTGTACGTTGACCAACTGAAAACAATGTTTAAACAGATAAACACCGTCGATTGAAAAACATAAAACAAATAATGCATAAATCAATTAATTTACAATGAATGTATAAATAATAATGGGTCTTAAATGAACTTGAACTAAAGCTCAAAATGTTGATACATAGATCCAAGTTGATGAGACCATGTGTTTTTAAGATCTTGGCAGCCCAGTGGAATGAGGGTCGAACAAAAATGACTGACATTCGCAGGTTTATACATGTATGAGTATTTTATATAAGCCAATAAATAGACATTCTTCTTTGTTGATAATAACAAGTATAGCAGATTGTTTAAGTACAATTTTACTTCTAAAGTTTAAACAGATAAATAAAAGATTTATTCAGTTCATACACTTCCCAACTTGTTTAATATTTAGGGAATGATTTTGATCCGCGTTGTGATCTCCAAAATACAGAGATGACATTATACAAATAATAGTTACTAATAATTACGATATGATATAAATATAACCTTATCACTCAGGAATTTTTTCACATTATATGCCTGATTTCAAATGGACTTAATTTAAATACCAATTTCTTTTCAAAAGTATGGTATAGAAAGTAAAAGGGGTAGAATGCTATACAAATGACATTACTGTACGCAATTAAATAGAAGAACGCGAAATGAGTGTTTATTGAGAATGCAATCCCTAGGTACTTAAACTTGATTATAACTATGATATATGTGCATATTATCTTAAAAAGTAATCACACATTATTGTCTGATTCATTAATTCTTTATCGGTAGCCAAGAACCGTAAGATGCCTTTGATATCAATAACACTAAGAAATTCGGCAATATATTTACAAATAGGGTATCTTTAAACATTTTTTTGTTATATATTTCAATATCGTCCAAGGTTGTCTATTTTCTTTTACCATAATGATTATGTCATCATTGTAAATTCGTATTACAGTGTTGATATTAAAGGGGTTGATTTTAATTAATGTATACCGCTTGTAAATATGAAAAAAAAGTGCAGGATTCAACACGAAGGTTAAATTGTTTGAAAATGGTAAAAGTGAACAGGAATTAATATCGAACAAATGTAAGATACAAAATATAAAGCTGTTACATATACAACGAAATTCGGGCGGGTTTGTTATCTAAACATGATCACTGTATACTGGTTCAACTGCTGACCTCCAAAAGACAATGATCTCATCGATCCTAATAATGTAGATGCAAAAAGCATTAACATACGAAAAAGGTAATAACAAAATTACCGAACTTGGTGGACCAATTTCAAATGTTCAAGAGAAAAGACATATATAAGGCACATTTAGGAATTCTTATAAGACGAATTGAAGACTACGATGGTCATAACTTAGTTCAGTCATTTTGAAAAAAAAATGATATGTTAAACCAGGTTTAATGGCGTGCCATCCCCCTTTCCGTTGCATATCTTTAGGTCCGGTAGTTTCACGAAACACAACACATTTGCGAGGACAAAATAGGGATATTCAGGTAATAATCTCCTAAAAACAGCCAGCAAAACACTAATAAAACAATCACTCACAATTTCGTCTAAAATAATGTTTATTGTTTTTCACCAGTGGCTGATAACGCAAGGAAAATTGTTTTAGAGATAGTAAAACTCGATCACAGAGATAACGGTGATGGATCAACAGATTTTGAAAAAAATGTACAAACTCTGGCATATTAAATAAATTGTGAAACATACACATTAACACATTAGGAGGATTAATAGTTCTAAAATTACTGTCTCTTTTATCGCATTTTGTTATACTGAGATGACCACCGAGATTGGTGTGAAGCAAGTAGTTAAGTTGGTCTCTTTAATCTCTCGTTCGAGGGGGTTTATTGAAGGAATCCATCTACCAAGCCAAGCGTGTTCACAAAAAAGTCACCAGTATATCTAAATGTGAAATTAAAGATTCTTGCCTTTTTAATGTTCTTATTCTTAACGAATTTCGAAATAAATTCGTGTCACAGCTTGCTTGTTGTAGTTACATGTTAGTGCTTAGATATTTATAATCTAATTCCATCTTTGCACAATCTGTATTAGAAATATCAGATAGCTTTCTGCCCTTTTTACGTACATATTTCTCACACAAAATACATTTACAAGTTTCTGAATCTTTGATATATGATATGGGTATTTGCACCTATTCAGGTTGAATTCGCCTTACCAGCACAGCTTGGACAAATAAAGCCAGAACTAAGTCCCTCCCGCTTATCAGTTTTCTATAGAACCCAAAATGGTTTTCAACGGCTCCATCCGTCACTCATATAGAGGACTTCAGTATGTCTACGACCATTTCAAATTTTGCTCCTCAGGACTAACCATGCAAAGGTTTTCCCTGGCTTCTTGGTTGCTAATTAAGAGCCACAGTTCACAAAATGTAATTAATTACCAAAGATATGTGTTGGGTTCCATATTCCGCGTGATAAAGTTCCTTCAATATCTAGATAAAAAACATTTCTTTGTCACTGTCTCACCCACACGGGGATTTATAAAACTTTTAAGGGTTGGTTTAAATCCCTTTTTTTTTTACTTTGAAACTGGCAATAGAGTAAAAATTAAAACACATTTTAAATACTACACTAGACAAGCTTTTAAACCATATGACTGAACACCAGTTTACAGCAATTTTAATTTTAGAAAAAAAGTTGGGTGAAGAAGCCTCTTAAATCAACCCATCCTTCTAAGTACTTTTTTAAGTAATGTCTTTTTATTTACAGACTAACTTTTCCTTAAAATTACTAAATCGTATTCTTATTACTTAAATAATTACCTAAAATCACTAAAATGATACAAATACATGTACTTATATCAAGTAACGTAAAGTAATAAAAAGATGGCAAAAATACTAACTATCTCAGTGAATAATTGATGATTTTTTAAGTGTTAAAATGAAGAAATAGATTACCTAACTTTTCTACAAATTACTTAAAATTTTTAAAAATATTTCAATCAACACATAAAAATACAATAAAACATAATTCAGAACTTATTTAAGAAACATACTGTTTGATTAATTTAACATGAAAAAATATGATACTAAATAAGAGCATAAGAAATCGCTTGCAGATATAATTTTTACTCATTCTATGGATATAATGATTTATTTATGAATGGCATAAGCCCGGGGATATAAAACATCATGTCTTAGAATCACCAATCGTGTTTATCAGAATGCAGAGTACAATTAATAGAGCCTTTTTTAAGTAAAGCTATGTTAATTGATAATGATTACTTGTGATCACTTAAAACAAGTTCTTTCAAAGGTGTCCTAGAAGAAAATCTTTATCAAATTTCAAATTGTGCATCATGAATTCAAGAACACAACACACACTTCTGCAAAACACATCTTATTAACATATTTCAAATAAATTTATTTATATTGTTTATTGTTTTTTGCTGTTTTTTAAATAATAGTTTACAGTATTTTGCAGACATTCAAATATAAACGAGAAGGTGTGGTCCGTTCAGTTGTTCTCTTGTTTATATTTACATGAAAACAACTTTCAATATTTTAGTGCATGAGTTTTCTATGTATTTCCAAAAATTGTTTAAATTCTGAATTATTTTTAAACAAGACAGTATCCAATTAAGATTCTTACTTTGCATGTACAATGGTAGGGAAATTAAAAAAAAACCCTATGCTTTGTGTATTTTTTATTTTTGTTTCAGTTACAAACAAATGTTGAAAGAATGAAAGTGATGACAAATCTTAAAATACATGGGTCTAAAAGATGGATAGGGGGTTACTGACATTACTGTTGAATGCTTGGTCATATTTCAAAAAAAGATATACAATACTATAGTATACTAATGAATAATAGACAAATCAATAATATTTACACTTACTGAAATGATAATCTATAGTTTATAAAAAAATACTAGATAAGATTTGTATTACTAGTTTGGTTAAATCACTTAATTGATTATGTGAAGTGTTGTTTCGGATTTAAAATCGATATGTTTGTTTTTTCACATCAATCGATAGATGTTAATAAATAGCGAACAGTAACTACTTGTGTTATTACTAGTACTTTTTTCTCAGGTTCTCTCTTTGAATTGAACTTTAAAGGGCTTGATTTTAATCATGTGTTATTTTTATTCAATATAAACAATAGCGTGCCCCAGAAAAAAACTAGTTTTATTCCGCCACATTTTATGTGTCTGTCTTAAGCCAGGAATCTTTGTCAGAGCTTTTGGTTGTTTCTGTCTTCTTTTTATTAATTGTCCTATGCCCAAATAGTTTTTCTTTTTCGCTAATAATTTGGGGATTGATATTCAATATGCTGGCCTTGGAGTTTTTAAGTTGCCGTTTGTTAATAATAATAACAATAGATAATGTTGCGTACACTTATTCCACATCTCATTATCGTCTGTCACAGACACAGCATAACTGTTAGCCCATATTCCTTTGTGTTTCATGTTAAATCTCGATAAAATATATAAATCATATATACATATCTAACAATTTCGAATAAAATCTTAGTATCAGGCACAAATAAAATAACACCATTTGATTTTCCGTTTGTACAAACATCGATCTATATTCTCATCTGTCTCTGTCATAAAAATGGTGATTACATGGCTTTAACGTGATGTACTTATCGTTCACAAACATAAACAGCTCATACATAGCATTGCTGGCTTTCTTTCTGAAAAGTAAAAGTAGTTAGAGTTAAACATTAAAAAAAGAAATAAAGACGAATAAAGTATAACATAAATTGATATTTGAAGAACAGCTTTGAATGGCTGAGACAGAAAGAATTATACAACACCATAAACGGGCACAAAACGACCATTCCAGCCATGTTATACATCGATATATCAAGGAGTAACCTCTAATCAGCAGCATTTTGATCACAATATTGGAGATAGGAGACAATAAGTATTGAGCAAAAAGTACTCAACACCAAAATGTTTGAACAGGGAAGTCAAATAGCGATCATGTGCAGTACAAGGAAAGCAACCTCGTGTTTTATACAATTTTGAATTTAACAAACTAAAGTTTCAATGACAAAATTATTATAAATTTGTCGGTAAATTCGTGTCAGACAAGTCTTGCGACCAGGTTTGTGATTACCCTACGGACCTCTGGTCCACCAGCAGCGGTCATTGACCCGTTGATTTCAATAAGCAACACCAACACATCCACATTCATTAAAATTAAAATAAACTTACAAGTTATATTTTTATTACCAATCGGTTCTTACCAGTTTGACGAGAATCAGGTAGGTGGCGTCTCTTTGCCGGGCATTAAAGTCGTATCTAAAATGTAATTGAAATTTGTTTAGTTTTCATAAGACTTTGAAAAACATAGCTTAATGGCCGTAATATTTAACTTTCCGTGAACAATCAACGAATGAAGAAATTGAATACGGAAATTCAAATCTGAATTAAAGTTTTCGGGGCTCCCTTTTTTGTTTAGAAATTAGGGGCCAAAAATGCTACATTTTTATTGTTCTCACAATATTTTTGTTCTGTTTTACCAAATTCTGTGAAATGTTTTATAACATAACATTAATGATTTTTGGGTACCCCTTTTATTCATTTCAAAAGAAGCTAATGGGTCCAAGAGGGATAAAAAATTCAAATATTTTATTTTTTCCCATAATAACATTGGTTCCAGTTGGCTAATTGCTATGATATTTGACATTGATATCATTTAACATTAAACCATATAAATTATATGATTGATTTTGGGACTTCTCAATATTCTATTTAGAAATTAGGGGCCAAAAAAAAGGAAAAAAATTCCTTTTTCATAATGATATAATTTACTATTAAACCATTTATGAGATTTATTTTGGGGTTCTCAATTTTTTAATTAAAAAAGGGGCCTTAAAGGAAAAACAATGCTACTTGTAATTTCTGGTTCGATTTAAAAAAAAATGCTTTTGCAAGATAAGTTTTCTCAAGTAGTGGATATAAAATATAGCTTACTAGTAGTTATTGCAATTATTCTCTTTTTTCCGTTTTGAAATTAGGGACCAAAAGAGGCCAAAATCAAAATTATTATTTGTTGTCAAATTAAAAAAAGCTACTTATAGTAATGAATTTACAAAATGACAGCTTTATTTTGTAACACTCCCATCTCCTTTATTTCCGTTTAGGGTCAAAAGGGGCAAAATTAAAATGTAGTTTATACCCTTAATTAGTGTCATAAAGGGATACTATTTTTAGCTGTAATTTATTTTGATCTGCTTTTGAAATAAATTGAACTATTTGTGTAGTGTAGGTGGAAAGTCCACCAAAGGCCGTATATGTGGAGAAAAAAAAAACTTTGTCAATACACCCTGAACTGCATGTGTCTAGATTAATGACTATCCACAATTGGCCTACACATGTAAATCGTACAGCTAGGGTTCAATATATTGCGGTCGTATTATGCTGCGCTTGGCGAACTTATTTATAAAAATACACACTTAGCTTTAAATTCATGTAAATGGTTTGCAAATGTGCATACGTGTGTAGTTTATACATATGTATATTTACATAGTACAGGCTGTATATTTAATGATTGTAAATGGGGTTTTACTTTGACTAATCAAAAATTATCATAATCATCTCTTATTCGCGTGTTTAAGAATCAAAGGGCAGATGGTCATATCGTTAAACTGTAATTATTTTACTATTACAAAAAGATGCAGATTAGCACAACACACAAAGCACACTTAAAATAGATCTATCATAATCAGGAATGTGGAATGCAACATGATTTTACATGTGTATAAAGTTGAAATTATCAATCATAACTGAGTACATGGTAAATAAGATTTATGCACAGACAGAAGTTTTTCGCAAATTCTAGACTGCAAATGTCATCATATGTTTTACTCCTCCGCCAAAAAAAACACCAAACATTTTGCAATAAATTTGACATACAAACCGCCAAATGTTACACCCGCTCAAAAACCGCTATGCGGTATGTGTTTGATGCTGAATTATGTACAAAAGTATAAATTCGCATTCATTTAACATGTAACTTTCTTTATAAGCTATTATTACCTGTTTCTCGATTGCCAGGTTGTGTCTCTAACATGGTTAATGAATCTATCATAAATAAAAAATGACATGTTAACCATTCAATCTAGTATGCTATTGACAATTGTGTACTAAACTTTACATCTTTAACTTAATACAATTTAACACAAAAGCATCAATTGAATTGTTTGTATTTCTAATACATCAAAATATGTGTTTAATGTTGAATCCTGTACAAAAATATAAAATTCATATAAAAGATCAAGCTTTTCAGAGAAATAAAGCTCCATTTAAGATACAAGTTGAAATTATATTACACTCCTAGATTTTGCAGTGGTACTCTTATCGTTTCAAACCAGCCTCGACATTTTTGTTCCAGAATCTTTCTGGAAAGTTATATTCGCATTTCTTAAAATCAAAATAAATTTATATCTCATAACTTTATCAACAGACTGTTCTTACCTGTTTCGGGAATGTCAGATTTTTTAATTTTTTTCTGACGATTTTCACACTTGTCAACTACAAATAAAATTAATTCAAATGTAAAAATGAATAGACAAAATGCCAAAGTCCTTCAAATTGCTATTAATTACATTTAAACATCGCTTTTAGTTCTTTTATTTAAACAGAAATTACATTCAAAGGTAAGATTTATTTAAACAGTTGTATATTACTTGTATATGAGTTTAGACACAAACGGATTCAAATGAAAAGTAATCCAATAAAAAGTTCAGTACCGAGAATATAGACCGTAAGCAGTACATGATAATAAAAACTTAAATGACCAAACCTCCAATAACAAAAAAAAATGAATTTGGTCCAGTTTGTGTCTGAGAGAAGCAAAGGTGTACTAAAGGGGTAATCAGTATCATAAAACCGTAAAGACAAAGACAAAACCGGCAGACAAAAAACTCATCACAACAAAACAAACCACATAACAACATAAAACACACACACATAACAACAAAACCGCATTCAGCAACGTGAACTCAAGTCGAAACGAGAGTGAACTCAGGTGCTCCGGAAGAGTAGGCAGTTCCTGCTTGCTATAGCACACCCGTCACGTTGCCAAAGATCGATTAAGTGTTGGTCAAATCCGGAAAGGATGACATTACAAAACTCTATGTCAAACCAACATCTGTGCTCATCTGAGAGATAGAAATCCCGTATTTGTAAACAAGCACATGATGTCGTCCGTAAAATTTCTTGAGTGATGACAACAACCTGGGAGCAACGTACCCCTGTGTTAACAATTTGCTTGTCAGCCGTGTAGCTCTATCAAAGAAGTCGTTGTTCTCCCCACATGCTCTGGAATAACGAATCAATTGTGATACGTTAACTCCATATGCTGGAGCGGACGGAGTGTTGCTACACAGAAAGGGAAAGTTTACTATTGGAAAGACATCACGTTTGTCATAAAGCCTTGTACAAAGCCTTCCTTGTGTGTCAATTTCGAGAAATAGATCCAAATATGAAGCAGACCTCCTAGAATCTGTAGTGTCCTTTATCTCAAGTTCCTTCGGATATATTAGATGTAAATAGTCACCAAATCGAGGATTGTTTAGTGAGAGAACATCATCAATATAACGAAATGTGAGATTGAAGGATAAAGCAAGTTTGCGGTCCTTTTCGTCTAGAAGTGATTGTAAGAAGTCTGCTTCATATGAATGAAGAAACAAATCGGCAAGCAATGGTGCACAATTATGCCCATTGGGATACCTATTTTTTGCTGAAAAACACGTCCACCAAACTGTACAAATATGTTGTCGATAAGAAAGTTGAGCATTTCTATTATTTGATCTTCTGTAAATTTGTTTTTCTTGCTAGACTCTTGGATGACAAAGTAAGTCTTTTTATAACCGACTACCAAATACTTGTACCTGCGTTTTCCGTTCTTTTTGATAAAGCTACGTTTAATCAGCTGTGCCAAACGAGATTTTAATTGTGAATGTGGAATTAAAGTATATAATGTAGAGAAATCAAACGTTTTAATGCTATTACATGATGAAAATGACTTAGAATGGATATTTTCCATCAGTTCTTTAGAATTTTTGAGAATCCACATTTGATTGACGCCATTCCTAGAGTAGCAACAATCGAAATACTTTTGAAGGCTTGATTTTATTGCCGTCAATATTGATGTTAACAAAAATGAAAGAGGCTTTGTTGTACATTTGGATGACCAAGCAATAAATCGTTGCTTGTATGGAGTTTTATGTAACTTTGGATGATTAGGTTTGGTTAGTCAGATTTAAGATGGATATCCATCAACATGCATTTTGATAAAAAAAAAACATTTAGCGATATTACAATATTCTTGTCTTAAATCGTGACGTTATCATTTTTTCTGACTGCATCAGGTGTGAAGAACCAATTTAAAGTTCGTGACTCTCACTTATACACATCTTTAAAGTTATCCTTAATCTTCTAATGTATTTGTGTTTTACGTGTACACGGGGTACATATCGGCAAAAATCATGTTGAAATCTTCTCCAGTTCGCATGTAACACACATGCGGATATTTGAAATGGATAATATTCCATACAAAAATGCTAACATATTTTCCTGGTTGAATACAATTCTTTAAGGCAAAGTTTGCTATTGGTAACAATTTGGGAAACATAACTTGTAAATCAAAAGAATTTTATCTCGTGCTAAAGGTTTCCGTTCGTATATGTACGTGTAACTGACATGTCCTCATCAATTCCTTCTACTCCATTGGTAACAGCATAATAATACCGTACGTATGTAATTGCTGAACAGAAAAACATGATCCCCCTACTTTCACTTACACAGATTAGCTAGATAATAATGATAACTAGCAAGCATGGATTTGCAAAAATATAACCATCTTTCAATTTGAATTTTGATTTTATCAATAAACATATAATCATATGACTATATGTAACACTGTAAACAGTTAACTTCTCTGATATACATGTTTTGCCTTATATTCAGAATTTTTTTTCTAAAACAACAAAAGATTGATTAATCGATGAAACATGATGTTTCGTCCAACATATTGGCTTGATTTATAATCCATTTATCTCATAAAACATGCTTAAATTGATGTTGGATTAATATCCATCTATAACGCTACTGCTCAGGTTTAAAAGAGTTAGATTAGGAGCAATTATTAGACAAACGAATGTTTTTATAGATTATATTCAACCTGCATACCAATATTTTATTTACTATGAAAGTTTGCACCCCCCCCCTCCCAAAACAAAAACATAAAAACTACCGTAGTTTAGATCTTATATAAGTAGAGGCAATGTATTACGTTGTAACCGTTTATAAACAAGATTCATACAACAAACCCAAGTGTAATTTTAAACCTGTGTTAAAATACTTACGTGCTTCGCAGACAATAATTATAACTAAAATAACTATAGCTAGGCCAATAACCACAATGGTCAAAACCACATATATTTCGATGTCTTTATATTGTTGTGTTTGTGATTCATTATCGTCTTGCTCTTTCCCTAGAAGCAAAAGTCGATAGACTCATAGCCGTTTCATAATGAAATGATATGTTAAGTGGGTCATCTGACAATTATTTGAATTTTAAATAAAGGTAACAATAGAATTACCGAACTAGAATGATCAATTGCATATATCCAAGAAGAAAAGACAAAACAAAACAAGGACATCCAGAGAAATTGAAGATCGCAATGATCTTGACTATGTACAGGCATTTAAAAATATGGTAAATTGAACCAGGTTTTATGACGCCAAAACTCCCTCTGCTCGTGCGAACTAAAGGTCTGGTAACACAAATTAAAACATAATTTTGAAAAAAAAACAATAGGGATAAAGAGGTGAAAATTGTGTTTGACATTATTTTAGATTTTGCTACCAGTGGCTGATATCTTACGAAAAACTTTTTGTATCAAAAACCGTACGAGATATTGCAAACCTGACTGAAAGGTGCAGGTAGGGATTTTTACAAGGATATTTTTAAAATGAATCACAAGTAAACACTTTAGTATATAACAAAAACATTAACACTGTGATTATATGAATTGGAAATTGTCAAAGGCATGTAGCGATAGAAAAGGCCAAAGTCAAAATTTCAGGATGCATTTGTACTAAGCTCCCCATACGCATATATACCGAGTTACATCAACCTAGAACAAATTGTTCGTGGATATGGAGGTGCTCATTAAACTTTAACATTGAAAGTTAACGTCGCAGCCGTTACTACCGACGTCGCTGCCGGTTCAGTAAAACATTTGTTTGATGATTTTAAAAATTTGACCGCTAATAAATTAGTTGATTTTATTTGGGTAGCCCAACTCCCCCATATAACCATTTACACTTTAGTATGTAGGTGTCAGTTCATTGAGGAGTAAAATAAAAAAAACGAACCCAAACGAATTTGACAAGGATTCCAACGAAACAATACTTTGAGGATCGGATTACAAATGTGAACCGTTTTTTTTTTTTGTGTGTGTGGCCGATTTTAGTCCCCTGTAGTAATTTAACGATACAATTGATATTGAAATCATTGACACATTTAATTCCAGTAATTTATTGAGAAATAAGATAAGCAAAAGGCACCAGGTGACTGGATCGCTCACCGGACTCTTAAGCTATAATGATCTCTTTTATGTGCTACTTTGTCTAATCTAACATCTTTGACTCAATGCAGACTTGGTTAGATCTCAACAATCAGAAGGTTTTAGCAAACAACACTTTCTCTCTATCTGCAATAATTTTCATTCTATAGGACGAAAAATGGAAAAAACGCTAAATGACTTTTAAGGGTCATAACCTCTATCAGGGGTCCTTTGACATCTTTAATCCAATATCCACTTATGTGGAAGCGATAGTTTTTTTCTATCTGCAATACTTCAATATTTGGAGGAAAATCGTTAAAATGCTTCTTTTGACATCTGAAGGGCCATAACTTATATAAGGGATCTTCCCGCTCTCTGGATCCTCGATTCCCTCACCTGGATCCCCGCTTCCCTCTCCGGACTATTCCGGAGTCGAGTTGGATCCCACCTTCCCGCTCCGGACTATTCCGGAGTCGAGTTGGATCCCGCCTTCCCGCTCCGGACTATTCCGGAGCGCTAGCAGGATCCAGATTTTCGACTCCGGAATAGTCCGGAGTTACCATATAAGGACTCCGGAATAGTCCGGACTACCATATAAGGACTCCGGAATAGTCCGGACTACCATATAAGGAGTCCGGACTATTCCGGAGTCCGGAATATTCCGGAGTACCATATAAGGTAGTCCGGAATATTCCGGAGTAAAGTCACTAAAGTGATTTTTAAATGGCTTTAGGTTAAATAAAACATTGAATTATTTTTTCAAACTTTTAATCTTGTCCTATTTTTAAATGTATTATATATAAGTTGTTTATTAAGTTTTTTTCTGTTTAGTTCTTTTATTTCTGTTTAGTTCTTTTATTCTTACAAAGTGTCATGTTTCAATTATGAAAATAAGTTATTAAATATGTGTTTAAACTAACTCATGTAAGTAGACAAAAATTTTGAGTGGTTCATAAATTGTTCGCAATTCACTTTTTATAGGTTGATAAGAAAGGTCTCCAATAGCACCAGAGGTTAGGGTCAGGGTGATGTGGAATTTTTATTTACATGTGGATAAAACTGATAAAATAGTAATAATCTCTGTAATAATTCATTTTTACACCACCTATATTTATATGATATTATATTTACTGAGCGCTTAACGGAACATGCAACATTAAAACTAAAATAAAGAGTCAATAATGACAATTTAAGGAAAACACCCATTTAAATAGTGAATATTTAAATACAATTTAAGGAAAACACCCATTTAAATAGTGAATAATTAAATAAACATCCTTTGTTATCGCTGAAACAGTGTCCGTCTCGCACCACTGGGGTGTACCGGTCGGAATTTTCGAGACTAATTTCATTTTTATTTACTTGATGGGTGTTTATAGTCGTTTCTATAGGCTGTATAGCCTCTGGAGCGACTATTAGAAAGATTCGTTATGTGCCATGGGTCGTCCATATTATACATTTGAAAGAAACAATTCAACATAAAGACATGACATATACAAAACATGCAGTATGAAATAACTAACTGGGGAGTTTAACGTCGTGACTATACCTAGATATCAGATATAGGTCTGCAGCGACGTTGTATGAAATAACATCTGAAACTTCTTTCAGTCTTCAAACTGATTGAAATTCCAATATTTTTTAAGCGCGGACTTCGTTGAGAGCACTCCAAAATAAAAAAAAATTATCTCAAACGCGCGTACCTCCCTGAAAGTACCCTTAGGATTAAAATAATAAACGTAAAAATCAAATGCGCGTAGCTCCTCGAAGACACTCTTTCTGTAGAAAAAAATCAATCCGTTTGGAATTGAATCAAATATTTATTGGTCTCATTTATATTATTACAAATATAATACATAAACTTCATTCACATTTCAAGAGGAGGTAATGGTTGGAATTTTGGAAGGATCAATTTTTTTTACCAAATTTTCAAAAAACAACAAAGAGAACAGGCGTGATAGAAAACACCCCCGTTTTAAGAAACGACGTTTTTCATTGGACGCCAATTTTGTACACTTTCAATCCGTTTTTGTCAACGTTTTGCACAAAAAGGAGAAATTTTTGTGTGATTGAATAAATTTTATTATTCCAGTTTCAGTTACTTTTCTTTTAATAATTACCAAAATAAAAAGGGTAAAGTCTAATATTAATATATCCGATCTTTCTTGTCTGAATTCAATATAGATATATTGTGTTTGTTCACTAAATGAATGAACTTAAAAAAAATACTATGGTATGCTTTTATTTTTTTGGTGAATTATATATTTACATTTTTATATACAATATGCACCAATACCATGTACAACAGTATAACAGTCGCTGCAGAGGCTTTTACCCTACATTGCGATGATGCTCCAGAGTGAGCCCTGTGCTTCAAGGAAGATAGATAGATAGTCACGACTGTAATTCCTTTGAATATGAAGAATAAGCAGGGAATGAGGCACCTGAATAAATAAAATAATAAAAAATAAAGATTTATCCTTCTTGTAAGTGGATGTCCCGTACTAATGCTTTACATGCATTGTAAGATAAGGTATAATACGCCAACTTGCAAGAATCTGAACAAAACATGACTTCGCCAAAACGCTTATGACGTTACGTCGGATATTGCTTCCACATAACGTAACACAATTATAGCGTCGTAAAAAATCAAGAAATTTGGCTATTTTTTATCTTGAAAAAGTATCTCATTTTATCAGTTTTTAACGCACTAATGCAATCTTTTTTGTCTTGATGATCACGTACATACAAAATACAAGTGTTCAAGGTGTACTTTTTACAAAAATTCTAAAATTCTGTTAAGATCATCATATATTAAGACAACAAGTTTTGATGTTTGCATTAACGTTACGCAACAACGCTGTAAACTAAAGGGTGGGACATTTCTGCGAGACATTTTCAAATTTGTATATTTTTCGAGATATAAGAGCAAATGACACAACCGACACACCATTCGATTTCTGCTTCTTTTTACTTGTAGGCTATATTATCGATTTTAATTGTAACAATTCTATTTTTCCGTAAAAAGTTGTCCGTTTTCAGCTTTGTTTCATCTTTAAAGCGATTTTCTGCTGGGGGACAAATCTGCGAGACAAGCTTTTTTGATAATTTTTTGGATAAAGGAGTATACAACATGAAAGAAAATTTGTAATCAAAGAGTTTAGGCTTATTACAAAGTAACTATATAGTCATGGATGCTAAAAATTTGTTATTAATTTGAGAATTGTAAAATGTTCCAGAATATTTTTCAGTTGTGTCGCCGTGGGACAAACAAACCATTTCTGTATTCGTACTGAGATCTTCTCATTTAGAGCTTTGAAAAGGCTATCATTTTGACAATGTCACAAAGGGAATATAAAGATCATATTTACTAAGTTTTGAAAGTCTACCTCAACTTTTTGCAGTTTTTCTGGTGTCAAAACATTTTCCGAGAGCCACAATTGTTACACGGGACAGCATAAAATTTGACGTTGTTTTAAAGGATCTTAACAATTTATTTTTAAAATGATCCTTCTTTGGATGTTATTATTCATACCAGACCGTAGCCCTGTTTTTGAGCTTTCAGAATTTGTATAGAAGTTGTATATTCTGACATTGGCGTCCCAACAAGTACGCAATAGATAAAAGAAAAACAATATTTTTCCGACATAGTAGCAATATCTAACGTAACGTCTATATGCTTTTCCATGTTTAAAGATATTATTTGAACGTCTTGAACTATATACAGCATGATAAACCCACATATACCGACAAGTTTATATTATTAAACCAAATAAATAACCAACAAATGAAATTTCTTGGATCCTTTTTAAAACAGTCAATGGCAATGGCACTGGGGACAGGAGACACTTAAGTTTCAAATATACATATGATTGCAATATGTATTTTACCCACTGTTTTGTTTGTAGCCACTGGGCCTTCATTGGCCGTAATTTGTGCTTAATAAACTTGATTTGATTAATTTAATTTGACAATAACTATCATTTGCAAACTTCAGTTCATTGACATATCGAGGTATATAGTTTCATCGCGAATCATTATCAATAGTCATAAAATGTTTATTGACTGCCTGAGAAAACCATGACTTGGGAAGGCTCGAAGATATGTAAATACTGGTAATAGTTGAAGGACGTTTAAAAAATCTCCAGAAAATAAATAAAGTGCCGATTCGGGTCCTAGCTACAATTCCATTATTAGTTTTATATATGTTTTGTTTACGTTTGTACCTCATGTTACACTGTATGGTGTCTGAGCAATGAAATAAAGTTCTGAAGTTCTGATGTTGAATATTGTGAGTGACCTTTGACAAAATTACTAACAAAAATACAAAATAATGAGTAAGCCTGGTTCCTGTTCAATATCAAATTTTCCCGGCAAGCTTTAGATATCAGAAGTAGAAAGTGTTGGTTACCATTGTTTAGTTTTAAAATATATTGATACATATGCATTTGTTAGTTGCTTAGTGCTCATAATCAAGGAGTTATTATGTTCTAGAATTTTATAACGCCATGACATAATTAAGTAGCTCGGATGAAAAAATTGTTACCGTTCAGAGATTATATTGTTTAGAAGTTCCAGTTGTTATTGCAAAACGCCTGAGTACAAGTGCCTGAGGAGAAATGGTCCAGAAATAAATAGCACACGTTTGGAGTTTGAAGATGTAAATGCACTGTGTTGTAAAAAATATTTTTTGTAAGATTTGTAATGATTTGTCCATTAACAAACATCAAGATCCAACAACGAGAGATCAAACACATGCAAAACACAGAAATAGCTTCAAACAAGAACGTTAACAAAAATAAAATGAATAAGAATAAAATGCAAACACAGGTACATGTATTCTGTTGAAAGGGAATTAATAGAATTATGTCCCAATTGCTCTTTTTTCTAATTTGGTATGTTTAATTGCAACTGTCACAGAACAGAAAGTAAAATTTGGGTCCACCATGCAGTGAAAGTGTGGCACTATTGCTTGAAGAAAGACAAATACTTTTAATAGGTAGATTTCATTTTAATCATATTGTGTTCAATATAAATTCATGTATTACTGCAGACCATGATTGCAACAATTCAAGAACGTTTTTTTCTAAAACGCCAAAATTATTAATGTGATTGTTTTTATAAGCCTTTTTGTATTGTGCAGCTGTTTATTTGTATGTGGACTACATCTATGTCAAATTAGGGGGCACAGTCCAGTCTGAACGGGTACGTGACTTTTTTACACCTTAGTATAGCATGTGAAAATGAACTATTGAAGTGGCATGGGGTATATATACGTGATACATACTCACATTATAAATTTTGAAGTAAAACAAAACAAAACAAAGGAACATAACTTTTATTATACTTTCATTAATCAAGAATTACAGTATACATGAGTTTTATGACATGTAAACCGGAACGCTCAAATAAATGCTCTATAAACAATTGTCTTTGAACTTAGCTTTATATTATTAACTCAATAAACAAATGCTTGTCGTACTTTTTTCACATTTGTTGAAATTAATGTACATTTGTGAATGTTTCAAATTAAATAACAACACATTTACAAAAGCAATGAATTATATGTCGCTACAGACCTATATCTAGGTATAGCCACGACATTAAACTCCCCAGTCAGGCAATGGATTTGGGGGATGGCAAACAAAACTAAGGGAACGATAATTTTTCTTGGTTTTTTTTTTGTTTTTTTTTTATATATTTTGAAAATTATTTTTTATGAAAAATAAATTTTGGAAACCGAGAAAAAGAAAACAAATATTTTGAAGAAGACGTTCTGCTTTAAAAAAATGCTTATAAAGAAAAAAATATTCTGTTGCGACGCCTTACAAAAATAAATATTTTTCCGCGCTCTGTGCAGAAAAAATAAAAAAAACACACCCCCTTTCAAGTTTAATGTTCCTTATGCCCAATTGTGATCAAATTGCATGATTTCAAGATTTTATTGATACACTCAGACACAATTAAGGTAACATGAGGTAAATATATAATACATAGGTACATAATGACAGGATGAATAAGTTGACATGGTACAGTAATCACACTAAATATTTGCTAAGTTGGTTTACAAAAGTTGCAACATTTGATAAAACTTTTACATTACAAAATGATAACATACCTTTCATTTTATTTGAATTAGGATTCGTATGAAAATACCTTGGTATATATTGCAGTTGATGTTGCTGATGGAATGGGTGAATGAAATAATCAGTGATTGAAAGAACAAATGAATAAATGCGTATTTAACCATAAAAGCAAAGCGCGTGTTATAGCAAAAACTATTGCTGTAATTACAAAAAGCAGGCTTGAACCACACTGGCTTGTACAATGAACATGAATCTAATATATATATAATTATATATACATAACATAAGTGAGCAAAACTGAATTAATCTATTTATCTATTTCCGACATTCATAAGGATAACCATTAAAAATAAATATAAATACAACTATTTACATGTAAATGAAAACCAGATTGATTGATACAATATTTATTACTAAACCAGAGTTATCGCGCTTTAACCATTATGTTACAACAAAGACGAAACATAAATTGAACAACTATGTAAAATGATGTCATTTTTATAACTAAAATTAATAAATCTTTTGCGTGCCGCTTTACTTACAAATTCTTCGTTCAGTTTATTAATATTATTAGTTTAAAATAAAGGTGTTATTACAGTTATTATTGTTATTACAGATTGTTAAAATCGTAAAATTGAAATAAGTAAAAAAAGATTCATAACAAAATAGAATTTCAGTGATAGCATATGAACAGGGTGTGAAATAATTGTTCTGTAGAAAAAATATAATTAAAGCATGAAGTTTAGTATAAGCTTAACACTAACAAGAATAGTTGTTTTCAAGTTTCAATAACACACTCGGACAAAGTTTTTACATGGCATTGTGTTATATAATTTATATAATTACTTCTCGTGGGGGCTAAATAAGTAAAACTTTCTAAGCTATCAGAGTTTTAAATAATAAATAGAGAGGTGATAAATTTATAAAAATAAAGGATAAAAATCAATAAAATAAAAAATAGAGATTCGGATTCCTCATTTTAAATAAAGTTGATATTTTTCTTATATTTGCATTACAGAGAACATTAAAACAAATATAGAACAAAAATTAAACAGAAACACATATTATTAAGAATAGATATAGAAAAACTATTTGTTATTACAAGTACCAAAAATACATTAAAGTTCTCTGTCTCTAATTTCCATCAGCGCTCTCCCAAGCCAATTCCAGCCTTTCCATTGCTGAGGGTCCTTGGCCCTGGGGTCCCAGGCTGACAGGCCAATGCCCCACTTTCTGTCATATGGGCTTGCCTCCGCGAGAATTTGGCCTCTGGTGACGACTAGTTCTCTCTTAAGTTTGTTGCACTTGCTGAACTACAAGATAAATTGGTATAACCAAAAATAAATATTGTCATTCCAAAATATAAACCAGTTCGACACACAATCGAGACACAAAAATATTACACCCCCCCCCCCCCCCCCAAATACACAAAAACACCCACGAAAATATTAATAAACATACAATTCTGCAATTCTGTCCTCAGTTCGAAAGGCTTAAAAAGTAGCATAACATTGGTCAATGATTTGCTTAGTTGGCAAATACAGCATTTCATCTTCATCTAATTAATAATGAAAGTTTGGAGCGCTTCTGTTCTTAACAATTTAAATAATTTTGTTCTGGTTCTTTTATTTTCACGAAAAGTTAAGAGAAAGGTTCTTTCATCTTTAGAGCTATTATACAAGTTTTATACGATCTTTGAAATATCTTACAAATAAAAATGCTCAATTGTCCGAATTCAAAGGAAGATTTTTCTGAAATAATATTAACTAAATGCTGCTTTAGATAAAACTCTCCTTCTATAGTATATTTGCTATTTTTACCTAAGAAAGAGCTTATTTTTTTCATTAACTTTATAACTCTTTCAAAAAATGATTGATTTGATTTGCCATTTAATTCATTATAGATATTTGGTTTCAAGTATGATTACGCATAGTAAATGATTTTGAGAAATATCTTTTACATAGTTTACCAGTGACATTGTTTTAAGGAATGACTACAATACTATTTTCTGTCTTTAAAGAAATAACATTTACAAATTACTCGCAGGTTATGCAGTGTGTGCATCATTTTTAAGTGTTACATTATTAGATGAACAGTCTTTTATAAATTCAACAAAATTGCATTGTTCTATCATAAATTATTACTTTATATTTTTTAAGATAAAACAAACAAATTCATTAAAAATCGTTTAATATATTTTTTGAATTTTTTTAAACCATGATTGGTTGTGTTTATCCTGCATATTTTACAAATAAAAAATGACTTACAAAAGATGCTGTTTCTGTGTATATTAGGTATTGATTTTAAGAATTTCGGTTAATTTCACAGCTAGTCACCTGTGAATAATTACATTTATGACTGACTGTCTGGGGAGTTTAACGTCATGACTATACCTAGATATAGGTCTGCAGCGAGCATTTAATAATTTATAATATGTTATAAATATTTATTTTATAGTGCCACCTGTTTAACATCTTCAATACATATATTTATATAAAAATACAAAGATAAAAACAGCCAGCCTTCACAGGCTTATGATGCAATCATCGTTAATAAACATTTTTAGAAACGAACGCTTAATAAAAAGAGCAAATTAATATGTTATAAAGTTAATAAAATAATTTAAAGTAAAAATATTTTATTTATTTAATTAATTAATTAATTTATTTATAAGTAATTTGATTATTCATTTGATAAATATTTTTTTTCATTATTTTATATTCTGATATCTTATCTTATTTTATTTATCTAAGTAGAGGTACAGCGTTTTAAACCCCTTTTGAACCCCTTTCCTGAGTCATAATTCTGTCCTCCCTGATGAGGAGGGGTCTATAATTATCGGGGGTATATAATTATCGGGGGTCTATAATTATCGGGGGTCTATAATTAATAGGGGGTATATAATATTGGCTTTCCCATCTTAGCCCATCTATTTGGGGATGTGAGGTATGTAGGCCTTATACGTAGTACACTCTGTAACCTCATGGGTTTATACTCCTCGACCTTACCAATGCTCTGATTCACCCATGACAAAAAAAGAGTGTTATAAAGCGTCATCTGATTGGGATCGGTTCCACTCCTTGATCTTATTGCCCTGTAGTTTCAAGAAAAAAGGACATTGTTAAACAAACCAAAAAAAATGTCTAATGTGCTTTCAAAACAGAGTAAGAAGGTAAATTGTGAAAATACATGCCTTTTAGTTTTCAAATATATGGAGTACATCTTGTGATCAAAAATTAGATCTATGTTATTTTTTTCAGGTTCATTTCCCCTCAGACGATAAGATATCACAGACAAAGAAAATGGTAGCATGGTCTTATGCACTCAGGGAAGCTCGAAAGTCAAGATGGATGCAATTTGCGGTCGATGATTTTCGCTTTAAACGACGTATTGACATGACAAATGCAGTGTTAACTCCAGTTCTATCAATAGATCACAGAAAGCAAGTAATGAAAAGACTACATATCGATATACCCCCGAATTTTATAAACCCCCGACAATAATGAGATTGAAACATAAGAACCACTCCTTCTCAACCCACGCATTTGTAATTCTAAAACTATAAAGATGGGTTGTTGAAGTGATAAGATTGTCAGTTGTATCGAGATAGACTAGCTGTAAACATGGAACAAGAACATAAAGATTCTCTCAGACGAAACTATGTCCAGTTGGTTAAGGAAACACCTGTAGATGCCGTGGTTGACCATCTGTACCAGGTCGGGGTATTGACAGATGAGTTAAGAGAAGAAATTCTACATCATTCAAACTCGTATACCAAATCTAGACAGCTAATTTCCACTCTACAGAGAAGAGGGTCACGAGCGTTTGACGAGTTTTGTTCAGCTTTGACAATTCAAGGGAAATTCAACTTGGTGAATTTGTTGAAACCTAATCTCGCTAAAACATCAAAAGAACTCTGTATGCTGTCCATTGGAGGTGATGTGTTTGTTGTCGCTAGTGAATGGCGTGAGCAAATATTGATTCACATACGTAAATACGAGAAGAACTCTGCGGATAATTTCATTCCAACCAAAAAGGGCGTAGCCTTATCCCAGAGTCAATGGCAACTGCTGGAAATGTATGCCAATGAAATAGACGACGCCATAGGTCAAATGATGGAGGATAATGGTGTTCCAGAAATCACTTTTCATTTAGGAAAAGGTGTATATGTCACTGTGAACAGAACATATCCTACCGTAGACGTGAGGCAGCGTTGGATGGTGCCGGAGTCAGGAGAAGTAGTGTCAACGAAGAAAGGCGTTTCCCTTCCTTATGATAGATGGGAAGCTTTAAAAGAAACTTTTCCTGAAATTCGGAAAGTAATCCCAGAAATGGAAAATACTCAACCGTGTATATTATCAGACAGTCATCAAAACCAGGAAGGTATGCTGACTTGTTCATTTTGTAACCCGTTCGGTCAAATTGTATAAAAGAACTTTATAAAAGATTTTGAAGCAGTCTTTTTTTATTTAGTGTATCATTAGACAATCATCGAGTATGACGTCCAGGACAGTTCCGTGTGAAATTGACGAACTTCAAGAGCAGTCTATTGAACTAACTTTGGGGAGTAAACTGAATTATCAGTCCAGTATTGCGTCCGGTATTTCATCCGTATACGAAAAGTACACCATGCACATCAACTTTATAAAATGGATCGGAGTGATTGCTCTATTGGTTGTCTCATCCACTAGTTTAGCGATGACACGTGAAATGACTGGCGGAAAAATAAATAGCCAGACAGACTGTTTGAAGATTGTTGGATATCAGAAATATACATACACAGGGAGAAATGAGACACAGTGTGCTTACCTAAAACATTTTGAATTACCAGACCAACATAGACTCACCGTATGTTTATTGGAAGGACGTATTTGGATAGATGTTCAACATTTCAATGGTACTACAAACACTGCCGGAGTCACCTTAAATATGAGACAATGGAATTATATTTTAAGGTTACAAGGGATTATTAATCAGACGGCTTCACGGGCTGTAAATATGAAAAGACATTAAAGTAAATTGTATTGTTTTCTGCTGTGTGCTTGTTTGAAAATAAAATATAATCAACACTCCAATTGCGTTGTTCTAACATAAATGTAAATCGTGTACAATAAAATACCAAAAAATATAAACAAAACCACAAAAAACAAAAAAAACAAACAACAAAAAAAAACAAAACAAAAAAAAAAAAAACAAAACAAAACAAAAAAAAAAACAAAACAAAAAAAAAACCAAAAAAAAAAAAAAACCAATAGAATTAAAAAAATAAAAATAAACAAAAAAAATTTAAAGACGGTGTTTTTTTTTCGAGTTTACGTCAATAAAAAACATACATATAAAAAAACACCAAACCTCTAAAACACAAACACAAAAGAAACACATCGTACCTCAAAGATTATATTTAAAAGCACACACCCTTGCTATACATGATAAAATAACAGATTCTTATAAATACCAGTGACTTCTTAAAAAACGCCACTTTTTCAAAAATGAGTTCTTCGAACTACAAGGACTATTTGCATAGAATATGGCACGACCCGAAACACCCTGCTGCATTTACAGGCTCCGATAAACTCTTTCGTATTGTAAAAAATGAGGGGAAGTTTAAAATAGGCAGATATAGAATACGCCAGTGGTTACAAGATCAAGATGCATATAGTCTATCAAGAAATGTTGTACGAAAGTTTAAAAGAAACCGATATGTAGTCAACACAATAGACAGTTTATGGGAAATGGATCTAGCTCAAGTCGACAATATTGAGAGTTACAATCCAGGAATCAAGTTTTTACTGTTTGTTATCGATGTTTTTTCAAAATACCTATGGATAGAACCGCTAAAGGACAAAACTCATAAAAGTGTGTTGAAAGCATTAAAAACAATTTTAAGTGGAGATCGAAAACCCACTTCGATCCGCTCTGACTTAGGAAAAGAGTTTGTGAACAGATACGTTAAAGAGTATCTAGCAAAGGAGGGAGTCAACGTTTACTATTCACAAAACGAGACTAAATCGGCCGTTGTTGAAAGAAGTATCAGGACCATCAAAGAATTATTGTACACTTACTTTAGACACAAACAAACGTACAAGTACACCAATGTTTTACAAGATATGGTAAAAAGTTATAACCAAAGGCCACATCGTTCGCTTGGCGATTTTGCACCGATTGAAGTGAATGCAAAAAATGCAGATGAAGTAAGACTTAGTTCATATCTGGAAAGGACGAAAAAGAGGAAAGTGAAGACTGAAAAGACTCAAAAACTTGTAACAAAAACGAGTGGAAGGAAGGCGAAAAGAAAGTATAAATTTAAGATGAATGATCTTGTCAGAATTACTTACAAACGCCATCCATTTCAACGTGGCTATCAGCAAAAGTGGACCGAAGAAGTCTTCAAAATTCGACGTCGATATATACGAAATGAACTTCCTGTGTATCTCCTGAAAGATTTGATGAATGAAAACGTTCAAGGATCCTTTTACCCAGCTGAGCTGCAGAGGGTAAACAAAGACGAGCAAAACACCACTTGGAAAATAGAAAAAATTATTAAGAAAAGGAAAAAACATGGCGTTCAACAAGGCCTTGTGCGTTGGCTTGGTTATCCTAAAAAGTTTGATTCATGGATTGCACTTGCAGATATCCAGAATGAATAAATACCATAGACAGCATTAAATAAGATCATTTGTAACCAGAATGAGCATGCGAATGCTTCTGAGGTCGACCGACGGAGATCCTCTGTTTGAAAACAACGTTCCAAATGACTTTACTGTACAATTAAGCCGTTCGATCAATCTAGATGGCTTTTGGGTAGTAGCGTTGACAGAAATGAGCATAACATACCAAGATTCGAACAAACGTATCGAGGATATTTACGTATTTTCCAACATCTGCACTGATAGCATTGTGGGAACCTCAGAGAAGCCTTTACTTCGAAAAATCCACATTGGGAAGGATCAAACTGATGTATATACAATAAAAAGAGAGAAACATTTTACAATCCACGTGACCTTCAATGTGCCCTATTACATTCCTGTACGGCTAGGGGCACTGAACCAGATTCATATCTATATAAACGATGGAAACGGTGATCCGAGTTCATTTATCAACGAGAACGCGTGCGTGGCACTTCATCTTTAAAAATACCCTTTCCTGTAGAACATGTCCAGTATGCCTTATATAAGCGATCCCCTGGTGTGGGAAGATTCTATTAAAAAGACAGCAAGTCGAAAAAGAAAACTCGACCAGACAGGAGGTGGTTTATTTGGACAATACAGAAAGAAACGTCGTTTCGTTTACAGACAATCCAAGCCTCCTACGAACGAGGTAAAAGTTGAACAAATTGCTCCAACTGTCGCAATCGAAGATAGGGCTGAATCGGACTTAAGGAAACAGCAAGTAGAAAAATCACCCTACGTTAAAAAAGTCAACAACCCTAAGCCTAAACGTATAAAAGCCAAGCCACGGAAGAAAACCATCACTCGAACCAAGAAACCCAAAAGAGTAACAGCAAAATCAACTAAGAGAGGAAGGAACAAGAAAACACAAAACAGATTACGGAGAATTGATCTTTACGAAGGACCAACTATTTTTAATCGAAGGGGAAAGACGACACGATAATGGCCTACTTGAACGAAGAAAACAAAAACATTAGTATTCCCATGGAATTAGACTTGTTTGAGGAACCGAAAAATCAAGTAGCGATAGATAAAATATATTACGCAGAGACGAGACCTCTTTCTAATTTCACATCACCTGATGTTTCGACAGTAGAATTTTTTATCTCTGGTCAAGGCCCTGAATACATGGACCTAAGGCGCAGTAGACTGTACGTTCGTGCCAAAATCCTCAAAGGGGATGGCAAAGCTTTTGATGATACCGATACATCAGGAATTGTAAATTTACCTCTCCAGTCCTTGTGGTCACAGATGGATGTATATATGAACAATAAGCTTGTGTCTGTCAATACGTCCAACTACCCATGGAAAGCCTACATCAAGACCATACTTAGTAGTGGAACAGGTGAACAAAAATCTCAACTTCAGTCACAACTTTTTATGAAGGATTCGGGTAATTTATCGGATGTGAATGGAAAAGGGGGTGAAAACGCGGGTTTGATCCTAAGACGTGAATACATCAAGACTAGTAAAGAATTTGAGATGGAAGGTCCAATTTTGGAAGATGTCTTTCAACTGGATCGACATTTGATTCAGGGTGTCGATATTTCCATCAAACTATACCGTAGCAGCACACCTTTTTTCGTTCTTTCGGGGATGGAGAACGCGTCATATCAAGTGAAAATTATAGACTGCGTATTTAAGGCATGCAAGATTAAGGTCGATCCTGGACTAATGGTTAATCATATGAAACAGATCGAGAAAACACCAGTTCGATACTATTTCCAGCAAACAGAAGTGAAACGAAACACCATCAACAAAGACTCGAGTGAGTTTATCTGGGATAACATGTTTACCCTTCGGCCTAATATCCTGGTGGTAGGATTGATTTCGCAAGATGGTGGAAATGGAACCTACGGAAGCAACCCCTTCAACTTTGCACATTACAACGCCACGGACGTGGGGTTATACTTAAACGGCGAAAGTGTGCCCGGTCGGCCGATGAAATTGGATTACGAAAATAACGGACAATACACTACTGCTTTCACGAACTTATTCGAGGCTTGTGAAAAGTTGAACAAAGAAACTGGACTAGCAATTAATAGAACCGATTTCGCAAATGGGTACACTCTGTATGCCTTTACGCTATCCCCGAATGGTCTGGTAAACGACGACTATATAAACCTGGTCAAACATGGAAACCTACGACTTGAGATGAAGTTCAAGAAAGGCCTGTCAACAGCTGTAACTTGTATTGCTTTTGGAGTGTTTGACTCGTACCTGGAGATAGACAATTCGCGAAACGTTCGATACGTCCAACCATGAATGGGAATCAATTAAAATGTGCCATAAGATCGAATCCTTGTTTTGTGAAAACATTCAAAGGTGTTTTTTCTAGAGATTCCCTACCGACAGGTGCGGTGCAGTATCCGAGCACGTTCGTCATCAATACTGACAAGGCCACCGGTCCAGGGGAACACTGGGTTGCGATCATCTTACAGAGTAAATCGTATGGATTGTTTTTCGACAGTTTCGGACATTTGCCTGAATATTATGGAGAAGAGCTGAAAAACTTTTTAGATAGTCACGTTAAATTGTATAAACATTTTGCTTACCAAATACAGTCAAAGACGTCTATTCGATGTGGATACTTTGTTTTAACATTTTTAATGTTGTGCATCTGTTTTAATTGTAATTTAAATTGTATGGTACAGTTTTTTGACAATGATGTTTTTGTAAACGATCGTATTGTATTCAATTTTGTAAATGTGTATTATGACTTGTGTAATTAAAAAAAAGTCAATAACCTATTTAAATCATTCTTTCTGTGTCAAGTCCTTATTTATTGGGGGAAAGTCAACATGGACACATCGAAAACAGTTTTACCCTTCCCGAGCCCATGCACTGTCATGGTAGCAGGAGCGACACAAAGTGGAAAAACGACGTTTGTGATGAAACTACTCAGACATTCGTTTACTATGTTCAAAGTGCCGCCAAAGAAAATAGTATATTGTTACACTGCTTTCCAACCCACGTTAGAAAAAGCCGAACAGGAGATATCAAATTTCGAACTTTACGAAGGTTTACCTAGTCGACGGGATATTATAGAGTGGACTGACCCCAAATCTCACACGATAATTGTACTGGATGATATGATGAGACTGATAGGGAAAAGTGAAGAAGCGATTGACCTCTTTACCGTCTTGTCTCATCATCGCAACTGCTCCATCTTGTACATCTCGCACAACTTGTACGACAGATCTCCCTTTTTCCGTACGATAAGCTTGAATGTGCATATATTCGTTTTAATGGCTAATAACAGAGACAAAAAGCAGCTGATGTCGTTTGCGAGTCAAGCTTTCCCTACCGAAGGTAAATATTTTAGGGATGCTTACGAGAAAGCTATAGGGCGTTCCCCAATCGGC
Source organism: Arcuatula senhousia (assembly GCA_963971305.1). Lineage (NCBI taxonomy): Eukaryota > Metazoa > Mollusca > Bivalvia > Mytilida > Mytilidae > Arcuatula > Arcuatula senhousia. The sequence continues at coordinate 9,909,514 of OZ020313.1, forward strand.
GGGTATCTCGTATGTGATTTATCCCCTTACACAGAAAAAAAATATCGGCTCAGAACTTCGATATTTCCGACTGATGACGTCACCATTGTGTATGCACAAAAGTCATAAAAACAGAAGGGGGAACACAAATACCCGTCATTCTCATTAACATGTCGTCAAGGATAACATTATACAGCGTGTTTCTGAAATATTTGTACGCTGCTGAGCCGAAACAAAGACGAATTTTGATCCAAGCCGCTACCAGCGAACAACTTGATGTTTTATCTGAAATTTCGTTAAATGTGTATAGAGGTGTGTTGGAGTTGAGTCAACATCATATAAAAAAGTTGCGCCCTTACGAAATTCACATTCGTGCATTGTCTTCGCGATCTATTGGACACAAGAGGAAAAGGAGTATTTTATTGAAAAACTCGCTTCTTTTACCACTTTTGCTTAAACCGGTGTTGTATCTGTTGAAAGAAGCATAATGGCCCAGGAACTAATGTTAATATCCAAAGAACGTTACGATCGAATTTTGAAACAATCCAAAATAGGTGATGGTCTTGTGAATAAAGTAGTTAACGACAACGACAAAGAGGAACTTGACGAGGAACAAGAGAAAAAGCAAGATTCCGAAAAAAATGTGCAGTGCTCCAAGGATGACAGCATAACTTGTAAGAAGAACAAAAAAGCGAGAATACAGAGAGGTGGATTATTTATTCGACGCAAAGGAAGACGTGACATTGTACCGGGGCTTGTGAACGAGACAAAAACACTTTCTTGGATAAAATATTGATTTATTGTTAGAAAATAAATGTATATGATATAAACACATGTTGTTGTTTTTTTTCTACGCCGATCAGTATCCATAAGGTACAGTGTCGAAATTGTCAAGTACAACACGTTTGTCGTAGTTGTAAGAGTACTTTTTCTTCTCCTCTCTACTAAAAATTTTTCTCTGTAGAGACAATCGGTTAATTTTATTCGGATTGGTCAGAATTTTACACATGTTTCTGTTTTGGGTGATCATCTCTTTCACCGTATCAAAATTCACAATTTTAGAGTTTGTATAATTTAAGGTAAATCCTTTAACTTTACAGGTCTCTGATGATGTAAGCGTTCTATACGCGTAATTTTTAGGTCCTCCTGATACGAATTCAACGATATGTCCTTCATTGGGCGGAATTTCAGACGTTAATTCTCCCAAATAATTGCCTAAGACAGGTTCTGGTTCATTTTCGCGACTGATATAAATGCAGCTGTCGGTATCTGTGTAAAGAACACGGTCGCCTAGCATGTCTAAGACTTCGTATAGCTTCAGTCTTGCCCACATCGTGGTGAAAATAGCAATGAATATGTTGGTTTTCACATCAATAGGTGGGAAGGCTGTGCTCTGCGTCCATTCAAGTTGTACAGTGTCATCGGAAATAATGTGAAAGTTTTCTGCAACTTTAGTCGGATCTGAAAGTATCTGAAAAAACTTTTCGGCTTCAGATTCATGAAAGAAGGAATGTCTTTTTAGAATAAGTCTCTGTCCAAACTTTCCCCAAAAGCTGTTGAGACACAACTTGGCGATGCTGCGTAAACCAGGGTTTGGTTTTATATTATCATAGTCTAATTCGATGCCTTCGTTTTCTTTATACAACCGAATGTAGTCTCGTTTTTCCTCTTCGGTTATACAGTTTGGTGGAAAACCACTGGCCTCTTGTTTTAGTTTCAAAAACATCTGAACATAATCTGTAAACAGCCCGCCCGAGTTGTTTTCCTTGTCATACTGTGTGCTCTCGGGGAAATGCCATACTTCGTACACTTTGATGACTTGGTATCCCTTTTCAACTGCTTTGTTTATTTCGGGAGTGCCATACGTGCCGGTAATACATCTGTCTTGATCCGAGTGTGTACATCTTTCCTGGTTTCCGGTTTCGACGCATGTTCTACAGAGAGGAAAGGTGAGTTTTCCATTACATCGAAATCCGAGGACTGCATGATACAGATTCCTAGGAGGAAGTATTTTCAATCGACACAGTCCAAAGTATTTGTGCAAGTCCTCAAAATTGTCAGTGATGATTTCGGGATGATGTAATGGATAACGACAGTACTTATTTGTCCACGGGTACAGCGATGTGAAGTCGACATACTTGATCTTCTCTCCATCTCCAGTCTTATAGTAGAGCTGAGTCGTGTCCGTTCTACCACCCTGTAGGAAGACATAACAGAAATAACTTTCAAGTGTCTATTCAATGACATGTTTCGTTCAAGTTTGGTTATATAATCATTTTAAGAGAACCCCTCATACGGCATACACTTCATTAGAAAAAAACAATATTTTATAAAACTTTTTTTTCGTTTCAACACTGATTTAACACATTGTCATTTGACAAAAACGACTCACCTGAAATGCATCACGAGGGTTCAGTCGTTCTTCGATATCCTGTTCTTCTGCAAATCGTTTTAACACCTGGTCCGATGCGAGTTGCCTATCAAACTCGTGTTCCCAAATTTTTCTATAGCTGTATCCATGTTGTTTGATCATTTTTTCCCTCTTTTTGGTCGTGACATACATCTCTTCCATAGACTGTTTTGTCAGTGTAGTTTTAATTTCACTTCGGTCTTTGGGAAAACACGACTTGCACCCATGCCAAAGACACTGAAAAAAAATAAGATACAATACAAACGATGTCTCTGAAAGGAGCGTTTTGGTGATGTGCAAAAATAAAACGCGTTATTTGATTCAGTACAACCAACGCGTATACCATAACGTGTATGCCATAACGCGTTACTCTGAAACGCGCGCTCGTGGTGGCGGCGGCGGCGGCGGCGGCTGCGGTGTTGATTGATAAAAAAAACAATAAGAAATAAAAAAAAAACTTACCCCATGGAATTCGAAGACTTCATTGGACTCCTGGCAGTATCCGTCAACGTGGAACTTGGTTCCTGGTATCCTGTATTCTCCACGGTTTAGTGCGTGTTGAATGAAGATGTTTTCCGTTTTCATAAGCCACTCTAACCATACAATAGAACAGCGACTGTGATTGAATCTCTTGGTATAGCCATCTGAAGGGACGTGAGCAATGGGACTTTTGACAAATCTTCGCTTTCCAAACGTCGTGTTAGGGTGTTCGGACAGAAACTCGTGTGAAGACTTCCATTCACCGTTGTCCAATACATTGAAATCTTTCTTTCCGAACGCCATCGGTTTCTTTTGAATTTCATCGTTTCCTTCCTTCAGGACTTCGATTTCGTACTGTTCTTTCAAGAATTTAGACTTGTAGATTCCCATGCATACACTCGCAATGGTAACGTAATCCAGCACGTCTACAGTACCATTAGTACTTTCATCGTTTCCCCCTGTAACCTCCATCACCAAATCCCGAAACCGTAACACCCCCTCTCGCAAAATTGTCGTATCGCTAGAGCAGTATTCCTTCATTTCTGTTTCAAAGTTAAACGTCTCGTTCTGCTTCGTTTCATACCATTTCAGGAAATCGTCTCGGTCTTCCTTGCTCATGTAGTCGTAACCGTAATAATGTTTGGGAGGGTAGGGGCCAATGTAACGCTGGTTGTCGTCTTTATTGAAAAAATGAGGAAAGTATCCCTTTTTCAACTCCTTTAGTCCGAACGCTTTTGGAATCTTCGACAACTTCATGGGTAGAAAATTCAACGAATCCAACACTTTTATGTTTAATCCGCGACCCAAGTGCATGTACATAATTTTTGATCCATTGAAAATGATGTCGGGGCGAATAGAGTTAGAGATTAACCAGTCGATAAGAAAGTAATTATCGTATCCCGATCCGTTGTGTGAGAGTATTATACTATTTTTGTACTGATCCGCAAACGCCGTTCTACAAAATGCATCGGTAGCATGATCACCTCGAAACAACTGTTCTCTGCTTGAACTGGTTTTTTTCTTTTCGATTACAAATGGAACAGCGAGGACCACAGAAACTACATTTACGTTCTAAGGTCAATAACTTGTCTTTGCAATGATCGCAGGCAGTTTGCATACAAATAAAGTTTACTTTATGTTCTCTGGTCCCGCACCAAGACTTATTGCAATTATCGCAGAGTGTACTTGTTCCTTCTTCTGTGGACATATTTGACGGATTATAACCGTCTTGGCATTGAAGGAGCGAGTTCTGTTTAGTTTCCGTATCGAAAAAAATCATGATCTTCTCAGTGTTCTGGGTCAGAATACTCCTTTGATAACATAAATGGTCTTCTGGTTGGTATTCATGGCAGCATGGGCATTTCCAATCACCGCATTCGTGTAGTTCGGGTGGTCGTTCACTTCTAGCTAGTACTTTTTTACACGTTCGACATTGATATCTTTTTCCACATTCGGAAGGTAAAACAGTTTTCTTCGTTTTCTTTTGTTTCTTGTGTCTCTGAAAACATTCTAGGGATCTGCACGTTCTGTAGCAGAAACGACAAGACATGACCGTGTTTGTCAAAAGACATTCACTGCTAAAGCATACACTGCAGTGCGTTTCACAGGAATGTTTGTCTTTGTGGGAATAAGGTTTCAGACAAGTTTGGCAAAAATTGTTACTTGCAAAGAATCCTGTGATGTTCACGATAGCTGCAAAGTGCTCACACTCGTCTACGTCGATTAAGTAAAGAAAGATCTTTTTTCTTTCAGGCCTGTTTTCGCCAACGCGAACAAACTTGTTTCCCAATTTGGCAGAAATGACTAAAATTTGGACGTCTAACAGTTCTTCAAAGCGGGCAACTTCGGTTATGTTACATTTTTTCTCTACGCTAACAGAGGACAGTTCACAAAGTCTTTTGGCAAATGTTAAACAAGCGGGTCTCTTTTTATCCAGTATACGCTTAAGGAACCACTTTGGAGCCACCTTGTGTTTTATAACTTTATCGGTTGTACTTGTCTTGTCGTCTTTCGTCAGATCACGCCACTCCTCAGGGCTAACAGTGCGACAGATTTTTAAGAAGCAAATTGATATTGCCATTGGCATGCACATCGTTTTACTGGGCCTGCTAACAATGGAACGCTTTCTTGAAAGACTATTCTCCTGTCCCGACAGTTTCGTTATAGGAAGACGACCACCACCACCACCCGAAGGCAAGTTTATTCGGCCAACGGCTAAGGAAAAACTATCGTCCATGGAAAGTTCGTCATTGCTCTGCAACACTTTGCCAATTTCGTCCATAATCGTTGAGGCGTTCATCTTGTCTAATTCTTGCAGAGGAACAATTATGGGGTCTGTTAGTCCATTATGCTCAATGATGACGCGAGCAAGGCTGTTGTCTCCTGCACCTCCCCTTACCTCTTCAAGAACGTCATCAAAAATTGTATAGAGTTCATCAGTAATTTCGGTTAGCTTCTTGTCTTTCAAATGATCAGTAAAAGCTACTTCATAAGTAGTATCGATTGCTCCATTTTTAGCATATGTTCTCTCTCTTTTCTGACGTAAAATATGCAGCGGTTCTCCTTTACCGGCACCAAACTGTGGGGGTGACAAAGTTGTCCTCAAACAAGGGTTTTTATTAGTGGGCTCATCAGTGTCACTCAACGTACAACTTTGATGTCGTTTTCTGTTCGATGAATCCACGGTGGACTTAAAATTGGAATCAAGTAAAGTCAAATCAAAATCCATGATAGATTCGTGCATCATTTGATGTTGATCACACTTTTCCTGCGTTTGGAACGATTCATGACAGATGGTACATTGAATGGACCTTTTTAAATACTCAATACGGGCCTGCACGTACGGGTCTTCTTCTAAATTATAGGTGTGCACAAAGTCTAATAACTGTTCCAGAGAAGTGAAACAGTCAATGATCTCTTCGACAATATCGGGTTCATCCATCTGGCAAAAGAAAAAAAATGTTGTCCCTTTTTACTATATTTTACTCATTTTTTCTTCTTTCATTTCAACTATGATTTTTAAGAAAATTCTCCCGGTTTTTTTTTTAAAAGATATTTCACAAGTTTTTTTTTAAAACTTGAACATGTTTTGTACACAAAAGTATACAAAATTTCAAAGCAGTACTTGAAAATGGTTGATGGTGTTCACTAGGAATCATGAAATCGCAATGACCACTGCAGTTGACCATACTTGTATTCAAAAGAGATATCTGAATCAGTTTTTTATGGTACCAATCCAACCCCCCCTGTTATACAAAAAAAAACATGTGTTAAGTTTTATGAACATCCAGTTAGTTGTTTTTGAACAATCGAATAACATTTTTGTATTTGGTAACTTTTGTGAGATGACTTCATGGTGTCTGTATGAGCCAACCAACACTCTGTAGGAGTCTGACTCTTAAACGAAAGAAGAAGAAAACACAGAGTTGCTCCATCAAAGAAATACAATCAAAAAATGTTTGACAAAAACATTCTATTTTTTTTTGTATCCACAACTCCCCTTACAATGATGACAAGAGATTTTAACCAAACAGAATTCGTAAACCTCTTGATAGTTTTAGTCCTCAAAGTATAAATCATGTTTAAATCAAATGTATCTGGTTTATCTTTTTATTCAACATATACAAAATATAATCACATACATAGCAACCATCAACAGTTTCACTTGCAGTTTTCTTTTGCTTATAAAAAATATTTTTGTTATCTGAATGAAAGCAAAAAAAAAGTTTTGGAAAATCAAAGAAAAAATGTAAGAAATATTTTTTTTAAAAGATAAAATTACTGGGCCAAGAACAATAACTGCAAGTGAAATCACAACCTGTAAACATTCTATATTTAAAAAAAAACCAGACAGATATGTAGTAAATTAAACATTGTAAACAGAAAGGTGGACTAGACATTTTTTTTATAAAAAAAAAACCAACATGTTAAAAACAGTAAAAAAAACCCTGCACTGTATAAACTTAAGTAAAAAAAACATATCACATGATATGGGAATGCATAAAACGGTAACCATGCTGATCATAAAAGTGTTTATACAATTATATGAAATCTTTTAACTTGGAATGTTTTTGAGTTAAATGATAAAAAACTATTTATTTCTAAAAAAAAATATTACAAAGAAGTTTTATGATCGTGATTTCAATTAAATAAACATTAACTATTACTGCATATTTGGGATTAAAAAGAGAAGTTATGATCAGAACAAAGTTACCCTATAAAACAACACACAAAAAAACTGTAAAAAAATTATCTCTATCTAAAACATAGATTTTATATAAATGTATACAAAATGGGACTAGAAAAAACTTTAAAAAAAAACAAGTAATACAGTCACAAACTTGACATAAGTTTTAACTAAATAAAAAAACAAAAGATAAATACATCACATGTAATTTCAAGAAAAAAATGGACAATCAAGTTGATCAAAACTGAACATCACTGGAGAAAGATACTAAAGGATATAAACGTACTTTAAAACCGCAAAACTTCACCGCAGTGTTAACCTCCCCTTCGCTTACAAAAATATATATTTTAATTACCTTTTTTTAATGTTTTGAGTGTGATGAGAAAAAAAATGAAATAATAAAAACATAAGATAAATAAAACAAGTTATATGTTCATGATTTTAATTCACTGAACATATATTACTATTTCAGATTTTAATTGTTAGGATCCAAATGAAATGTGATGATGATCAAAACAAAATTGTCCATAAAAAAACATAATCAAAACATAATATATACAAATATGTTACATCATGTACATTGAGGAAAAATCCATAGAGTCTGTATTGCTCATTTGAAATACCTGTACCAAGTCAGGACTGTTGTTATATTTAATTTTTTTCAGTATGTCTTCCTTGTTTTGTCTTTTCTATTATGGAGCTTTTGAAACTTTAAGTTCAACAGTTTTAGTTATTGTATTATTGGAATTGAAATTCATGATTTAAAAAAAACATCTAAATATTTTAGATACTTTTTTTAAAAGTGAAAATGAAAATCTTCTTTTCCTTTTTATATATATATACTGAATAATATAAATATAGAAATTTATTTTCTAATAAGTTTGTAATGACGATGGATGCCAAGTGAGCTAAAAATACACACAGAGTAACTATAAGAACTCTAAATACATGCTACATATTTGCTGATGGTTACAGAAAAAAGCCAGATTTCAGAGGTTTATCACAAAATTTTGATTAAGGATAATCACTCTTAAAAAGCAAAAATATTAATCACATCTTACATGTGCCTTATAAGAGCTCTAAACAGAAAACAACATATTCAAAAATTTTAGAAAAACAGATATAGTTGATTATATAGCAATTGCTGACACCCCCTTAAAAAAAACAACACTTTTTTTACCCCCACCAAACAGCAAACATGTACATTAAAAAGATATAATTATAGTATAATAAAAATATTCCTAGATTCTTACACTCTTATAACTGAACAGGTGGATTTTTATAATATATCAAGGGGTCAGTTTTTTTTGTGAAAAATTAACAAACAAAAAAACAAGACATGAAAGATGGGTTAAAATCTAAAATACAAAGTGTAAGAATCTAGAAATATTTTTATTAAGGACCTCGTACTGAGTCAACTCCTAAAAAAAGGGAGAAACTAAGGCTGGAGTTGACTCGGCACGAGTCAACATCCTTCTGGGTGTCTCCTCCAAGGTCTGTCTGTGGTGGTGCTGGCGTCTGCTGGTCTTCCTCGCTCTCTTGACTCTGTACCTAATGTACAGAGTCAAGAGCGTCAGGACAATGCCTATGAAGGCACTCACTACCTTGTCTGAAAAAAGAAAGTACATGATTATAGAATAATACATTTGTTTAGTTTATTTATTTTCACTAGTTTTCAACGGTAGATGTCATATACTTTTTGAAAAGAAACCAAGCTTCTTAAAAGATCAAGAAATATGAGGCTTGTGTTACATACATTTATCTGATCACATCATATATTGAGTTCTGTTTTTTTATTCCCTCCTATGAGCATGACTAGTAAATGCAGTGAAAGATACACATGTAAGTGTGCATATCTATATAAGATGACATATTGCAAATCTCCAACTTTTAGTTTTAAGTTCTGCAGATGTGTGACAAATCTTTAAATAAAAGACACAGTACAACTCATTTTTGTCATTACATTTTTCATTTCAACTCTTCTGGATCACCTGAGTTCCCTCTCTTCTCCGATGGAGTACACATGGTACATTGTAACTTTGTATTTTTTTTTGTTTGTATGATTTTTTTGGCTACTGATTTTGTCTTTGTCCTTTCAGAATAATGATAGTTGATTACCCTCTTTGAGACACCCTTGTTTCTAAAGAAAACAAAAGACTGAATGAAAAATAAATCTTATAAAGGATCTATAGACATACCCACTACTCCAACCCACGCATCCTGGGGGCAGGTACAGTCCTGAGTGGTGGTGGTGGTGGGCGTTTTCGCCAGACTCTGCCCGGGACTCTGCCCCCGACGGCTGTTTGGTATCTCGACCGGGACCCCGCCCACCGGTACCATCACGCTGGTTTCATCTGAAATTTGAACAAAGAAAATAAATAAAACTACCTTTTTTTCAAATTTAACTCGAAAAAAAAAATCCTCAACAGTGAAATAACAAACCGGAAATAAATAAAGTTTTGTCATGTGACATTATTCAGAATATCAAGAGGGGGCCATCTCAAAGCATAGATAAAGAAAAATGATTTCTGAACATTTTACCCCCCCACCCCCGTGTAACTACCAGTTTTTCTCTAAATTATTACTCATTCTGATAGACTTCTGATAGACATTATTTCAAGCTTGTGATTAAATGGCTGAATCATCGAAACATCCTTAGGTGCCCTCCCCCCAACGCTTTACTGACACTTGACATTAAATAATGATACATCCATCATCCCATTTTGATTAAGTCGTTTTTTTTTGTGTGTTTTTTAAAAACATCCATCACCCCTTTTTTTTATTTAGTCGTTTTTTAAGTGTGTTTTTTAAATATGCCAACTACACTTATTGTTTGCATTTTTTGTTTTCGTTATATCATCAGACATGCAGAAAAAAGGGGGATCTATTTTGATCTATATAAAAAAACCGTCAGACAAAAACAAAATAAACTACCAAATTGTTCAGTACTTTACAAATAAGACAACAATAACACGAAACTTACCTATCTTGGGGGAACACTCTCCCAGCAAATCAATTCTTGCCTCTGAATCAACCTGCACAACCATGGGGGTTGTGCATCGTACCCATCTGAGGGGAGGGCGTACGGTTATACACCCTCCCTCAACCGCCTTGCATGTTAAGAACCCCGCAAAGAGGAGGCGGCACTGTGGGGCCCTCAGCCCTTCAACACATTCCAGGCCTAACACCGGAGCCATAAGCGTCACGAATAAAATTACTGTTGCGATGGCAGACATTCTTTTTTTTTTGATTGAGAAAAGAGCGCGTTGATAGCACGTGAAATATTGAGCGTGACATCAAGTTTTTTGAGAGTTTCGGATATTTTATTTAGATAAATATATGTTTTAAACAAAATACTATTCTAAATAGAAAATACAAGTTTGGTATTTTTTAAAGGTCATATAATTTCAGATTTTGGTGAAGTATAAATGAACTTGAATAACCCTGTTGAGTCATCTTAGCATTATTTCCTCCAAACTCAGACCGTGCTGGAATGGGGCGTTGAATTTTTTTACATAAATTAAAGTCTGTAGAAACGATAAAATTTTGACAAATTAACATCTTTTATTGAAAGTACAGAGGTGCATAGAAATTCGTCATCGTTTACGGGTTTGGCTCAGACCATGATGGATTGGGCGTTGAATTTTTTTTACAATGCATGAATTAAAGTCTGTGGAAATGACAAATTTTGACAAATTTACATTTTTTTTTATAGAAAGTGCAGAGGTGTATAGAAATTAATCATCGTTTATGGGTTTGGCTCGTCAGTGCGGGGGTTTAGAAATTGTATAAAAAACGAAAATGAAATATGATTTTTAATACAACTTACACAGAGAACCAGTATTAAGGTTAGTTTTTTTCATTATATACTAGAAAGAAGTAAAAAAGCCCTTTGATAATAATAGTTTATTTGAAATTTGTGTATTTTTTTTACTTTAATGAAAAGTCTCGGATTCAATTTCGACTCGAAAAGATTAATGAAGAGTTCCCCATCGCTATCATCAAGGTTTTTTTTTTATGAAACGGAAATATTATTAATTTGCACATAAATGCGGCTGCCTATATATGTTCACTCAGCGCTATTTTTCGTAAATTATATTTATATATAAATGAAGAAAAAATAACCACTTCCTACTGTAATGCCATTAGAAAAGATATAATCAATATACTAAACATTATTCAAATTTATTAAATATTGGTTAAGAAGATCTATTTGTATGGATTATGAATAAAGATAACTGCATTTTTTTTTATCTTTACTGTAGCAATATTCATGTGTATTATTTCCCCCACTGACCTTTCCTAGCGTATAATTACAAATTATGATACTGTAGTACTTTTTCTGTAATGTTTTGTCATATGTAATTTTCTATGTTACGTCTTTAATGGACCCTTTAATTTGGAAACAAAATTATTCTATCCTTTTCTATACAACATACAAGATATTTTATTTAACTATTCAAGGCGCACATTTCTGAGTCACACATATATATATATATATATATACTTATTTTTTTTTAGATCGATTATGTCGGGAAATTATTTTCAATTCGATTTTTCAAAGTAAGTATATTTCATATTATGAGTGTATTTCAACATCTATTTGTAAAAAAAACTTATATTAGTTTTTTTAAAGATCATCACTTATCTTTTTAAAACAACAGTCTTTTTAAAGTTCTCTTTTTTTATAGGAGTTTGTTGAATCTTTTATTTTTATTTATTTTCTTGTATTGATTTCAGTTCTCAGCTTGAAGGGTTCATGTTAGATGATGATTTTCCCTGGAATCAGGAGGATCAAGAAAATGAAAAGTAAGTTTATATATATATATTTTTTATGAGTAAGAAAACTTTTTTATTTATGCTTGTAATGGATCAAGAGGAAAAAAAGAAAAATCAGTCGACAAATAAGCAACTTTATAATTGTTTCACGTAAATGAGTACGAAAACTTTTTTTTATTCAATTTTGGGGATTTGTTTGGGTATTTTTTGGTTGTTTTTTTTTTAACAAATTATTTTTTTTCCTATAGCACTGACCAGAAAGCCCCATCAGGAAGTCCCGTGGCAGGACCAAGTGGTCTGCAAAATATGTAAGTTTTAAATCTGTTATGAGTTTCGTTTTATATTAACTTCAACTTGTTTAACATCTTAAAATGCCATGTTTAGAGGAAAGAGGAATCCTTTTTTAATTATCATTATATAGAGTACCTTATTTCAGACAAACACTAGTTACAAGGACGATCAACAACTACCACCAATATTTGAAAGACTGGCCGTCTTTTCAATATGTTCTCTCTTTGTGTGTGTGTGTGTGTGTGTGTGTGTGTTTAATCAATCGATAAACTGATTAAATTTCATAAAGTAAAACATGTAAGCTACCTTTAAAATGATACACTTATTTGATCAAAGATCAAAATCAATGTCATATTTTGAAATTATCATTTTATTTTTTTAGGGGTATGAAAAGAGTGTACGAGGAGGAGGACTGGAGCCAGGACTCCGTTTTCATCACACAGTGTGATGAGGCTGACAAAAAAAGGTGTGTAAAGCTTCATTTTCAATTATACTTTCTTTATCAGCAGACTGGAAGTTTTAACAGATCAAAAAAATATTACCTTATCATTAAATATATCATCTGCTCCTAAAAAAGGGCATATTCTTATTGTTTAAATCATTATTTATATTATTCACATTTTTCTTTTTTTTATATATTTCAGTTCGAAAAGGTTGAAAAAAACAGCAGCCAACGTCGACCTAATATGTGAAGCAAAAATGTAAGTTTTAGAACTTTATCTCCTTTAATGATTTTGAACACTATATATATAATATTTTGGTTTTTTTTATTTTCTTGTATCTGATTAACAAACATAACTGGTGAAACTTTAATTGTGATCAATTTTTGTATTTAAGAATACCTCTTATTTGCTATAACAGGTGCATTCATAACTGTTTACTTGATACCTAATGTTGTATAAAGAATTTTTTTCATGATAAACCACCCCTCCTCATAAAAACTCTTTCTAAAAAAAAATGCGGAATAACTATACGATACATTTAAAAATCAACAAAGACTCAACGTGTTCAGAGTTATCTCTCTTTTCACACAATTTTCACCCATTGCTCAATATTTTTTCAGGAAGCAGCTAAACGAGGCCGCTGAGAAGAGATGTGTGGTCGGCTGGGGGGACGCAGCCAACCAGATTAAAAATCTGGAAGAGATGAGAGAAGGAGCCCTGACAATCGTCAACAAAATGACGGAGAGTATTAAAGAACTAGAAAAACTCAAACCCAGGAGGGTACTAATGGAGAAAAATAACTTTTTCCCGTAGATCCATGTCTTGTTTTAAGAACAATATGAGAGAAGGAGCCCTGACAATCGTCAACAAAATGACGGAGAGTATTAAAGAACTAGAAAAACTCAAACCCAGGAGGGTACTAATGGAGAAAAATAACTTTTTCCCGTAGATCCATGTCTTGTTATCTTGTTATTGTTTTAATAAAATTGTAAAACACGAAAAAGAAATTAGTTTTTAATGCAATGTGAATGACACAAGTTTTGCAACATTTTATATTATAGGATTGGATATATGAAACCTCAACCTGTTCTCTTCAAGTTCTATGTTCTGGTTTTTCAGGTTAAAAAAAAACAGTGAGTTTCTGAAATTTGATGAAAGGTATGGTTCTGTGTGAAAGTTACTTAATGAAAGTGTATCTGCTCATATAACTTTCATATTAAACCATATCAACATCAAATGAAGGAAATGATTTGTTTTGTTTTTTTTTGTGATTTTTAATTTCAATGCATAACACCCAGTACTTGTAAACTGAAAAAAAAATCTGAATTCTTTAAAAAAAAAACATGTACTTACTATTTTCTGTATCTTCCCAATTGTTGTCTTGTAATGGTTTCACTCTCTTTTTATACCCTTCTTTTTTGAGGGGGTATTTCCCTGGGATAGACCGCAGGTGCTAACGTGGGCGATAAGGTGACGCTTTACAATATGTACACTCCTTTTTCTGTCATGGGTGAATCAGACCTCTGATAAGGTCGAGGAGTATAATCACATGCGGTTACAGAGTGCACCACGTATGAGGTCAACATACGCCACATCCCCATATGTGTAGAAGGTATTTCTTGGGAATGGGTCACAGGTGCTAACGTGGGCGATAAGATCAAGGAGTACAGCCCATCCTAATAAGATGACGCTTTATAATATGTACGCTCCTTTTTCTGTCATGGATGAATCAGACCTCTGGTATTGTTGAGTAATCACATGAGGTTACAGAGTATCAGGCCACTGGTGAGGTCGAGGAGTGTAAACCCATGAGGTTACAGAGTGTACTACGTATAAGGCCTACATACGTCACTTCCCTAAATAGATGGACTAAGATGGGGAAGCCAATATTATATACCCCCTATTAATCATAGACCTCTGATAATTATAGACCCCCGATAATTATAGACCCCTGGTAATTATACACCCCCTCCTCATCAGGGAGGACAGAATTATGACTCAGGAAAGGGGTTCAAAAGGGGTTTAAAACGCTGTACCTCTACTTATCTATTTAAAAAAAATTCTATTGTTTTTATTTTAAATTATTGATTAATTTCACCAAGGAATTAAATAAAATTATATAATTCCTCGATTTCACATCAAGTTTTAAAATATTAAATGCCCCACCCACAGCACGTCGCGGTAGACCTATATCTTGGTATAGTTACGACGTTACCTAGTCAGTCAGCAAAACAATTTGTTTGAGGTTTGTTTCATTGTTTTATGGTTTAATCTGACTTGAGTTCTTTTTTCGGACTTCGAATGGCCCTTCGGTACTCATTTGCCTCTTCAAAAACACATGTTTTATTACCTTAGCCCATAGACCGGTCTTCATTATCTGATAAGAGACCTTGTCCCACTCAGCCTGATTGAAGTTGCGGACTGATCTTCCCAACCGCTTGATTTTCTCTGGTTTTGTCTCTGCCATTATTTTTTCTGCCGTTAGAGAGTCCTTAAAGTACCCTACAATAAATTGAACTTATAAATCAGATGGAACTACTATTATAACAGATAACTATGTTATGCATACTTATAATATCATAATTCATGAAAATGTCTTGAAGCTCATTGTTTGATATATAGAATCTAATTCCTTGAAAAAAGATTTTGAAAAATCTGGCAATCAATCAATCAATCATAAGGTACAATCACGTCGGAGTCTATGACTTCTATGCTATTCAGTTAATTTTTTGTGTTTTTGTTGTTGTTGTTTGTTTCTTCGTGCTGTTCTCGTTCTTGTTCACTAGTTTTGTCTTTGTCCTTTCGGGGTTTGATAATAAGAATGCCACAGTCGTACATCTTTGCTTCTTTCGATTTATGCATGAATTAGGTTGTTTTTACCTTGCTGCTTATTTGTAATGGATAAAACAGATGAAGCATTTCATATATCACAATTAAATTCATACAAGTGTCAATTGTACTGTATTTGTTTAAATTGAATCATCACTATGCTTGTGCATTTTAAACCCGGTTTTAAACTTACGTGCTTTCCTGTACATATAATACTGTTCTGTACTATTGTACCACACCTTCCCAACTTTGAAGTTTTGCTGGTAAAAGTTGCTGAATGGCGACGTACCCCGGAAAAACAATACTATCTCTGGAGTTGAGCTGTAAAAGATAACAAGACTCAGCCTATTTAAGGTTGTAAGAAGATACATGTACTAGATGCATTACACTGTAAAAATGGTGTTCAGATTCTAAACACAAAATTTATGTTGAATTTTAAACACGTTTAGCATCTAAACATGTTTAGGATTGTGTTTAGATTATTGAAAATAGTATAGGAAAATTTCTAAGATTGATATTTTGAAGAAGTGAAGCTTTTTCATGTTTAATTTGGAAAGTGTTTAGGATTTAAACACAATCTAAACATGTTTAGGGCTAAAAGTGTTTTAAAAGTGTTTAGATTCTAAACACAATTTTTACAGTGTATGTGGTGCTTGTCATTGTACATGTATATGTATTATTTTTGTCCTACAGTTTTCACTTATATGAAATATATATTAATTGTACCAAATCAAATATTGTATATTTTAGACCTAGCTCTATTGAATTATAAATGCTGCGAATATGATATAAGTTTTTGTAGATTCGTACAAATATTTGGGAATATGGGGCCGTGTTAACGAAGGTGTCCTAGGATTAGGACAGGTCTAAGGATGGTCTTTGGACATGTCTCAGTCATAAGTCGTGTCATTGAAGACATCCTAAAAAGGGTATGTCCTAAATTTGGTCCTAAATTTAGGATGTGAAAATTGTTGTCCTATGACCATCCTTTTGCCTTTAAACTTAAAAAAAGTGTCTGAAATAAGTTTTATCTCCTTGAATGAGGGTTGTTACTAACCCAATTCTCATTTTTGCCATTGATGAAATTTTTCCAATAGTTACCCACATGTTGGATATTGTTGATCTGTGTTTTACCAGTTACAGTTTGACGATATTCTAATATATGTAATACTAGACTTTTGAAATTAACATTTAACAGTTCACGTGGATATTTGCTCTCCAAACCTAAGGATTTTCTTTTGATATCAGTGATAAGTGCAACGCGCAGAAAAAAAAAGGAATGAAGAAATGCAATATTGCAATAAATTATTTTTATTATCTAAAAAAGGATTCGCAATAAAAAAAATGTTTGAATCTATTTTACATTTGAAAATGTAAAACAAAAAACTAAAATCTTCTTTTTTCAAACGCCTTTACATCGGCGTAAATGCATTACATATGGCTATTTAGGATTATCCTAAATTCGTATAAGGATGGTCCTATTTGTGGTTATCCTAAGATGGCTTCGTTTTACATCCTAGGACGCGTCTAAGGATGATCCTTTCTACATCCCATTTTAAGTCCTAAGACATGGTTTAGGACACAGCATAGGACAGCTTCATTAACCTGGCCCATGGTTCAGAGAAATTGTGATTTGGGAAGTTGGATAAATGCTGTCCGTAAACTTATTAAGTATGTGAGTCGAGCATTTGGATGTACATTTTTTTTTCTTCTTAAAATAACCTTTTATTGGAAAGTTCCAATTCCTAAAATTAGAATTTTAACAGACTGTGCAGCTTTTACGGGAAATATGTAAAGGAATTTTATTACGTTTACTGACAAACTAAAACAATTGTTTATTTTATTGTGTACGTTCTTTAAATTTTCATCTATTAACTATTCTGTTTAAAGCAAGTTCAAATTTATTAGTTTTTTTTTATGATTTAAAAGGTTATTTAAAACTTTTTAATATATTTATTTCATCTTTTATAATATTTTTTTCTTCTCGTATTTTACTTTTATTATTTTTTTAAGTATTTGTATAATGCTACCGAGTCTCAGACTCCTTTTTTATATTATATTACAATGGACATGTTCAAAATACACGTTTTTATCCTCTATTTCACAACAACTGAGCCGACGCTAATTGTTAACGTTTATGATGACCATGCATGCTACACCACATTTAAATTTTCGTCCGATTTAAGATTTAACTACTTGCCAGCCAGTAGTGAAAAAATATTTCTTCTCTCAATTTCTCTCTCAATAGAATTTTTATTTCTCATTAATTGATTGGTCAATTTTACAGTAGGCGTGGCCATTGCGACCGAAAACAGCAAGAAAAACATTCACCGATAAATATAGTTCATTTAGACAGTCACAATATATTTTAGTTTACTTTTGATATTTTCTAACACAATTGTTATTTTTATGTTATTATACATTATTTCTATGAATATCATAAAAACCTAACGTTTGGAATACTTTTATTAATTTGTAATTCTTGGTAAAGCGTAATAATATACTGACCTAATCAAAGGTTAGAAGAATTTGAACTTTAGCCGAAATGAATCTCCTTTCTTATTTGGTTTTCCGCAAAATTAAAGAAACAGTGTCTTACATCATTTCTCGTGGAATATCAGATTTCTTAATGACATAATTTTAAGCTCTCGGGCCTCGGCAAAGTCTCAAGCTTAAAATTCCATCATTGAGAAATCTGATAATCCACTCAAAACAATGTAAGAAGCTATATTTACAAAACTAATTGTTTATTGTATATTTTAGGTAAAATACAAAATAGGCTAAAGAAAGAGCAATGTTTTGTGATTTTTTTAATTCCCGTTTCTTTGTGTTGGTTGTGTCGCGTACACTTATTCCACATCTCTTTATCGTCTAAAAATACATTGAAGTAAATCATTTTTTTTTACGGACACAGAGGGATGGAAGAGATGTATTTATTTATTATAACAAAAGACATAAGCGAACGAACACCCTATCCCATTTTATTTTATAGATTAGACAGATAGTTGGCGAAAGATCTAGAAAAACCCATATCATATTTTTATGGACTTTTAACATAAAAATTAACGCATTAGACAGGCGATTTTGGTCAATTTGTGAGTTTTAAAATTGCGCTGTCATGCCATTTTTAAAGATAGTGTTTATTTGTTAATGTCAGAAGTGCATCTTGGTGCATATTTACTCAAGACAAAAGATATTGTTTAAACTAAATTATACGTGGAAATACTTTGACTGCCACGTAATAAGGACATTTTTTTAGAATGACCCATATATGAATTGCATATCAGTTATTCTAAGACGGTCCTTAGACCATTATTTATAGGAATGTACTAAGACAGCTTCGAAGTACATCCTACCCAATATCTTTAGATGGTTCTAAGACCATCCTAAAGTTGCTCCTAAACGATGTCTTAGGATTTGTGTAAGGATAGTTTCATTGACACGGGCCCCGAATTCAAAGAAAGAAACAAACATATTTTCGCTCAAAGTATGAGCACGTTCAAAAAGAAAATAATAAAACCAATAAATCAATAAAAGTAAAATGAGTAGTGTATTCTATCTTAACCGTATTTTTTCATCTGTATTAATGAGAGAATAACAAAGTTTTCATATTTACTCTTTACCTCTAAATTGAAAGATGTGCTATAATTGATAATTAAATTTAAACATGTATGTTTTGTCTATGATATAATGTTTTAAATACAAGTTTGTCCAAGAGAATGCTAGGGAAATTTCATTTTGAAGAAGTCAGGGAAAGTAAACAGCGAAAGAAGTCAGAAGAAATAAAATTCAGTATCTATATATTGACAAAATGGTTTGAAAATGTATATTCAAACTTTTGACAAGAAATATTATATATGGACGCTTTTTATCAGCTCTTAGTAAAAATTTTTAAAGATACATGATTTAATCACCAAAATAAATATAACTTAGGCGTTGAACCGGAAAATCTTTTTTATGAAAAAGAACGTATAGGAAAGAGTCGCAAAGGGAAAAAAAACGGATCATACTAAAATAAATAAAGTCACAATGTATCTTTTTATTTTAGGATTTTGTTTAAACTTGATTAAATTTGTGTATTTTTATACTAACTATATATTTTTGTTGATGTTGAATTACAGAAATAAGACAAAAAATAATGGGTTTTTTTATTTTATTTTGTCTTTAAAACAAAAGCAAAACAATTATTTAAAGCAGTTAAAAGGCAAAAATAAGCAAGACTTAAAAAGCAAAGTCACACCGAAAATGTATTCAATATTTTGTAAAAAGAGAATTATGGATTAATTCAGAGGTTCTGGGATTGATTTATTGTATAAATTTTCTGTTGGTTATAAAGAAAAAAAGAGTTTAAACTTTTTGCAGGATTTTCAATTATTAGAAAAAAAATAATAAAAAAAGAATGAAAAAAATATTTTAAACACAAAATACTTGCGATTAGTTCAATAAGTAATTAAATATTTTTTTTTTACGTTGCGATTACCTTACACCAAATTATAACACTACCCGTGACAGCCTCAGTCTCTTTAATGAAACACTTAAGCATAGGTCACTTTTTTTTAATGTAATCTTTTTTCTCTTTTAAAAGACTAAATTTTCTTTTACGACTGAGAGCAGTAAAAATCTGAATACGAATTTATATATAACAGAAATTCCCTGTAACCGGTATCTATCACATATTAATATGTTTTTGTATTGTTAGCTACAACGGACGAATCTCTGAGCCATTTCTTTGTAAAGTAGGAGTGCGACAAGGAGATAACCTCTCACCTTTTCTTTTTGCTTTTTACTTAAATGATCTCGAGGAATTTCTAGTTACAGAAAATATAATTGGCATAAGAACCGTAAGTAATGATATAGAGGAAAAATCTGAAATGTTCCCGAAACTTTTTATTATCCCCACGCAGATGACACGGTAATTCTAGCTGAAACCCCAGATAAACTTCAAGATGCTGTTAACAAATTCAAGAAATATTGTGATACCTGGAAAATGAGAGTCAATGTTACTAAAACCAAAGTACTGATTTTTTCGAGAGGAAGGGTGAATAACATACAGGCCTTTCGCTACAACAATTGTCCTTTGGAAACGTTGAACAACTTCAATTATCTGGGAATAATATTCAGCAAAACTTCTAAATATTTTTCTTTGAGTTAATGTAATATAAATATTTCATACATGTAATATTATCTCCCAATGGAGGAATTAAAGATATTGAATTTAATTGAACTCTGCAAACAACATCTCAGAGACAAGGCAACAAGTGCATTTTACGAAGTCTTATGGAAAGGGCGTGTCAATAATTTATCGATAAAATGTCAAGTAGATTTATCTTACGTTCTGGTTAAACCCATTTTGCCATACGAAAACATAGACACCCTGGAAAGAGTGCAAACAAAATTCATCAAACTTATTCTCAATCTTAAATCATCTAACCATAGACCTGTATATTTAATATACAGGTCTATGATCTAACCAATCTGACTTTATTTATGGCGAACTATAGGCTGCTACACGTTAGAAATCGAAGTAAATATCAGAATGATATCATACCGGACCAAAATTATATCCGGAAAAGAAACAAAACTTACTGCCGAAATGTTTAAATACCTAATAATTCTGATGCAAAACACATATTTCCAAATAAGATCAAAGGTATTATAGACAACTGTGGTTTTTCTTATTAATGGATATATCAAAATACCTTCGCCAACATGAACAGAATTGGACAGAAAATATGTATACAGAACGCACCAATAATGCTTAACTACCGAATTTACAAGGCAATTCATGAATTTGAAAACTACATTAGAGCGTTAAATGATAAAGACATTACTACCATGAAAAGGTTAATTCCAAACAGTTACCGATCGAAAGTGGCAGGTGGCAAAACATACCAAGAGAAGAGAGATTTTGCCCGTTATGTAGTATTACTATAGGGGACGAATACCACTATATCATGGAGTGTATTACATTAAAGGCCGAAAGAAATCTCTACATTGACAAACTTTATTTAACAAACTCCAATGTTATAAAAATTTAAGCAATAATGAATCAAAAACACCAATCAAAACTCCATAAATTAGGTCGGGTTATTGTTGATAGACTGCTAGCTATTTTGTTTTTCCTTCCTATATCTTTTTTTATTTCTTTGTCTTCATATGTATTCGTATTTAAGCAAGGGACTTCCTCGACAACTGTACAAAACAAAATGTTTAATACTATGTTTTTCTGTGTACCTTTGTTCCTACATAGGTTGTATCAGAATATAAATAAAGTTTCTATATTGTTGAATTACAAAAAAAAAACCGCTGCAACTGCTTGGAGCTTTCGGCCGCGCTACTGGCCTTCGTCGGCATGTTTATATGGATAACGTTACAATAGAAGACACAGCAATTGATACATAGTGAAGACGTTATCAAGGAAATATAGAGAAAACATTTATAGAGCGGCGTTATAGAATAAATAGATAAAAAGTTATTAGGTAAATAAAATGAATAATAAACAAATAATAGATAAAAATATTGAAAAAAAGGTTCAATTAGATATTTGCAGAATAAAGTGTCTATTGCTCTTTGGTGTTGATTCCACGGGGTTTAAAGGTTTTTAATTTCTTCATCCATAATTTCTCTCTCGTTTGTCTATATTCGTCCGATTCGTACAGCTTTTCAATGCCAACTATTCGGTAGTCGTCCTTGTCTTGATTTTCGGTATAAAAGTGTTTAGCAACTGGGTCGTCCTGCTTCCGCGGAATCCAAGAAAATTTAAGAGATGTCTTTCTCCTACGTATATGTGATCACACCTTATGAAAAAAATTGCATACACTACATTCAGAGCACTACATTGGTAGATTTACAATCGACATAATTTCTAAGTTTATATATAATAAAATCACAATGAGCTATTTTCGTCATATATTAAAATCACAATGAGCTATTATTATTATTATTGTTTATATTTATAAATGTTTATTAGCTTATAAGCTGAATTGTTTTTTACAAGTCCAAATTGATAGTTAATTGCAGCGCCCACGGAAAAAGTTATAGTAAATCAAAGATCGACGTCACAGAAATAACAAAACTATTGAAAAAAGTAAGGGTTAAAGATATAGGCAAGGTTACAGCTCTGGGGCAAGGGCTAATAAGTTAGAAACGAATAAAGCTATCGCTGAGCATAGGCGGCAATTGAGTGGAAAAAAAACTTAATTTCTCAATGAAATGAAATTCTGAAGTGTTATAAAGGGAAAGTTCACAAAAATACAATTTGTCATATGATTTCTACTGCATTATTAAGCCATCCTATATCATTTAAACTTTTATTTCTAATTTAATAAGTTGGATAAAAGTGGAATTTTTTTAAATAGTCTTTTTTGTCTCTCTCATTTTAGATTATAAAAAATATCTGAATAACTCAAAGTTTCCCTTTCACAGTGACCCACCATTTCCCATTTTATTGAATATCGCCAATAAATAATAATTTTGTATCACATCTGTTTAGGCATTTTAAATAAGAAATAGAAAATCCTTATTTAATTTTACAAAATGTGTTATTCTATAATTAATAATTTATGATTTTTTGAAAAAAAAAACAATTTAACATGATAAGTTATATATAATTATCTAAATTATGTTGTGTTGGTTTATTATTGCATATATAAATCTCATTATTGGTTTAAATGCTAGTACATACAGTGTAAAATGCTGTTTCTGAATGTTTGTATATTAGGTATTGACACCTGCAGGTATTGATCATTAGAATTTCCTGTTTATTTCACACCTAGTCACCTGCGACTAATTACATAAATGATTACCTAACTATTATATGGATACCTGCTGGGACAGTTCATAGATATATAAATATATAAAATATATTAAGTTTACGGATATTGGGATATTGGGTTACCGTGCATTGAAGTTTTGTTAAATAAATATCTTCCTCTTATATTGCTGAGCGTGGGACAATTTAAAATAGAAAATGCAGTAAAATAATAAAAAAATAAAAATAAAAGAAAAATGAATAAATAATTAAAAATAAAAAATAAAATAATATTTAAAATAAGTGTGTTAAAAAAAATGAAAATGAAAAAGAAAAACGAATATTTAAATAAATAATGATACAATAAAAAGTAAATAAATGAATAAATAGTATATATTTATTGTTTTTTGAAAGAAAATTTAAAAATTTAATGCCAAATATAATATGCCAGGACGTGGTGTAGGAGAAACAAGCCGGACCCGTGGTGCCGTTTTTGAAAGCAAAAATTTAATGCCAAAAAGTCGGAAGAGTAGGAGCTGGGTTTTGAAATAAAAATTTAATGCCAAAGATGAGACGCAATGTATTTTGAAACCAAACTTTAATGCCAAATATGAGTGAATTAGCCAAACGTGAGCCGGACGCCAGGAGCTGTAGGATGCCAAGCTGAGACCAGGAACAACAGCCGTGTTTAATTTTGAACTGCCAAAAGGTGTTGCGTTTTAGAGCCAAATGCGTGTTTTTATTGGGTATGCCAAAGGTGTGTTGCAAATTAATGTTATTTTGTGTGTTTGAAGTTAGATAGCCAATGTGTATGCATATTTTGAGCCGAGAGAATAATAAGCCAAAGGGTGTAAATTGATGCATATAAAATAATTTAGCTGCCTTGGCTAGCCGAGCGTTGTTCTCGGGTTTTAACGTGCTAGCACACGGAGTGGAAGTACGCAGATTTACAACCACCCACACAGTCGACCCCAGCACTGTGCCGCTGGTAAGAGTGCATACTAGTCTATAGGCGTTTTGAATAAAGAAATGGCTTTGAATGAAATGTGGCTATTTTGATATAACCTGCCTTATAGTACTACACTTTTAGAATTTAGAATATAGTTCTAAAAAGTGCCAAATTTGCTAGGGGGCTGAAACAAAAAGTACTTTATTAATAATATTCAGTTGTATTAACATTGCCATAATATAGATTAAATAGGAGAGAGAAGGCTTTTTTTTATTTTTTTTTATACATATATATATTTTTAAAATAAATATAGATAGAAAAGGGGTATAAGGGTATGAGAAGGATTAAAAGGGGTTGGGAATGTTACTTGGGTTTAGACTTGTTAGTTTAGCTATGGGAGAGAAAGCGGATTGAAATTGTTTCATAAATAATTGCGGACTTCGTTGAAAGCACCTGGATTGAAATATTTTCATTTTTGACAGTGCGGACTCCGCTGAAAGCACCTGGATTGAAAAACATTTATATTTGATAGTGCGGACTCCGCTGAAAGCACCTGGATTGAAATATTTTCATTTTTGATAGTGCGGACTTCTGCGAAAGCACCTTTAATATTGTAATGAAGTTTTTTAGACTGCGTTTTCTATTAGAAACAATTTGAATCCTGTTTTTATGCTGAGAAAAAGATAGAAAAGAGAAAGAGAGAGGAAAAAAATATAAATAAAAAGCACCTGGATTGAAAAACGATTCGATTCAGGTGAGTGGTAGTGTTTAACGTTCCGGAGCTGTAAACACGGGCACCTATCTATTCAAATCAGCAATAATGTTGAGCGTGTCCAGCGTTCCGAAGCTGTAAACACGGGCACCTATCAATTCAAATGAGCAATAATGTTGTGCGTGTCCAGCGTTCCGAAGCTGTAAACACGGGCACCTATCGATTCAAATGAGGAAAGATTAATGCAAAATTGCAAAAAATAATAAAATAAAAGAAAAAAAAATAATGGATTGAAATTAGATAGCATTGTGATAATCAACCTTTGTGCCTCTGTTGGCTTAGTCTTTTAAAAGGGGGGGGGGGTGGGTGGGTTCGGGTTAATATATTCAACCAATCATTATAATCAAGCATAATGTACTGTATATTGAAATTTTCTGTGATTATTCTGCTCTTTTTGGGCGCTGTGATTAGCAATAAAATTATTTGTTTGTTTTTTTGTTTGTTTTGTATGACGTTGCGTCATTTATCTCTGTAATGGCGGAATTCAAAAAAATTCTGGGGATAATTCATTAGTTCTTTATTAATATATAAATGAGTCTATCTTCATTTATGTCATATTTTATATTTGAATATTTTTATGATAATTTTAAGGCTCCTAAAGTTTTCAATTCCTGTGTTTTTTGTATAGTTATTAAAAGTCTTGCGGTGGCTTGAAATCATTTTCATTATTAATATTGTGATATTTATACATTAGATATAGTGACACTGAGATAGTTTTAATTTCTCAGATTATTACTTTATAATATTGTGGGTTACAGGGAATTCCCACTCGCCGACATAGGCAGGTCCGGATAATTCCGGAGTCGAAACCATTGCAATTAAAACATTCTTAAAAAGAAATTTTTATTACCTCTTCGGAAAAACTGATATTTATTAAGTTTATTTTGTTAAAAAGGTAAAATTAAATACATTCCTTTTTATCTATAATTAAGTTCCTTTTTATCTATCGGTTAATATTTCTGATTCATAATTTTCCTACATTTTTTTCAAAAGCTATGTTACTTTTTGTCGTATTTTATTTCAGAACGTTTTTTCAATAGTATGCTAGAGTTTTAAGTTCCTCTGTTTTATGTAAAATTTATATGATTAGTCTCGTGTTTGCTTGACTTCATTTTGTCACCATGATATTGATATTGTTTTATTATATGCTTGTGGGTTACAGGGCATTCCCCCTTGCCGATACGGGCAGGTCCGGAAATTCCGGATTCGAATGTATTGCAATAAAAAATATACTAATAACGGGTTTTAATTACATTTTCGTGAAAATTGATATTTATTAAATTTATATTTTGTTGAAAAGCAAAGTAAAATTTAATATTTTTTCGTCTTAAAATTCCCTTTTCATTAATCGACTTATTTTTTTATTCACTAGTTTCTTATTTATTTATTAATTCAAATTTTACTTGGTTTTAAACAAAATTACTTGAAAAAATATTTGTTTTCCTAAAAAAGTTTAACAATCCGTTATAAGTATGTTTTTTATTGCAATACATTCCACTCCGGAATTTTCCGGACCTGCCCGTATTGGCAAGGGGGAATTCCCTGTAACCCACAAGGATGACAAAACGAATTGAACCCAAAACTCAAGCATCTTATTGAGAAAACGTTCAAAACGATTGAGATAATACATTTTTTATCTATAAGTTCCGTTTTTATTTATCAATTTATTTTTTTTTCTGGTGCATAAGTTCCTTATTTTTCATTGATTTTGAAACATCATTCAATAACTTTTTCTGTCATCATGGTTTTGTGACATTGTATGTATGTATTTGATATAGTGATAATATAGTAAAATAATTATGATTTTATAATATTGTGGGTTACAGGGAATTCCCCCTCGCCGACATGGGCAGGTCCGGAAAATTCCGGAGTCAAACTATTGCAAATAAAGAATTTTTATTACCTTTTCGGGGGAAAATGATATTTATTAAGTTTATATATAACTTACTTTTTTCACATTATGCCTTGTATTTACTTGAAAAAACTGCTCTTTTTTAGCAGGTTGAAATATCAAGAAAATGTTTGCTAAAGATGTAAATACTTTTCATCAATTACTTAGACTCGAGTAAGGGACTCCAGAATATATACATTCACAGTAAATGGTAACTATATAAATAATCTTACAAAGACGAGATTTTCTTAACAAATAACGATAGTTTTTTTAATACAGGAATATTGCAAAGAGATAACAGTCCGCTCATTTTATTAATATTTGGATGCTCATAATAACATTTTGCCAAGAATTTTTGGCGCAGATTTTTAATAATTACATTGTCACACACAAACAGTAAATGGAACTCATCACCTACAGAGTTATCACAAAAAGAGCAAATTCTTTCATGCCTTGGAATGTTATGCCATCTCCCCGTTTCAATAGGCAAATGAACATTTGACGTGCGTAGTTAAGTAATCCAAATGCGGTTAAACTGCGGGAGTTTTACTAAAAAGTTTTCGAGGCCAAAAGATGACTTGCAAAGAGAGCAAAATTCGCCTCTTGAGGAGCTGGCAATATCGCCATACCAAGATTGAATAAACTGGTCATGTAGAATTTGCTTAATATAATTAATATTAAGAGCAGAACACTGATTCATAAACCACTCACTTTTACCAATTTCATTAAAAATATTTTTCATACAATTAATCCACTTGAATGTCTTGATGTCATTCAAAATTTAAGCATCAAACGATACAGTGAGTTACATAATTTGAACTAGTCTACCCCAAAAAGAAATCATTCTCACTTTGACACTTATTTTGAGCGGAAATCTCCCAAGTTCTCCGTACACCATGTAATTTGGTGTAGTATTTCTGACACCAAGTATTCTTTTACAAAACTTCAATTGTATTAATGAAAGACTTTAATCATACATTTAGCTTTGATACCTTTAAATTTGTCCGTGTGTAACAGACGGAAACTTACAAGCCATATCTTGACGAGGGACTTTATTTGCCATATCAAAGCACATGCACTACGCCCGAAGCAAAGTTTAAAAAAAAGCTTTGAGTTTATGGCTGGTTATAGGGATCCATAGAAAGAAGAACAGCAGTATCTAAAATAGGTATTACTGAACTGACAAAACCTTCTAAAATGTCAAAAAGTAAAAGACAAACCAACCCTTATTCATATTGGGGATATAAAACATTTTGTAGGGCTAGACACTTTACATGCACATA
This sequence comes from Arcuatula senhousia, assembly GCA_963971305.1. Classification (NCBI taxonomy): domain Eukaryota; kingdom Metazoa; phylum Mollusca; class Bivalvia; order Mytilida; family Mytilidae; genus Arcuatula; species Arcuatula senhousia. The sequence goes on from OZ020313.1 coordinate 9,937,556, forward strand.
GACAGCAATCATTGAAATAATGGCAATATGTCGGACTGCCTGAAAATATTAAGGGTTCTATATGGAGAAGTACGCTTTTTAATAAAATCAATGGTTAAATGTATAATTTTATTTCTAACATGTGACAAAACAATAAATCGCGCGTGTGTAAACAATTGTTTCAGTGAATATTTTGATTGTAAATTGGGAGGTAGACAAGGTTAAAATCATTCTCCTTTCCTTTTCTCAATCTGTATAAACGATCTAGAAAATTTTATGATTTCAAAAATATTGAAGATTTTTTCAAATATTTCGATTGATATTGAAAATGAACTTGCTGATGATTCAGCAATTCTCGCTTAAATTGCAGATCTTCAGGCACAACTAAATGTTTTAGTGAATATTGTGATAAATGGAAACTTTCAGTTAACGTTGATAAAACTAAAGTCATGGTACTTGGTTTAGGTAGGAGATCTCATAATCTCGCATTTACTTACAAAAATATTAAAATTGAAATACTATCATGTTGTTATATTTACAAAACGAGTAACTTTGAACAAACTAAACAGCACCTTGCAATGTATAAAATTTCAAAGGTTGGACGACTGGATACGCTTGAAATTAAAACGCGGATTTTGATAGGATGATAACCAGGGAGTTAATAATAGGGAGTTTAAGATAGCGATAAGTCAAATAATTACAATATTTGTTGGCTGACTTTTTGATTGGATACATTGAAAGAAAATGTCCATTCTCTCTGCACACATATATATCTCTTATTATTTTAACTGTTTTATAAATTATTAAAATGCTTTCATTATTCAAACCCGTCTTTGAAAAACTCTCCTAGGTCTGGCAGATAATGAACATTCGATTATGAAATAAAATTCATCTTTATTCAGAGTACTCTAGTACAAATTAACATTTTCTGTTCTTATCATACAAGTAATTATAGAAAATAAAGAAATATCCTTACCTTTGAACGTCTTTTGGATCCATTTTTGTATCACAATGAATAAAACATATTCCACTCAAAATCAAATCAAATTAGAATGAATAGTAAGTACAAGATAACTAATACAAAAAAAAACACAGAAGATATATATAACCGATTTCTGAGAAAGGGGGGAGAGGAGATTAACCCTATTTATAATTTTCTTGATTGTTTAATTTTTTCCGATTGGTCAAGACATTTCTCCAATCAAGGTTGCTTATAATCAACCAATTATTATGATGTTTGTCGGATTTCTCTCTCTTGCAAAATAGCTATCTATTGTAAACTATGTTATTGTGTATGCATATTATTTACTTGTTTAATGTTAGTCGCTATTTTTTAATTATTGACAAAAATACTCAGTCAGGTTAAATCGTTTTTATAAAATAAATACGCCCCCAAAAAATATTTTTTACCCAAAGATTTCTGTTACCCCAGCAAATGAATGCAATATTCCATTCAGTCATTATTTTTATATGATATCCCTATATCTATATTTTTGATATCTCTCTTTTTATCTTTTTAAAACGTGTTTCGGATTCAACAAATGTATTCCACCGCCATGCATGTAACTGCAAACAGACTATCGTTTATCGCTGGCAATTTAAAGACAATAAAGAGACTTTACGGTATACTGTATGACTTTTAACAAAAAGTGGACAATAGGAACAAATGATAGACAACAGAATAGGATTAGGTTATATGTCTACAATCGATTGCCTTCAACTTTCTTCTAAACCAACCTCATTTTCTGAATTTAATAAGTTTCCTTAAAGTTTGTGTTTTGCTTGTGTTTGTGTTTGTTTTTTTTTTTTTGGTTGTTTTTGTAGTGTTGTTGTTAAGCTGAGTGGTTGCGGGTTTAAGAAGCAAAGCGGCGCCAATGGGGCATTAGAGTGTCAAAAATCCGAAAGGACAAGGAAAAAACCGAAAAACATGAACAAGACCAGAAGGAGGGAACACAAAACACAAAATCAACCGAACAGAAACAAGTCGTAACAAGAGTGAACTCGGGTGCTCTGGGAGAGTAAGAGGTTCCTGCCTGCTATAGCGCACCTGCCGCGCTGCAGATTTCCAATTCAAAATGATGTGTATTAAAAGATGTGCCTTTGTTATTTAAATATTACATCTGCATGCTTGAGTTAGGTATAGATTTTCATTGTTGAGCTGGTGCTCAGGTTTCTTGTTTAATTATTGCTTCAAGCCGATTCCGAAGTGTATAGGTCTATCAGCATACCATAAGCGCATTCAACCTATATTATTAAGTACCACTTTTTATAAGAATCATGCAAAGGGCAATTCATGGGTGGAAAGCCTACACCAATTTATTTTTGATATGTTACTCCTACTAGCACCCTGCTTTGATCTTTGGTGCTCTGTTTCCAAACTAGCCCCGGTCCTGAGAGAAAAAAATATATAGAATACATTTGAAAAATAAAAGAAAGGGAGATAACTCTTAAAATGGTCAATAATTTCAATAGAAACCATTGTAACAAATGGCAATATTTCTCCCAGGACCAGGCAGTTATGAGCAAATTGTTATTATTTCTTATTTTATATACTTTGAAATATCTTTCGTTAAAAATAAACCACTGTAGCCTTTTTATCGATGAATCAAATTTCTTCAATATTTGCATGATTCTTATGTGGACTACTACTTAAATAGAAATAAGTACAGATTTTATAGTTTGTACTTTTATAAGTTAATAATTTTATATACCATGTTCTAAGTAGCCAAACACTATCTGAAATTGATGGGTTTTTTTTCTTTTTAACTTTACTCAATATAACACATTTTTTGATATGCCGTTATTATTGCAAATGAGTCTTTTGTGTTATCATTATTAGTAGTTTACTTAAACAAACCTTTCCTAATTGAACAAACAACTTCAATAATTACTATAAGCTTAGCAAACCAATCAAGGTCACATATCGGTTAGATCAAAAATTCCAATTATTTTTTGAGAGATGTATCTATTTCTTAATCAGTTGAGAAAAAAATATTTTGCAAAAACAACGTGGGCCGTTTCAAAATAACAATGAAGATTGAAGAAACTTAAATTTAAAGAAAACCAGCCGTAAATTCTTACATGTACTTAACGGTCGACAAGCAGACTGGATCTAAAAAGACCAATAAAAGGAAAAATATTGTTTTCATAACCTCAGAACTTTATTTCAACGCTCACCATACAGTGTAACATGAGGTACAAAAGTAAACAAAACATATATACATAAATGGCGAATTGAGCAATACACACTATGAATCGCATTCAAAGTACAATACATAAATGTTACAGTAATTTTGACATTTTTCTGATAAAACTTGACAGTTTTGACAATATCTTAATGTTACATAACGAAAATAAACCTGACATTTTATGCTTATTTGGTGGGTTCCAATAGTATTTAGAAATAATTTTTTCCCTTAAGTTAGAGATAGTGCCGTTTTTACATATAAATAAAATATGATATTCATCACCAACTGTTTCGTTGCAAAAACTACATAATCTGTGTTTTTTGGAATCTTATTCCATCGACCTGTTTCAATAGGTAACTTAATATTTCATGTACGAAATTTAGAAATAAATAATCTCTCTTGAGAAGATAGCCTCAACAGTTTAAACTCAGTTTAAATAATTTAATAAAAGTCTCTCGAAGAATTTTCAATATCAGAAAACCACTTTTAATAAACAAATCTTGCAATTTTTGTCTGATAATATCCTTTAGATATGTACCATGAATAAAAAGTTGAGAATTAAATATATAACGTCAACCTACTTCATTAAAGATTGATTGTACATAGCTAACCCATTTAAAATTACAGAGTCCTTCCTTTTGTAATTTGAACATCAAATTGTATAAAGTGGAACTAAGTTTGTTTTCACAACTTATCAACCTATTCCAGAAAGATATTATTCTTGTCTTAATTCTGACTGAAAGAGGGAAACAACCTAGTTCCCCATAAACCATATAGTTTGGAGTAGATACTCTTACATGCAATATCTTTTTTTAAGAATTGTAAATGTATCCTCTCCAGTTCTGATATGTTTTCGAAACCCAAAATTTCAGAGCCATAAATCAAAATAGGCTCGACTTAACTATCAAATAACTTTAACTGGAGATCTATAGGAATAGGTTGGTTTTTAATTCTTTTATAAACAGAGAAAAAGTACGCCTAGCTTGAGAGATGAGCTTTTTCTTGGCTTTTACAAATGAACCATTTTAGTTAAAATCTAACCCTAGATATAAGAATCTTCTATATCAATTGTTTCGTTATTAATCCTAAACTCGGGAGGATTTCTATATTTCCTCTTGCTAAATACAATAATCTTAGACTTTAAACAATTAATAGACAGTTTCCATATATCACTATACATACTAAAATATCAAAGTTATATTGTAAAGCTTCACTTGTTTCTGCAATTAATACAGTATCATCAGCATGCAATAAAATAAATAATTCAAAATACATTGAAACTGTATGCTCCTGTAATTTTGATTTTAAATCATTTAACGAAATTCCACCTAGACTCTTGAAAAAATCTTCTCAATCATTTAGAAAAAGAGCAAAAAGAAATGGAGATAAATTTTCTGCCTGGCGAACACCTGAAAAACATGGAAAAAAATCTGAGTGTTGTCTCTTGTCTCTTACACAAGATTTGATATTGTTATACATGTTATGAATAACATTAAAACATTTACCTTTTATACCATAATTTTGTAATTTTTGCCATAATCCATATCCTCCAAACCGTATTAAAAGCTTTTCGAAAATCTATAAATGAGCAAAAAAGCTTCTTACCAAAAGAAAAATATAGAGAAATCAAAGAATGTAAAGAAAAAATGTTCTCTAAAGTAGAATACCCCTTTCTGAAGCCGGTTTGACATTCAGAAATAAGGTTAATTTCATCTGCAAGTATATTTAATCTTTTGTTAATAATTGCTGTGAAGAGCTTCCCTAAACAACTAACAAGTGTGATAGCCCTGTAGTTATCTGGGTCTTTTGGATCACCTTTGGTTTTATAAATATGTTGTATAATATCAATAGACCAACTTTCAGGAATCATACCTGTATTTGTAAACTAACCTTTACACTCATTATCGTTACATTGCGTTGCATCTTTTCTCAGGTTAAAATGTAAACGTGTCTAGATTTGTTTTGCCTTTTTGACAAGTTCTTTTAAAATAATTGTTTTTCCTTTTGACGTTTGATCAATTGCAAAAAGTTTGTCCTGGTAACAAGTCTATGCATTTGAGTAGCATGATATTGTATAAATACTTCTAAGACTCACATGGGAGTCATGCAAAGTTGTTAATTGAATCCCTATTGTTTGTAAATATGATTTCTTGGCCATTTTTAATTAATTTCAATAAACAGAAAGTAGACATTATAACCTCATTTCAGATATAGTGCCCCTGTTCTCTCCAATTTATAACAAGGTATTAGCTTTATAGAAATTGACAGAAAGATTTCATAATTATTCTTATAGTATCAATGCTAGCAACATGCGTATCGAGTATAATGTGTACTATCTCTGAAATATAGCTATCTAATAATAATTTTTTTTCTTCTTAAAAGAAACTCAAAAAGGATGAACTGAAAACATAATCCATTACAAAACATATTATTAGTTTCATAAGTTTTAAATTATAAGTTTATTTTTGAACATAGAATTTTAAAATAAGAAAAATCACAATTTTCACATAACATTCAACTTCTGAAATGAATTTGCCATTCGCAACTACAATTGAGAAAATATTTGATTGGCTCATTTCAGAGTGCACGCTGGACAAATAAATCCGATTTGATTGGTTCTCTAAGACTCTTATAAAAACAAAGAAAGAAAAAAATGATTGGACATTTTTGATTGGCAAAATCGCATGCTCTAAACTATTTAAGTTCCAGTCAGTCAGTATTATTTCATCACAATCATGTCGAATATTTTAGTAGTAGGTCATTCGTATGTTAGACGGTTAAAGAGGAGTTTGGGGTACCAGAGGTTTGACTCAAACTTTGATATGCCGGACCACAAAGTACAATGTGTTGGGCGACACCACGGCAGAAAACTTTCAACCATTAGTCGTGTAAGAGAATGGTGCAATGATTTAGACAGAACACAGCCTCCATATGGTGTTGTACTGTCAATTGGTGGCAACGACGTCGATGATATCAACTTCGATCCGGTAGTCTACATTAACAAGCTGAAGGCAATACTATGCAGCCTGCATAACAGCGGCGTCAAAGCGGTGGTAGTGTGTGAGATTCTACCAAGACAACACCCTCATGTAACGCCAGAGCAGTACGCAAAATCCAGAGATAACGTAAACGCCCGGCTGTTAAACCTTGTCAAAATCCCATATTTCCGATCCTTCGTGTATATCTACAAGTTTGGTCGTGATTTAACAAAAACCGACTATTTCACAGACGGCGTCCATCTTAATGACGTGGGAATGTACAGGTATTACCAGAACATCCGCTCTGCCATCGACAAATTGCATGGAATTGTTCTCAAGCATCCATTGGGAAGATGGCGGTAGTCTATGTACAGTATACAGAATAAAAACAGCCCTTTTGAGGGCTACCAAAAACAGCCCTTTTAAGGGCTACCAAAATATTACAAAAAGAATCTTACTGTATATGTATTAAAAATATAACCTGCCAACCCACCCAACCCGGTCCCATTGCCAACTTTTTATTTTCAATTTCAAGTACAATGTATTCATAAAATTGTTTTGAATATTAAAAGATCAGATCAATAGTTTGACAAGGACAATAGAAAAAATACTGTGCATACATTGAAGTTTGTAACTTGTTTCTGATAAAGTTGATTGATTGATTGGTTGTACCGTGTGCTTTACTTACGGTTTGAAACATATAAAAGGTATATTCATAACTACAATAAAACATATATAATACAGTATTTCTGGAATATAATTATTGATCATTTATTTAAAATAAAACAATATATCGATTTGAATAAATAGGTACTGTTAAAATCAATTCGTTGCGAAGCAGCAAAAGAATTATAAACGTGATTTACTTTAACACTAAAAAACTGCAAATTAATTGTAGCATTTTGCATAAGAAATATAATAACATATGTCTGCCATATTACTTATTAAATTTCTTATCCCGGGCTAGACGAACGAGGACGTAGCTACATTCTTCTTACAAAAAAGGTTATGGTGTCTCCAAAATTTACAGAAACACAAAAATCTTTTATGTAAAAATTCCCTTGTACGGGACGAGCCCATCTGAAAAAAAAACCAAAGTAATAAAGGAAACAAAAGTAAAATTCAATGAAATAAAAAATCTCAAAACAGTCATTTTAAGTTTTTGAGCATAATTACACTATTGGAAATTTCAATCTTAATTCATAAATATTGATTTATATGCCCTCAATGGGCCCCTCTAATTGGGCTGAATAAAGAATTTGAATTTGAATTTGAATTTGAATAAATAAGACCCCAAAAAAACTATTGAATCTTTGAAACTTTAATGAAAACGATTATTTCAAATTTCATAATATTTTTTCTTATGATAGTAAATAATTTTATCATTCGTATCTGTTAATAATGAATAGAATTTGTATAAAAGTTAAAAACTGCTAGAAATATAATCTATATAAATATAATATGAAAAAGATATGGTGTACCATTGGGGCAATCGTAATTCGTAAATCCGAAAATTGAAAGACAAAATGAAATAATTTGGAAATGCAGTAACACAAAAAACAAACAACACAACGAAATGCAGATTCAAAAGCTTTATGGTTCACAATCAAAAAATTAAGTTAATAAACATATTTACATATATATGATATTTATAATGTAATAAGAAATTTCATACTTAACTATGAGATCCTTGCCCATTCGCCCCTTATAAAAAAAATTCGTTATTTGTGAAGTTAAAGAATGAAAATGAAAAGAAAGCAAAAAAGAAAAAAAAACAAGAAGTGGGTGTGTCGTGTATAGCCCGACTCCTATCAAAGTCGCTGACACATATCACCGCACACACCCAAACACACCAGTAAATGGAAACTGCTCCATTTTGGCGATAAGAATTTTAAAATCTCAATGAAAAAAATATAACATTTAATATAGATTTAGCCAAATATTTTAACCTTAACGCAGGTGTGCCGTGTATAGCCCGACTCCTATCAAAGTCGCCGACACATATCACCGCACACACCCAAACACACCAGTAAATGGAAACTGCTACATTTTTGCGATAAAATTTTTAAAATCTCAATGAAAAAAATTATAACATTTAATCTAGATTTAGCCAAATATTTTAACCTTAACGCAGGTGTGCCGTGTATAGCCCGACTCCTACCAAAGTCGCTGACACATATCACCGCACACACCCAAACACACCAGTAAATGGAAACTGCTACATTTTTGCGATAAAATTTTTAAAATCTCAATGAAAAAAATTATAACATTTAATCTAGATTTAGCCAAATATTTTAACCTTAACGCAGGTGTGCCGTGTATAGCCCGACTCCTATCAAAGTCGCTGACACATATCACCGCACACACCCAAACACACCAGTAAATGGAAACTGCTACATTTTGGCGATAAGAATTTTAAAATCTCAATGAAAAAAATATAACATTTAATCTAGATTTAGCCAAATATTTTAACCTTAACGCAGGTGTGCCGTGTATAGCCCGACTCCTATCACAGTCGCTGACACATATCACCGCACACACCCAAACACACCAGTAAATGGAAACTGCTACATTTTTGCGATAAAATTTTTAAAATCTCAATGAAAAAAATTATAACATTTAATCTAGATTTAGCCAAATATTTTAACCTTAACGCAGGTGTGCCGTGTATAGCCCGACTCCTACCAAAGTCGCTGACACATATCACCGCACACACCCAAACACACCAGTAAATGGAAACTGCTACATTTTTGCGATAAAATTTTTAAAATCTCAATGAAAAAAATTATAACATTTAATCTAGATTTAGCCAAATATTTTAACCTTAACGCAGGTGTGCCGTGTATAGCCCGACTCCTATCAAAGTCGCCGACACATATCACCGCACACACCCAAACACACCAGTAAATGGAAACTGCTACATTTTGGCGATAAGAATTTTAAAATCTCAATGAAAAAAATATAACATTTAATATAGATTTAGCCAAATATTTTAACCTTAACGCAGGTGTGCCGTGTATAGCCCGACTCCTATCACAGTCGCCGACACATATCACCGCACACACCCAAACACACCAGTAAATGGAAACTGCTACATTTTTGCGATAAAATTTTTAAAATCTCAATGAAAAAAATTATAACATTTAATCTAGATTTAGCCAAATATTTTAACCTTAACGCAGGTGTGTCGTGTATAGCCCGACTCCTATCAAAGTCGCTGACACATATCACCGCACACACCCAAACACACCGGTAAATATAATATAGATACAACTTCTGCAACATAGCAATATAATTACAGAAATCAAAACGAAATAAAAACTTGAAAATGTCCATTATTAGCTATCCTGTAAAAATGGTATAGGAGCATTATCATCTTCATCTCTAGTTACCCCATAGTTGACAGTGAGTTCTGTAAGGGGTTGGATGTCTTTAATACTGACAAGAAGAAGAACCGGTTTTTCATTGATATAAGTTGCTACCGGCTTTAAGTTTGGATTCTTTCTTGAATGGTTTATTAGTCGACCAAACGTTTGAACCTTAGGGTGACAAGAACAAGGTACAGAAGCTGCATCAATACAAGATGGTTTTCCTGTTTTTGGATCTGGAAAAAAGAAAAAATAGTTGCCATCTTCGGCATTCGGCTTTCCCTTGTATGATGCCAATCTCTTTTCGCCCTCTTGCTTATCTATCAGGTAGCCATGATAATCGCATACCACTGTTCCTTTTTTAATTTCACGTTCACTCACTTTAACACCTTTTCCTGCACCTGGTATATTTGCTATTATTAAATTTGGCCATTCTTGGTTTTTTATCAAAGCATCCAATCTTATATGGTTGTCAACAGTAAGAGACGGAGACTGTTCTTGATGTTTCCAATATTCTAACCTTTGCTTGATTTTCTTGCGCAAGTCTTGGTTATAAACGGGATTACCACCCGAGTAACGTTCGACAACGGAATCTTTTGGAATTTCCACTGGTCCTTGAAGATCTAAAATTTTTTTATTTGTTCTGCGTGCCTCGGCTTGTAGGATTTTGTCGGCTACTACGGAATGAACTACTTGCCTTTTATGATAAAACAATTTATCGGCAACCTTTTTAGCTACGTTTTTGGAACAGCAATATTCATCTTTGACTCTGCTTATCGTTGGCATTTGTGTCTCTGGAGTAATGGGCTTTAGTGATTCTAAATACTTTGTTGTTATGTGGATAGCCAATGTTCCTGGTGAGAAAACCTTACATGGACTCTTTACCGGGGGATTGGACTGTTTTGATTTGCTGCTACTAGGACCTAGAGAACTAACAACATTAATCAATTTTCCAACTATTGATGGACCAGAATCACCCCCTTTACTCGGCTCAGGAATGTCTTTATCTGCTTTCGGCGATAAATCCATATCTTCAAAATACTCAGTTTCTGGTATACCTTCGTTCTCTTTGGCAAACTCAATAGCTTTCCTTTGAAGTCTATAAGCCTTAATTGCAGCCATCATATTACCCCCACGATATCTTTGTTCAGCCATTTCATTTGAATGGCACATGTACGCTGCTACGCATTCTTTTTTCTCTAGCGAAGCATTGCTAAAACTTGTCTCAAAGGCACGGCGAGCTTCAGTGGCTGTAAAAACGGGTGTGACGTTACACTTTTTGTAGAGCCTTTTAATACCTTCCGCCATTTTGTGAAAAGGTTTACCTTCACCATTTACCAGAAACGTCTTTGTAGAATCTAAAACTAACTTACCTCTAACCTTTACATAATCAGAAAAAAATTGAAATTGTTCTTCGTCAAGAGTTACCTTCCCCATTTCGGACTTCCCAGTTTTGTGTTTTGCCACATTGATAACACGATAAGTTGCCCCGTCACACGTGTATGCTCTATCCATGCAAGCAAGATATTCAGCCATGGTCATCTCTTCTAAGATACCTGATCTTTGGCCCTGGCCCATTGAAATCATGACACCCATATATGCGTTTATAAAATTTATTGTCGCCTTATCCGGCTTTTCACTCTGCAATGCCTGTGTCATTAACTCTTTCGCTCTAGGCTTAGCTGCCTCTACTATTTTAATTACCTCATTTATAGAAGGGGGCTGGACTCGACCTGGATCTACTGCTCTTTGTTCCCGAATTCTAGCTTCATCTTCCGCTTTAAACCTTGAACTTAACAAATTCAAACATTTGCGTTCATGATTAAGTCTTTCGTACTCTTCCTTATTTTCACTGAAAATGTTGCAGATTGAGCTGGTAAGAAATTCGAAGAAGACTTTGAGATGTTTGATGTAGTTATTTATTGTACCGGGTTTATATCCGGATTCTATCAATCTAATCAAAAACTGCTCAAGATTCTCAAAGGTTAGTACCGTAGTCTCACATTTTCTCTCTCCCTCGGGGTCTGTTTTATTTTCGTTTAGATACCACATTACTCTTTTTACATTATCCATAACATGACTCTTCGATGAAACAGAGGTGGAACCTGTATTGGTCAAGAACTTGGACTCAAAACGTTCAAGAAGAGGGTTTTTACCATAATCCTTAGGGACACTAAACACATTCCTTGATCTGCTCTTATTTGAGTCGTCGGGAGACGTATTTGCCAACTGAATCCTTATAACCTTACCTTTGCCTTTATCTTTGTTTTGTACTTTGGACTTCAGTTTATCTCTGTTTGAATCTGAGCTACAATCTGCATCAGCTCCTGGGTTGTAAGACGGATCATTGTCGCTATCATCTAGGTCAGACTGTGATTCGGTTATTTGTTTCACTGGTTTTCGCTGAAACTTAACTCTTTTCTTTGGAGACTGACTTTCTAGAGTGCTATCAATGTTGCCTGCTTTTTCGATTGGGCGTTTATTATTTTTTCTTCTCTCATCATCTGTTTTTGCCCTTTTTCCCTCTGCATATAGTTTTTTAAGGGCAAGCCTTCTTTTTTCTTTTACCTGCGTAGCGAGATTGGTTGACAAACCTTTACTGTGACTACCACCGTTTGCATCATTGCTCTGATTAGGAACCGATATTGCCTGCGAATCTATGTCTTCACAGACACGTGTGTCTTCCTGGGTATCACAATCCTCAGAATGTTCAGCTGTGTAAACACTTACTGCTGGTGGGACTTCAATTTCTTCAATTCTTTCAGGACATAAACCATATTGGGTTAGAAGATTAACATTTTGTGACTTCTTTGTACCTGAAATGTTTCTGGGTTGTATTCCACTCATTGGTCTATTTGGGGTTTCTGATTGTTTTCCATCACTGCGTTTGTCTGACTTGCTTGGCTTAGGTGTTGCAGATTTGGGAATCAGCTTGTGACCAAAACTTTGTAAAATACCAATTAGCTCATTCCTTGTGAATGTGCTTTTGTTAGGAACCTGGTCATCTTTAAAGAACACTCTATCAATCATATTATTGTGATGAGTGTTGAAAGCCTTTCTTGACCGTTTTCTATTTTCATTTAGTGCTTCAGGTGGTGAATTTAATTTTGGGCATACATGTTTATGCATACTTGTGCCAAAATAGTTAAAACAAAATAAGCAGAGAGAGGGTTTGTTCTTAGACGATTCAATTTCTTTAACATCAAGATAATTTTCTACCCCTGATTTTGTTTTGGAAGTTTCATCATCAAAACATACGTCACTTTTTACATTGTGATCAAGGACTTCCTGGTCTACGCTATCTTCAACACTAACATCAATTACTTTGGGAGTACTCGTAAACGGACCCGATTGCACTGGACCAATAATAACATATTCGTACCCACTTTCATTATCAGTTGTACTGATGTTTGTTTCATTAATATAAAAACCTAAATTCTGAGGCGAAGGGCAAGGACTCGACGATTCTTGTCCGGTAGGAGCCGGCCTTGTTGGAGTCTTGGATCCCTGGCTTTCTTCTATTGACATCTTCCTTTGTGTGGATTTTACTGTAAAGAAATGATAAATATTTAATTTGATTTTAAATCTTTTGATGACTTACAGTTTCTGCTCAGAGGAAATAAATGACGACTCAGGTACTCTCAAATATCCAGTTAAGAATATATGAATATTTAAATAAAAGCTATTAAAAGGCCATTTGAAAATCTCGATAAAATACAGGGCGATAACAACATTTAGTAGCTTTTTTTTATTTGATTTTGTTTTGCTCAAAATAGAACTAGTATGCTTCATTTACCAATTAAATGTTTCAAAGCCATATACTTTATTTATTTCTTATCAAAACTACCTTTCTTAGGCAAATTTTATAGTTACTTATGTTAATATGTTCTTCAATCAAGCCAATTTGTTTCAATTATTAATTGTAAGAATAAAAATAAATCGAATAAACAACTCATTGACATGAATGTACTAAGACTTGGAAACGCCGGTTTGCGGAACGGACAAGACAGAAACGTAATGGAACTTTATTTATTATAGTTATTATTAAACGGGCGTCACAACGCTCACTCAAACTTTAAATTTGGCTCTACAAAATTTTGCGTTTCTCCTATGATGGAGTCGAGAATAAACTTAAGGATACCAAACTACCACTTCAAATTTTATATTGTTTGTTGAAAAATAATGACATTTTAGGTTAAAGCAGATTAAAGCCTTCGGCTGATTGTCAACAAACAGTTACACCAATAAGCGTCAATCAATATACAGTTACCAAATAAAATACATTTATTTAGCATAAAATTATCATTTAAAGTACTTGCAAATTCATTAAAAAACGAAATTTATCTGCCAGAATTTAGCAACATTTACAAAGTCTTTAATTGATTAGTTTAATTTTCAATAATTCTATTTTAACTATTCAGAACTTTAAAAGTGTAATGTGTTTTTAACATACTTTTGATGTGTCCAAGCCATGAAAAAATCACATTTTGGGTATTTCAAAAGATGTAACATTATCAGTCAATGGCCACGATAATTTTGTCTTTTTTCCAGACAGTGATGTTGGCTCAAAACTCCTTTACAGCCGCAAATTATATGATTTTATAAGATACTGTGAAATTTGAACATACATTTGAAACATTGAACAAAAAAGATTCTATAAATCTTTGTACTTTTTTTATCATAAAACGTTGAAATGTAACATGTAACCTATGTAATGGAATTATTACTGTTCTAGAATGCCGATGCTTATTAGAAAATAGAAAGGTGCTGATCAGTAAACAACTGACTAGAAAACATAAGTTGAAGGATAATATGCAATTAAAATTGGTTTAAATTAAAAAAAAACTAACTAAAAAAAACGTGTCCTCCCAGCTGTTTATTTTTTCTATATTATATTCTTGATATTTAAAGTAAAGTGTAATTTGTGGTACGGTTTTGTGCTATATTATGTTAGTAATGTTGTATTGTTGGACCAAGAATTGCTCTGTATCTTAATGTCTGGTTTATGATATAAGAGGAGTAAAACAAAGTTACGTAGCTGCAGATCTTTAATAAGGTTTAGTCGCGACGTTACATCCCCCACCAGTTAGTAGACCCCACTGTTACTTTTGTAATTGATAGTTGAATTTTACATGCAATCCATTGAAAGCAAAAAAAACCCAAAAGTTTAAAGTGCAACTAAAATGGTCATAACAACTTGATATACAAAAGTTTTTAATTTTCTACGATCAATGCAAAAGAACGATCAAAATCTGTTGACAAAAAAAAATCGTTTGCTAGTGTAGTATAGGCATGATTTTTAAGCGGCAGATAAAAGCAACATAATATTAATTCTTTCGGCTGCAATTTGTCTCATACATACTTAAAAGCAACACCCAACGAACGCATACATTTTACCATTACATCAGATAAAAAGATAGGCCGTAAAGTTCTATGTCAGAAATCGGAAGTTTGGAACTTATCAAGTTTGTTCATATGTTGAATATTTTGGTTAAGTGCAAATGATTGATTTGCACAAATTTATAAAATGTTTTGATGCATCAAGCAGTACGCACGTGATGTAGTCAAAGAAAGATAGAATTTAAACAGTTACGTTATCATATGTAGATACATTTTGGTTGGAGCTAAACAAAAGAGAAAGCTCAAAAGACTTTTTAACGTGTTTCAAGAAAATGGAAAGCCCAAGATTTTTTTTGGACAAAGACTCTTAATTCTATGAATTCTATTCTTTAAGAATTAAATGCTCGTATGACAGAGATAGCGGCTAAAGGCATACAAACGACAGTTAACCAGAGCCAATTCTTGTTGAATAAAGAAACAGAAAAGGTTCTATTTGGAAACTCTTTTTCAAACCCATGCCCAAACACTGTGTTATATTACAACAGTAAGTTAGTTGGACTAAGAGGTGTCATCAGTTGACCAATCACCAAAATGGAGATTATATATCTAAAGTTAACTATAATTAGGGCCTAAAGAAATCCAGAAAACTCTTACTATAAACCGTCGAGAAGCAGACTGGATCTTAAAAAGAGATGCAAAGTTATTAAAAATCATATAACAATGTCCAAAAGAACAACACAACAGTCGGGATAAAGTGTTGACACTGGAAGAATCTTTTCACATGGGAATTCCAAGCACTTGGGAGGGCGTATATCAATGAAACCACAATGATTGAAACATACAAATTTTTTTTCAGTAAGGTCGAAGATTAACACGAAGACCTCGATGAAATGAACGTGAAATGATGATGATCATGAAGTAGAAAAAAGACATACTAAGACTAAGACTAAGAAAGTTTAATTGAAGTCGGGTTAGTACAAACAGAATAAACGTAAGCTATGTACAGCCTTTTGCCGGCCAACAAATAACAACACATAAATGGATACAACATAAAACACAGAGCAAATTAAAGTAAAATATTAAGCAGCATGCAGGTGAGCACATAAAATGCATATATGTATACTAAGCTATACACATACTTGGTTAAAAAAAAGACATAAAAAAAAAAAACTCACAGGTTCTCGCTATATAAATTATTAAATTTATTTATTATATTACATTGTATCAAACATAGATTCTAAGTCAAAAGTCGAACGCGGAAGAAAAGCAAAGTAAATGTTAGGAGCTACGGAAATTTGGAAGTTAACTATAATTTATTCCTTTAAACCATTTACGACAAATAGCTGATATCTATTTTTTCCGTGTTTTTTTTCTATTCTAATATTCTTCATTTTAGCATTTGTATCTAAATCGTATCGCATTTTCTTCGAAGTCAGCGTTTTACATTCTACTTTCGTTTTCTCAAAGATTGGATGCTTTCTCCGAGGTCCGCGTCCAACATACTACTTTCGTTTTCTGCGAATCATCATTGAGGGCATATAAATCAAATGCAGACCTATATCTAGGTATAGTCACGACGTTAAACTCCCCAGTCAGACAAACAAGACATATTTTACAATGATTATGTTGATTGTACATTAAAACAAGTAAATGTTGAAGAACAATAATGTGAAAGTCAGTCAGGACAAAGAGGGATAACTCTACATGAATTATGATCTTTTTTCAGTAATCTTGGAGATCAGTAATAAATATTTTTTAAATTGAATGTTAAAATTTTTGTCTTCATTATTCATAATCCATATGAATAAATCTTTTTATAGATGGATTTTTAATGCAGTGTATTTGGTATATAAATTTGAAAGAAAATTTTGTCTATGGAAATCATATAATGGACATTCCAGTGTAAATTTCTTTCTTATCTAGATTACAATATTGACAAAGTCTCTCACATCTGGGTAGTATTTCAGGTCTATTATTTTGATTAAATTTCTTTTCATAGTTTCAATTCGTAAGGAATGGTTGCTCATTCTAAATTTGGCTAATATGCAGATTATCAACAAAAAGCACACTTTTTGCCCTTTACAATGCGTTCTTGATATTCTCAACTACACCCAGTCCCCCCCCCCCAAAAAAAAAAAACAACAACAAAAAATAAACCAAAAATAAAAAAACAATAAAGCGCAAAACTTTATAATTTCAATAGTCGTGATTTTACGAAGGTTTTTATTCTTTTCTTAACACATTGTTGTTTTGTTTTCTTCTATGTGGTCTGAACCAGAGATACTGATTTGAGTTCTAAAACTATCACACACTACTCTGAAATTTACGAAAATTACATCGATCGTTTAAGGGCTTTTATAAATTAAAAGGGACAACTTTTTATCTTCGCCCATTCGCTTCCAAGCTTAGTGTTCAACCAATCTAAGTAAACAAACCTTCTACTTTCAACACACTATGTGTTCAGGGGTATTTTACCAATTACTTGGGAAAAAGGTTTATTGATTGATTGATTGTCCCGTCTGCGATATTTCAGCCATAATCGTGACAAAAAAAAAACAAGTTGAGATATATATTAAATAAAAGCACAATTTAAAACAGTAAAAAGACCGTGCTTAAAAAAAATATGACTAGATAAATTATAATAAAAACAGACATTAAAATGAACAAAGAAAATTGGGAAAAGGGACATGTGCATCTACATTATATATACCAGAACAGAAAAAAAACATGAACCGCATGGTTCATAGATCGGATGAGAGTGAGGTGCTAAAAGATATTTCAAATGCTTTAGAATCAGGAAAGACAATGCAGAATACCAAACATTCCCCCTTACTTCATATGTTTCAACTGAAAATCTAATGTCAGAAGCCGGTGCTTTCAGCAGCATTCAGTTTTCCGGGTGGCTGTTATTTTTCAAAGTGACAAGGAATCTTAACTCTTCTTTTACATTTCTGTTTTCTATTTATAGATAGTGTCTGAGAAAATTAAAACTTTAGTTTAATTATCTCAGATAGTGTAGTATAGAAAGTTGACAAATGAAGGAAATTAATGAGTTTGACATTATGAAAATGACTGTACACGACTGAAACCATTCATTTTTCTGTCATTAAATATTGTTTTCCTTTCTTATTACATTCAAGAGTTTTAATTTAAGAGTTTCTGATCAGTCCTTATGATAATAACCTGATTTATTCAGTAGAGTAGGAAATGACAAAAATGTAGGAAAGTTAACATGTAGAAACGCAAGTGAAGTAGATTATTGTATATCCAGTCCAAGTCTTTTAAATTTTCTATCACAGTTCGATATTTTGGAAACTAGTAAACTTTTTTTTGACGTGCATACGCCATTGCAATAAAAGTTTATTAATAAGTGCAAAAATGGTGTCCAAATTGATGACACTTATACAAACAATAAGTCTAAAGAGAAATTTAAACGATGGGAAAATCCTATCCAAAAGAAATATACAGAAATTAGATAACTGGAATGATAATATGTCTATAAACTCAGTTGTTCAAGACGTTGGTGATATCATATTACATTCAACAAAAGAAACTTTTGGTACTTATACAAAAAAGGCAAAGACAGCGGAAAATATTAAAAATTTTAAGCCTGGGTTTGAAACGATTGTAAAAATGGGAGGCAAAAATTTCAAAAATCGAAAAAAGCGATATAAATTGAACAATGATGTTGAAAATAGATCTTTATTTAAAAACGCAGAAACGGATTACAAACGAATAATGGATATTAAGTATAAGAAATATTGCGAAGACCTATCAAAAGAATTACAAGCTGCTTCGAAAGAAAACCCGAAATATTTTTGGAAAACCTTAAACAAACATACAAATAGTCAACAACCAAACATTGACATAAATATCCTACATGAGTTTTTCCGCTCTCTTCATTTGTTGAATGAAGAAGAACAATTTGAAGCCTTCCAACGGAATTAAACGAAAATATAAACGAAAAGATAAGAAAAGAGGAAATTCTTAAATGTATTAAAAGTCTAAAACATAATAAAGCCAGCAGAGAAGACGAAATAATAAATGAATATATAATAAGTACATCTAATGAGTTTATAAATGTTTATGAAAAACTTTTCAATATAATATTTGAAACCGGTCAGTTACCAGAGAGTTGGTTAGAAGGTATCATCAAGGCAATTTATAAGAACAAAGGTGACCCTAAAACCCCCCAAAACTATAGACCAATTACAATTGTAAGCTGTCTTGGTAAACTTTTTACATCTATTCTAAATAACAGATTAACATCATTCTCTGAAGAATTTTCAGTAATCAAAGAAAATCAAACAGGTTTTCGAGCTGGTTATTCAACTCTTGTTAATATATATCTTTTCTATTTTTTCTCTGTTCAATCTGCTGAAATCATAAAGAAAGAAGTTGTATTGTGCTTTCATTGATTTTGAAAAGGCCTTCGACAAAATATGGAGAAACGCACTTTTTCATAAAATGCTTCTGCATTAAATCAATGGTAAAATGTATAATATTATTTTTAACATGTACCAAAACATCAAATCGTGTGTTTGTTATAACAATTGCTTCAGCGAATATTTTTATTGTGAAATGGGAGTTCGACAAGGTGAAAATCTTTCTCCCTTCCTTTTCTCAATCCATCTAAACGATTTAGAAAATTTTATGATTTCAAACAATATTGAAGGTTTACCAAGTATCTCCAATTTGGCCTTGAAAATCAACTTAAAATGTTTCTCAATACTTTCATTATGTTATATGCTGATGATGCAGTACTTCTTGCTGAAACGGCAGAATATCTTCAAGCACACCTAAATGTTTTTAGTGAATATTGTAATAAATGGAAACTATCAGTAAATGTTGATAAAACTAAAGTCATGGTACTTGGTTCAGGTATAGGAGACGTAATACCTAGCGTTTACTTACAAAAATATGAAAATTGAAATTTGGATACACTATCTTGGTGCTATTTTTACAAAAACGTGTAACTTTGAACATACTAAACAGCACCTTGCTGATAAAGCTTGTGTTGCAATGGATGAAATTTTAAAAGTAGGAAGACTATATAAGCTTGATATTAAAACCCAGTTGGACCTTTTTGATAGAATGATTAAACCTATTTTGTTATATGGATGTGAAATCTGAGGATTTGGTAAACATGATATTCTTGAAAGATTGTAAAATTTACTGCATTTGAAGTCCTCAACCCCTAGTTATATGGTATATGGAGAGCTAGGCAGATTTCCTATAAGTAATATTACAATCTGCTCATATTGGGCTAGATTATTAAATGGAAAAGAATCAAAACATTCGTATCTGTTGTACAAACTTACACGAAAACTAAACATTAATTTTTGTTGGAACAAAGCTGTCAAAAATATCTTAAATCGTTCTGGATTTTCCTATATGTTGCTAGATGAACATGTTGAAAATATTTAATGGTTTAAGCAAACCCTGAAAAAAAGACTGGTTGATCAATTTAAATAAATTTGGCACACGAGCGTAATGTTTCAGAATCTACAAACAGGAATTAATTTTTGAAAATTATTTGACAATTATGAATCTAAAAGATGTATTAAATATGTGCAGATTTAGAACAACAAATACTTTTTTACCTATTGAAACGGGAGGATGGAGAAATATAAATCGGGAAAATAGACACTGCAACCTATGTAATAATAATAGCTTAGGGGACGAATTTCATTATATGCTTCAATGTGCGGCAATAGCTGAAGACCGCAAAAATCTGCTACCAAAATATTATACAAGAAATATAAATACATTAGAATTTAACAAACTCATGTCAAATAAAAAGTCGCTGCTTCAAAATATGTCTAAACTTATAAAATGTATAAAAAAACTGTGACCTCCTGGCTTTTCTTCTTATGCTGATTTTTATTCCTACCCTGCCTTAAAATCTTCCAAAATTGTTTGCAATAAATGGCTTTGTATTGTTGTTGGGCAAATGATGCTCGTATATGCCTATTTCTTAAAAATTTCATTAATTACAATGAAATTTGATATTTTAAACATGTTAGCTTATCAGTACTATTGATAGTGCCACGACAACATTTGGAACTTATAATTAAGGAAACCCAAAAATAAATGTAATGTAAAATTAAACTCTTAACCTCTTAAAAACGACGTTACCGATTTGCCAGAAAAAACTTTAGAACATTTAAGCGAAAATTTAAAAATCAAAGAACCGAAATTAACTTGGTTGAGGCCGAAAAAATATACAAGAACATTGTGGATATGTGCAAAGCTGATCACTGAGATAGTGTATCTAAAAAGTTACAAACGACACCAGACAAAATGACCCCAAACAATTTTGGAAGATTTTAAGGCAGGGTAGGAATAAAATCAGCAAAATATACCAATTGATAACAATCCATATTTGAGTTTTTTTTTTAATCTTTAAGGAAACACCAATGGATAACGAAGATACTAACAAGTCGCTTTCCACAAACAAATATTAAACCATATGAACAATGAGATCAATGTGTATTATATAGAAAATGATGAGAAATCTTTAAATGCATTTCAAAGCTTTAAAATGATAAAGCTAGTGGCGAAGATCAAATTATAAATAAATATATCGAAACAACATCTGTCATTATCAAAGAACTTTTAATCTTGTTTTTAACACTGGCCATATACACGACAGATTGTTAGTAGGAACATTAAACCCGTTTTTAAAAACTAAGGAAACAGTAATGACCCTATAAACTTCAGACCTATCACAAGTGTCAGCTGTCTTGGAAATTTTTTTACTGTGGTGCTAACCGAGAGATTAACTAAATATTCTGAAGAATTCTAAGTGTGGCAGTTGTTACCGAACTACTAATAATTTATTCACGCTGCATGCTTTTTTCGAACTTTTGAAACTTAGGAGGAAAAAAATATTGTGTGCCTTTATTGACTTTGAAAAAGCCTTTGACAAAGTTTTGAGAATAGTGATCTATTTTACAAGCTAATGTTGAATAATTTAAATTCAAAACATTTATAGAAACATAAAACTTTATATTGTTTACAACCAAGAAAGTTCTGCATTTTCTCGTGTTACAATGGAGTGAGTCAAGGAGAAAATGTCACCTTTTCTTTTTGCAGTTTTTTAAATGACTTAAATTATTTTCTTTCAAAGCCAAAACAATAACGGGCTAACATCTATATCTACACATGAATTTGCTTATGAAATGAAGTCAATCTTGGCGGGGCTATGTCAAAATTTTCGCTATAATGTATGCGGACAATACAGTACGATACAGTGCTGATGTCTGAAATTGCCACCGGGCAACAGCAACGATTGAAAAGCTTCTATAGATGTTGCAAAGATTGAGAACTTAAAAGTTAATATAGATAAAACTAGATTCTAGTGGAAGGCTTCAAAATTATGAACACTATACTTAAGATGATAAACAAATTGAAATTGTTAAAGAATTTAATAATCTTGACACAACCCTAAATAAAACTGGAAAAAAATATAACTTTGCTATATGTAAGCACTTGCTGATTAATAAACAAATGCCACGTATGAAGTAACAAAGTTGGGCAAATACCACAATTTATTAATTTCCTGTCAACTTGATCTCTTTGATAACATTGTAACATTGTAAACATATAAAAAAATATCAGATCGAAAAAGTTCATTTAAGATTCTGTAAACGTCCAATAAATCTGAATACTGCTACGCCAAGCTGTTTCGTTTATGAAGAAATTGGTCGTTTTCCACTTTCCTTTCATTGATTTGTTACAAAACTTAAAATTAACAGTCTCTCTGATAAGTTTTGACAAAATTGGCATGATTGGCAAAATTGTTCTAAAGCGAATATAAATATTTAAAGATTCGATAGAAAAAAATATTTCGATACTCTCGAGAAGAAAGTCAATGTGCCAATTTACAAAGGGAAATCATATTCTGCCCATAGAAATGGGTATATGGCATAAACAATAATAGAATGTGCATCTTAGAACAAGTAGGAGATGAATACCACTATATTTTGGAAGGCACCATTTGGCTGAACGTATGTCTTCAGAAAAAAAATCTTGAATTTAACAAAAAATGCTCACTAATGTCTAGAATGTTTGGCTATAATGTGTTAGTATATACAGTTGATATAACATATGTCAGGTTTTGATAGCATTTGTTTTATTTCATACTTTTATTTCATGCATGTCTTTTTTGTATATAATGTAAATAGTCTGTCTCTGTACCAGTGTTTATTTTTTACGCTTTCATATAGTCGGCATACAAATGAAAAACGAGTTAGACGAGTGTTCCAATATTGAGTATAAATAAAATAGCGAAATTAAGAAACCATAATAGTTATCAATCGTAAACGACAAAAACAAACGAACAAAGAAACAAACGAACAAAAACAGACAAAGAACAAGTGATAGTTACGGTACTGATATGGTACAGGCATTTTAAAATAATAAATCAAGAGCATTTCTGTTTATTTGCCAATAACATGTACTTAAACTTTTTGTTTAAAGTGAAAATACTGATTAATGATTAATAATGATGGCCAATCAGATAAAGATGACAAATTTAAGGCAAACTAAAGGATTTTCATTTTCAGAATGCAAACAAGCAAAGAGTGAATGAGAGAAGACATTTAAATGAGTTTAGAAAAAAGTAAAACGATAAGAAAGAAACAAGAGTAGATCACTAAGGAATGAGAAATGGGATTTAAACACCTCTTGAATATGAACAATAATCGTAAAACACAACTATTTGCATCAATAATATAATAATTTCAAACATAAAATAAAAACAAAACAACAGAAAAACGATAGTATTGGATCAAAAGTTCTGTCCCTGGCATTTTTCTACAATTGGCAAAGAAGCTTCTTGTGTGTAATTTTAGGAAATATTTAGGAATGACCAAAGAAAAAACGTATAGGAGGGTTCTCGAAGCATACTCAGCAACTTCTTAACTTAATCTATATTCGTATTCTGTTTAAACGGCAGATAAAGACACGGCTTTGTATTTCAATCAACAGTCTCTTTATAGTAAATTAAATAAATAAATAGATAAATAAATAAATAAATAAAACAATTGCGTTGTGGGTATGATATAGAAATAATATACGACGAATGGGAAAAGAATGATAAACTGTTACATAGATATAAAGGTAGTAAATTCTTTTAATTTTAATGAAATAATTCTTTTTCTGATGTAAGGGTGTGAGGGTATAAAATAGAAAAGACCTTTGTGATAAAAATATGAAAGAAATATTTGCTAATTTTCCAATGATATTTTATATAAAGCCACGCCAAATTAATTCCTTGTTCGTCGGACCATGCATGCGAGCGGACGAAATTTTCTATATTTGTCTCTTTTTCTTAAATTGGCGTTTTTGGAAGCGCATTGATTTTTTCACTAGAGGATTGTTCTTAAGTTGACAGAAGAAGAAGAGAATGCATTCGCATGCAGGATAACAGTTTTCAAAAGAATTCTTTTGTTAAATATCGATAATTCTAAAGATCAACTGTACCTTTTCTACACACTTCAAAATGTTTTTGCACAAAAAAAAATCAATTATACGCATTATAGAGTCACATTTACGAGGAAAGACACAGTGGTCTTAAAAAATATATATATATAAAGTTAATAAATTGTTTACATGATTGAGGCATGAGAAATTGGGAGGTAAAATAACTACTTTTCTTCTCAAAACAAGTGGCGAATCCAGCGAACTAGGAATTAATTTGGCCTACCCTGATTTTTTTTGTTCAATTTTAAACATTCATCATTTCAAATTTCAACCACATAACGAAGGACAAATAAGAGCCTGGGCATGACATTAAATGATTTCTTGATACATATACCTTGATGCATTACTTTTATAGAATCGGTTCTGAATTACTATAAGTGCTTTGTAGAAACATTCTATTATTATATCCGAAAGGGAAATTTAGAGTGACGGAATACTTTTGGCACATACATGTACTTAATATTCAAGCCAATAGATGTAAATAAATAATCAAATCAAAGACTTGCATGAAAAAAACAAACATTTTACATTAGTCTTAAATATGCTTAATAACGTCGTGCAAAAATAAAAAGAATACACTTACCAATCTTCACTGGATAATGACTGGTTACACCAATTGAAAGCATTATAAAGTATTAAGTCCTTCCCTGATTGGTTCAGATATTTTTTTCAAAAGCAGAGGGATATTTTAATTGGTTAAGAGAGACCCAACCAACCAATCCCTAAAAAGAAAATTAAGACAAATAAACAAAAGTTTAAAAAAACAATTAGAATTAGATAATAAAAACTAAAATTAAAATAAGTTATAATAATAATAGGTTTGTCCATCTTATTTTCGACGATTTATTTTGTTGCTTTTTTCTGAAAGAAAGAATAGAACAAATGTTCTTTAAGGATTTTTTTAACAAAGAACATGAAACTAAGTATAATAAGGCTTACATTTTGTCTTTTGTTGACTGAAAAAATGGGTCTACAGAAATCTTCAATTGTTATTTAGAAAGTTAAATTTATTCAAATGCAGTTTAAACTAGATGGTCCTTATTTTCGAAACTTTCCTAGGAATTTCCTGAGGAAAGTCACAGCAATTGATTTAGGATCATCTTTGGAACTTCCTAAGGAACGTCTCAGCAGTCGTACCCGAAGCTTTCTAAGACGTTTTCCGGCTAGACATTCCTATCTTTGTTATAGCAAATTTCTTAAGTTAGGAAATACATTTCTTAAATATATATGGTTAAGTTTTTAAATGAAAATGATTAAGCCCTTTTTTTTTTATTTGCAAACAATAGTAAATAGTTAAAGTAACAATATAAAATGAGTTGAATTGGAGTTCATAAGTTTCCTTAATGCAGCATTTGTTTATAATTAAAAGTTCTTATTATCTAATTGTGAAAAGAAGGTTTTGGATGTGAGATGCAGCGTGAATGAGGTGAAACTTTTGCTAAAATATTGCTAAATTGAATTAAAAAAATCAAATTTGTTTTTTGTTTTTTATCTTGGTAAGTCCGTCAATTTTTAAGGCTAAAGAAACTACTGTGATGCTTAAAACGAGAGTGCAGGAACGAATATGCAGTCATGGCTCAATTTTGGAATAACACACCACAAAAAGATTGATATTATTGCCGTATCTATCTTTAATTTGAGATTCTTTAAAGTCACCTTATTTGTCTTCCTAAATTTAGGACGATGCTTAGGAAATCGGTAATTTGGGACACGTATGAAAATTTGACATAGGACTAAGATGTAGTTTAGGAGGCTGCTTAGCTGTCTCTTAGTCCTAAGATGGTTTCGAAAATAAGGCCTTGATTGAAATTATCATCTCAAAACTTAATAAATATGCATGGTGTTTTTTTAATAATCTAAAAATAAGCAAATTAGAGTATCTAAGTTGTTATTATCTTAACTAATATTTCAAGAAAATGTGTGTCTTGAGCTAGAGATTCTGATTTGAACAAAAAAGGTCAGGGCGTTGTTCTCGAAAGTATCCTAAAATTTGTCTAAAGACACGTCTAAAGTCAAATTTTGAGACCAAGTTTAAACCATCTTTAGACCATCCCAATCTGTTTCTCGAAACTATCTTAGACGCGTCTTTGTTAGGACGTCTCAATATAGATTTAATAAAATTTTAATTGAAACAAAATAAGATAATTAACATTTTAAAACAATATATTCCTCTAAATGTACACCAAAAGGGCTATGATTTGAATGCTTAAACTTAATTAAAAGTCAACATTTTATTAGCTATACAGATTTTTTTCTGTTACAGTATAATGGCTTCATGTCGAAAGTATTTGGTTTATTAAAAAAAATAATTATGAGTTATATTTGATTTGTTTTTTTGCATATTTGAATAAAAGAAACCACCAACATCTTCAATGAATATAGAAAATCAAACTATTTAATGAATATAGAAAGACACTATTTCGTGTTACAAATAAAATATATGATATTTTATTTTTGTCTAACTTTAAACTGTCAAAAGAGGTGTCAAACTTGACATGGCGATTAAATAAACAAAACCATATAAAACAGTTTTGTTGAAGATTATGCAATATACACCATCATGGCTTCTTTTATTATAAACATACTCAGTGAACTACCCTTCGTGTTAGTATATGGCTTTGTGTTGTTTGTTTATGGCCACGGCTGTCACTTTTATGACAAACAAAATTTATTAAACAACAATAATTATAACAAACAAAAAAAAAATAAAATAAAAAAAATAAATAAAAATAAAATAAAAATAAATAATAATTTCCCTGTTTTGTATGTGTGCCGGTTAACGATGAATTATGCAAAACAATTTGATCAAATAAAAAAAAGTCGTTTTTTGTGATATCTTTTTAGAACCTCTGGATTTTTCAGGAGTTAAAGGATTTATGGAAAATTTTAGATCTTGAGATTACCTCCGACCGGCAATAGTTTTTTGTCAAAATAGTTTAAAAGCTTACTATCATAATGTAGCATTTTATGACCCTTTGACAAGTGTCTGGTAATGCCTAATATAGATTTGAAAATTATGTTTGTTTCATACATCAATTTTTTGTAAAAATTTTTGTTTTCTGTAAAGTTATATAATTATATTTTTGAAAGTTTAACTTCCATGCATAATATACCACGGAATTTTTCGGAGCTGATATATTGTTATAAAGAAAGTAATTTTATCAAAAAATAGTTGTTCACCTATTTAATGTTTACAGTAGATGAATCAAGCACCAAACAATATTTTAAAAGCTTATTGATTAAAACTTTAAATCAACTACAAACACAAAACAAGAAAATATAACAAATGCATATTTTTTTTCTTTTAGCCCTCAGTTCACTCAAACTGACGTTCTTGGATTGGAGTCTTAGAAATGAAACTAGTTAAATCAAAGTAAACCAAAACATTCTTTGGTCTAGAAATGCTGAAAACTAATTTCAAAGGACACCAGAATCTGAAAATCAATGAACAATAAACTGCTGTAGACGGACTCAAAGCTCAGGGAGCCGCTTGACATGGGCAACTAGGGTATCAAAACCAATAATAAGGTCTTAAGAATGTAAACCAGCTAGAATAAAGTAAACCACAGCACCCTGTGGATTTAGAAATGCTGAGAACCGATTGCAAAGGACAACAGAAGCTGAAAATCAATGAACAATAAACTGCTGTAGACGGACTCAAAGCCCAGGGAGCCACTCGACATGGGCAACTAGGGTATCAAAACCAATAATAAGGTCTTAGGAATGTAAACCAGCTAGATCAAAATAATCCACAGCATCCTGTGGGTCCAGAAATGCTGAAAACCGATTTCAAAGGACACCAGAATCTGAAAATCAATGAACAATTAACTGCTGTAGACGGACTTAAAGCTCAAAGAACAGCTCGACATGGGCAACTAGGGTATTAAAACCAATAATAGGGTCTTAAGAAAATAAACCAGCTAGATTAAAATAATCCGCCGCACCTTGTGGGTCTAGAAATGCTGAAAACCGATTACAAAGGACAACAGAAGCTGAAAATCAATGAACAATAAACTGCTGTAGACAGACTCAAAGCTCAGGAAGCCGCTCGACATGGGCAACTAGGGTATCAAAACCAATAATAGGGTCTTAGAAAAATAAACCAGCTAGATTAAAATAATCCACAGCACCTTGTGGGTCTAGAAAGGCTAAAAACCGATTTCAAAGGACACCAGAATCTGAAAATCAATGAACAATAAACTGCTGTAGACGGACTCATAGCTCAGGGAGCCACTCGACATGGGCAAGTAGGGTACCAAAACCAATAAAATAGTCTTAAGAATGTAAACCAGCTAGACTTAAGTAAATCACAGCACCTTGTGGGTCTAGAAATGCTGAAAACCAATTTCAAAGGACACCAGAATCTGAAAATCAATGAACAATAAACTGCTGTAGACGGAATCAAAGCTCAGGGAGCCGCTGGACATGGGCAAGTAGGGTACCAAAACCAATAATAAAGTCTTAGAAATGTAAACCAGCTAGACTAAAGTAAATCACAGCACCGTGTGGCTCTAAAAATGCTGAAAACCGATTACAAAGGACAACAGAAGCTGAAAAAAAAGAACAATAAAATGTTGTAGACGGACTCAAAGCTCAGGGAGCCGCTGGACATGGACAAGTATGGTATCAAAACCAATAATAAGGTTTTAAGAATGTAAACCAGCTAGCAAAAAGAAAACCACAGCACCTTGTGGGTCTAGAAATGCTGAAAAACGATTGCAAAGGACAACAGAAGCTGAAAATTAATGAACAATAAACTGTTGTAGATGGACTCAAAGCTCAGGGAGCCACTCGATATGGGCAACTAGGGTATCAAAACCAATAATAAGGTCTTAGGAATGTAAAACAGTTAGAAAAAAGTAAACCACAGCACCTTGTGGGTCTAGAAGTGCTGAAAACCGATTGCAAAGGACAACAGAAGCTGAAAATCAATGAACAATAAACTGCCGTAGACGGACTCAAAGCTCAGGAAGCCGCTCGATATGGGCAACTAGGGTATCAAAACCAATAATAAGGTCTTAGGAATGTAAAACAGTTAGAAAAAAGTAAACCACAGCACCTTGTGGGTCTAGAAATGCTGAAAACCGATTGCAAAGGACAACAGAAGCTGAAAATCAATGAACAATAAACTGCTGTAGACGGACTCAAAGCTCAGGGAGCCGCTCGACATGGGCAACTAGGGTATCAAAACCAATAATAAGGTCTTAAGAATGTAAACCAGCTAGAATAAAGTAAACCACAGCACCTTGTGGGTCTAGAAGTGCTGAAATCCGATTGCAAAGGACAACAGAAGCTGAAAATCAATGAACAATAAACGTCTGTTGACGGACTCAAAGCTCAGGGAGCCGCTCGACATGGGGAACTAGGGTATCAAAACCAATAATAAGGTCTTAAGAATGTAAACCAGCTTTATCAAAATAATCCTCAGCATCCTGTGGGTCTAGAAATATTTAAAACCGATTTCAAAGGACACCAAAATCTGAAAATCAATGAACAATAAACGTCTGTTGACGGACTCAAAGCTCAAGGAGCCGCTCGACATGGGCAACTAGGGTATCAAAACCAATAATAAGGTCTAAGGAATGTAAACCAGCTTTATCAAAATAATCCACAGCATCCTGTGGGTCTAGAAATGCTGAAAACTAATTTCAAAGGACACCAAAATCTGAAAATCAATGAACAATAAACTGCTGTAGACGGACTCAAAGCTCAGGGAGCCGCTCGATATGGGCAACTAGGGTATCAAAACCAATAATAATGTCTTAAGAATGTATACCAGCTATAATAATGTAAACCACAGCACCCTGTGGGTCTAAAGTGCTAAAAACCGTTTCCAAAGGACAACAGAAGCTGAAAGTCAATGAACAATAAATTGCTGTAGACGGACTCAAAGCTCAGGGAGCAGCTCGACATGGGCAACTAGGGTATCAAAACCAATAATAAGGTCTTAAGAATGTAAACCAGCTATAATAATGTAAACCACAGCACCCTGTGGGTCTAGAAATGCTGAAAACCTATTACAAAGGACACCAGAATATGAAAATCAATGAACAATAAACTGCTGTAGACGGACTCAAAGCTCAGAGAGCCGCTCGACATGGGCAACTAGGGTATCAAAACCAATAATAAGGTCTTAGGAATGTAAATCAGCTAGAATAAAGTAAACCACAGCACCTTGTGGGTATAAAATGCTAAAAACCGATTTCAAAGGACAACAGTACCTGAATATCAATGAACAATAAACTGCTGTAGACGGACTCAAAGCTCAGAGAGCCGCTCGACATGGGCAACTAGGGTATCAAAACCAATAATAAGGTCTTCAGAATGTAAACCAGCTAGATGAAAGTAAACCACAGCACCCTGTGGGTCTAGAAATGCTGAAAACCTATTACAAAGGACACCAGAATATGAAAATCAATGAACAATAAACTGCTGTAGACGGACTCAAAGCTCAGGGAGCCGCTCGACATGGGCAAGTATGGTACAAAAACCAATGATAAAGTCTTAGAAATGCAAACCAGGTAGAATAAAGTAAATCACAGCACCTTGTGGCTCTAGAAATGCTGAAAACCGATTGCAAAGGACAACAGAAGCTGAAAATCAATGAACAATAAACTGCTGTAGACGGACTCAAATCTCAGGGAGCAGCTCGACATGGGCAACTAGGGTATCAAAACCAATAATAAGGTCTTAGGAATGTAAACCAGCTGAAATAAAGTAAATCACAGCACCTTGTGGGTCTAGAAGTGCTGAAAACCGATTACAAAGGACAACAGAAGCTGAAAATCAATGAACAATAAACTGCTGTAGACGGACTCAAAGCTCAGAGAGCCGCTCGACATGGCAACTAGGGTATCAAAACCAATAATAAGGTCTTCAGAATGTAAACCAGCTAGATTAAAGTAAACCACAGCACCCTGTGGGTCTAGAAATGCTGAAAACCTATTACAAAGGACACCAGAATATGAAAATCAATGAACAATAAACTGCTGTAGACGGACTCAAAGCTCAGGGAGCCGCTCGACATGGGCAAGTATGGTACAAAAACCAATGATAAAGTCTTAGAAATGCAAACCAGGTAGAATAAAGTAAATCACAGCACCTTGTGGCTCTAGAAATGCTGAAAACATATTGCAAAGGACAACAGAAGCTGAAAATCAATGAACAATAAACTGCTGTAGACAGACTCGAAGCTCAGGGAGCCGCTCGACATGGGCAACTAGGGTATCAAAACCAATAATAAGGTCTTAGGAATGTAAATCAGCTAGAATAAAGTAAACCACAGCACCCTGTGGGTCTAAAGTGCTAAAAACCGATTCCAAAGGACAACAGAAGCTGAAAGTCAATGAACAATAAATTGCTGTAGACGGACTCAAAGCTCAGGGAGCAGCTCGACATGGGCAACTAGGATATCAAAACCAATAATAAGGTCTTAGGATTGTATACCAGCTTTATCAAAATAATCCACAGCATCCTGTGGGTCTAGAAATGCTAAAAACCGATTTCAAAGGACACCAGAATCTGAAAATCAATGAACAATAAACTGCTGTAGACGGACTCAAAGCTCAGGGAGCCGCTCGACATGGGCAACTAGGGAATCAAAACCAATAATAAGGTCTTAAGAATGTAAACCAGCTATAATAATGTAAACCACAGCACCCTGTGGGTCTAGAAATGCTGAAAACCTATTACAAAGGACACCAGAATATGAAAATAAATGAACAATAAACTACTGTAGACGGACTCAAAGCTCAGGGAGCCGCTCGACATGGGCAAGTATGGTACGAAAACCAATGATAAAGTCTTAAGAATGTAAATCAGCTAATATAAAGTAAACCACAGCACCT
Source organism: Arcuatula senhousia (assembly GCA_963971305.1). Taxonomy (NCBI): domain Eukaryota; kingdom Metazoa; phylum Mollusca; class Bivalvia; order Mytilida; family Mytilidae; genus Arcuatula; species Arcuatula senhousia. The sequence goes on from OZ020313.1 coordinate 9,969,745, forward strand.
TGTGGGTATAAAATGCTAAAAACCGATTTCAAAGGACAACAGTACCTGAAAATCAATGAACAATAAACTGCTGTAGACGGACTCAAAGCTCAGAGAGCCGCTCGACATGGGCAACTAGGGTATCAAAACCAAGAATAAGGTCTTAGGAATGTAAACCAGCTTTATAAAAATAATCCACAGCATCCTGTGGGTCTAAAAATGCTGAAAACTAATTTCAAAGGACAACAGAATCTGAAAATCAATGAACAATAAACTGCTGTAGACGGACTCAAAGCTCAGGGAGCCGCTCGACATTGGCAACTAGGTTATCAAAACCAATAATAAGGTCTTAAGAATGTAAACCAGCTAGAATAAAGTAAACCACAGCACCTTGTGGCTCTAGAAATGCTGAAAACCGATTGCAAAGGACAACAGAAGCTGAAAATCAATGAACAATAAACTGCTGTAGACGGACTCAAATCTCAGAGAGCCGCTCGACATGGGCAACTAGGGTATCAAAACCAATGATAAAGTCTTAGAAATGCAAACCAGGTAGAATAAAGTAAATCACAGCACCTTGTGGCTCTAGAAATGCTGAAAACCGATTGCAAAGGACAACAGAAGCTGAAAATCAATGAACAATAAACTGCTGTAGACAGACTCGAAGCTCAGGGAGCCGCTCGACATGGGCAACTAGGGTATCAAAACCAATAATAAGGTCTTAAGAATGTAAACCAGCTAGAATAAAGTAAACCACAGCACCCTGTGGGTCTAAAGTGCTAAAAACCGATTCCAAAGGACAACAGAAGCTGAAAGTCAATGAACAATAAATTGCTGTAGACGGACTCAAAGCTCAGGGAGCAGCTCGACATGGGCAACTAGGGTATCAAAACCAATAATAAGGTCTTAAGAATGTAAACCAGCTATAATAATGTAAACCACAGCACCCTGTGGGTCTAGAAATGCTGAAAACCTATTACAAAGGACACCAGAATATGAAAATCAATGAACAATAAACTGCTGTAGACGGACTCAAAGCTCAGGGAGCCGCTCGACATGGGCAACTAGGGTATCAAAACCAATAATAAGGTCTTAAGAATGTAAATCAGCTAGAATAAAGTAAACCACAGCACCTTGTGGGTATAAAATGCTAAAAACCGATTTCAAAGGACAACAGTACCTGAATATCAATGAACAATAAACTGCTGTAGACGGACTCAAAGCTCAGAGAGCCGCTCGACATGGGCAACTAGGGTATCAAAACCAATAATAAGGTCTTCAGAATGTAAACCAGCTAGATGAAAGTAAACCACAGCACCCTGTGGGTCTAGAAATGCTGAAAACCTATTACAAAGGACACCAGAATATGAAAATCAATGAACAATAAACTGCTGTAGACGGACTCAAAGCTCAGGGAGCCGCTCGACATGGGCAAGTATGGTACAAAAACCAATGATAAAGTCTTAGAAATGCAAACCAGGTAGAATAAAGTAAATCACAGCACCTTGTGGCTCTAGAAATGCTGAAAACCGATTGCAAAGGACAACAGAAGCTGAAAATCAATGAACAATAAACTGCTGTAGACGGACTCAAATCTCAGGGAGCAGCTCGACATGGGCAACTAGGGTATAAAAACCAATAATAAGGTCTTAGGAATGTAAACCAGCTGAAATAAAGTAAATCACAGCACCTTGTGGGTCTAGAAGTGCTGAAAACCGATTACAAAGGACAACAGAAGCTGAAAATCAATGAACAATAAACTGCTGTAGACGGACTCAAAGCTCAGAGAGCCGCTCGACATGGGCAACTAGGGTATCAAAACCAATAATAAGGTCTTCAGAATGTAAACCAGCTAGATTAAAGTAAACCACAGCACCCTGTGGGTCTAGAAATGCTGAAAACCTATTACAAAGGACACCAGAATATGAAAATCAATGAACAATAAACTGCTGTAGACGGACTCAAAGCTCAGGGAGCCACTCGACATGGGCAAGTATGGTACAAAAACCAATGATAAAGTCTTAAAAATGCAAACCAGGTAGAATAAAGTAAATCACAGCACCTTGTGGCTCTAGAAATGCTGAAAACCGATTGCAAAGGACAACAGAAGCTGAAAATCAATGAACAATAAACTGCTGTAGACAGACTCGAAGCTCAGGGAGCCGCTCGACATGGGCAACTAGGGTATCAAAACCAATAATAAGGTCTTAGGAATGTAAATCAGCTAGAATAAAGTAAACCACAGCACCCTGTGGGTCTAAAGTGCTAAAAACCGATTCCAAAGGACAACAGAAGCTGAAAGTCAATGAACAATAAATTGCTGTAGACGGACTCAAAGCTCAGGGAGCAGCTCGACATGGGCAACTAGGATATCAAAACCAATAATAAGGTCTTAGGATTGTATACCAGCTTTATCAAAATAATCCACAGCATCCTGTGGGTCTAGAAATGCTAAAAACCGATTTCAAAGGACACCAGAATCTGAAAATCAATGAACAATAAACTACTGTAGACGGACTCAAAGCTCAGGGAGCCGCTCGACATGGGCAACTAGGGTATCAAAACCAATAATAAGGTCTTAAGAATGTAAACCAGCTATAATAATGTAAACCACAGCACCCTGTGGGTCTAGAAATGCTGAAAACCTATTACAAAGGACACCAGAATATGAAAATAAATGAACAATAAACTACTGTAGACGGACTCAAAGCTCAGGGAGCCGCTCGACATGGGCAAGTATGGTACGAAAACCAATGATAAAGTCTTAGGAATGTAAATCAGCTAGAATAAAGTAAACCACAGCACCTTGTGGGTATAAAATGCTAAAAACCGATTTCAAAGGACAACAGTACCTGAAAATCAATGAACAATAAACTGCTGTAGACGGACTCAAAGCTCAGAGAGCCGCTCGACATGGGCAACTAGGGTATCAAAACCAAGAATAAGGTCTTAGGAATGTAAACCAGCTTTATAAAAATAATCCACAGCATCCTGTGGGTCTAAAAATGCTGAAAACTAATTTCAAAGGACAACAGAATCTGAAAATCAATGAACAATAAACTGCTGTAGACGGACTCAAAGCTCAGGGAGCCGCTCGACATTGGCAACTAGGTTATCAAAACCAATAATAAGGTCTTAAGAATGTAAACCAGCTAGAATAAAGTAAACCACAGCACCTTGTGGCTCTAGAAATGCTGAAAACCGATTGAAAAGGACAACAGGAGCTGAAAATCAATGAACAATAAACTGCTGTAGACGGACTCAAATCTCAGAGAGCCGCTCGACATGGGCAACTAGGGTATCAAAACCAATGATAAAGTCTTAGAAATGCAAACCAGGTAGAATAAAGTAAATCACAGCACCTTGTGGCTCTAGAAATGCTGAAAACCGATTGCAAAGGACAACAGAAGCTGAAAATCAATGAACAATAAACTGCTGTAGACAGACTCGAAGCTCAGGGAGCCGCTCGACATGGGCAACTAGGGTATCAAAACCAATAATAAGGTCTTAGGAATGTAAACCAGCTATAATAATGTAAACCACAGCACCCTGTGGGTCTAGAAATGCTGAAAACCTATTACAAAGGACACCAGAATATGAAAATCAATGAACAATAAACTGCTGTAGACGGACTCAAAGCTCAGGGAGCCGCTCGACATGGGCAACTAGGGTATCAAAACCAATAATAAGGTCTTAGGAATGTAAATCAGCTAGAATAAAGTAAACCACAGCACCTTGTGGGTATAAAATGCTAAAAACCGATTTCAAAGGACAACAGTACCTGAATATCAATGAACAATAAACTGCTGTAGACGGACTCAAAGCTCAGAGAGCCGCTCGACATGGGCAACTAGGGTATCAAAACCAATAATAAGGTCTTCAGAATGTAAACCAGCTAGATGAAAGTAAACCACAGCACCCTGTGGGTCTAGAAATGCTGAAAACCTATTACAAAGGACACCAGAATATGAAAATCAATGAACAATAAACTGCTGTAGACGGACTCAAAGCTCAGGGAGCCGCTCGACATGGGCAAGTATGGTACAAAAACCAATGATAAAGTCTTAGAAATGCAAACCAGGTAGAATAAAGTAAATCACAGCACCTTGTGGCTCTAGAAATTCTGAAAACCGATTGCAAAGGACAACAGAAGCTGAAAATCAATGAACAATAAACTGCTGTAGACGGACTCAAATCTCAGGGAGCAGCTCGACATGGGCAACTAGGGTATCAAAACCAATAATAAGGTCTTAGGAATGTAAACCAGCTGAAATAGAGTAAATCACAGCACCTTGTGGGTCTAGAAGTGCTGAAAACCGATTACAAAGGACAACAGAAGCTGAAAATCAATGAACAATAAACTGCTGTAGACGGACTCAAAGCTCAGAGAGCCGCTCGACATGGGCAACTAGGGTATCAAAACCAATAATAAGGTCTTCAGAATGTAAACCAGCTAGATTAAAGTAAACCACAGCACCCTGTGGGTCTAGAAATGCTGAAAACCTATTACAAAGGACACCAGAATATGAAAATCAATGAACAATAAACTGCTGTAGACGGACTCAAAGCTCAGGGAGCCGCTCGACATGGGCAAGTATGGTACAAAAACCAATGATAAAGTCTTAGAAATGCAAACCAGGTAGAATAAAGTAAATCACAGCACCTTGTGGCTCTAGAAATGCTGAAAACCGATTGCAAAGGACAACAGAAGCTGAAAATCAATGAACAATAAACTGCTGTAGACAGACTCGAAGCTCAGGGAGCCGCTCGACATGGGCAACTAGGGTATCAAAACCAATAATAAGGTCTTAGGAATGTAAATCAGCTAGAATAAAGTAAACCACAGCACCCTGTGGGTCTAAAGTGCTAAAAACCGATTCCAAAGGACAACAGAAGCTGAAAGTCAATGAACAATAAATTGCTGTAGACGGACTCAAAGCTCAGGGAGCAGCTCGACATGGGCAACTAGGATATCAAAACCAATAATAAGGTCTTAGGATTGTATACCAGCTTTATCAAAATAATCCACAGCATCCTGTGGGTCTAGAAATGCTAAAAACCGATTTCAAAGGACACCAGAATCTGAAAATCAATGAACAATAAACTACTGTAGACGGACTCAAAGCTCAGGGAGCCGCTCGACATGGGCAACTAGGGTATCAAAACCAATAATAAGGTCTTAAGAATGTAAACCAGCTATAATAATGTAAACCACAGCAACCTGTGGGTCTAGAAATGCTGAAAATCTATTACAAAGGACACCAGAATATGAAAATAAATGAACAATAAACTACTGTAGACGGACTCAAAGCTCAGGGAGCCGCTCGACATGGGCAAGTATGGTACAAAAACCAATGATAAAGTCTTAGGAATGTAAATCAGCTAGAATAAAGTAAACCACAGCACCTTGTGGGTATAAAATGCTAAAAACCGATTTCAAAGGACAACAGTACCTGAAAATCAATGAACAATAAACTGCTGTAGACGGACTCAAAGCTCAGAGAGCCGCTCGACATGGGCAACTAGGGTATCAAAACCAATAATAAGGTCTTAAGAATGTAAACCAGCTAAAATAATGTAAACCACAGCACCCTGTGGGTCTAGAAATGCTGACAACCTATTACAAAGGACACCAGAATATGAAAATCAATGAACAATAAACTGCTGTAGACGGACTCAAAGCTCAGGGAGCCGCTCGACATGGGCAACTAGGGTATCAAAACCAATAATAAGGTCTTAGGAATGTAAACCAGCTTTATCAAAATAATCCACAGCATCCTGTGGGTCTAGAAATGCTGAAAACCGATTGCAAAGGACAACAGAAGCTGAAAATCAATGAACAATAAACTGCTGTAGACGGACTCGAAGCTCAGGGAGCCGCTCGACATGGGCAACTAGGGTATCAAAACCAATAATAAGGTCTTAGGAATGTAAACCAGCTAGAATAAAGTAAACCACAGCACACTGTGGGTCTAAAGTGCTAAAAACCGATTCCAAAGGACAACAGAAGCTGAAAGTCAATGAACAATAAATTGCTGTAGACGGACTCAAAGCTCAGGGAGCAGCTCGACATGGGCAACTAGGATATCAAAACCAATAATAAGGTCTTAGGATTGTATACCAGCTTTATCAAAATAATCCACAGCATCCTGTGGGTCTAGAAATGCTAAAAACCGATTTCAAAGGACACAAGAATCTGAAAATCAATGAACAATAAACTACTGTAGACGGACTCAAAGCTCAGGGAGCCGCTCGACATGGGCAACTAGGGTATCAAAACCAATAATAAGGTCTTAAGAATGTAAACCAGCTATAATAATGTAAACCACAGCACCCTGTTGGTCTAGAAATGCTGAAAACCTATTACAAAGGACACCAGAATATGAAAATAAATGAACAATAAACTACTGTAGACGGACTCAAAGCTCAGGGAGCAGCTCGACATGGGCAACTAGGGTATCAAAACCAATAATAAGGTCTTAGGATTGTAAACCAGCTTTATCAAAATAATCCACAGCACCCTGTGGGTCTAGAAATGCTGAAAACCTGTTACAAAGGACACCAGAATATGAAAATCAATGAACAATAAACTGCTGTAGACGGACTCAAAGCTCAGGGAGCAGCTCGACATGGGCAACTAGGGTATCAAAACCAATAATAAGGTCTTAGGATTGTAAACCAGCTTTATCAAAATAATCCACAGCACCCTGTGGGTCTAGAAATGCTGAAAACCTGTTACAAAGGACACCAGAATATGAAAATCAATGAACAATAAACTGCTGTAGACGGACTCGAAGCTCAGGGAGCCGCTCGACATGGGCAACTAGGGTATCAAAACCAATAATAAGGTCTTAGGAATGTAAACCAGCTAGAATAAAGTAAACCACAGCACACTGTGGGTCTAAAGTGCTAAAAACCGATTCCAAAGGACAACAGAAGCTGAAAGTCAATGAACAATAAACTGCTGTAGACGGACTCAAAGCTCAGAGAGCCGCTCGACATGGGCAACTAGGGTATCAAAACCAATAATAAGGTCTTCAGAATGTAAACCAGCTAGATTAAAGTAAACCACAGCACCCTGTGGGTCTAGAAATGCTGAAAACCTATTACAAAGGACACCAGAATATGAAAATCAATGAACAATAAACTGCTGTAGACGGACTCAAAGCTCAGGGAGCCGCTCGACATGGGCAAGTATGGTACAAAAACCAATGATAAAGTCTTAGAAATGCAAACCAGGTAGAATAAAGTAAATCACAGCACCTTGTGGCTCTAGAAATGCTGAAAACCGATTGCAAAGGACAACAGAAGCTGAAAATCAATGAACAATAAACTGCTGTAGACAGACTCGAAGCTCAGGGAGCCGCTCGACATGGGCAACTAGGGTATCAAAACCAATAATAAGGTCTTAGGAATGTAAACCAGCTAGAATAAAGTAAACCACAGCACCCTGTGGGTCTAAAGTGCTAAAAACCGATTCCAAAGGACAACAGAAGCTGAAAGTCAATGAACAATAAATTGCTGTAGACGGACTCAAAGCTCAGGGAGCAGCTCGACATGGGCAACTAGGATATCAAAACCAATAATAAGGTCTTAGGATTGTATACCAGCTTTATCAAAATAATCCACAGCATCCTGTGGGTCTAGAAATGCTAAAAACTGATTTCAAAGGACACCAGAATCTGAAAATCAATGAACAATAAACTACTGTAGACGGACTCAAAGCTCAGGGAGCCGCTCGACATGGGCAACTAGGGTATCAAAACCAATAATAAGGTCTTAAGAATGTAAACCAGCTATATTAATGTAAACCACAGCACCCTGTGGGTCTAGAAATGCTGAAAACCTATTACAAAGGACACCAGAATATGAAAATAAATGAACAATAAACTGCTGTAGACGGACTCAAAGCTCAGGGAGCCGCTCGACATGGGCAACTAGGGTATCAAAACCAATAATAAGGTCTTAAGAATGTTAACCAGCTAGAATAAAGTAAACCACAGCACCTTGTGGCTCTAGAAATGCTGAAAACCGATATGCTTAGTATTTACGGAGAAAACAGATTTTGAAAAGTTTATAAATACCCCGGTCAGAAGGAATTTAAGATTGAGAAAACGGTATAATATATAACCGCCTAATTCGATTTCTGAATCATGCTCGGTCATTGTGTTTTCTATATTGGTTAAAAGCCATAACCATAAGCTTCTCAAAAACCGTTTACTTTTTATCTACGCTAAGGAACAAGTGGACAATTTTAATTTGAAAAAAGACTTCCGGTCAGATATTCAAAAACTCCGGATTATTCCGGAGTTTCATAATCTGACTTTATAAAAAAATCGTTTTCTACAAAGATAGCACACGACAGAAAGACACATTCTTGATAATTTATTAAATATTGTTTGTCTGTGTTTAAACATGCATAATGTGTGAAAATGCATTGAATATTAACTGAAAAAAACAATTTTAAATATTTACTGAAAATCCGGTGAGAGGGAATCAAATATTGAAAAAAAGGTATAAAATTTAACTGCCAAATATGATATGTGGGTTGTGCTCGGTCATTTTGTTTTTGTTATTGGTGAAAAGCCAAAAGTATAAGCTTTTCAAATATGGCTTACTTTTTAATCTACGCCAAGGAATAAGTTGACAATGTAAATTTGAAAACAATGCTTCCTGTAAAATATTCTAAAACTCCGGAAAATTCCGGAGTATCTTAATCTGACATAAGAGAGATTATTTTTATGAAGAAATAACGCACGAAACAAAGACAGTTATTTTTTAATTGGGTAGAAATTGTTTTTCCGCGTTTAAAAATGCATCATTTGTGAAAATATGTTTAGTATTTACGGAGAAAACAAATTTTGAAAAGTTTATAAATACCCCGGTCAGAGGGAATTTAAGATTGAGAAAACGGTATAATATATAACCGCCTAATTCGATATCTGAATCATGCTCGGTCATTGTGTTTTCTATATTGGTTAAAAGCCACAACCATAAGCTTCTCAAAAACCGTTTACTTTTTTATCTACGCTAAGGAACAAGTGAACAACTTTAATTTGAAAAAAAGACTTCCGGTCAGATATTCAAAAACTCCGGATTATTCCGGAGTTTCATAATCTGACTTTATAAAAAATCGTTTTCTACAAAGATAGCACACGAAAGAAAGACACATTCTTGATAATTTATTAAATATTGTTTGTCTGTGTTTAAACATGCATAATGTGTGAAAATGCATTGAACATTACCTGAAAAAAACAATTTTAAATATTTACTGAAAATCCGGTGAGAGGGAATCAAATATTGAAAAAAAGGTATAAAATTTAACTGCCAAATATGATATGTGGGTCGTGCTCGGTCATTTTGTCTTTATTATTGTTGAAAAGCCAAAAGTATAAGCTTTTCAAATATGGCTTACTTTTTAATCTACGCCAACGAATAAGTTGACAATTCGAATTTGAAAATGGACTTCCGGTCAAATTTTCAAAAACTCCGGAAAATTCCGGAGTACCATAATCTGACATTAAAGAATATGTTTTAACGACAAAATAACGCACGAAACAAAGATTAGTTAGTATTTATTCGATAAAAAATGGCTTTCCGCGTTTAAAAATGCATCATTTATGAAAATATAATGAGTATTAAGAGAAAAAACACATTTTGAATATTTATCAATAATCCGGTAAGAGGGAATTTAAGATTGAAAATCAGATGCAAATATATTTTTTAATGTAAAATAGTGTGGGTCAAAGTCGGTCATTGCCGGTCGGTGTCGCAAATAACGTCCTTGAAATAAGCTTTTTGAAAATGTTTTTACTTTTATTTTAGCTTCTATAATAAAAAAGTTATGATATTTTGAAAATATATCGAATATGTGGGTCAGCGGGAACGGTAGTATGAGATCAGGTCCAAAATTTTACCAGCCTCAAATTTTGTGTGGACGATACTAATCAGAGTGGGTCAATTATCAAAAAAAACATATAAGTAACGGCTCTTCAAAAGTGTTTTTGGTTTCTTGATGGTGTATAGAACAACAAAATGCCGACCTTTTAAAATTTTGAGTCGGGTGTGGGTCGGAGGGAATCGGGTGTGGGTCAGAGGGTACCGGGATTCTGTGGGTCAGCGGGAGGATCTTAAGGGATCATTCGAGACCCAATTAGGACTTACATGTATGCAGTGATTTTGATTCGGTAGAGTCTAAGGACTGTCAGATTTTACTTACCTGTTATTGTTTCTGAGTATAAGGCATTTTAAGTGATTTAACATTTCAACGGCCATGGTTTATATCGAATCGCTTAGAAATGGATATCGTTTGTTGGTAACATGACATATATAATATTCATGCAAAGTTTCAGTTTAAGTGGTGTAGTAGCTTTAGAGGAGAAGATTTTCGAAATTGTTTACAGACGACGGACGGCGATGGACGCAAAGTGATGGTATAAACCTACATTGCCGTCGACAATGTGAGCTAAACATGTTCATGGTGTCAGATTCATACTATTCACTACATAAACAGAGATGATATATCGATATTTCTATGTGAACAGAAATCGTTTGTACATGTATCACTGAATAACCAAACAAAAACCACTAAGACGCAGACAATTTTTACTGATAATCACCGTTCCAATAATTTCGTCCATGACGTCGTTGCTTCATTTATGAAAATATTAATGTTGATTTTTTTTTTCAAAATGAAGGCAGAAGTGATAATAGTGGTTTTATCTATGCATTAAAAACATATCTAATCAAAGTAAAATTTAAGAAACAAAATATACTAATGGAAAAAAGAAACTGTGCATCACCTTGAAAAATCACAAATTCAAGATTTTATCTAGTATTTGATGCATTTTATTACAAATGCATTGCAAAATCATTTTTCTCAAGATCCTGACAAAAAAAATCATTTTTAGACCCCTAAAAGATGTTTTGTTTGCAGTTTAAAATCAGGTAGTGTCAATTTGAAATTCACAAAATCACACTTTGGAAATAATGCACATTTTTGAAATTAAGTTTTCTTAGCTGATTTTCACCAAAAACGTTACTCCTTTTAGTGGTTGAAAGTTTTACAGGTTAAAATTTGAGTGGAAATCTTGATTTTTCATTTTTGGGTTAAAAAAGTGGTTTTTGAATCTCAGAAACTGGAATTCAAAAATTTTCGGATTTTTATCCAAAAATGATCTGCATGGTCCACTCGACATTCAGTGAAAATTTCAACTCGATAACTGTATTTTTTAAGATTTTCTTATTGAGAGAAATATGGGTACAATTGATTTCCAATAGACTTGCACAGTTTCTTTTTTCCATGAGTATAATAAAAATATTGACCATCTGGCCAAAGACATTTTTCACAGTTCACTCCTGATTTATTTTTTGGTTTATTTGATCGCTCGATAAATAAGTAATCACATTTGGAGTGATTCGGTACATGAAGTTCTTATTATCAACATCTGTTGATTATTGAATTAAATCAAAGTAAACAAGCCAAAATGTATTTGTAAGAATGATGTTATTACGCTATTGATTCTCAGTTAGTCTGTGTAGTGTGTATTTAGGCAACTGTTTAATATTTAATTTGTGGATATGATATAAGCCATGATTATTCAAATTAAAACATGTTTTTATTCAGCTATTCAATATAGATAAAACATCTCTAGTTAAAATCATATTATTGAGTATATCTTATTTACCAGTATCATAAATTGGATCTGTTGTTTTGTACAATGGTACTGTTTTAGTTGAAGCGAAATCTACAAAAGTAAATAACAAAGGTGCATAGATAATAAATGTTTGCATACTGCAGATGTCTGCTGTTCTCTAATCTTGATAAAAGGAACTTCATAAGTTATGATTCTCTTTCTGTAATTGGACATACAAATGAATTGAATATCTAATCATATATTAGACAAAATATTTAAATGTTTGCGTAATTGCTTATCAAGTGTGTCCTATTTAATTGTATTTTAATCGGTATCGACAAAAATCAAAAGAAATCTACAAAATGAGAGCCAACATCTTTGTTTGCCAAACACTATCCAGTACGAAACCCGTCTCCTTAAAAGCTGTTCTTTTCGAAACCCTCTGTGATGTTAATTGTAAACAACTGTTTTGTCTTATCTAATGAACTTTGCCTTAGTGGAAGTCTAAAACTTTTCTGCTTAACAGTATATTTCATCAGTTTAACATGTTTTTCTACTGAACAAACCATTTGAAGTTTAAAGGCAATGATCTTTAGATGGCAAACATTTCAATACAGATGGGTCCAAACTTAACTGTACAAAAGTGAACCAGGACAAACATTTAGTTTACTTTTCTTGTTTGGTTTGATTTGCTTGACCAAACAAAACATCAAACCACAGTTTACTCAACATAAACCGTGGTTCGCTTTTTCAAGTTTGGTTTGGTTCGAAAAGCAAACCAAACCATACTAGGCGGCTGGTTTAGTTTGCTCTGACCAAACCAAAATAGGGCGCTGGTTTTGTTTGACTCTTACCAAACCAATCTAAAATGATAGTTAATATCTGAATCATAACAAAATTTAGTAAAGCATATTTATTTCACGAGAGCAAATATTACAAAATGATGTCGCACGTTGTATTACTTCGATTCTTTAAATCATCTGCGAATGCTCATGGTTTGCTCTTAGCAAACCAAACCAAACCAGACCAATGGTTTCCTTGCTCTTGAAATTGCAAACTATGGTGCTGGTTGGGTTAACTCATAAAATACCAATCTAATATGATGTTAAATGTTTAAATCAGAATTTGTAATTCGATTGAGACATTAAGTGAATATCATTTGTTCATGAAATGTAATTATAGTGAAATATTTCGGACATTCTTTCACATCGATGATATGAAGCATTTGCGCATGCTCGAAGTTTTATCAGAACAAAATAAACCAAACTAGGGTACTGGTTTGGTTTGCTTTTAAAGTTTTCTTCGCTCTGACCCAACCAAACCAAACCAGCCGTCTAGTTTACTTTTCGAGTAAACATTAAAGTAAACTTTGTTTGCTAAAGTTAACCAAACAAAATGAAAAGGACCAAACTTCTGGGTTGCTTTTTTAGTTTGGTATGCATACAGGTTAGGATTGGACCTATCTGTAAGAAGTCCTTTCAAGCTTAGATAAGACATTATTTTTACAATTTAAAACAAATACTTAATTTACCTTTTTCATGATCCGGGCGAATAATTGGTTTCTTAATAGTATCGAACGGTACTGAAGTATTTGCAGCAAAATCTACAAATATAAATTATCAAGGTGTTTAACATATCGTTAATGTTCATTTATTGTTAACACTTGTCAATATATAAATATCATTCTCCATAAACATGTCCTGACCATTGGTCTGATCTGTTTCAATCTAGCTGTCCAAAGAGGACTTGGAGCTGACCTGACCAGTGGTAATGTCTGCCCCAAGTGGACCTGACCAAAGTGTCGGCTCACTTAAAGCGGTTTAGACCGTGTCAACCAAAGCGGACCTAGGACCTAAGACCTGGTCGCTTTAAAAGTGAACTTTGAAGCGGACCACGTTCCACTAAAAGCAGACCAGACCAGAAATCTGTCCAGAGTAAACTTCTGGTCAGCTTTACTGGTTCCCTATGCAAACAGTTTAGAACTGGACCACTCTCTATGTTTTACTACTGTAGATTTAAACTGTCCCTTGATCTTGCTTTAATTCTTATAGATCAATTAGCACTTTAGATGTATTGAGTCTCTATCTGTCTATTGTGTGAACGTGTACACATGTACTGACATTTGTTATTCCGTTTGTCCTTCTATATCATCAAATGGTATAGACACAAAAATGTTGAATAGACAGCTGATCTTTGACTCTTTATCACCATTGAAACAATATTCTTTCTTTATATACTCTCTAAAAAAAGTTATGCAACAGTGGAAAATTTCACTATATGTTTTAAGTAAACCTACCTTATTATAAATTGATATTGCCAAGCCGTTTTTCAATCATTTTTTATCAAATAAAAACCAAAAAAAATAAAACAAGTGAAGTTTATTTTTTTATGATTTGGGCAAAATCCTAGCTGTTACGGTTTTTGATAGAACGCGAGTAGAACATAACCAATGTTTTTCCACGGAAAATGTTGGTTGATTTAAACGGGTTGTTGACGCATAAAATTATCAGTTGATTTCTACTTTTGATATCTTAAAAACCGGTAAAGTGACGATTTTTCTAAAATCATAAAAATAAATAACAATCATTTCTCGTTCTCTTGGTTTTTATTTCATTAAAATCGGTTAAGAAATGGCTTTGCAATACAAAAAAAAAATAAGGTAGGTTTATTTAAAATATATAAGGAAAGTTTGTATTGTTGCGTAACTTTATTGAGTGAGTATATGATGCAGGACACTCATCCATGACCTTTTTTTCAGTTTGTTAATACAAAATAGCTGATTTTGAAGGGATAATGCATGAAATAACAAATATTCAAACGGTTAAATATATTGGCCATACTTTTTGTACTTCACTTCATGCCCGAGATTAAATAAAAACAGCATTCTGTACTATTAATTTAGTATATGCATATTTTCGGTTGTTTTTTTTTTTTTGTTTTTTTTACACGAAATCAATAGACACTACACTTTTTTTGCACCATTTGGTGGCATTAATTCAGAAATACAAAATATATCAAAGACCTTCCAAGATACTGATAATTTCGTTTTTGATCGAGAAAAAACATCAGCTGATTTATTGAAATGAATTTAAAGACCAGGTTTGCAATGTGTCTTTTCCTATCTATTTAGGAGATATAAAAAATTCCAATGGTTTTATTTTATATTATCTAAAAAAAACATGCAGTTACAATCATAAAGTTTGCTTACTGCTCTTTAAAAAAAGAGTTAAGTACACTAAAGTGAATTATCGATGACTGACGAACTAACGTCACTTTACACTATGGACAAAGACGTGATTTAAAGCCTGAACAAATTATCAGGAAGCAGGATACAAACCCATACTAGGGTCATCTTTGCAACACAGCCTGCACTGTGTCCAGTGCCTAAGAAAACTGGACCATCTCAGCTGTATCTCAATCTAGCTCCGATGAGCAAATGTACATGTAAACATTCTTCCCAAGTGTAATTTATTTCAAATCGCCTGGGATTCAGAGATGCCGTATAGCATATATTATCTTTTTTAGCGCTCAATCGAAACAAGCTATTTGTTAAATCTTAACCGTTCAAACAGTGATATTTGTATGTTTTTTTTATTAAAGCGTTGTGCGCACAAATTCATGCAAAAAAACAAAAAACAAAATATATTTACATACCTGTTCCCGAAAATGTTGCACCAACAGCCAAATGGAAAATCGATTCCCTTATACTATCCTTAAAAAGCATTGCACAAGAGATATTTGTTCCTATTTCTGGAAAATCGTATAGTATTTCAAACATATTTCCAGAGCCAGAGCAATTGCATCGATAAGGATGACAAGGAGTATTTCTTCCAAGAATACAAACACCAGTTGTGTTTAACCAGACACTGTAATTTGATTGGCCATTAATCCATACTTCTGCTGTTTGTCTTAATGGCCTTCTACAAGAACTGCATTTGATTTTTAGTTGTCTCTTTCCGTATTCAGTGAAAATGATAGTGCCCTTTATTTTCACCCAACTATCAATGACTATACCTAAAATTGAAAGGTCACATTTTTACATAATAATGGTTTGAATTGTCCGAACAATATTCTATTACAATCTGCAAGTTTTTACATTCATAAAGTGCATCTTAATGTGCAAAATTGATATTGAGGATCATTTATTTATAATAGACCCGTACTTTACATGAGGTAACATCGTGGGTAGATCAGTATGTCTACTCAGTAGCAAAAAAGTTCATATTGTTTAAAGCGTTAGTAAGTAACATTGTTGTTGTATGTCTAATAACCAACATACATGTAGCATTAAAACAAGTAAATGTCAACAAGGTCATATAAGATCAATTATATATATTTTTTATCTGAACATCAATAGCATTATTTATGTTTATATTTTATATAATATGTATCCTTGTAATTTAAATTACTTATGTTGACATCATCGACCAATTAGAATTAAAATATTATATTTATTTATTTTGCTGCTAGTAATAGTTTGAATTATGATGAAAGTAGCTGTGTTTTAAAATGTAAGCCATTACATTTCATTATTACACTTGTGATTTGATAAGATAAATCAGAGGTGAGTCTTTGGTCAACTTTCAGATAGTTTGACACAAACGTTTATTATTTCCAAAATAGCTCCTTTGACTTAGCATTTATTAATCAAGAGAAGTCAGTAGTGCCATCTTTCACAGCACGATTCACCATTATGGTTTTTGACCAGGTTGACCAGGTTGACGACCTTGGCGGGAAATAGGACACATGTACATTTTTATTCATCTATAATATGATTGTAGTGACTCCTTGAACGGGCACCAGGACCAGACTTCAAGTTATTCTTTTATTTAGTGAAGTTTTTTACCGTCAAGCTCAGCAGTGTTCCGGGTCTATTCAACACTCGAGACCGGTACGAAAGGTTTGTCAAGGGGATCGGAACACCGGATCGGCTTCGCGCATTGCAATTTACTTTGGCTTAGACTTTTCCCTGACTTAACTGAAAGGAGCATGGCTGTGTATGAATGTCCAAAAAAGGACAACATAACTCAACACGAGAATAAAAAGATAGCATGACACACACAAACCTAATCGACCAACAAAAAGTAACGGAAAATCGGGTCAGAACGAAAGTAAACGCGGTTATCAGACCTACTAATTGCGTTGCCAGATATTACGAACTGGTTTAGATATTGTTGTTGATTCGTAGCCGCAAGTATTTTTAAAGACATTATAAACGATAAAATTAAATTAATAACTACAATTACAATTAACATATTTTAAACTATATGATACTATTTCATTATGTCAATATTGAAATATTGTGTACTTATGTAAGTAATGTCGCTTACATAATCTCATTTTCTTACTTTTAAAATAAATACTTATTATAACATTTGGTCAAGTTCATAATGTTTGAATAAAAACTGAAATAAACACGTCATCGTTGAGGTTACATACATGTAACAGATAAGAAAGCTTTGAAAATAAAATAATTTTGAACTAATGGCAATCAATTCTCGATCATATTACATGTAGTTTCAATCATCAAGCAAAGAAACTGTTCAACTTTACAGAGATGTTCGAAACAATATCACATAAGCTAGCGAATACCTAATTTAGACAATTTTGACATTTGAACGGATAATTTAAAGCTTTGATGTGTTCTCCAAAATAAAAGTGTTGGTGCCGGAGCGGGCTAACCTCGGGGAATTAAAACCCTACCAGCAGTGCCAACCTTCATGGGTGTTCGAAATAAAATGAAGAAAGTTCCAGACAATATATTCTGACGCGCGTTTCGTCTATTTAAGACTCATCAGAGGCGCTCTACCAAAAATATTGAAAATACCAAACACTATATGATTATGAAGAGCATATAACAATAAAACCAAAAATACCAAACTGGGCAACCAAATTATTACAAAGATGATCAACCTATGTCTGAGGTAGGTAGACCCTTAGGGTTTAGACAATTTTGAAATTTGAAAGGATAATTTAAAGCTTTGATGTGTTTTCCAACATAAAAGTGTTGGTGCCGGAGTGGGATAACCTCGGGGAATTAAAACCCTACCAGCAGTGCCAACCTTCACGGGTGTTCGAAATAAAATGAAGAAAGTTCCAGACAATATATTTTGCTACGCCTGACGCGCGTTTCGTCTATTCAAGACTCATCAGAGGCGCTCTACCAAAAATATTGAAAATACCAAACACTATATGATTATGAAGAGCATATAACAATAAACCCAAAAATACCAAACTGGGCAACCAAATTATTACAAAGATGATCAACCTATGTCTGAGGTAGGTAGACCCTTAGGGTTTAGACAATTTTGAAATTTGAACGGATAATTTAAAGCTTTGATGTGTTCTCCAACACAAAAGTGTTGGTGCCGGAGCGGGCTAACCTCGGGGAATCAAAACTCAACCAGCAGTGCCATGAAGGTGTTATAAACAGCATATTTTATGTTGATCATAATAATAATTCAATTCAAACATTAAAAACGTGGTATGTGTGTTATAGCATGAAGGATTAACAAAACATAGCTATAGCTAAATCACAAAATTAACACTTAAGTGCAAAAATATTAAAGATTTTGAATTAACACAATTTTAATTTGATAAAGACTCTCTTTCACTCAATTAAATAATAAGTTTCATACCACAGTATTGTATATTTGCTATAAAACAATCTGGAAATGGTGTGTAGCTGTGCAAATGATACTTTAATTTCTGGTTATCATATATTTTGAGTTTTTTTTAAGGTATTATAAAGTTGAGTTCCCTTTTGTCGGTTTATGTAATTAAACTTTAAAGTAAAAATGGTAAGCAATGTCTTAAAAATGCAGTAGATATATGTATCGTATTTATACAAATTTTGGTTCTATGTGAGAAAGAAGCAAATATGCACCAAACGTGCAAACAAATATCGGCAATCCACGAGCACGAGGACACAATCGCTATTCACAAAAACACCATAACAAAAATCCAAAAGCAACCAAAAAAAACAAATAAACAACCGAACTACAATGTGCGACGATATATCAAGTCGAAATGAGAATGAACTCAGGTACTCGGAAGAGTAATACATTCCTGCTTGCTATATTGCACCCGTCCCATTGTCAACGAGATGTGAACGTACTTTTTAAAAAGGCCGTTGTTAAAAAATATAAACAGTGTGGAATGTCCATGAAACTTGTAAATTGTTATTTATATACCTTGGAATAAATCAACTACTGTTCTCAGCGTTGTGTTTTTCGTCTGGCAAAACCAATCACCAGTCAGATTATTTTCAACTTTTGACTTGTGTAAAATTACAGCAACCTGGTGTTCGTCGTGTAATTGGGTTAAATTGCCGTCTTTACAAGAGAATGTACCGTTTGTCAAAGTGCAGCTCACCTTCGTGTTACTGTTGTCATGAAAAAAATTAACATATGTGGACGATTTTGGTATTTTACAGATAAGTTTCAAAGTAGTTGTATTGTCATTCCATGTAAGACATTGGTTGTTTTTGACATCAGCATCTACAATATGTAAAACATAAAGATAAAACAATCATATGATAAGATGGTTAAACGGAATCTATTTATCATTTAAAAACAAACTTACCGAAAACAATGTTTTGCTAAAATTTTAACCATACAAGATGCATACGCTTCTTTCAAATGTACTGTTTTGCTCTTTCTTAATGTGTTAAATAGAAGAAATTCATAGTTATTTCATTATATCCAAAAGAGTACATGTAAACTAGAACCAATTGACATTTTCAACAAATAATTGAAAATCAACGGGATTTTAATACTTAAAAAAGTTGTCATTTTTCTTTTTGTTTGACATAGAGTTTTCACAATAATAATTGATACAACATGTAAAAAGGTAACAAGAGGTTTGATCTGCGTTTGTATTGTAGTAATCTTGGTTAACTCTGGTCAAAGCGTGGCTTGCTACATTAATATTGATTATTGTTAATTTATTGTAACCAAAAAATGATACTTGGTTTAATTTAGTTCACTCCATAATGCCGATTTATTAGTTCAGTGTAAAATTGACATACGTTTGAGCTTGTCAAAGTGAACTATGTATGGCCTATCATATCGATTGCATGCTAAATTGGTTTGGTCAGAAAAAAATGCACATCGCAAAAAAAAAAAAAAACAAACCAAAGGTTGGAATTTAGTTTGCTACACGCATGCGCTGAGAAGGTACAATCAGACTGTTTTGTTTGAGTCGTTTAGACAAGGCTTATTACAATATAGTTTTTGTATGTAGATCACACTAATACAATTGTTTGATCAAAGAACTAGAAATTGATGGTAATCCATCCTCTAGTGCTACATGTACATCCATCTGGACTGCATTTGACAAACTTTAAGATAAGAACATTGTAAACCATACTTTCTTCATATCCTCCCTAATTCTTTGTTTCAAGAAGGAGCACGATGAGTTACCTTATTTGTACATGTATGGGATAACTTAACTACATGAAAAACCCATTCCAAGAAAGGTATATAGCTAGTTCAATTCGCAAAACAATGTGTCTGCAGTCAAAAATGGCAGCAAATATACCCACTGTAACGATTCGTGATTGTTATCCCCGCGAAAGCGAAAATGCAAGGATAGTGTTTGCTGTTCGATGTACGTACGTCCGTACGTATAACGTTAATGTCCAGGATATTATCTGGGAATAGAAAGATGTTACTTGGGTCATTTATTACATTGTTGATGGGGACAGTGCCAAATGTTTTTGATAATGCCCCTAGTGGCTGGGATTGCATAAATCCTTCGTCACACATCTTTGCCCAGGTTATTTGGAATAACCAACTGAACGTTGGCTCAGTAGTTGCATTATGGAAATATATATTCTGTCGATGGTTTTGGAATTTTGATAATGCACATGGGGACTGTGCTGCGTAGGTAGCCTTAGGGCACATTCATTCGACACACAACTCATAACAGGTTATTTAAAATAGCGAATTGAAAATATTATACAGGACCCCTTGAAAACATTATATTTATTCCTACAATGTGACGAAAAATTTTATTTTCTATATAAATATTTTTCGTAGATGCAGATATAGATTAGCCTCTTAAGATTGCCTTTTTTGAAGATCTGTATTCTCTGTCAATCTTTCAACACCTTTGTTGAACAATGTCATTTACAGATATATTTCGTGACTTAAGAATACTCTTACCATTTATTCCTGGCGTTCCATGAGCAACTTGTAATATTATTATATAGCAGAGAAATATGAATGTTGATTTTGTCCACATGATGAGAAACAATGACACTCTGATTCCCATATCATTTTAATTAAAATCTCAAAACATCTCCATCTGAAACTAAATAAATTAATAAATCGGAAAATGGATACAAAAGTACCCATTCATATTCTAATGACAATAACACAGGACTGTAAATGAGCATCAGCAGATACAAATTATAAATTATTTTCAACAACAAAAAATACCTTTGATTTCTCTTGCATGGGGTCATCTATTGATGTGTATACAATAGGATATCAAACAAAAATTGATAGGGTTTTTTTTATTTCATTTTTCATGTAGAACTATTCAAATACCCAATAGATAAACAGAAATGATTGAAATTAAAATAACCGCTTTTTTTATCAAAGATTATAATATATGTGATGAACATGATATTTTAGTTATCCATTTAACCAATCAAATGACAAAAAATAAATACAGGTCCACATGCTTTTTTAATGCTTACCGCTTCTGGTGCAGTTTATTCCGTGGACGTTACCTCGCTCAGGTATCAAACACTTTGGTGTAAAATAATACATGAAAGCTTCAAGCTATCCCATTAAATTAACAAAATTGTCAAAAACACTTAGGTTCTTCTTTTTCATGACATAAATTTGTATCTGTGTCATAATTTGGGTTACAGTTCGAAATTTTTTGTATTATTTTTTATGCTCTTCATATCATTACGATTTCTACAATATTTGGACGCATGATGTAGATAAGTTGCAAAATTACACTGGAAGATTGTTATACGACAACTGACAATTTTTAAATTTTTACTATCTCCATAGTAATATTTTATGATGATGATTTACAGTACTAGTATATGTCAAATTACATAAAAATATGGTCATTAGTGACAATTCAACAGTTCTTTGAATGAGTTAGCCTCACGTATGTTGGTACACGGATTGTTATCATTTGTACCACTTTTACAGTCAAAACTGTAGATTATTTTTTTTTAAATGACTTGAATCGGATTTGTTAATTCCATTATTATTATTACACATTTAAAAAGAATAGTGTTTTCTTCAAAAAGTTTATAACAAAGTGTAAAACAGAAAATAAAGGTTATAGTCCTTTGCTATATTTATTTGAATTCCGTTTGTTTCTTTGCATTTTAAACATCTTTTGAAAAAGTTGATTTCCTATCTTTCGGTTCTTGTAATGCTGATTAGGAATAATTTTCCGAAATGGAAATATAGCTCATAAGAAATAATTGCAGTTGAATTTAAGATATGTGCTGTGGTCTCATGTTCATTTTTTCCATATCCTTTCATAAATTATTAATAAATTAAAGATACAAATATAACAAAATCCTTTAGATAGGTGACATTCGTGATTTATGACTTACCCCAGCTTATCAAAATTATAAAAAGGGACATACATTCATGCAATTGATCTGTTTACATTAAATGTGCATTCTTCCGACTCATAATTATATAGAAATTTAATTCTTTAGAAAAGAATGTCTATTCAAAAAATCATAGTGTTGTCATTAAAACACGAATTATTTCATCTTTTACCGTCTTGGTCAGAGTATATATAGCAGTGTGCGAACAATACCTGGTATTTCTCGATAAACTAATATATATTGTGACACGATGATAGGCGTCCTAAAAATGGGCTTTAAAAATAAACAGATTTGGCTGAATAATGTTATTTTTTACTCTGGAAACTATCGGGTTTTTTAAAGTTTATGATGGGGTTTAAAAATCTTATTGTAAGATCACGAATTGACAGATAGAATGTACGTAAACAGGCTGTTTAGATGGTTTTTAATTCAAAAAATGAAGTTTCTGTTGTTAGTTTTTTGTCTTGTTTATGGATTATGCTGGTAATGATTTTATTGTCGTCAATAAAACATCAACTGTGGTTGCATTATTGTTTATATAACCGATATTATAGATAAAATGTATGTTATATTATATCATGCTGGAAATCAGATTTTAATCTTTTCAATCTGACTTACAGTTTGGGCTTTAAAACGGTTGTTTGTCATTTTTTATTTTCTATATAAGTTTTTATACATTATCATCTTTGAGATGTTTAGATGTGTAGGTGTTCTCGATAAAACCAAAAGGTTTTCCAAAGAATTAATAAAGACGTACAAAGGACCCTCAATATTCATACCGTACTTTTGTTGGGTGTAAAGATAACAACGAGAGAAAGACAGATAGGTTTGGCTTAAAGAAATCTTCTCCCACTTAAAGTTTCTTTTAAAATGCATGAAGAAATCAGAATTGTTTGGATCTTCGATTTCCCTTGTTCTTGGACATTGAAGATAGGTCATCTTAAATAAGATCATTCTACATTTAACCGTTTCTTTCGATTTTACATTGCTACATGAAATTTTTCATTTCTATTGATGAAGTATGTTATTATTTGATCGATTATCAAATTGTGCACCATTGCTTGCCGATTTGTTTCTTCATTCATATGAAACGGACTTCTTACAATCACTTCTAGACAAAAAGGACCGCAAACTTGCTTTATCCTTCAATCTCACATTTCGTTATATTGATGATGTCCTTTCACTAAACAATCCTCGGTTTGGTGACTATTTACATCTCATATATCCGAAGGAACTTGAGATAAAGGACACTACAGATTCTAGGAGGTCCGCTTCATATCTGGATCTATTTCTCGAAATTGACACACAAGGAAGGCTTTGTACAAAGCTCTATGACAAACGTGATGACTTCAACTTTCCAATAGTTAACTTTCCCTTTCTGTGTAGCTACATTCCGTCCGCTCCAGCATATGGAGTTTACGTATCACAATCGATTCGCTATTCCAGAGCATGTGGGGAGTACAACGACTTCCTTGATAGAGCCACACGGCTGACAAGCAAATTGTTAACACAGGGGTACGTTGCTCCCAGGTTGTTGTCATCACTCAAGAAATTTTACGGACGACATCATGTGCTTGTATACAAATACGGGATTTTTATCTCTCAGATGAGCACAGATGTTGGTTTGACATAGAGTTTTGTAATGTCATCCTTTCCGGATTTGACCAACACATAATCGATCTTTGGAAACGTGACGGGTGTGCTATAGCAAGCAGGAACTGCTTACTCTTCCGGAGCACCTGAGTTCACGTTGCTGAACGCGGTTTTGTTGTTATGTGTGTTTGTGTTTTATGTTGTTATGTGGTTTGTTTTGTTGTGATGATTTTTGTCTGCCGGTTTTGTCTTTGTCTTCACGGGTTTATGATACTGATTACCCCTTTGGTACACCTTTGCTTCTTTGAGTGTTTATATTGTACGTATTTGTTTTGGTAACGACTAAACATTTTCCAACGTTGTATACTTTTACATTGTCAATTTTTTCTTACTGTTCGTAGTCAATATTGAAAGATGAAAACAAAGATGTACGCTACATGACAAAAAATATTATAAGAACTTACCATCACTGGATGAATAAATGGCGATGTTATATTTGGCTCTTTTCCAGTTAACCAATTCCTTCTTTTTATCAGTTTTAAATGTCACCGTGTTTAAGCTGATTTTTTAAAGCAAAAATGGTAAATTGGTTTAAATGGATCTTATTTTGAAAATGATATAATATTACATACCTTTTATCTATTATATAGGTAATCTTACCAATAGTGTAAACAAAGTTGATTTACTACAGGATCTAGTAATATCGCGATAGCATATTTATATGATTCGTCGGTTTGGAATGTTTTCTTATGGAACATTAATTAACGTTAGATGCAAATTTGTTGAATTAGTGTTATTTAACAAATTTTACAAAACAGTGAGTACCAAATTATTGTTAAAATAGAATTGATTTTTCAGTGATTGAAGAAAGACGCAAAGGTGCATTCAGATAGTTTTACTCAGAAAAGGCAATGAAAAATCCAGTAGAAACAAGAAGTTTAGTTTTCACATGTATTATTTTCTAAGTATTTCATTTTTTTTCATAGGTGTAACAACAAAACACTCATCGCTTAAGTACAATAGTACCGCCCACTAATGTTTTGTTACTCACTTACACGTTAGTTTGCACTGATTGAGTCTGTGAAATAGGTCTATATCCGTGATAGATTAGCCTTCCAAAACACTTAAACCAATACTAGAAGTGTACAGTTTCAAATAGACTAGTTAAACCATACCCGGTATCAGAAAGATTGAAAATGTCAATTGACTAGAGCTCATTGCCGTGTCTCAACAATTTGTAATACGGAAATAATCGTAAATAATCAACTGATTTGACTTGATGGGTGTACAAAAACATACCTAGGTAAATGGTCAAAATCAAAAGACAGGGCCTATATAATTTTAACATAACAACTTGAATACAAAGGTCGAACTATTTTATTTTCAAGGTTTAAATTAGTTTTTGTCCAATAAAATTCTTAACATGTTTATTATTCGGTTGTAAACTAAAGTATAAAATGAACCAATAATATAGAATTATACAACTTTGACTTTAAGGGTTATGCTAGCTTTGTGTCATGTATATCTGTTTTGCTTGGAAGACCATGATTTAAAATGTGTTTGGTGAATGATCACGTACAAAAAGTTTATGACGTATCTGTTCAGTTATTTGTCCGATTTCTATTTATGAACATTCTAATAGACATGATATAAAGTAGTTTCAATTACGTTATTATTAAAGATTCCAGATTTTAAAGGTCATTTTACTTTTTTTTATATTCAAGGTCTTCCCCTTTCTGAAGAAAAGACCTTATTGTATTTCTTATGATTATTATTTCTTTTCTGCCACGCGTTGTGTAAAAGTGTCTTGAATTTACATATATCTTCGAAACTTGATACCCTAATTAAGTGATACCTGGGCTCAGTCAGAATGACCCTTTAAAACCAATCTAATTTTAGTAACAGAGTTATCGCATCAAACCCTGTTGACTTGTGTGTGCGGATATCCTCAAAAACCTTAAAAGATATGAAAATTATGAAGTGCGGATATTGTTCCTTAACTCTTGGTCCTCTTTTGTAGCGCAATTTTTTTCCGATTAACTTCCTGGTTACGCGTTTTTTTTGCGCGAAGCTTCTAAAACATCAAAGTTGGACGATTTCGATAAAACTTGGTTTTCAAGAAGTTTTTAAGGTCTTGATTACAAATCCTGAGTCAAAATTGGTTTTCGACAACCCGTTTTTGAGTTACAGCCCTTCAAACTTTCGTTTCAAAGTTAGTGTATAAGCCATGCCCCTTAATGTCAGGATAGGGGCGAGAGGCGGCGAGAGGTTGAGTCGCTCCTTACTAATTTTGGACCATCGTCCCAATAATAAAAAATAATAATAAAAATTATTAAAATTATAAAAGATTATAAAAAAATATAAAAGAAACTTGTAGAAATTAAAAGAATTGTTTTTCAAACCATAAAAAAAAATATATATAAAATTATTAAAAAAAAATAAAAAAAACTTAAAAAAATGCCAAGTTTTTTTGTTTTTTTTTTTAATTAGAAAAATTATATAAATTATAAAAATCTAAAAATAATTAAAAAAAAGTAAAATGATAAAAAAAATGATCAATTTATATAAGAAAAAAAATTAAAAAATCAAAATTAAAATAATTTGAAAAAAAAAAAAATAATAAATGAATGATAATAAAAAATAACTTTAATTTGTCAAGGTTATACCTAAGCAACAAGAATATCATATTAAAAACCCCTTAGCAACCATATATTTTCTGCTACAAAATGATGTTTTGTGTCAATTCTCTTCAAGAAGATTAGTCTGGTTGCACAACACGAACCACTGTCCGATTTATAATATCAATTACTTCTTTGTAATTTATTTTATTTGAGTAAACAAAGGGGATGGCCTCGCAATCATTCTTTGAACGATTGTTATTTAATTTTTCCTTAGATTTGGTAGTCATTTAATTTAAAAAAAATATTATTCTCCTTTCAGAAGATCTTAATATAATGAATGCCGGTTTAATCAACCAATAATGTTCTCGTTTACTCGGTAAATGTAGTTATCATGATCATATAACCCAATATACACCTTGTTTTAGGTAAATACATGTTAAGTCATGAAAATATCAAATGTAAACAATTTCTCTCATGTTTAACAAAAACTCCTGGAAAAAGGATTACAACACTAACAATTCAATGGCTGTATAAAAATAAGAATCCAAGGTGTGTTAAACTCGTGCTTTGAGAATATTCCCCTATGAATCTAATGATTCTACGTTGTATTGTTTTAACTTATAGACAAACATATGTTAAGTGTAAAAATGCAAAATCTGGACTCATTGGCTTTTTATGTTAAAAACGGTATTTTTACGTCTTAGAATGATGTTGTAAAACTATTGCCCTAGCTTACATATCTCTTAATAAAGAACGTTCAAAAATTCTGTGAAACATTGACAGTATTGTTTTTATCACTTTCAAAAATTCATTCTTCCATGGTCTTCGGACGATCAATAAAAAATGACTTCCATCTGATATCACATTCATTTTTGCCAAGTTTTTGTCAAGGATAAAATCATATCTAACATATTTTTAAACAGTTAGTCCGGTAGATATGTGCAGAAAATTGAGGGAATTTTGGGTTTAATGAAGAAATCATAAAACTTTGGGAGTAAGTAAGTATATATCTGTAGATGATTTTAAGCTATGGACCCATTTTCAAAAATCCAATATGGCCGCCATATTCAAGATTGCGGATAACGGTCATAATTAGCTTTCCAACATGCAGTTTTAGGCATAGCAATGTACATTTTTGAATTATAGCAGTACAAAATATTCTAAACAAAATATTAGAAGATGATTTGCCTTTTATTGAAAATGGCTGCAATTTTAAGGATGGTCGTCTCAGAAGGAAAGAGCATACGTATTAACAATATCAAATCATTTTTTTAAATAAAGTCATTGGTGACTAAAATAATCACGAACAGCAAAAAATACGTGCTGAAACAAATTAAATGACAAGTGTCAAGAGAATCATGATTCTGTATGAAAATATCAGGTGGGGAGTGTACAGGAATATACTGTATATCTAATAATATTTAGCTGATAGTAGTAAAAATGTGCTTATAAGTTAAGAAAAAATTAAAGTTGGCTGACAAAGCCTTCCTTTTGAAGTATAATATAAGCAATACTTGCGATGTCTTATTGTAATTTGTCCAAACTGGGGCGCTAAAGTTTTGGACCTTATTAAATCTGACTTGACCTGACTTGAGCAATTCTCAATTCCCAATAGAGAAAATGCTACTGTCAATTCCTCTCTATTTTCCCCTCCCTTGAAAGTTGTTCAAGGCCGTCCCATGTATGACAATTCTCTGTCATTTATTTTTCTAGGATCTCCTCCATGTTAATCTAGGTCTTCCTTTTTTTTCCTATCCGTAATGTATGATTTAACTCGTTCCACCTTCTCTCCTTTATTAATTTATTTCGATAACAATAGGAGTTTAGTTTGTTCAAAGGTGTTGGTTGGTAATTTTGTTAGGCCACCACCTCTGCAGAATGATTCGCATGCATTATTTCATGAACGCCTGAAATTTCTTCACGTTAACCATTATGAGGTTCCATTTGTTTTACTTGTGCAGCAAGGCTGATTTTACGTTACTGTTGAATAATCTAAGTTTGGTGTTTGTTGATACTTGTCTTGATTTCATTACGTTTATAAGCATAAGATGGACCATATCATCATCTGTTTCACCAAGGTTATTAATCGTACTTCCCAGATATAAATGTTTTGCCGGTTTTCAAGGTCTGTATGGCTTTGAAAATTTCATCTAAGCATGGACCTAAACAGTCAATGTTAATATAAGGTGGTCTGAAGCAGGCTGAATCTGTGTCAATGTTTCAGGAGCTGGTTGGTTAAGTAATTCAGTAAAATGTCCTGTCCATTTCTGTCTTAAAGTTTGCTCTTTTATGAAGGTGAATGTGTTCCCATTTTTTGTTCTTTTTTCAAATGATTTGTCTTGTTGCTATCTTATTGTTCTTTTATACTTCATTGTTCTTCTGCTAGTTCTGCTTCAGTTTCATAGATGCATTTCTTATCGGTTTTCACACTTCTTTTAACTTCTTGGCGTAGTTACTCCGACTTGATTTTCTTTATCAAGTCTTTATATTCAAAAATTGTCCGTGAATTCTTTGACTTTCGTGCGGTTTTGGATTGTTTGCAGAGCAATCTATGGTTTGTTCGATTTCTTCTTTTTACCGATTCCCCCATCACAATCAGATGTAAAACATTTTCTATACCTGCCCACCGATTTTCAATTGTAAAATTGTAAGTCATCTTTTAAAAAAGCATAGGTAATCGATCGATTACGAATCGTTACGCATTATTGTCACTATTGACTTTTACTTTTCAAAATTTCAAGTGCTCTTCCATGCAAAAAGAGATCACAGCCAACATCTAGATCATGTATCTTGCTAAGTATCTCTGGGTGCACCTACCATAGTACTTTAAATGATGCGGTACTTGTCAGTTAGCAGGAATGGAGTTTAATCATACTTGTGTAAGTGGTCATCCATGCAAAAAATATAGGTCACAGCCAGTATCCGAAGCATGTATTGTACTAAGCATCACAAGCTGCACCTACCATAGCAATATTATTGATGGGGCACTTCTCAGTTAGCTTGAATGAACTTACATCATTCTTATAAAAGTGGGAGCGGACGCCGACGCCAGGGGTATCAGATAAGCCATTTCCAATTTTGTGAGGTGAACTAATAATGGCAATTTGGAATTGATAATTCCACTGTTGATGGATTGAGTACCACGTTAGTTCTGCAATATTATATATGACAATGTTCACATCCAAACACAATTTTAGTGTACTTAGCTAGATATTATCAGATATGCAGTATATTCCTGTACACTCTCCGCCTGACATCTTCATACAAAATCGTGATTATCTTCACACTTGTTATTACATTTTATTTAAGCGCATATCTATTGCTATCCATTGCTATTTAGGTCATAAATCACCTTAAGTAAAAAATATTTGATATTCTAGATACATATGCTATTTTTGAGGCGGCCATCTTTAAAATGGCAGACATTTTCAATATAAAGATAACCATCTTCTTATAAATTGTTAAGAACATTTTACACTGTTATTATAAACAATTTGGTTCTTCTATCTTCAAAGTACAATTTTAAATTATTTTTTATTTGATTTATTTCTTAATTCTATAACCAATCAGGCGGCCATCTCGAAAATGGCCGCCATTTTGATTTTTCAAGTCAGGTCCATAGCTCATATTATTATTGGGCCAAACGCTAATACCATGTCAAATATGATGCTTTCTTCATCAAACCCACAATGTGTTCACATGTCTGCTGGACTATATATTAGCTTAAAATTTAAAGTAAATATGCAAAGATAGATAAGTCAAATTTAAAACTAACACTTTTTGACGTAAGAAGGAACAAATGTCCCATATGTAGTTTATGTGAAAATCTTATCATTTTTTTTCTCTGTTATACTTTAGCCCCAGTCACACTGTCACGTATCGACTTCCCCGTTTCACTACGTTTAAAAACGTCACATTTTACTACGTTTTACTAAGTATGGCCAGGTTTAACATCAGCCGTTTCGTTAGGTTTTACTAAGATTTGCTACGTATGTGGTACGTTTCGTCCGGTATTGCTATGGTTTGTCACGTTTTATCAGCGAAAACCGCATAAGTTTCTCAAAAGTTAAATAAAATAATATTTTTTTACCAGGAAGAGGTAGTTATTGATTTTTGGAGAAAAGTAAGATGTGATTTCATTCATATTTTAGTACATATTTTTATATTTTCGCTCCAAATACTATGATCACTAATATTTTTTAATATTACCGTTGTCCGTCCGTTCGTCTGTCTGTGAAATAGAATTTCATCACAGTTTTCCATGCTTACAAATAAATTGTTTTGATATTTTGGATCTACTGTATACTGTACATGTAATACCAAATGGTCCATAAGAATGTTAATTATGTTCCTAATAAATAAAGTTTTACACATGTAACATGGATCATCCACTTTCTGTCAACCGAATACTTAAGTTTTGAAGCGGAATATTATTAGTGAGCATTGGGTCACAAAATGCGTGCTAAAAATGTTTTTTTATTGAACAGCTTTCACGCAAAGTACAAAGCAACATTAAGCCATACATTTCACACTTTCAGATTGTTCTCATTTCCTTTAGCTTTTACTTAAAGAGAAAAAGTATAACCTTGTAATTGTATCCCAGTCTTTTAAATTGGTGACAGAAAAACTGACAAACCGCTGCGAAGTGGACATATACAAGAGATTGGCAAACTGGTGGTGCCTTTCTGTATTTCTTCTTAAGCCCAGGTCTCAATCTAACTACATTCTCCTGAAAAATAGCTGGGTCAACTCGCAAAAGGTTCTAAAGGAAATAATATAGTCGGGTCACAGTTCCTCTCCATTTGTTCGTTTATGCCGAACTTGGATTTCCTCCTTTTACGATGTCTCACTCGATTAAACCTGTTTTTCTAATCCTCTGGTACCGGTTCTGGCTGTACTGAAACAACAACAGCCGTATCTTACAGAATACGCAAATGTTCATGAAGGAAATTCCCGTAAATTGCCAATTTCATAATATTTTTTTTTCTTTTAATGTGATCTTAATGACGATATTGTACAAAACAAGGGTGCAAAAATAGGCGAAAGGAAAGAGTAGGCGTAGTTAAACTTGGTGATACCTACTAAAATGTGAAAGAACCTTGCGAATATCAATAACCGTAAAAAAAACGTACAAAAACCACATGAAGCGTAGGGAACATCTAGGAAAACCTGATGGTCGGCATTCCATTACGTTTTACTAGGTTTTCGTTACGCTTTCACTAGGTTTAAACACTGTTGAACGACGTTTTACCACGTTCTATTTCGTATCTGCTATGTTCCTTTTTAGCCACGTTTTGCCACGGTTGTTTCGTGCAAACGATACAAGCGGGGCATCCCTTTTTGGCGTCTAGGTATATCTACGTATGTACCTAGTTTCAACTACATGTCGGTACGTTTTGTTACATTTATAGCCGTTTCACTACGTTTTAGAAACGTAGCAAAACGAGGTGGCGAAACGCGACAGTGTGACATGGGCTTAATGAGCTTGAAGTTTTACTAAAAATATGGTGTGTTACATAAAAAGATAGTGAAACATACCTCGTCTGACGAATTGTACATCTTTTATTATAATAAATGTACTTAACCTATTACCACTAAATCAGTTTTATACTGTAATTTATTATAATGCAGGTAATTTCTAGTTTCAGTGCAGTTGAATAGACCTACAGTCTCTTTGTTCTCCGTTTTTGGTACTTAATTCAAGGGATAATAATACTAAAAAAAAAATAGTTGTTTTTTTCTTTAATAGCTTTTTTTACTTAAGAAGCAACATGGCTCTAATATCACATGACACAAAAAGGGTGTAACCTTATTCAGTACCTAATCACTGTGTAATGTATCGCTTTGTAATCTTTTAAAGTTCTTTTTTGTTATTTGTACCTCTTGTCAGACATGTCTTACATGAAATTACAAATATATTTCTAGAATATTTGACATTGAAATTTCCGAGTGTTAAATTCAAAATTGTTTAAAACATTAAGTTATTTTCTTTGTAATGCACATGGTCGATATCCTCGGAGCTGGATTTTGCCTTCTTTTTGGCTTTGAGTCATTCAATATTTTTAGTTTTTTGATCTCCCAATGTTTTGATTCAAATGCTGCTGATGAGATGTTACTCCTTGAAATATCAATATACAGCATGACTAGATTTATCGTTTTATACCCTCTTTGGTATTTGTTTTCTGAAAGGAAAAAAAAAAAACTTATCGACTTGTGATATAGATCAACAGCATAATACTTTTTATTATATATATCTATTTATGTTATAACGATATTTTTTTAGGGAGATGGTGACCCTTTTCAAATGTTTAGCTATGCTTTTCAGTTTAGCTTATGCTTTTGCAGGTAAGTAACCGCCATACTTTCACATGATGTATTCTTGATAGAATGTGTCTATCGTATCATTTCTCTGATTCGTATCTATCAATTGCAAAGAAACAAAACAAATCCTAATGTGAAAGTCATTTGATCAGATTATAGGAAAACTCTGAATGCGATATTATATGCTAACTGGAATAATAACATAAATTAAAGTTCAGGTGTATCACTGTCCTTTGCCGCATAATTTATTTCTTTTGTGTGAGATGCTGTATTTTCTGCACAGACCAAGTTTAATATCTATAATTTCACTGTTTTTTTAAAGTCAAATTATGCTTTTTTGTAAAGGTTTGATTTTGTTCTGTGTTATTAAATGCAAAGTAAGGCAATTTTACTTTTAAGTTCTTTTGCAACTGCAATTTTTTTTTGTCATTCGAACCCGTACAGGACAATCTACGAGAACAGCGCCTGCACTAAGTACAGCGCCCTGGACCACTCCACCAGCTGAGCTATATAAAATATAGCTTTCGCTTATCCAATGATACATCCTCGTAGGTTTTTAACATAGAACATGATGTATGGTGGGAGAAGCTCAGACGTATATAAAGTACTTCAAATAATATTTGCAATAGTATGTCCATGTTAAACCTTGTGCTTATAAACAGTTCATTTTATATTTGTTCTGTTTTAATTGGTTTTACTAACTTGATTGTTTTATGTGTCTATTTGTACAGGCTTAAGACTTTCCTCTGGGTTTTGTTTCGGGAAGGATGATCTGTGTTTTGATTGGAAAGTTTCCAAAGATAAGCTAACACTCACTTGCAGAATATATAGACTTATTCATAAAGTATATATCAAAGATCCACACGGAGTAACGCAAGGAATCTGTATTCTTCAAGATCCTGCAGCTGCCTGTGACTCTAGTTTGAAAAATGCAACCCTGTCTCTTAATTACACCACAAATTTAGCAATTTTTGAAATGCATGGTAAAATTGATAGAAATGTTAATGGCGTTTGGACGTGTGGACATCGTACAGGACACGACATAGCTAAATGTAATGTGACTGTGTCGGAAATGGAAGGTTCGTCATGTTGAAAAAGATTTGAATTCAGGGCAATGATTTCAAAAAAGAGCACTGGAAATGCAATCAAAAACTGTACAGTTTAATCCTTTCAAGTAATTTCATAATGAAACGAATACACATTCCTTTCGTTGTAGAAGTTGCAACAAAATCCCCCCTCAGGGGATCGAAACAAGAAAATCCAAACAACATGAATAAAAATAAAAGCAAACGTATCTTCAAACAATTTTCTCTTGTAAAGTTTATATTTTGTAAACAATGTGGAAACAGATCCCTCTCTTTAATAAAGATAGATTTTACATTTTGTCAAATTGCAAATTTATCATGCTCAATAACTCATTGCGGTATTGCTTTACTTACTTTGGTTTTGGTTGTCTTTTCAATGTTTAGATAGAACCAAAAACTTGATGACAGAAAAAAATGATACGAATGAAGGTTTGTATTTGTATATTTTATTGTACTTATTTATCTGTAATAAAAATGTATTTCAATATTCAAAAACTAATATCATATCCCCTCTGATGAGTCATGAATAGCATCCAGTCGTTAGAAAGGACAAAGGTATGATAAGAGCCCAATTTTGCCCCCCAAATTTAGAAATTATTTAAATAAGCTGGAAGTATGAAATTCATAATTTTAAAGAGTTAAAATTTACTATTTTAGTCTGATTTTGTTCATAGGCAACCAGTGTTATGGTAAAATAATTACCCAAAGTGGCTTAAAATTGTAATTTGATGAAAAACTGCATGTTAAAAAAATGTGCAGAGAATAGGTTGCGATAAGACCCAATTTCAGCCCACCATAAAGTCAAAAAATAAAATTAGATAAAATCTACCACAAAATTTCCCGTTTGAATTGTAGATGTCTATATTGTTTGAAAATTATCGTCTGACGTATAAGAGCTTATTTTATTTTATAGTAAATGGGGCTTCAAATGAACCACCACAGATGATTTTAACATTGTTACTATGGAAAAGTGGTAAAATTGAGTGATAAATATTCTTCCCGGAACTATAGCCTTGCACGCGGAACCAGCTCCATATTTTGTTCAATATCTTATGTTACTAAAACACATTTTTTCTGACAGTTTTAAGCTGGTTTCGCGTGCAAGACATACTGAAAAATTAAAAATATAATTTTTAATCTCGTAGTCAGTCGTTTAAAAACATGCAAAATATCTGCGTTTTCTTCCTTTTTCTTAATATGAGAGATTATCTTTAATTCAAAATTGTTGTTCAAAGTAATGTATATATACGACGAACCTTTAATAGAATTGGCAAACACTGTCTTCAAGTATATAAGCGCATAATTTGAATTTATTAAGGTATTTATCAAAATATTCTTTTAACCAAGATGATTTTTTCGTTCAAAATGGGTCATGTTGAACACGATTTTTCAACTTGTTTGTAATATGCAAAAGTATAAAAAAGTTTTCTTTTATAACAGTACAATCATTTAGCTGCATAATAAGGTTTAAAAAAACAGGTTTGGAGAAACCTTTTAATTTTCGAGTCTGGATGGGCCAAAATAGGGCCTTATCGCAACCTATCCTTCATTGAGTGTTCAGGGGCAAATTTAACCATTAGCCACACAGAGTTCCACTACAATAAGAATACAAAAAATGATTACGAAGATGACAAAGAAAAATGAAGAAGAAATATAAACTATTTTAATTGACAACGATATTAAGTATATGTACTTTCAAGTTAAGCAATAATTCATTGAACAATGACCTTATAAAAAGATAGCATATAAATCAAGATCATATGCAAAGAACATACATTTTTATTTCATATTTATTTTGATATTTTATTTCAACTTATCCATGTACGAGGTCTATGTGCAAGGTGTTTTACACGTTTTAGCTATTATTTATGATAATTCAAACAATTTTTTGTGTTGTTGTTATTATCTAACATTTGGTTTCATTTTTTTTATTTCTAGATTTGAGCAATGACAATCTTGCCAAAATTAATGAAACAGATTACGGTTTGTAGGAATTAAAATTTATATTAATAATAAATTGCTTATATATTCACGTTAAAGCATCAAACAGTCCATTTGATAAAACATCAGAAAATATTACACCGAATGGACTGTTGTTTCTTCATGAAGGAGCTTAATGTTAATACAGACAGGTGTCACATGACACTTGTACCTTTAAAAATGCAAAATTTAAGACCAGTGTCTATAAAGTCAATAATAGAAAATAGAATAGTTGAATTTATTGAAATGAGTAATAAATATTCAATTGTTTAACAATTGCATCAATCGTTTCTTGAATAACGCAATTTTTGACAAAAATAGGGAGATAACTCACTTCAAAATTACAATAAATTTACAATGGAATTGAATAGTAGACAAACATCTAAGCTGGTGACCCCCTGTAATCTATGTTTTATTTTAATATATAGGTAAAAATATAACTTTTGACAAAATAAAAACAAGATTCTAATGTAAGGAATTTTTCTGAGACATGATTTTATGCCTAAAATTTGGCCTTTCCTATATAATCTATTGTAATCCAGGCATACTTTAACCACTTATATTGCAAAAACGAGCATGGTGACCTATCCTTATTTTTATTTTAAATAAAGGATATTAATAACATGTTTCATTTTAGACCATAAAATCAAATGTTTAATGACATAATGTTTTGAGCTTAGGTGTCCACATTAACTTTAAAATCAAATTTAAATCAAATGTTGCTACATGTACCACAGTTTTACAAAGTTACATTAATGTTAGTAATATATGACGGTAACCAAACGATCAATTTAGCAAATGTTGTTTAATTTACCTATAGCGGATACAAGTGGATAAATACACAAATGTATGCACAAAGTCTGTTATTCAGATTGGTCAAATTTATCGTAAGCTACGGGTAAATTCTTTTTTGATTCTAATATAAGATAAAAAAAAAACTGTGAGCAGTAGCTCAAAATTAAATACTCACCGACCTCCACAACTCAATCAGATAAAACAATGAAATAGAGAGATGGGTAACCACTTGTATTCGAATGGCAAAGTCAGTCCATGTTTTACAATTGGAAACCCCAAACATTTAGTCGGTTTGTGCAGGTTTTTGGTGAAATTGCTCAAAGTATGGTATATTTTTTTGTAAAATCATGAAATTTGACACAGTAGTAGAAAACAGCATACCAAACAATGTTAGCCATGGGCCCAACTCAAAAATTCATAATGGTGGCCATTTTCAAAATGGTCGTCTGATGGAATATAAATTAAGAAATAGATCAAATAATAATTCTTTTAAAATTGTACTTTGAATTCGAAGATATAAACACCAAATTGTGTATGATAGCAGTGCAAAATATTCTTGAGCAATTTTTCCAAAAACCTGCACAAATCGACTCTGAGTTTTTCTCATTGTGAGCGCGGTCTAATAGACGTAAAAGAGATATGGAATAAGCATACGCTACACAACCAACATACAATAGGCTTTTTTAAACAATCACAGTGGAAAACAGCCAGCAATCTTCAACATGACAAGAGGTCGCTGCTCGCCGTCTTGTATTTGCCCCGGACTAAAAAAAAACAATACATTTTGAGATTCAAAACCAATCCCTAAATAATCAAGAGACAAAATTGCTTTTATTTTGTTTTTATTATTCTTAACAGCCATTCAAATAACTCGATTAACTCGTCTTTGTGCTACGGATATATCAACGGCATATGTTTGATTGGCCGTACGATGTCCGTACGTTGCTTCAGTGTTTTTTTGTCAATGATAGAAAAAAAAATGATAAACTAGTATAAGCAGCCTCGCTGCATATGCCCGCGCTACTCTGGTGTTTGATAGTTTAACATTTGTATAAAGGCAAATAATTTTAAAAATAACTATGACTATAATGAGTATTACTAGTTCTATCAAATGTATATGTATTGATATGAGACTTTTCCTTGGTAGTGGAAGTGATAGTTATGTAAAGAATTACATATAACGAAGAAACATGTGCCCTTAGGTTACCTATGCAGCCCAGCGCCTAGAGGCATTATAAAAATTCCAAAACCTTCGGCAGACTCTACGTCCATAGTGCAACTATTTAGCTAAGTTTTCGAATAACAAATATTCAATTAAGTTATCCCCTAATACTACACATATTTTAATTGTTTTATGATAAACTGACAAATAATTTATATAGCACTATATAATTCGAACATCATACTAATATAAAATAATGAGATGTTGAATAAGTTTACGCGAAAAATCTAACAAAACAAGCGTTAATGTTGAAAACAAACACAATAAAAACCTCCAGACGCCTTCAACGAGACCAGTAGGCCGCGTTCTACGTTCTGCAATTGACGCAAGGTAAAAAAACAACATATATGTCAAATTACATCCTGGGATAGTCAAAGAAGCAGAGGTACCAATGGGGTATCAGATTGATTGCATAGAGCATTTAAATCCATCAAGTTGAATAGTATGAAGACTTAGATGAATATATACATCCTAAGGCAGCATGTTCGACAGCTTGACGTTGCAACCACAACAATGTTCTGTGTACATTGTATGTAGTTAAATGTTGTATCATAACTTTGACAATGCTTCCTGTTAAAAAGGCGACCACATTTTACCACTGAAGATGGAAACATTATCGGAACTAGCGATATTTGATGTAGGCTTGTTAATGTAAACGTATATTTCCTATTATCAATTACGAAACCAGTTTTATGTTTTCTATTTTTATTGGTTTTAGGGTTATTTGTAGGACTTATTATTACGGCATTGTGTATTGGTGTCGTGGTTGGATTTACTATTCGTTTAGTCTGGGGAAAGAAATGTAGGAGAAAGGGTATGACTTAGTAAAGGTTTAATACATAGCAACCTACTTTTACATTTTTAATCCTATTACAATAACACCAATGCCAAATATACATATTGGATAATCTGCAACGCATGATCTTTGTGATATTGTCACATTTAATTGGTATTTCAAAAATACAACTGGAAAACGCCAATTCGATAGCAGAAAATGTACCCTTATTTGCGATAACAGCTGCACACGAAACGAAGGACGACATGAACAATAACTAATTATGTAATTTACTTTTCATCTGGAAATTAGTAAGTGCGCCTGACCTAAAAATAATAATTGCGATTTCTATTACATCAATACTTGTATTATATACATATATTAAATTTGGTGCTTAAATTTGGGACCATCTTTAAAGGTATATTTTATGATTATTTATACTTAAAATTAACCCATATAGAATAATTCACATACAAAGGGACAATTTTTTATCATAAATCTTTGTTTTCATAAAAGAAGTAGCTTGCAAAGGTCTAGTTTTGTGCGTAATAGTAAATAACTAAAAAAAATATAAATTTAAACTTTATGATCATCCCATTAAAGCACTTCCTAAATAAATATTGTGTTGCACAGACTGTTTTGTCATTGCGAACGAAGACATACAAGTAAGAAAAACAATACATTTCTATCATGTTTTGGCAATTTAACTGAACAACCAAAAACAAATGTACAGTTTCTTTACTCAAATGTCATTGTTGTTTCATAGATAAAAACAAACCAAAGGACAATGGAGAAGGTATTGAATTGAATGTAATAAATAGTAAGTATGTTGAAAAAGAATGCAGCCATCTTTAACAATTGTTATCACATTATATTTCCTTTTAGGTAATTAAGATTTACTAACATAAACTGAATGAAAAAAAACATGCATATATTTTCATATTGCTGCAGCTAAGAATAGAAAAAAATCAAGAAGGTGACCCAAAAAGCAGAATTTTGGGTTCCAAAATCAATGATAATATCAGTTAATACTAAAAACAATACGAACAAACAAATACTCATCTGATATTCATCTTCCGATTAATCATTGGCTCTTTGATCTTATCTATTTTGTGTGAGCTCTAGACTAATGTCTTTATTGTTTAAGTACTTAATTTCTGGTCTTTTCAGAAATATATATGTAGAGAATAAAATAATATGTGATCTCAGATTAGAATTATAGACAGAATAAAATAATACATGAAGAATCGATAATTTTCAACTTCATCAATTTCACATTAAATATTTATCTTCTCCGCTAAACGCAAGGAATAAAAAAGGCAATGTGATTTTATCTTCTACATACAATTACCAAAAGGGATACTTGAAAGTAAGAGACAAGAGTAAATACAAATAATTTCATATAACGCATAAATCACAGATCCTCTAACCATTCACCTGCCACAGTCGATGCCTAAAATAAAAAGGAACTTTTTTTAGATCGCACAGCAGGAGGTCAACCAGAAGGGGACGAAAATAACGGACTATTAGGTGAATCAGATGGTAAGTCAACGATATCTGCTGAGAAATCTAAACTTGGAATAAAATATTTAGGATCAAAATTAGTTCATCTTTTCTTATTTCAGATGAAAAAAAAAACTAACAAGTCAAGAATATATACAGTATTCGAACCTATCCGCAATGCATTTTTTTTGCGATCAGTCATCAATTATCAATAAGTCAACGATCAGGTCCCATTAATTCACCAATTGGTCATCAATCAATCACCAATCCGTCTTATAGTATCCGTCAAATGCGTCAGTTTGATAAAAATACGGAATTAAGAAGTTGGTTGAGTCTTCGGAACTTCAAATATTCATATCAACGTAATTTTAGACATGTCTTACCGTATCAGTTATTTTTTGCAGGCTTAATTTCGCGATTTTTTAAAAATGGCAGGTCTTTTTTGTGGAATTCGATTTCACCGATTACTTATATGCAATTATGTATTGCACATGTCATATACTTTTTACGTAAATTTATTTTTGTGGATACATATTTTCGCGATTAGCAAACTACCGCGAAAGAGGCGAAAATTAGATAGCTGCAAAAAGACAGCTTATACGGTAGATTTGTGTTTACTGTAGATGTACAGATATATATTCAAGTCAAATGTTAAATAAATTATATCATTAAAGTTTAATACTACATTTTTTTAAATTTAAACACATTTTTTACAATTTTATTTAACTGTAAGACTTTTGTATACTCAAATATAAGATTTTATTTACGTGCTGTATAATGTACATTAGAAATATGCAAATTTAATTATTTTTCTCTGCAAACAATATTTCTTCACAATCTCTTATCATTATCTTATTCTAAGCATTTATATTTTAAATCTGAAGAATTTATAGATATGGATATTTCGCAAACAATTTCAATTTTATGAAACTGTAATGTGAATTTAAGCTTAAATATTTGGTTCTACTTCAGTTTTTTTTATTGTTTACATGTTTACATGAAAATATGAATGCACAAATTGTGCCACAAACATTTTATCTGGGTATCTATCTCTTAGATGAGCATATATGGGCGATAGTGAGGTGTGGAATAGGTGTTCACGACACCACCTACATATTTATACATAAAAGTGGCAATTTGAAATCCCATTTCTTAGCTAAGAGAAATTAACAAAAAGAAAACAGAAACAAACACATTGTTTCTGTTACACATAGCGGCTAATTACTGTCATCCTTTAGTAGATTTTTCTCACATTAAAATGATCTTTGCCTACGTCACAGGTGTAATCAGGGACTGCTTATACTCTGCCAGAGCACCTTATGTATATTTATTGGTCCGTAATGAGTTCACTTTGCTTATTGAGAATTATGGTAATACAGTACGTGTTTTTAAATGTTGTGCGGTAATATCGATGATGCAAAAAAAATCATGATATGTCTTTATATCTTTTGATTGTGGAAGCGTAATGTATGAACTTTTTCAAAGGATAAGTTTTATTTTTATAGAAAGCAAAGCTACAGAAGTACGAAATAAGGAAGAAGGAAATAATGTAGAACGTGTATTAGTCGGTGAGTGAATCCAAATTTTTTTGTTTTTATTTTTAAGTGTTTTTTTTTTACTTTTAAAGAAGGGATTATTTTGAAGTGACAACATATAACGATTATATTGTTCTTATTGCGTGAAAGCATTTTAAAAACTCTATATATAAATCGGATTGTAATAAAGAAAAAGTTTAACCACACTAATTATATAAGAAAAAAAGAAGTGTTATTTTAGAAACATTCATTTATGTCCCAATGGGCCTACTCTTACTAAATTCTACAGATGGGTCGTAAGTGGTAATGCTTTTCACTTACACGGACAACCTTTCATCTTCATTTATGAAGGACTCGAATTGTTCCTTGAGATCACTCTTGCAAATGTTGTCAAGAGAGAGCAAACAATTGTTCTTAAAAAGGATGGGTCGCGATGAGAGCCTTTTTTAGCCCACAGCGAGAGTCAAAAATAAAATTAAGTAAATTCTATAACAAAATGTCTTATTGAAAGGGTTAATATTTCTATTTTTGAAAATAAACATCTGTAATTTAAAAGCTGATTTCATTTTTAGTAAATGGTGCCTGAAATGAACCACCGCAAATGATTTTAACATTGTGCATATGAAAAAGTGACGCAAATGAGCGATATTTATCCGTCCTGGAAGTAAAGCCTTGCACACGGAATCAGCTCCATATTTTATTCAAAATGTGTAGTTCTTAAACACATCTTTTGTGAAAGTTACAAATTGGTTCTGCATGCAAGACATACTGAAAATTAAAAAGACCAATTCTAAAACATTTAAGGCAACTCTGCCTGCACTATGTACAGCGCCCTAGACAACTCGGCCAGCTAGGCTATATACAAAATAGCTTTTGTTAACCGGGTGATACATCATCGTAGGTTTTATTTAGGGTGTGTAGCATAGTACATGATCTATAGTGGGAGAAGCTCGGCAAAGTGTCGTAGTTTAGAGGATTCGATGTCATTTTTAACAAGGAATACAGTCACACAAAGCAATTAGTTTATATATTAGTCTATACAATGTGACAATACATTCTTCTTATATATAAGAAACCTTTTATAAAATTGAAACACTGGCTTCAAGTATATGAGCACAAAATTTTTATTTATTGAAGCCCTACATTTAAAGAGTCTTTAAACCAAGATGATTTTTAGTCAAAATGGGTCCATTTTGAACATAATTTTCCAAGCTGTGTTTCTGCAAAAGTATTTAAAAGTAGTCTTTTACAAGAGTACACTCATTTTGCTACCAAATAATGTATAAAGTAACAGGCTATGAAATACTTTTTATTTTTCGCTTATAGATGGGCCAAAAAGGGCCTTATCGTAACCCATCCTTTCCAATCTGAAATACAAATGACAACAAAGTTCCAGACAATAAATTTTGCTACGCCTGACGCGCGTTTCGTCTATTCAAGACTCATCAGAGGCGCTTTACCAAAAATATTGAAAATGCCAAACACTTTATGAATATGAAGAGCATGGAACAGTATAACCAAAAATACCAAACTGGGGAACCAAATAATAACTAAGATAATCTACCTATGTCTGGGGTAGGAAGAACTTTAGGGTTTAGACAATTTTGAAATTTAGACTGATAATTTAAAGCTTTGATGTATTCTCCAACTCAAAA
Organism: Arcuatula senhousia; assembly: GCA_963971305.1. Taxonomy (NCBI): domain Eukaryota; kingdom Metazoa; phylum Mollusca; class Bivalvia; order Mytilida; family Mytilidae; genus Arcuatula; species Arcuatula senhousia. The sequence goes on from OZ020313.1 coordinate 10,013,039, forward strand.
GTGTTGGTGCCGGAGCGGGCTAACCTCGGGGAATTAAAACTCCACCAGCAGTGCTAACCTTCACGGGTGTTCGAAATACAAATGACAACAAAGTTCCAGACAATAAATTTTGCTACGCCTGACGCGCGTTTCGTCCATTCAAGACTCATCAGAGGCGCTTTACCAAAAATATTGAAAATGCCAAACACTTTATGAATATGAAGAGCATAACATGAAACCTCGAGCCTTTGTGTAAGTAGCCTCGACACCATAAACACTCCTCATTTAAAAAAATATTAAAAGTAATAATCAGCATTTTGGTAGTTAGTTCGTTTCTATTGCTCACTAAGTAGGGGATATTAAAAATATTAATTCACAAAATGTGGCAACATGAAATCATTGCATACTATTTTTATATGGATTCTAACATTTATGAGACGTTCATCCTATTATCCAATAGAGGCCAAACACAATAAACAAACACAGACACAGATGGGTCCAGACATAAACTGTATAAAAAATAACTTTAGACAGTCATTTAGGTTGCTTTTCTTGTTAACTTGAGTTAACCATGGTCTACTACCTACTTAACTAAAGTTAACTTTAGCCTTGATGATCAGTCCACGGTCCGGACAGCTCTGGACTGCTCTTTGTCCATGAAATGGACAGCTTAAGGCAGTCCAAAGTTAACTTCAGGTCAGATCAGTCCAAAGTTAACTTTAGGGAACTTTTGGACGCTAGCGGACCAAACATTAATTGTAAGTCAATAAGAATATATTTCTTACTATTTTCAAATAAAAATAAAAGAAAATCAAAAAAAATATTTCTTAAATTAATAAATAATGTAAATAGAAAAATATTTGAATATAATATTTTATTTTTAAAATAGATTACTACTTTTAAAACGAAAAATATATAAATAGATTATTTAAACAAATAAACGTTTCAAAATAAGTAACTATTTTCAACAATAAAATATTCTTTAAAAATGTTTTTGTTGCCATAGTTATTAAAGAAATATAGTATTTTTGTTTGAGATGAATAAAAAGTTGCAGTTTGCTAAACACCCAACCGATATATGCTAATAAAATAAATCTTAAAAAAAATAACAATCTTTTAATTAACTCTTTTTTTTCAAATACATTTTTCATGGAAATAGATAAATGCATGTGATATTTTTTTCAATTATTAGGTTTAATGTTTTCTTTACAAAACCAATGAATAAATTACGGTAATAATTTAAAAAATGAAAAAATATAGAAAATATTATATATAAATCAAGTCAAATGATAAATATAATCTGAGCCGAGTTTACTTTAGGTCGCTCTTGGCTTAAGCGCGGTTAACTTTAGGTCGCTCTAGGCTAAAGCTAACTTTAGGTCGCTCCAGGCTAAAGTTAACTTTAGGTCGCTCCAGGCTAAAGTTAACTTTAGGTCGCTCTTACGCTTAAGTTAACTCTAGGTCGCTCTTACGCTTAAGTTTACTTCAGGTTGGTTCTAGGCTACAGTTAACTTTAGACCGGTCCGTGGTCTGTCTGATGCAATCTAAATAGCAGTCAAAAAGTTTACTTTTCTTTACACTTGGTATACAGGTTATGTTTGGTCGTATCTGTATAGGGCTGGAATATTAGGACCACAGTATACGAATGGGTCCAGTCCTAAACTGTATGGCAAGTGAACCAGAGAACCTATCCGAAAGTCAGTTCTTGGTTCACTCTGGACAGCATTCTGGTCAGCTTTAGTGGACCGTGGACAGGTCTGAAGATCGCTGTAATAGCAGACTTTGCCCTTGGTCTGCTTTCTATTCCTATCCCAGGACAGCTTTAAGCTGACCTGACCACAGGTCTGGACTGGTATTAGCTGACCAGATTTCTGGTCAGGACAGCTCTTAGCTGACTTGACCTTTGGTCAGGACAGCTACTTGCTGACCAGACTTTAGGTTTGGACAGCAATAAGCTGACCAGACCTCGGGTCAGGACAGCTTTTAGCTGACCAGACTTCCGGTCAAGTCAGCTCCTGTCCTGTCAAGATAGTGAACCAGACCAGACAAAGCGGACCGTGGTCCGCTCCAACAGACCAAGATTCACTTTCCGGACAGCTCAAGCTGACCTGACCGGACAAAAATAGCAGTCCAAAAGTCTGCTTTTTGTCCACTTTTATACAGGTTAGGACTGGACCTATCTGTATTCATTTATAATTACATCTATCTAGTGTTCGATCTTTAAATGACTACTTTTAAGTGTATTTATTTTATTTGACTTGTAAATGTCAACCAATATGCAAGAATTTTTGAAAGAAGATTTTTTTTGGACAATAATCAAGCTAAACTAGCGATAACATTGTTTACTAACAGGAAATTAAATGTCTGCGTTAGTAAATAAATACCGACAACAAAATACAAGTTTTAAGCTGATTGTTTGTCATGGCTACAAGCAAAAAGCAAATGCATATAATAAGTCAACATAAAATTTTGTTGACAAAATAACATTGGAGAATAAACAATCAATGATGTAAGCAGCAAATAAAGGTAAAAACAAAATTACCGAACTCGGAGGATATATCTGAATGTCCAAGAGAAAAGACAAAACACAGGGGACATACCGGAATAGTTGTAGATCGCAATGGTCTTGACTTGGTACAGGCATTTCAAATGTTTACAGAGAGGACATCGTCAAGATATCTGAAAGTGAGATTAAAGCACTAAGCCTCTTTAATCGTCTTGTTCGTTACGAGTTCTTGAAGAAATTCAGTCTCGTAAGAGTACAAAACCAATTGACATGGAGAGGAGCACAATTTGTGCCCATTGGCAGAAAAAAAATTGCAGACATTTTTAAAATGTCCCCGAAAATGCAAAACTTATTAAAAGCTTATTTTGTCATTTGATGTAATTAGCAGCACAACATTTTAAAGAATTGTGACGCGAAAATTCTTTGTAATCACATTGTAATCTTTGTAATTTTAAAATTCTCTGATTCTATTGCTCCCTGAAACTTGAATTCAGGCTGGGATAAAACCACATAATACAATATTCTCAAAGTTTTAAATCATCGTTTTTGCAACACGAAACTGTTCTAATATTCAAAGGTTCTTGAATGCAAAAACTCAGAATATGTCAATGAAATGCAAAAAGATGGTACTATTTTAAAATATGGTTTTGCTTAATTTCTGTTTATGTGTTTCTATGCTCTATGATTTTCTTTTTATCTTTTTTTTCAACCAATTGGATTTTCGTCAATATAAATATAGCTTATCAATATACAATAGGTAAAGTATGAGAAAGCCACATAGATCACATAAACTATACACAATCACTTGACCAAAATGGATGGGCAATAAATAAATATATGTGTTTTTTTTTCAGAAAGGACACCTGCAACCAGTTCTAACGGAGATGAAAGGGATAGAATTTTATTCGAATCTGATGGTGAGTGATTTGTCGTATTTTAACTCAACAAAAAAACGGCGACATTTTCTTAAAGTATGATGAATTTCTCGATTATTGATAAAGATCACTTCTTAAATAAAAAAAAATGGCAAAATTGTTAAGTTTAAGTTCATACTTTGGGTGATGGAATGTAAACGCTTCCTTTTGATACGTTTTGATACTATCTAAGGTTAGTTTCACTTAGTCATATTAAAGCGATGCTTATACGTATCTCATGTATTTATTATGACTTGCGCGAAAATATTTCTTTTTCAAAGTGAAGATCCCATTCACAATAAAAACGATCATACTACGCTCCCATAACTACCATGGTATGCATAATAGTGTTTATTGTGACACCATGCCTAGACAGTGCATTCGTAATCTGTAAAGAAATGTTGTTTTATAGAAAGCACAGCTAATGCAAAACCGATGGGGGACGAAGGGGATGATTTAGTACCTGAATCAGATGGTGAGTTAACGATTTTAAAGCAATGTTCACTTAAACATACAATAATAGACAGTGTAAAAATTATTTAATGTTTTCTCTTATTTTGGTAGAGCGCCTGTGATGAGTCTTGAATAGAGGAAACGCGCGTCAGGCGTAGCAAAATTTATTGTATGGAACTTTGTTGTCATTTATATTTCGAACACACGTGAAGGTTAGCGCTGCTGGTGGAGTTTTAATTTCCCGAGGTTAGCCCGCTCCGGCACCAACACTTTTGTGTTGGAGAACACATCAAAGCTTTAAATTATCCGTTTAAATTTAAAAATTGTCTAAACCCTAAGATTCTTCCTACCCGAGACATAGGTTGATCACCTTAGTAATAATTTGATTCCCTAGTTTCGTATTTTTGGTTTTACTGTTTTATGCTCTTCATAATCAAATAGTGTTTGGCATTTTCAATATTTTTGGTAGAGCGCCTCTGATGAGTCTTGAATAGACGAAACGCACGTCAGGCGTAGCAAAATTCATTGTCTGGAACTTTGTTGTCATTTGTATTTCAGAGAGATAAATTTGTTTTATATGTGACAGAATTTGTACAAATCAGTAATATGTGCCGTAATTGTTGTCAGTGTGCAACAGTAGTTTAAAATTGTGGCATTATAAAATCAGGTTTACATACAAAAAAGCTACAATACACTTACTCTATGTTGTGAGCCTGTGTTTTATATGCTTTGTTCTTGAAGTAACTTTTTGTACATTTTGAAGTCAAGTTATTTCCTGTTTTTTTATGTATGTTGTTTATGACATCGTTCATGGTTTTATTGATGTAGACTGACTGGAAAGATATGTTTGTTGCTGTAGACTCATTATTATGTACCTGTATATTGTATGTGCTGTGTTTTACTCCTGAAGAAAAAATAGTATTTTTTCTAAATGGACTGTTTGATGAAAACCTCTCGACCCTTGATTATGGAGTGAAACCATATTTTTAAAACACTCTATAAAAAAAATAGAAATATAAACCATTAATCAACAGTAATGTAACCAGAACGTTTCTATTGCTAAGTATATAGGAGATACTAGAACGATACTAAGCTATACAGTCATGGTATTTTAATTGAATGGTTGTTTTTAATCCCATTACTCAACAGCGGAATTACTTTAACAATATGTTTAACATGCCTGAAAGACGTTACGACACGTTGATACGTGACAATAGTGTACAGCAAAACTTTAAGTTTAAGTTGTCATTTTGGACAATCGTTCTTTGTATATACTTTCAAATACCATCTAAAGGGTTTTCCATTAAGGTAAACTAGGCAAAAAGAAAAGAAACGTTACTTTTGGGTTCATTCAAGATTTTTTCGAAACATATTTTGTTTTCATTTTTTCATGTAGACATTAGGCAATAACGAGTTTTACTGTCCAATTTGCTAATGTTCGGATGTGAAAATGACGTTACGTGTCAAAAAATTCAATAAAGGTAGTGAGTATGGTCGTTAAATGTAACAAATATTAACGTTAACAAAAGTTGCACTTAAAGGTTGAAAAATTGTAAGGCAGGTACTTTTTACGTTAACGTCAAAATTAGAAGGAACTCACTACTTTCGTGTTGGATACAGGAATGAACAAAATACATGTGATAAATTATTTGAAAGATTTTAGAACAACTATCCATAGACCAGAGGTTTGTGTCAGAAGTTTCAGTACAACAGTCGGTGAGACCAGAAGTGGCAGAATACCATAACCATCGCGGGTTTAAATTAGGCGTTACTGCTTTATTTTCTTGATAATCGCTTTGTTAACGGTGCAAAACACTACTGTCTGTAGAGGGTAGTCTAGAGAACAGAAATTCTTAATTTTTTTCTTCTTGTTTTTGCTAGAACCTTTGCAATGTTTGCCATTTTTATGTTTGCAAGAACACGTAACTAAATTCACAAAAAAAGTGAAGTAACGGCTAACCTCTCAGATAAATGAAGCAAAATCACTTTGCCCCCTAGTTTTTCCATTGTAAATAATAGCCATATTTGGGTATGCCAAATTGTCAATAATGACATTTTTGTACAACTTTAGAATATCATTCAGATCACAGAGATATATTGTGATCAACTTGTTTTTGTTTACATTTGGGAGTGCACTTCCACGTCATATGACGTCACAATAGAAATTTACAATTGTCCCACAATTTTTTTACAATGGAAAATCCCCATAGGCTCATATCCAGAAATGAACAGTGCTTTGCCTAATTAATATTCATGTATGCAAATGAAATATAAGTCACGTGACATTTCAAATCCCCATCGCCTTTGCATTGCCTTGTTCTTACAGAATGTATTAAAAATACGGAAAATATTCGGTTCTCATCCGTCACAGATGTAAATTAGAACCTTTTTATGAACTTCCTAAAGTTTCCTGGCGGTTAAAAACAAACTTATCTTTAACAAATTTGATTAAAATTCTCTGAGTCTTTTGAACTCAAGGTGAGGAAAAAGGCAATCTTTGTACGCCCGAGGAACCTACAGTTTAAAGATAAGGTTTGTATGCCTTATTGTGTCTTGTTTAACCTTAGTTAATCTCTAGAAATCAATATGCGAACCTTGTTTACATGCGAGTCAGCTTGAACTATTTCAAGATAAATGTTGGACTTTCTACAATATCAGCCATTTTTCCAAAGACTTTATACTGCTTTGTGAAGAGTGCTACGCTTCGAAATTTTAAATGAACAGGGAACCTTGAAATCTTAGCCGACATTGTTAGGAGGGGTCTCAAATTATTGAAACTTGTGTGTTAATTGAAATTTAACATGCGAATCGTGTCTGTAACACATATTTATCGACAATTTTTGAAAATTTCATAAGTTGCTATTGTTCCTCTATAAAAAATTCTGGACCGGAACCGTTCCTGATATTGAAATATGCAAATTGAAAAAATGCATCAAATTTCTGGATATGTTGCAAATATCTTAATTTCTAGGAAATATATTTAACTTTTTGTAAAGTTGTTATCCTTTTTAAATAGGTCTTTTTGATTCTAATAAAATTATGTAAACAAATTAAAGCTAAATCATTTTAGAAAAAAAAATTGTTTGATTTTTTCCATTCTCCAGATTACCCTTTACAGACCGTAATTTGTGTTATTTATTAACCAAAGAATCAAAATTTAACAGAAATTGTGTAATTATCAGCATATTGTCTTTTTTATTTTACTGAACACCTTTTTTCGAAATAAACAAAACCCAACAGTAACAAATTTTAAAATAGGAGATGCATATCGACATATTGTCACAAAGATTTTGTGAAATTACAAATACCAAAACGCGGGTAAGAACAGTTAATTTGGAAATGCTATATATCGATATTTCAAGGAGTAACCTCTCATCAGTAGCATTTAAATCAAAACATTGGAAGGTCAAATTCCAAAACTGTTGAAAACGAAAAGTACTCAAAACCAAAACGTTCGAACAAGGAAGCCAAATCCAGCACCGAGGATATCGACGTTTAATGACCATCCATCAAGAGGTTTAGGACGAGTTGCGGATACATGTAAGAGATTGGTACCCCCATGTACCAATATGGCTAAGTCTATGTTTTGCTATGGGAAACCCCAAAAATCATTCTGATCAAACTTTATATTAGTAGGTGCACATTTAAATTATGTCACAAAGATTTTGTAAAAGTTTCATGAAAATCCATCGAGAGGTTTAGGAGGAGTTGCGGATAAGAGATGGGTACCCTGAAGTGTAACGGGAGGACGGACGGAAGGACGGACGGAAGAACGAACGGACACTTCTATCATTATATACCCCCACTTTTCAAGCAGAGGTATAATAAAACTGATAAAAGTTGATATATCCGTACCATCATTTTTGCAGAGGTTTGAAGAGACGGAAAACAAATTAAT